>JANHMN010000016.1:37960339-38023233 GCA_030674055.1 Rhabdomys pumilio | reverse complement strand
CAGCACACATGTGCCCATAGATGGGTACACAACAAACATGTGCCCATGGATGGGTACACAGCACACATGTGCCCATAGATGGGTACATAACAAACATGTGTAGTTACATAAGCGTGATGAACTCTAGCCTTTCTATTTGTTTTATTTCGTTTTTATAAAAGTGCTTCTTACAGCAGGAATAGGTTACTCCATGGCTTGAAGAACTCAACATCAGACCACAGAGTAACTTCACAGGGACCCAGGGAACAGGAGTATAGTGAGGAGGAAAAAAAAAAAAAAGAACCAAAAATCTGCCATCTAGCACACACATTTTTAAATTTAAATGTATTTTTATAGTCTTTCTTTCCCCATCCCTACCCACCCAACTTTGTTTTTTCCCAAAAACTAAACAAATATCTAATATAACAACCCCCCCAAAAAAAACCAAGAAAACAAAACACCACCAAAAGGGGGGGGGAGAACAAACAAACAAAAAACCCCACTAAACTGTAACCACATAAAAGTGCATGGGTACACAGCACATACAGACACTGAGGAATCTATTATGACCAACAGGTCAGCTAATCACACTCTTTTCAATGTCATCAGTTAATTTTGTAAAGTTTGTGTGATTTAATATTAATTCATTGATTCTCTTCCTTTTAACCCTACAATGCTTTAATACAGATCCTCATGTTATGGTGACGCCCCCCCCAACCATAAAATTCTTTTCGTTGCTATTTCATAACTGTAAATTTGCTACTGTTACAAATCGTTAATATCTGAAACTCAGATTTTCTTTGGCAACCCCTTGAAAGGGGTCACGACCAGCAGGTGGAGAACCACTTTTCTACTTGAATTCACTTTGGGTAAATATGTAACATTAAAATGGATAAGAATGATAAGATGAGGTCCATTAATCATTTTTATAAGTGAAGTAGGTTTTTCAGATTATAGTCCTTAACACTCTCCTAAAGAGTCTGTTTTTATTAGAGGACAGAGGTCTAAAGAGCCAACTGCTCTTCTGCTGGGCTGCCTTAACGCTGGAGCCTGTGCCTGTTTAGCCAGCCCCAGGCCTGTGGGAATTTCACTGCTGTTCATGCTCGGACACCACAAGGCTGACCACACACCATGACACCATTCTGATTCCTGCCCCTGTGCTCTCATCATCTGAGTCACCAGTCAGACCAAATAGCTACTTCCCTGGCAGATTAACAACTAGCTTCTTACCAGGACCACCACACAAAAGCCTTCCCAGATTATAGACTCTTGCTTTGCACATATTTGGTCACGCGTGGCCACTCACACACCACCTGCCTTTGGTCAGCCCTTCACAACAGTCTGTCTCCCTGGCACAGGGTGTGTATGTCAGCCCAACACTTTCCTACTGAACTTGGGGGATCTCATCACTGTTCCCCTCTCTTCTTTATGACCTTTGAAGCCATAGTCTTTTTTTGTTGTTTTGTTTGTTTGTTTGTTTGTTTGTTTTTTCGAGACAGGGTTTCTCTGTATAGCCTTGGCTGTAGACCAGGCTGGCCTCAAACTCAGAAATCCGCCTGCCTCTGCCTCCCAAGTGCTGGGATTAAAGGCGTGTGCCACCACAGCCTGGCTGAAGCCATAGTCTTATTCCATATATATGAAATAGGAGCACATACTCTATCTGCATTTTAAGTCTTTTTCTCTTTTCTTAAGATCTTTCCTGCTTTCTTCTCTGTACATTCAGTTGGGAGTACTAGTTGCAGCCCAAAACCTCAGGACAGTCATCATCACACCAAGGCAGAAACACACTGTGTTCAACTCAAAGGCCTACCCGGCCTTAGTGGTTAAGTCTTTTTACATTTGCATAAGACAAATAAAAGGTATTCTTAGCATGCTGCTGCTCCGGTGGTGGCCAGCATTGCTCCATGGATGCACACCTGCTCTACACACCCATTCACACACATGGCATGTAAGTCGTGAGTGAAGTCAGATTCGGAGTGGGGAGACCTGACAGTCATCTTTCTGAGGGAAGGTGAATTCTGGTCAATGTAATACTGATCTTAGAAGTGGTTGCTAATCTCTCCTGAGCCTAGTTTATGAGTTAAAGTTTAACTTAAGCTTATATGCACAGGAGAAAGTACAATATATGGTGGGTTCTACACTAGGTGAGGTTTCAGGTATCCACTGAGGGTCTCAGAATGTATCGCATGATTAAGGGAAGACTTTTTAAAAATGCTATTAACTGTGTCAGAATGTTTTCTCATTAGTTTTAAGAAAAAACTACCTTCAGAATCAAAGGAAAATACACAATTGCTGAAAATGATGATTAAGCATAAATTTGGAAATCCTGGATAGTTTTAATGCCCATGAATATTTCTGATACAGGAATATAAAGTTTCCTATTGATTTTATTTATAAGTAGTATGTTTATTCTAAAGGACGGTTGATTATGGAGCCCTAGGGGTTCCTAGATCCAAGCTGGTGGCCCTGGGTGGCCGTCAGTATCCATCTCCCCTCGCTTTGGGCATTTTCCCTCATAAACGTTAGATACAGTAGCTTTGTCAGGTGAGACATCTTTTTAAAGACCAGAAAATAGCATCCAGAAGACAAGAAAGGACTTCTGAGTTTCTGTGTTTGGCAGAAGCTTAGAAATAACAGACTCTTAGAGATGGCGTTTCGATCTTTGCCCTCTGTCCTGACTGGTATTAAGATCTGTTGGTTAATGATTACCTAACATTAAGTCCCCTTTTCAGATACATGTGTGTGAGCTTGCTGCTTGCAACATGCAAGTCTCACACTATAGGGACATGTCCTACAAAAAGAGAAAAGAAAAGAAAACAAAAGAAAATATAAAAGATGTCAGATGATTTCATCATTGTTTAAGTGTCAGGATATGCTTTGCAAACGAAGACTGTGTGGCATCCCTGGGCAATAATAACTTGTGGGTCTTTTCTCATGTAAGGGGCCTGTCCTTGGCAGAAAAGCGAGTACAGAATGCAGGACTTAACACACCAGCAAATAAAAATTGAGTATATACGTATTTGAGTTGAAATGTAACTTGAGCAAGAGCTCAATATTGTATCCTCATACATTTTGAAACATGTCTTGACAAAAGTTTATGCTTCTAAAATGACATTAAACTTACCATAAGGGTAGTTGCCCAGGGGCTCTGCCAGTCGAGATAGTAATTTCTGTGTTCAGCTCCACAGTTGTTAGAGGTGTGGCCAAACTCTGAAGCTTAGTGGAGTAGGTAAGACATTTGTTTGAGATTTGACCTGACATGGCTTTTCAAACAAACAAAGTTGGGTATTCCTCAGTCTGAAGACAATGAAGGCATACATAGAATACATCGATAAAGTTTAAATTTAAAGAAGTAGCAAGAGTTCGACTGTACCATCAAATAGTACAGAGTGACATGCTTCAACAGGAGTAAGCCCAGAAGAGCTTGTGTCTCCTGGGATACCAATCAGGGCTGCTCCACTACCGCTTAGACTGTGCAAGGGCCTTCACCTAATGTTATCCGGGAAATGAATCAGGTTCCGATGCTAACGTGGAATATGAGAATCTCTGTTCTGATACATAGCCAAATTTTATTACTAGGCAAAATATGGGTAAAGACAGACAAAGCTAGATCAGCTGAGAGCACACAGGTAAATGTTAGCTTCCTTCCTGTTTGTGTTGGGATGCCCCAGTAGGTAACGATCCTGAAACAAAATGGGGACATTTGAAAAATTCATTTTCGAATACTTGGTTTTGCTAGCTGGGCTCCTCATTCAGAAAGTACCTGTGGAAACCTACCAGAAGAATAAGGTAAAACCTCTTGTCATGGAAGGAACAAGCTCCTATACTTCACATTTTATAAGAGGCTTCCCCACCATCTGGACTGAAATAACCAGTGAGTATGGAGAAGAGAAGCTGGAAAATCCCAAGATGTCTAGATGGTGACAGACCTGTGGAAAGCACGATAGAGCAAAGAAATACACAGTGGGGCTGGAGCCGTGGCTCGGCTGAGTGCTGACGATCCTGGCAGAGAATCCGTTGTTTGAAGTGACAGAGTGTCCGTGGTCCTCCTTTGGCTTCTGACCTGTGCCTACATGGTGCACATAAACTCATGCAGGCACATAACACTTAAAATATTTTTTTTAAAGAAATATAATGAGATGGTATCATTTTTAAATATGTTTTCCAGTGTTTTTGTTTTTTTACACCTCATTTTAAGAACTTTTTTGTCCACATTGTGCTAGAAGTAGTGAGGTACTCAAAGCGAGCACCAATTGTGTAGGGGATTCATTCACTTGAGTGCCTGTTGCCTGAGTTACGTAGCTGAGTTGGTGAGTCCATGCAGCACTCATTCTGTAAAGTTCTTGATTTAAAGCCTGTATCACAGTTCACCCGTCCAGTTCCTGCAGCTTTTCCTCATGCCCGTGCATTCTTTCCCCAGGCAAACTATCTTCTCAGTGGTTCTCAGCCAGTGGGTGGCAGCCCCTTTTGAGAGTCAAATGACCCTTTGACATAGGTCACCCAAGACATTGGAAAACACAGATATTTATGTTATGATTCATAACAGCAAAATTAGAGTTGTGAGGTGGCAACAAAAAGTATTTTAGGGCTGAGGGTCACCACAACATGAGGAGCTGTATTAAAAGTGTCACAGCAGTAGGAGTGTTGAGAACCACTGCTCTAACATAATGTTTGGATTCAGTCTCAAATACTGCTCCTCCTTCCCACTTTTCATCAGCTTGGATTTTACCCCTCCATTGGGGGGAGGGGGAGAGGCACAGGCAGCCCAACCTGGCTCTCCTCTACAGACATCCAGCTACTCTACCCAGGGTTGTCCTGATGACTAGAGTCAGAAGTCACCAGTGATAAGTGGAGGTGGACGTGTCTGCTGTCAGCAGTGTTAGTTCTGTAAACAGAGAAAATGACCCTCAAACTGTAGAGTGCAGGATAATGACCCACAATGCCTGGGTGAGGAGCACATTCCTGGGCCTCACAGAGGCATCCAAACACAGGTGGTTCAAGAACACAGTTAGTTGTTCAGCTCTCCGTACATTTTCCTCTCTTGTTGGTCACCAGGGAAACAAAAAGTTAACATTTCCTTTTTTATAAGTTTACCACTCTTGGGTAGAATTTGCCACCTCGATGGAATCTCCAAACCATGGCTCTGTCCTCTTAGCCTAAGAATGTGTGTACCTTGCCTGTACCTATGTCGGACTTCCCAGCGGTCATATAAAGAGAGCAAGCTCTGGCATTGGTGTGGGACTCGTTGGTAAATTGCTGGTGTCGACATCATAATTCTCTCTCGCCTGGCAGAGGAGCCAGCTCTCCTGTGGTTGGCTGTGGTTTCCTCTGGGCTGGGGAGAGCACTTTGGGAACAACGAACCCTGTCTGGTTTTGACTCTCCCCTGGGTATGATGCATCCTCCAGCTCTCCTGAGATGGACTGTGAGAGGCTTACCCGGAGGTCGGCAAATCAGACTTCCACACGCCTCAGCATCCTGTAGCCAATGGCTTGCTCGGCCGACATATATTATTACCCTGTGTGGTTTCATTCATCAAGGGGATCCCCAGCTTCAGCGGAACCCAGCCATGGCTCTTCCTGCCTCCTCCAGCAAAGCAAGTGCGCACAGCATGGTCTCAGAAGAACTCAGGGTGTCCTGGGTAAGCAGAAATGGGAGGAATCCTCCTTTAGTTTCCTCTGTGTGGATTTGGGGTCTTAGGGAAACAGGTCATCTTTTCAGAAGAGCTCAGAACTGCTTTTTCTTTCTACCCAGCGCTACTCAGCGTTTTCTACTGTCTCACCCTCTTCGTGTGTAATTCACTTTCTTCAAGTTGTACTTTCAGTTTCAAATTTTAAATTACAGGATTCCTCTTTTCGTTCTGCATCTGAAAGTTTTTTAACTAAGTAGCCACAGTTACTAAGTTACTAATTACGCCTAGGTTCCTGATTCTAAACCAGAGGCCCAGTTTTTAGAAAGTGCGTTCACAGCTAGGCAGAGGGGAAATCTCCCTGTAATTGATTTAGGAAACAGTGATGGTAACATGTCTGTCTGGCTTTCCCGTCTCAAAAGGCCAATCTCGGAAAGAACACTGCTGAATCTGTTCTGATGAAGCCAAGATCTCTCTTCCCCATCTGTTGATCTGTTTTCTGTTGGCCAGACCAGCTCATCCCCTGTCTCTGGGCGTGTGCGTTGGTCTGTGTACATTCAGAGTGGTGGCATTTTTCTAGAAGAAGTGACTAAAGCTTCTTGGATGAATTCTCTCTTTGAAAGAGGTGGTTGGATTGCATCAGAGAGGCATTTACAGTAAATGGCTCCCCCTTCCTGTGCTGACCACATGTGAAAGAATGCTCTAATTCTTGTTTTGAGGAAGCCGGAGCTATACAGCTCTGAAACTCCCTAGTCTCATTAAATAGCCAGATTTGAATCTTAAAATTTTTTCAAATTAGAATCACTTTGTGCTCCCTAAATAAATGGCGCAGGGAGAGAAAGCTTTCCACTCCAAGTTCTATTTGGAGCGAATGACAGTTCCGAATTCAGAAAGAGGAAATGGCATTGAAAATAGTTGTAGTGACGTAAGTCTAAAGTAACTTCTTCACAGCCATTTTGTATCACGGCCATCTGTTTTTTAGGTGTGTTGGTGCTTGGTCTTCAGTGCCCTGGTTCTCAGAGTGACCCCATTGGTCTTTACTGAGGGTCTCAGGAAGTGGGGTTTCCCCCTAGTGGAAATTTGTGAGGGTGCTCTGGTGGTTCTATGAAGGTACTTTAAAGTGTAAGCCCCATACAAAACAACTTACCAGTGTCCCAAGTGTGTTTATGTTAGGTGTTCATGTAGTGAACAATTAGTTTATAATTTTTGAACTTCGACTTGACTCTATTTTTTTAAAATACAAAACTATGTTGCATTTCTATTCACAGAGTACAGTGTCTTTCATTTTGTTGTCTAACAGTGGTTCACCCTTTTATCTGACTACTTTAAAGTTTTTAAAAATACATTCATTTATTTTATTTACTTACGTGCCCACGCGCTATGGTGCATGTGCGGAGGTCAGAAGATGACATCCGAGAGTCAGAGGTGGGTTTCCACCTGACTTGGAGCTCTGACATGGAGCTTAAGACAGCAGAGGCAGCAATAAGTGTCCACACCTATTGCTATCATGCCCTTCTGTCAGCTCAAATCCAAGTAAGTTACAAGGGCCTGCTCTATTGTACAGTTTAATCAAACCTAAAAATGACTTCTGTATTGAAATATTAATATTTTATTTATATATTGCTTTTATCCTTTATATTGAATTTAGGGAATTGTTTTAACTTTTTAAAAGCTCTTTATACACTAGTTGAGATTATCGTTGAATTTTATTTTGATGGGTTATCATCGTTGTTGTTGTTGTTGTTATTATTATTATTACCAGCACAGGAAGTCAGTATGGGAGAACTGCTTGTGTGACACCAGACACTGCCATAATAATAATATAATAATATTTATATTATTATTATTATTATTATTATTATTATTATTATTATTATTATTATTATAAAAAGAGGGATTTGGAGGCCAGGGCCATTGCTCAGTGTAATGTGGGGAAGAATGCACCATTGTAATGCCAGTGTTCCTGTGGAAATGAGTCCCAGCTGCTAGGCTGGCACATAAACACAGGCAAATACTGAGGTGGAAGGTGAGGACCTCCAGCCGAGGTTGTTCTTTGACAGCACGCTGGTGCTCACGCTCATGGGCATCTGTGCATACATACACACCTGTGCACACACGCATGCACAGGACGGCCCTGTGCTGAGCAGGGTTGTGAACCACTGACCTACCTCACTGCTGCTTCCAAGGGAAGGGCAGTGTAAGGAGAAACAGGTATGAAGAGAAGTTTACTCATCGCAGTGTAAACTAGCCAGGAGTTAAAAATAGATGCAGATTTTCCTGCAGTGGGACATTGTGTCCCTGCCTTCTTACCATGAACCTGTTGTGCATGTGCTTTCTGAACTTGAGACAGTCCCGTGCAGCCTAGTACACCACAGGAAAGGTACTGATTGTGTAGTAGAATGAATCTCCTGGGGCCGCAGCTGTGTGGGTAGGCTGACCAACACAGTGGGTTTTAGTGCTTGCTCTTGGGCTCGTGGTTTTTAATTTCTTGGCCTTTTATTTGGATGATGTCTTGATATTGTATGAATGTAATTGGTTTTCTTGATTCTTTTTGGGTTACCAATGAAAGATTTTATTTTGCTCTTTGCTGTCCTGATATTTCTGTTGTTTCCAGAGTCTTTTTGTTGTTTATCTTGTTTCTTCTTGATATCTCTGCCTCCCTGTCTTTTTCTAGCATGCTCTCTCTCTCTCTCTCTCTCTCTCTCTCTCTCTCTCTCTCTCTCTCTGTGTGTGTGTGTGTGTGTGTATGTGTGTGTATGTGTGTGTGTGTGTGTGTGGATGGTGGTGGTAGTAGCCCTCTTCCACATGGGTGGGTCTCCCTGTGTTGTGCTATTGGAGAACTGCTAAGAGTTGGAGGGAGCTGGCTTTATTTGGGAGTTGTCATGGCCATATCAGTGGTTCAGTCCTCACGAGGCTTTGACTTAATCTTAGAGAGTCACCTCACTATTTTCATCCTCTGGGCGGGATAAAGGTCTGTTCTTTCTTACCAGCACAGGAAGTCAGTATGGGAGGACTGCTTGTGTGACACCAGACACTGCCGTTACCTCTTCCGTTCTTCTGACCATGGCTGTCCCATTCTACACTGGCTTCCTCTGAACTTGGAGTCGTATAGGGGTCTCCTGAATAAACTCGTCTGCTCCCCTCAGTGTCTCTCAGGCAGAGTCCAGGACGTGAGCTGCCTCTGCTTAGCATATTGGGTTTCACTTCACCCTCCAGACGTGAGCAAATTTCTTTGCTCTGGACTGTGAGTGAGTGTGTATATGTGTACACGTGTGTGCGTATACACGCACACGGAAGGGAGCGTATGTATGTGTGCCACAATAAAGAGCAAGAATCCCTTTCAGTAACTGGATTGATATCTCTCATGTAGCACAGCACCCCTGAAGCACAGTCCCATCTTAAAATGGCAAGTCCCTGTACGAGTTACCAGAATTAAATCTGAACAATTAAGTTAAATAAAATAAAATAAAAAAAGCTAAGCCAGATGTGTTAAGTTTTGTGACAAGATGTCCAAGGTAATCAACTTCTAAGGAAGGGAGAGCACTTGACCCATGCTCTGATTTAGTCGCTCTGCCTGTTGTTTAGGGTCTGTGTTGAAGCAGCCACATGCCTGTGGATGCGCTGAGCTCGTGGTGACTAGGAAGTGAAAAGCAGTGTTGTCAGTCCAGCATAATCCTTCACGAGCTTTTCTGCAGTGCCCTAGCTTCTGTCTGCCGGACTCCACCTCCTGAAGGCTCTCTCCCCCACCATATGTCATCAAGGACTTAGGACCAAACCTCCGATACACGGGATTCAGTAGCATTTGGCATTTAGTCATGGAACAGGGTTAATTAATGGGGCACTGTAACTGTAATGGAGTCTCTGAAAACTAACTCGGGAATTTCTTCATTGAATCAAAGTGTGAACTGAGGTTATTCCACAGGGTGCGCATCACCTGGCTCTTTCCAACCTAGTTACTAAAATGACAAGAGTGGTGGCAGTGGCTCTCGATTGTGGCTGCCATTGCCACTTGGTTCCTTTACTTGTGTGGCACTCGTTTCCTGAGGAATGCAAACCCTCCCATTTCTTCCTGTTCTTTGAGACATTTCTAAATTGTCCCCATTTGTTTGTTAAGAACTGCCAAGCCCATGTTGGGTGTTCTTGTCCCTATTTGTCATGCGTGCTATGAGATGGGAAATGTAGATAGCAGTTAATCAGTTTTAATTCCCTGACAGTTGATGAATTAACCATGGGAAGTACGAAGGCTTCAGTGGGACTCATGAGTCCATATCCCAGTCAAGAAACAGAACAGTTGTGTTGTGTTGTGTTGTGTCCCTTGTGCCCCTTCCTAGTCCTCCCTCCCTTGCCGGGGTAAACATGCTAGGACTCTAGTCTCAGACTGAGTCACAGAGTGGTAACTCCTGTCCACCGTCTTCCACAAACAGCTTTTACTGATGTACGCACCTGTTCTTCATACTTCCTCTGTGGTTCTGTGGTATTCTGTGAATTGCTGTAGAGATTCACTTTGTGCATCTTTTTGATCTCCACTTCTTAGCTTTTAAGAATATCAAGGCACTCTGAACAGGTTCTCCATTCCTTTTTGGACTTGCAGGACATACAGAAGATCTGTTTTCCCTTTACAAAGCTTATAAGCCATTCTCCAAGGTAGTTGTACCATTTTGGATATTATGCCAGCAAGCTGAGTGAGCTCCAGGTACTTGGTTCCCTCCCAGCTGTGTATGTTGTTGGTTTTCTAAGCTCACTTACACTCTGGGATATCCATAGTGCCTCATTGTGGTTTTAAAATAAGCATTTCTTTCATAAATAATATGCAATTACTGGACATCTATTTATCATTTTTGGAGTATCCAGGTCTTTCACTCTTGTCTGTTGTTTTGGTGTGTTTCTGTACACCGCAGCCTGGCCTAGAGCTGTTGAGTCTTCTGCTTTCTTCATGATAGAGTAATTGATATCTATCACTATGACTGACCTTATGTGTTAATACTTAAATAGGAAGTATCTTCTGTTGAGAAGTTTAAAATTTTAAAGAATTTAAACTCAAAAAGGTCCTTTACTATTGGTAGATTTTTTTTCCCCTAAATAATCTTGTCTCCAGCTCTGTGAAGCTTTCTCCAGTGTGTTTGTTTAGATCTGTGCTTTGCCAGTAATTGGTCTCTAGTTAGTTGCCCTTGTGTGTTCTGAAGCCCTACTTCTTTCCTATCATGACTTGTAAAGGGACTATTTTCCTCGCTGATTTTTGTCTTGGCACCATTGTTGAAAGCCAGTTGTCATAATACGTGTGGCTCTATTTCAAAGGAGCCTAAACAAGTATATAAAATGTCAAGTAAGTACATTTTTTAAAAAATGATCAGCATTCTCAGCTATCAGGAAAATGCAAATCAAAACCACATTGAGATTCCATCTTGCCCCAGATGTCATCAGGAAATCAAAAATCAGCAAGTGCCTGTGAGGCTGTAGGGAAAACCCATACCGGTGCTGATGGAGATGTAAATTATTGCAGCCGCTATGGAAATCTGAATAGAGGTTCTCAAAAGCCTAAAATAGAACTAGCATCTGACCCAGTCACACTGCTGCTGGGATACACCCAGAGGAATGAAAGTCAGTGCACAGCAGGGACATCTGCACACCCATGTTTATTGGTGCGCCTCAAACAATAAACAGATCATGGACTCAGCCTAGGTGTCCAACAGATAAATGGGTAAAGAAAATGTGGTGTACATGCACAGTGGAGCATTGTTCAGTCAGAAAGAACAAAATTGTAACAGACAGCAGTCCAGATTGCCTTACATGGATAGTTGGTTTTCAGAACATCAGAAGTCCACAGAACTGACGTTACAAACATTTCTGTATTAATGTTCATTTTGATTAGAGGCCTATCTGCTCCTGACACTTCCTGTCTTGGATCCTAAGAAGAAATTGAGCATCTTTGGAGTTACTCTAGTTGTGGTGAGACAGCCACTAGGCAAGAATTGCCTCTTTTCATCTACAAATTACCGTCCAGAAAAGGACACACTTTTGGAATAGTTGACTATTAGTTGATAATAGTTGATTATATCTGCCAAGACAGAGTAATCAGCCCTTAATAATTCTGCATCACTCGGTCTGTCAGATGATCCTGAGCCAGAAGGCTAAAGATCGGATGCTCCGACATTTTGTAGTTTAGGGACTGTCCAGGTGTTCAGCAGTCTCTATAAATTGGCTAAGTTTTAGATGCTATGCTTTGTGCTTCCCATAATTTCAGTTAACTCAGTCATTCTAGATTTCTGACGGGGTTGAAGACTTATAGTCTCATAGCCAATCCCGGCTATTTACTTTGAGAGAAAAGATTTGAGAGGATGGTTTTCAGCTGACATTCATTCTAAAGCCAAGAAAAAAGCCAGGTTCAGAACTAAGTCTTTTAATTAGGAGAGATGACAGAGGTTCTGGTTAGTCAACAAAATGATGGACTGGATATTAGGACTATCTTGTACCTCACTGGTACAAATTGGCATAATTATGCTCTAATTGTATTTTGAGAAAAAAGTGTTATTTTAACAGGAAGGGTGATATGTAGGAGGAGCTAAGGTGGGAGGAGTACGGAGAGGAAGAGAAAGAGTAAGGAGAGGAGGAGAGGAGGAGCTAGGAGGTGAGAGAGAGGGAGGGTGTAGGGGGGAGGAACATGAAGGCAGATGTTCACGTGTCTCCGCCAGTCAAAGATAGTTAATGTATCTAGATTGGGTATTGGGTTACACTTCTGATTGTATGGGCATCTTGTTATTGAGCATTGCCAAATTTATAAAGCCTTTGATTAACATTAAAAAAATTGTACAAAAGCAAAATGGAAAAGGGGGCACGGGATAGGGGTTTTCTAGGGAGGAGAAATGGGGAAAGGGGATGGCATCTGAAATGTAAATAAAATATCCAATAAAAAATAAATAAAAAATGATCATGAACATAAAAAAAAGAACAAAATCATATCATTTGCAAGAAACTGGATTGCAAATGGAAACCCTCACATCAAGCAAAATAAACCAGACCATTTTCCCTCATACAGAATGTAAATTTAAAAAAAATTAAAGAGAAGAAAGAAAATAATAGAGGAAGGAGTGAATATGATTAAAGTATATTATGTATATATATATATAAATGCCATATTGGAATTCAAGATGTACAATGAATTATATGTTAAAAGTTAACAATGAGCTGGGCTGGTGGCACATACCTTTGAGCCCAGCACTTGGGATGCAGAGGCAGGTCTCTGTGAGTTCAAGGCCAACTTTGTCTCCATAGGGAGTTCCAGATCAGTCACAGCTACAAGGTGAGACCTTGTCTCAGAATAAATAAAGGTAGCATGTATGTATGTATATATGTATGTATGTATGTATGTATGTATGTATGTTACGTACATATGACCTAAGTCTGGAATGGAACAGCCCTATTGGCCACTCCATCATCCCTTAGCTTAAAGTGTTCATCGTGTAGTGTTTTGACTTGTGTGTAATGAACAGTGCTTCAGAGGTGACTGACAGAATCTGTATGTTTAAGAGACATTATTTTACCTATTTTCTGATGCTGACCCTGCCGAGGCCCTGAGGAGTTATAAGTGCAGAGAAATGTGCCATAAGCTGAGGGTCAACCCGAGTCTGCAGACGTATTCTGGAAGAACAGATACATCTAGTTCCGTTCATATACAAAATGTGGGTGCTTGTGGACTGCAAAGTAACTAACCTCGTACTTACCCTAATAAGTCCAAAGAAGCAGCTTGTAAAGCAGTGAGTATTTTAATAGCAACAACAGAGTATGCAAAACCACCAGACCCAAGTTACAGAAGCCCTGTACACTGACTGGGAAACTTTTATATAAAGTTTTAGGTTTTTGTTTAAAAAAAAAACCATAATTCAGAGTGAATATTTTAACATTAACTGATTCCTTGAGTTGAAAACTAGGATTAATAACAGAGTAAGAAAGACACCAAAATTATTCCACTAGAGTAAATTAACCTTCTGTCATTGAAACAAAATATCACAAGTATAAGTTGCTTAAGAAGAGGAAAGGTTTGTTCTGACCCATGTGTTGGAAGCGCTAACCCATTGCCAGCTTTTCCCTTTGGAGGACATGAGCACCTGAGTGTGAGAGCAGGCAGGGTAAGAGGAGATTGTTTCTCTGCTCATCCTCTGAGTTCTAGACTTCAGTGTGGTGTCTTCATGGTCACTGGGTAGAATAGAGGTGTTAGCCCCTTGGAACTTTACCCAGTGCAGGGAGAACTGGAGTGCTTGCTTCCAGGGTGGGTGAAACCAGGCAAAGGGCATAGAGATATTCCCGATCACAGCCTGGTTTACTTACAGAAATTAATGTTACCTTCATTCTAAAAGGACAAATGGCATGCTTTCAGAGGATCAAAAACAGAAGTGTATGAACTGTTGTATAAATCTGCGATTGCATTCATCGCTCTGCTCGACAGCTGATTGGGCCAGGTTTTAGTATTAATCCATTCTCACCCAGAGGATGTAGAATGGGGGCGGGGGTGGTTCCCTTCAGCACTCCTTAGGAGATACATGTCCTGAAAATAGCATTATTAATTATTGGGGTTATTTCTCTCTATATAAGAACTTTACAAGGAAACATCGAGTCTAAGTTCACATCTTTTCTTTCTTGTGCTTAAGGATAATAACACCCACTTTCTTGAGACACCACCTTCTGAGCCTGTGCTTGGACTTGCATGTCTGTTCTTAGTTCCTGGCCTGTTCTGCTCTCTTGAACAGTTTCCTGGCAGGAGTGGAATGAGCGCTGCGCCTGGGAGAAGCGGTTGGGGTGGGTCTTTCCTCGCTGGCTTGACTGCAGTGCTCTGGCAGGGCTAGGGTGGGTAAGGGGATGGCCAGTGACGCCCATGACCTGCTCTTCCTTCACATGAGCTGTATTTAGAAGAGCCACCAACCCCAGAAATAAACCCCAGCTCCAGCTAAACTGGTAGATGTGTTAGTGCTGTGAATCGACTTGTTTGAAGCCATGGTTCTTCATGAGTGTATACGATCCACCTCTGACTCCAGAAGTCAGACTTCAGCATGGTACCACAGGGTGGCCACTGCGTGCATCTGTTGTTCATCGGGGATGGAAACCTATAAGTCCATTTCACTGGTGACGGCTGACTTACCAGATCTTTATGTGCTGAAGATGAGATTTTTTTTTCCTGCCCAGCATCCACATCCAGTTGTTTTGATTTGGGTGTTGGCTGCATGTCACAGATGGGCAAGAAACTGGGATGTGGACCTCGGGCTTTGAGCCGCAGAGAAGGCCACTTGACAGAGTTACTTTCCAACTATTTCCTGTGTGTTTTCCCTGTAGCTGCTGTCACTCCTGTGTGGCAAAGAAAAGAGCAAGGAAAGGATGGGCTCACTGTGTCTGTGCCTCCTCCTGTGTTCAGGACTGGAGGCCCTGAATCCATGCCTCACTTGTGCTTCCCAAATGTTTTTTCCCATGACATACCCCTCTCTCCCTGTTGGCTTTTCCAGTGAGCTCTGAAGCCTGCTCAGTTCTTGCTGCTGTTTCTGACATGGTGCATTGATAGTACTCGATCTTGAGGCACCTCTATTCGTGTCTGCCAGGAACATGCGTGCAGAAGTGCTGTCCCCACTCCCCACACCTCGTCTGTGGAGAGCGGTGTGTGATGTACTCTGGCCTTTTACCCTCGTTACCCTTCTCTGGGTCTTTCTACCCATTGCCGATCGATCGCCCTGCTTAGATCTCAGATGGACATCTCCCTAAGATGCTTTTCATGATCCATTCTACGTAACTGCTCCAAGCTGATAGAATTACCTAAGCCTGTGAGCTGTGACGTACTATACTGCCTGGACCCTTCTGGATCATCTTCTCTTGTCTTTGAAGACAAATCTGTTCAAAATTCCACATTCCAACAGTTGTCACATCTAACTGCTTTTGGTCTCCAGTGTCCCCCCTCTCTTTCCATTGCCTTTGACCCATGGGAGTGTCCCTGTCCCTGCTTTGGATATTCTCTCTTGGGCCATTCTCCTGAGTAGTCAACATGATGCTTGTTAAAACCTCCTATAGCTCTATGTGTCTGTGACGTCTTCACACGGGTCACCTGGGCTCTGCCCTGTCGTTGACGCAATCCCAGGGAGCTGTAGAAGAGCGTTCTTTGCCGCACCATGTAGCACAGCCTCTTGAAACTCTGGAAATTCACCATTCCTGCCCTCCCTGGCACCTGGCCTTGGCCTCCCCAAGTCTTCCATTCACCTGTTCTGCTTCCCAGTCTCTCCTGCCTGGAGAAACCCTTTCCTGCTCCTTCCCTTTTCTCATTCAGAGCAATTCATCTCTTCCCTGAACATTCTGAGTCTTAGGTTTTATCCATCTTGTTTGGTTCAGCTCCTGGAGAAGCAGATGTTGAATAAGGATGCTTTCAGATCCAGATCCGCTGCTTGGAAGCTGAAGGATCACTCTGTGCTTCAGTTCCCTCATCTTTAGGGTGCAGCTTTGTGTAGCCACGATTAATGCATGCTCCTAGGTGACTCTGAGGGACTGGTCAGTGGAACTCTGTGATGATACAGATGATACAGTCTCCATCTGCCAGACCAGATCAGAGCCCTCTTAGGTCTGTACCTCTAGCACCTGTGTCTCCTGCAGTTAGTGATGACCAAGTCACCAGATACGGATGGTGACATCACGTGTGCCACCCAGGATCTAGTACGGTGCCTAGAATGCGGTTATATACTGTGAACTCATTAGCCTTTCTTGAATGATATTGGACACCATGTAAGAAGATTCTAATTATACTGTTTCTGACATCAGTGACTCTGCTCAGTCCCTCCTGGGGGTCACATCCCTGAAATTGCTCTGGGGCGCAGGATTGGGCTGCGCAGGGTACGCGCTTTGTCCTGCTCTGCAGCGTTAAAGCTGAGAATGAAAGGGGAAATGGAGTAGACTTGAGAGTGTCAGACTTTCCCCCATGTTGTTCCTTGCTTGCTGATGCTGGTTCTTGGATTTGTAGGTTCTTTCCTAGTTGTGGGGAATTTTTCAAGCTGGCTTTAATGAGAGGGTCTCAAAAAGCCACAGGGAAGTCTGGTGTATTCTCAAGTTAAACCCAGTATCCCTTCTTTCATTTTTGATCTGTGTTTCTGAGCTGACTTGTGTAAATACATTTAAAGAACTTAGTATCAAAGATGTCTGTTGTGATGTTTGCACCACTGACTTTTTCTTTTGCCGATTAGAAGCCACCTTCAAGACTTTCCAACATGAAAAGTTTTTTTAAAGAGAGCATCTGTGTTATGTGTGACTATATGCTCTTAAAACACATATATCAGGGGCTGGAGAAGTGACTGAGTGAATTAAGTGCTTGTCAAGCAAGCATGGGCACTTGAGTTCAAATCCCCAGCCCCCATATAAAGGTCAGGGCCTGAGATGCATGTCTGTAGTCACAGCAACACTGGGGGGTGGGAGCAGGGGTGGGTGTGGTGGTGGGCTAGGAATGCAGAGACCAGGATCCCTGGGGTTCTCTGACCAGTTGGTCTGGTTGGAATGGCAATCTCCAGGTTCTGTGAAAAAAGACCTATCTCAAAAAAAATTAAGTGGATTGATAGAGAAAGACAATTAAATGTTGACCTCCGGCTTGTATGTGATACACACACAGTACATGTATTATATCTGATTGTAAAATATGTCTTAAAACTTTACTTACTCAGCTACCATTCAGTGAACTAACCAGGGATGTGAAATATGTTGACACACTGTGCAGTCACTGCCTTCTCTCTTCAGAATTCTCTCTACCAAAACACACTGTATGTATGTCTTAAACAACAAGCTCTACCCACAGGGAATCTCCTCTGCTTTCCAACTCAGTGATTCTATTGTAGGGATCTGGTACTCATCAGGTCACAGGTCAGGTTTGTCTTTCTGTCCCTCAGCAACTTCGAGGTCCATCCTTGTAACCTTGAAAGGAGTTCTTTCCCTTTTAAACCTGAGTAATATTCCATTGCACAGGAAGTATTTTTATCTGATCACCATTGCTGGACAACTGGGTAGCTTTCACTCTTTGGTTGTGGTGAATAGTGCTTCTGTAGGGTTGTGCAGGTGGATCTTGGGTTCCGTGTCCTAAGTTAATTAGAACCTAAGATTTCCACATCCTTATATCCTGGCACATCTGTTGTTTTTATGGATTGTTGTCTTACTCTTTTGTCTGTTAACAAACAGAAAACAACATTTTTCTCACATAACCTTTGTAGCATTACCTAAAACTTCCACTTACAATAGAAACCCACATACATATAAGCCCCCCTACAGTTGAAGAGGCAGAAAACGGCCGTTAACCAGGCCTAGAATCCTATCTCCTCCCTGTAGGCTGAGACACAGAAGGAAGCAAGTTCAAAGCCTGCCTGCGTTACAGTGTAAGTTCATGGTCAGCTCAGACAATGTAGTGAATTCCCATCTCATCGTAAGAAGTGAGGGGGACTGTGGATGTAGCTCAGTGAGTACGTACTCACTGTGCAATCCCGAGGACCTGAGCCCTCTATACCCACACAACAGTTTCCCACAGCCGGCTGTAAGTTCAGATGATCGCAGGGACAGGCAGGAGACTCACTGAAATGGCAAGCCCCAGGTTCAGTAGGAAACTTCTTGAGTCAGAAATCAAGATGGAGAACCTCAGAAGAACATAGCTGGAAGTCACTCTGACCTACATGCAGGCACACACACAAGTACACACAGTTGCAAATACATGTATTCGTTACATACAAAAAGAGAAAGATTACTGTCTGTCACTACACCAGTGAACATCGTCACTCAGCAACACAGTGCAGTCCGTTGCTCTTAGAGTCACAATGGCTGGCAGGGAGCTGCAGGAGCCAGCGTTGCCCTAGAGGACTGTTTTGGAGCAGAGACCAGAAGATCAAAGTTCCAAGTGTGACTTCCACCGTGTGCACATTGTGTTCATACCACAGGGTCAGAAAACCACAAGTACAACGTGGGGACCGTCAGTAATGTTTTGTTCTCAAGATTCTCATGGAACAGGGCAGAGACCATAGTAGGGCAGACAGGGCTTTACCTGCCATCCCCTGCAGTGTCGGAACTGCTGGTTTCTGAAAGAATACCAAGGCTCCCCAAGGTAGAGGTAAAGGGAACCCCTTAGCAGTAGAGCAGCCATCGGTGGCTGCTTGCATTCAGCATTCTGAAGCTGAACTGATATAGTAACAGCTTCTTCATGTATCAGTCTTAAAATTGTAAAATTGTTACGATACTGACATTTACAGATAACACCTTGTAAGCTACAGGAAAAGTACTTAATAAAAGCACTGCTCACAAGCAACCGCTATGGAGCTTTGTTTTCTCCTAGTCTTTTTTTAACTGCGAATCTTTACAGATTATGTCTTGGCCTAAAGAAGTATAAACAGTATAAATGTTACAGAATGTAGAATGACCATTATCTTAAACTTCTACAGTCACCTCTGCTGGGTGGTAGTAGTATTACGTTTCTGACGTTCTCTAGTCTCCTGGCCTAGTTGTGTTACAAAGCAAAGCCAATGTTTTGGGTTTTTTTGTTTGTTTGTTTGTTTGTTTGTTTGTTTCTTATTCGGGTACCTTGTTTGTCTCACGGGGCAGGGGAAGATGAGGAGATTGTGAATCACAGTGGGCAGGAGGAGCTAAGGAGAGGGGTTTGTAGCCCTTTCAGAAACTTCCCTTACCCCACACTACCCTGTCCCTTCCCAACCTTGAGGCTCTGCCCTGGCCCCATCCTCCTCTCAGTCAGCATAAGCTGGTGGGACCAGAGGGTAGAAACAAGGAAGGAGTTAGGGACCAGGACCTCTGGTCAGTGCTTAGAGTCAAGCCTACCCCTTGGCTGATTTGGTTGTTCATAAGTAACTGTGGCAGACAGGAAGTAGAACATGGAGCCGAAGCCCGGCCTGGGCAAGTCAGACATCTTGGCTCTGATTTCAGCTGTCTGCCAACTGTCTATGTAATGGGAAAGTTTCCTAACTTCTCTAATTTCTTGACCTGAAGAGGGAGAGGAGATGTACACTTTCAGCTTGGTTCTGAAGTTGTAGTCTAGGCAGTGGGCAGAGCCAGCTTCACCATGCGTCTGTTGGGGTCTAATTCTTGGTCTGATAAGTGGGTATGAATCACGTTTTGTAAAATGATGCCGGATGTCGCTTAATACTCCACCTTGGGATAACTTCTGCTTACTTTACCTGGCTGTCCTTAATCCGCCATAAGCATCCCCTCTGAAAGATGGCTCTGCTTCTTGTTTCTTTCCTCCTGTGTGTAAGCATTGAGGAAAGGGGGACTAAAGACGAGGAAATCCAGGGCTGATCACCTTGTGTCTTACCTCACCCACTCTGCCTCTTACCCAGAGCTGTGGCATAATTGTTTCTAAAAGGCGAAGATAAAAACACAACACAAAGCACTACAGCAATAGAAGGAAAAGCTAGGAGCAAATGCCTGGCAGCTGTCGGTATTAAGAAGTGATTCCTTACGAGTGTATACGTAGCAGGAACTGCACAGAGAAACAAAACAGCCATCACCAAGTCCTTTGAACTGAAGCGTGGCACAAAGACTACAAGTAATTCCTGTAAAGTCATACTGTTTCATCTTACTGCTTTTTAGTTTTGGGGTGATTGATGGTTCAACACTGGGTGTAACTTATGTAGCTCACCAGGGTGATTCACTCACTGGTTAGTGATACCTTTTTATAAACTCGGAGATTCTAGTGAGAGGTGTTACGGCTTTGTAACATTTTTCCCCTTGAAAATGTATTTGCTCTGGTGCTGTCCAGTGCCTCCTTGCATCTATATACCTTCTGTGGGGCCAAGGTGCATCTGAGGTTTGCCAGGGCTACACAGCACTCTGCAAGAGAGGAAACATGCGTGTTTACAAGGAACTGCAACTTGTGTTTCATTTGATGACATTCTGTGTTCTGTGGGCTCCAAATAATACTGAAAAATAGCCTTGCACAAACCTCCAAGGGGTATTACCTTCAAAGAAACTATCTCCTTGATAATTAAGCTTCCAGTTCTTTGTGCATTCCTTTGATCTTAATTGTTAAAACAAAAAACAAAAAAATAAAACAACAACAACAACAAAACAATTTGGGGGACTTGTTTTCAAAGCTTCCAAAGAAATCCTTATTCCACTAGGGCCACAGTCCGTTCATGGCTTCATCCATCCCAAGGATACTATTTATAAATGCTTGTTAAGTTTCTTTTTCTCACTGTGCTAATCTACTGCCTAATTGTCTTTGCTGCGGGTCACATGACTCCTCCCGCCCATAACACACGCACTTAAAATTCTCACTTCCTGATTGAGCCATCAAGATTACATAAAGTGTAAAGCAGCCTAAATACCTAGGAGCAGAAATTGTCAGAGGAAATTCTGTCTTCTTGCTCTGTTTCGGTCCTAAGCCCTGCATGTGTGGTTCCTTAGCCGAGAGATTGTTAAGGGTTGTTTTTTTTATTTTTTTTCATCTCTTTTCCTTTGAGATTGAATCAGACTTTGCTTTCATTATAAAAAGTAACATGCCAACCAGATAGGCTGTGGGGGTGGTTCCGTTGGAGGAAATCAAAACGGTTCTGATTACCAGGAGAGCCACCCACTTCTTCATGATCCAAACGAAGAGCCCTGCAGCTCTCAGAGGTAACGATTCATGTTTCCGACGTGTGCTTGGCCATGTAGCCTTTCTGCTGATCGTCCTTTCTGGCTGGCAGCGTTACCCTTGTTTTATCAGGGGCCTTAACTCTGTCACATTTCCTCAAAGGAGACTTGAAGTTTGCATGGCATAATAGCTTGGTGTTTGGGGCCTTTCAGCCATTCCTCAGTGTGGCTTTGTGTTGTGAACTGGTGTTTCTGTGTTTACCCGTCTCTGACAAAGTGCACCAGCTGCTCTGATACGTATTTCGGGTTCTCTCAGCCTCTGTAGCTGTAGTTTAAGGACTTGATGCTTGTAAGTGCTTTTAACAAAGGAGCTAAGATAGTTCCCAGTATTTCACATAAGATAAATGTGGGCTTCTGTTTATTCTGTAGAACGGCATAAGTGTTATGGGTTCAGGATTTGATTGTATTTCAAGAGAGTGAGACGGGGGAGAAACTCTCCTTACAGATGGCGTTATGATATGATTCCAGTTATTTTTCTTTGCTTCAACATATTCATACTAATAACGGAGGAAGGCAAAAGAAAAATGTATCAGACTTAAAATTGAAAACTCCTCCCTTAAAAAGATCGCACTCAGACAAAGCACTGGAAGCATGTTCTGTAAATTATCAGACCTCAGTACTACTCAGTACTACTCAGTACTACAGTACTCAGTACTCCATGAAAAACTGTAATACTGTAAAATAAACTTTATCAGGAAAGTTTGTGGGGAGCTACATACACATGGAAATGAGGTCCTGCCTGCAGTGAGTACTGAACAGGAATTCTCGCCAATATGGCGGAAGTGAGCAAGGAAGCCAGTCTCTGGAGTGGAAAAGAACAGGCAGGGCTGAGTTTGAGTTTGGGGGCTTAGAGGTAATCTGACATAGCAGACCTTTGCTCTTCTGTAAGCATGGCCAGAGAACACAGCATTTTGTGATGGGTCCCTGGTGAGTGTTGTGAGTTCAGTGCTAAGGCCACCGTGCTGGCTGCACTGCCGTGTTTGTTCACCCGTGGGCTGTGCGAGGCAGCGGAGCAGTGTGTGCAGCCAGCAGCAGCGAAGGTGCTAATGCATGGTCAGTGATGTCAGGAGTTACGCGACTGCGGTTTCAAAACACTGCAGTAAACAAGGTCAAAGTGCCCCCCTTTTGCTGGAAAGAAGGCTTGTTTTTATGAGCTGGACAGTACATGGATGAAGTAATTTTCCAAACAAGCGTCATATTTATATGTATGTTTTTCTTCTTTCTGAATTAAAAAGAAACAAGTTACCCAGATGAGATTTGTTACCAGTTACATTATAAAGATTACATTTTGTTTCTGGTTTTAATGAAGGAAATAATCTAGAGTTATATTTATGTTTACTTTTTAAAAATACATTTGTTAATTCTGTGAGACTCTGATACGTGCATGTGTGTTTTGGTCATATTTGCACTGTACTCTTCCTCATAACTCCTTCCAGATCCAGCCCCCATCCCTCTACACACACCCAGACTTCATATCCCTGATCTAAGAATTTTAAATACGTGGTAGATATTAAATCTTGGTAGGTTGCAGTCACAGCCAGTAGCAACATGGTTCTCCTAGTCTTCTACTTCTGATTTTGACTTGGACAGGTGTCCAAGCTAAAGAAATTTAACGGTGAAGATAAATGCCGACTGTGTGGTTCTTGTCTTAAGGCATTTTCCAACCTTGAACCCAAGAGTGCCAGAGAGTGATGTCTCTCACTGTTCATAGGCATGGTTATGCTGGTCACAGGGTTCTGGAGGTAACAAGTGGGTGTCCTTTGGGGTGTGTGTGTGTGTGTGTGTGTGTGTGTGTGTGTGTGTGTGTGTTGGCAACAACAGCGAGGCCATATGACATCCACAGGTCATCTCAGTCTGCCCTGGGAATTCCTTGTTCTCAAAAGTGTCTTCAGTAGCTCTGAAATGAATTGTGAGCTTGCGGCATCGATAGAAGCGCCGGCGCTTTGGTGTTCACAGCAAACCTGGCTGTGTGAGTGCAGACACAGCTTCTATCGTAATACCAGGGCCTTGAGGAAGCGGTTGCTGGGCAGCGGGTACACAGCCTGCTTGCAGCTGAGAAGCGGAGTAAGTTGTTTTTTGTTTCTTTGGTCAGTCTCTTCTGCGTGTTTTTTCTTGTTAACATTGTTAGATCCTCAGTGTCTGGCAAGCGCCAAGCTTCTCCCCCATCCCCGGCCGTGTGGAGATGGGGGATATAGTTTGTTATGGCTAGTTGCTTCATTTCTGCCTTCCCATATCTAAGATGCTGGCTTACTTTAGAGGCTAGCAGTATTATCGAGAAGAAAACAGGCTCAGTTGGTCACTTCCCAGCCCTTGGCTCTTCTCCCTCAGTTAAGCGGCAGTGACACCAACAAGTTTCCCATGCTGGAGCTCCTTCAGCAAAACAGCCCAGTTCACGGCCTGGTTCCTGTTAGAAGTAGGAAAGGGATCTATCTGTCCTCGGGCAGGTGAATAGGCAGAGTCTCCCCCACCCCTAAGTGGGAACTATTCAGAAGCCAGTGAGGAGAAGGGGTCTCACAGACAGAGGGGAGTAATTTAAAAATCTATAAGGAAGTGGAAAGGTGCCAAGGGACACACAATATTTAATGATGTTTAAAAATTAAAGTTAGGATAAAGTAGATAGAGATCGAACCTGCCAAAAGCAAACCAGACTTTTTCTCTGATGGGCTTGTGCCGTGCACGATTGTAGAAAGATTGTCTTTTAGCGTTCAGAATACGAAGAGGCATCATCGCCCATGTAAGAGCCTGTGGCAGACGGGCTTGTACCTACAGTGGGCCCGTGTCTTTGATTCTGGTGGGTTTCTCCTTTGAGTCTGTCTCTAGAGATGGCTTGATTCAATTTTAGTATAAAGTTGTGTGCCTTTGACATTGCAAGCAAAGGCACACAGAGCAGAGAGTTTGTGATTTGTAATTAACTTCTTTCTACATTAAATAAATGAACTGCTTTTGCTGTAGAATATGCCTGACAGATTCTATTTTTCTATCCTAAAAACACTTTGAGGGCAGGAGGAGAGGCTGTAGAGCAGACTTGGAAAGCAGAAGAGGGGTGCCTTGTGTCTCCGCCTCTCGAGGCCTGTGTCAGGGTTTTCAGTTTGAGTATCAGTGCCATGCAATTCCCTTTTGATCTCAGCATTGTGATGATGGAACTCGGCATGGCCGCCACTCATCTCAAGCAGCTCAGGCTCCCATGTGAACATCTGAGGATTACTAGTTCGGCAAACACTTTAAAGCATCTTCCTTACGATCGTGACATGGTAGAAGTTAAGATTTTACACAGTTCCATTTACAGAGCCTCCGTATGTAAATTAAAGATGGAGGACAGCTTGAAAGGTGAGTGAGCAGAGCATACCCATCAAACCTTTCCTCTTAAGGATGGTGCCAAGCCAGCCTGCAGTCCCTGGTGAAACGCCCCTCCTAATTAAAGGGGACGGTGCCTGCCATCTGTCTTCTTTCATTCAAGGCCGTAGGGGGCCTGGAGTGGAAGGAAGCAAACTCCTCTTTTATTTTTCTCGTTTTCTTTCTTTATTCTTTTTTTTTTTTTTTAATTCACTTTCTCCCTAGTCAGTGACCCAGAAGGTCATTGATGACCTGTCTGTCTCGGTATGAATAGTACCATGAGCATGCCTGGCACTTGCAAAACAAAGTTCATAGCAGTGCATTTATCCATTAAGAATTCCACTTGAATCATGTCTCAGGGTATTGCAATCTCCACACAGCTGTCTCTGCCCCCCTGAATCCTGAGGTTACTTCTGGTAGGAAAAGTGTGTGTGTGTGGGGGGGGTGTTCATTTTTATTGATTTTACTTTTTTATGAAAACAGTTTGCATTCCACTGGACATAATCAAAAGATGGTGACACTTGGCTGAGTACCAGAGCCAGGGGATGAATTTTTGGGCCTGCCTGTTAATCCCAGTGTGTACCTGTTATCTGAGGAGAGAGAACGTGGATAAGGGTGTGGACAGTTGTTCATATCACACAGTGGTTTGCTCCAATAATGGCTGGAATAACCTGCTGGTGCATCCGTTGGCTAAACAATAAGCTTGTTAGCTTCCTTCTCCTGAAAGTGCTTCAAGAAAATTTGTGAGTTTAGGTCCATGGCAAGATTCGAAGTACTCTGAACAAAACGATTCCACTTTGTTGCCTCAGTTTCCCTCTCAGCCAGAGGGGGGGAAATATGTTTTGCTTCAAGTATTTAAGTAACTATAAAATAATACTTGTTTTTTATATGATCTTTATTAGGACTGAAATTTCTAAATTCTTTTAGTTTTTTTTTTTTTTTTTTAATTTTCAGTTCTTAATATTCTTTGACAAAATGCTAACAGCCATATTAAAAAGGCCAGGAGTTAACACACCCCGTTGAGCTCCCAGGCATTAGTGTGAACTTCACAGCCAATGCCAGATTTTCAGACCTGTCCACATGACATGGAAATGTGGTATTTGTGAGGTCTCTGGTAATCCAGGTGGAAAGCTCAAACGTGGGAGGTCCCTCCTGTAATCTCACTCACAGCTCTCCTCAGATTTGTTACCAACCTGGAAGGCGCTTACTTGGAAACATGGGTGTGCTTCTACTCAGCAACGTGTGGGGATAAAGCAGTGTCGGCATCTACAGACAGGTATCCAGTCTGCAAGTCTGGAAGCATGGGTCTGTCGGTGAAGGGCTGACGCGAGCATGGGCCGCCGAGCTGCGTCATTTCATAACCCTCATAACCCTTTCAAGTTGTCTGTTTCCTTGTTTCAAGGGTAAGAGTGTCATGTGTTCAGTGTGTAACCATGTACAGCGTGGTTAAAATGCGTGTTACCCTTCAGCATGCATTTCAAGAGGACTAAAACTAAATAAAGTTGTCTATGAAGTGTACTTGTGAGGTAATGTGACTAGTGCTTTGTGTGTGTACACGGGGTATGTGAATATGTGCTTGCATGTATATGGAGAGTTAATGCACGTGTAGGTCAGAGGGCAGCATTTGGTGTGCTCTGTGATCGCCCCGCCTCGGACATCAAGGTGGAGTCTCTGCTGAACCTAGACTCTGCCAGTTCTGCTAGTCTAGGTAGTCAGCTTGCTCTCGGTCCTGTCTCCACCTCCTGAGTGCTGGCCATCATGCCTGCTCCTCCCACTAGTTTCAGTGTGCTGGGGAGCTAAACTCCAGTGCTCACGTGTAGATGCCACGAGCTTTGCCCATCCCCTCAGCCCCAAGTGTCTCACACAGCAAGAGACACATAAAACAAGTTAATATTAGCCAGAAGAGTTTAAACTTTACTAAGGATGACTGCCTGGAGCACATCACTTCCTGTCAGCCATTGTGTTAGGCGCCTTTGGGCCTTTTTTTCTGTCTTTGGAACAGGAAGGAGCTGGTAGCTAGTGCTGATGAATAAGGTGACTGACTGCAGAGCTGTATGTGTGTTTCTGGTCGTCAGCGCCCAGCGGGCCCCCACTTCATCCCTAGAGTCGGTGTGTCATGTTCAGAAGCTGCTAGTTCATGGATCCAGCATTCCAGGAGGACACTGCATAGTGGGATGCCTAACAGGATGAGGAAATACTGCAGAGTGGTAGGTACTGCAGCTTTTAGGAACCTGTTCCTGGAACCCAGATCAGGGTCAGATAAAGTCTTATGATAGAAACTTGGGGGAAAGTGGAGAGAGAAAGGGGGAGGGAAAGAGATTGATTGATTGATTGATTGATTGATTGATTGATTGATTTAGAGTTGCTTATGTGATCAGATTCAAAAAGGTTCTGAGATTCTTGGAATAACTTACACAGAAGAGTTACTTTTTTTATATGGTAGTGCATACCTTTAATCCCATCACTTGGGAGGCAGAAGAAGTTGGTCTCTGAGTTTGAGGATAGCCAGGGCTGTGTGGAAAGACCCTGTCTCAAAAACTAAAAACAAACAAACAAACAAATAAAGTATTGAAAGAATATAGCCAGACATAATGGTACATGCTTTAGCAGACAGAACTCTGTGAATTCAAGGCTAGCCAGGGTTTCATGGTGAGACCCTGTCTCAGTAAATAAGTAAATAAAATTTGAGAAGACATAAAAGTATCCCAGGTCATTTTCTGTTGAGTGTAGCTGTCTAGCTCACTTGTGGGAGACAGTAAGCTTGAGGGTGGCTCTCCTCTCTCTGAGTACATGGAGAGGAGGTCTTTTCAGAACTGCGTGCGGATTGTATTCTAAAGGGACAGAAAGTCTGCTGTAGCTGATGGCTAATGTGTGTTATGGATAGTGCCACTAGGTCATTGTGGTCAGTTCCAGGGTGTGTCAAAGAGTGAACAGGACTAAATCAAAGACTGGACACAGACGGCTGCCACGCCTTGCAGAGAGTCTACAGGTGGGACTCTCCCTGAGCATGAGTGAGCACCGGGACTTGATACTGTTCTTGTAGAGTATAAAGCTAAGATTCTGCACAGATCAAGTTAGAGAGGAAGGTAGCGAATACAGTAGAAAACATGAAGATGAATTAACTAGTCACAGAGCAACTTGGAAGTACAATAAGAAGGCAATCAGTGCTTCCCGGATAAAGGAATTCCCGGCCCAATGTAGAGAGAAAGGTGGCATTGGACTTGAAGCCCTGGAAGGAAAGCATCCTTATCTATGGGGAAAACTTGTGGTGATGGGAAATACCAGTGACAGAGTGGTCATTCCCTGTGTCACAGTAGCTGGCAACAGTAAGCCACAGAGTGACTACAGAACCATTAAGAGAGCAGGGAACCCATAAATACCAGCTCTGGGAGGGCCCCACTTACTGCATGATTAAACAAACTAGTTTTAATTCTGAGTCACAAAGGAGCAGGAGAGCAAAGCCCCGAGCCGGTGTGTGTGAAAGGGTGTGTCCTGGACAGTGAAGTGACCAGTGATGAGAATTCCAGTATAACTATTGAGATTGTCCAGCAAGGATTGTGAGAAAGGCCGAAATATGGACTGCGGTGGGGGACACTTGAGAGTGCAGACTCCAGGCTTGGGAGCTGCTCGGGTTGCAGTGGCTCGGTGGGGGAATGCTATCCCAAGTGGGTGGTGAGGAGGCTGAGGCACCCGGACAAGCTGAAGAAGACTCTTCATTTGTAGGTGCAGAAGTCCAGCGGGTCAGCGGGTCAGTAAGCTTGGTCAGTGGAGGGTGAGGGCCAGGGAGGACAGAGCGGCGGTAGGAAGCCCAGAGGCTGATGTGGAAGGGATGTCTCCATGCGGATATAGAGAACAAGGTTGTAGACAAGGACACTGTGGTATCAGTCACTATCTAGTGAGGGATGTCTTGGCTTCCAACTGAGACATGTCCTACAAATGTGCTTTCCAAGGACAGTGTGAGCAACTGGAGAGGAGAGGGAGCAGTAGTGCTAGAGCCAGGGCAAGAGTCAGTAGAACGTAGGACACAGCTTCTGAGAAGGGTTGGAGATAGGGGGCTAGGAAGAGCTCTCGGAGACCACAAAGACAATAGGGCAGGTTGGATCCTCCACAAAGAGTCCATGCCAATGGAGGCAAGGTAGGCTTGCCACGGGGTGCAGGGACATCCGTGGGTGAAGCTCAGCCTCTGCACAGGAGATTTTATGTTGAAAGAAAGAGCAAAGGGAGGACTCTGTTGGCTCTCAGAATGTGAGTCCATGCTAGTGGCTAAGTAGTCTCAGTGTGTGTTTCTTTGATAGCCCTCTATTGATAGTGTTCTTGCTTTATATCCTTGGACTAGCTGTTTACTTTCTGTGTCCTTTGCGAAATAGGCAGCTTTCTTACTGGGTTGTCCTAAGAATTCAGTGAGTTATAAGGCAGTTCCTGACATAGTAACTATTATATATTACATAAGAGGTATGAGCATGCATGTGAATTAAATCAGCGGTCACATTTTAGGTGTATTTTCCCTGAATACCGAGATAATTCTGTAGCGTGGGTCTTAACAGTTTCGTTCTACAAACGGGCAATGCTGCTGCCGCCTGACTAGCTCAGTGACTAATGATCTAGTAACCTACACTGAGAGACCATCACCCTTGGTCTGTCCTGAAGTCAGCGTCTATCCCACAGGACTTCTCTGCATCCTTGGGTGTGGCAAGAGGAAGTGGGCTTGAAGCCCTCACAGCAGGAATCCTGGAACAGCTCTGCCAGCCAGGGAAAACACTCCTTTTTAACATACCCACTCTTCCCAGAATCTGCTTGGCACTCAGACTACCCTGTTTGGACACTGGCACTTTGGACGTCCACCTTGGGGATTGGATACATCCTTCTGACTCATCTCTGCCTAGATACTGTGTCTTCTAGGCGTATTTTGAAGCTTTTCTGCATATTTGGCATTCAACTCCAAGGGAACATGGCCCTATTGACTTCCCTAGCCTGTCGTGTGTTCTCTAACAGAAAGCAAAGTCACTGTGCAGCCCAGAGGCTTTGCCTCAGCAGAGAACCGCCCACCTTTGAAAGGACAGTGTGGTGCTAATTAGGACATGTAACCCAGGTGTTTGGTCAAACAGCTAGATCAAAGGCGTTTTAAAATGAGATTACCACTAAACTCAGTGGGGATTTTGGCTAAAGCATATTAACCGTCACCAGTGTACTTGGCCCAGTCAACTGAAAAACCTAAGAGAAAAAAAGAGAGAGAAGCTTGTGGAGGAGAGAGCATTCTGTCTACTGTATTCCAGAATGAAACAGAAAAGCTTTCTGCAAAGTCACTCACTCACCCTGCATCATACCAACACGGCTCTCCATAAGCCCTGTGAGCTAATTCCTTCAGATACATCACGTCATGCATACATGACTTGTGTGCATGCATGAATTCATGTTCACATACATACACAGACACTATTGTCCTGTCTCTGAATACTTGCAGAGAATTTATCTCAATTACATGAACATCTTTCATGTGACTCTAATAGGATATCATACCATTCAGATCTTGAGTTGCCGAATGAGGGATGCCTAGTTCACTAAAGTGATAGAAGGCCCCTTCTCAGCATTATAGAAGGGACTCAGTGTATTCAGCACTGGTTCAGAGAGTTGATGGGATAACCAAGGGTTGTTTCTGGGGTCATTCAACTGCCTACTTGTGATTCTCCCCCCACCCCCCGCGTTGTTTATCAGCAAGGTAATACAGTTGCTGGGCTTGCAGTGTGTGATTATTTTTAACACACATTCTTTTGCTGTGTTTCAGCTACTGCTGTGTTAATGGTTGGTTCTTAAAATCACCCAGAAGGATAGGGATTAATCTAACCACCACTGTGTAGATTTTAACACCAAGACCCTCTAAGTATCATGGACCTTGCTTGCTACATAGCTAGTGAGGCATAGACCCGAGACAGAGGCCCAGGAAGCCTGACTGCAGCCCCTGAGCTCCTAAACCTTCTGCCTTACCACTCACCAACCCTGAACATTTTGCACACAGCCCTCTAGGTCTCCCTGAGAGCCTCATCTAGAACATATATTACTGTCATGGCACTCTTGGTGGGAAACATAGATACCAGGGAGAACATGCTTAGTTCTTCTCAATAGCATATCCCGTCATCCTTAACAGCCGCATCATAAGGTGTTCCATTAGGCCCAGTGACCCTGGTAGCTCTCTGGTTTGCCCAACACAATCCAGTAAAGTGACAGGACAGTAGCAAGGGTTACCTCCCTGTCCAGCCTTTGGGCAGAAGAGAACCCCTCCTCGTGCTATTCTTTGACTCTCTGTAAGAATGACTATCATTGTTAGTTACTGGCCCTGTTGTGTGACAGGCTACATCTGTAAAAGCATTTTAGAAACCTCATCTCACAGAGTCGCACGACAGTGCAAAGAGGCTGGCCATTTTACATAGAAGGAAGGTGCTGACTGAGGAAATAGGTTAAATGGCAGAACAGAATTTTAAGCCTCACCAGAGTGGCTGCTCAGTGCTCTGGACCCTCCCCCTGCCCTCCTCTCTGTGCATAGTAGGCCCTTTCTTATGTCTGCCAGTCTTCCCTGCTAGACTGCAGGCTTCCTATAGGCAGGAATGTTTTTACATTGTGTTCACCACATTACAGAGTGCTGTTCCTGACGTAGAGTTGATGCCCGGTACTGTTCACCGAGACCCTAAATGGACTGACTGCATGGCAGTGATCACAACAAATAGCTCTGCAGAGTGGAACACCATGCGCCTTGTAATTCCTGATGGGGCCAAGGGAAGAAAACAAACCTGGGAGGGTATTGTGGACTCAATGGGGTTTGATCCACCCAGCCCTGCTTCTAGGGTATCTTCTCTATCCATGCTTTGAGATGAATACATTTACCTGGCTCTCCTTCCCAAGAGAAACTCGGATGATATCACCTGCCTCCCTGCTGTTCACAGCCAGATCATTTTTTTCTGGCTTGTATGCCACACTGGTCTGAACCAATGTCTCAGGAACACCAATGCTCTTAAGTATCAAGAAATTTTACATTTTTAAACAATCCTGATGCTTGTCTTCTGCTGACAGGCCAGACTCTCCCTCGCCTCATGCAGACTCTACTATTTCATATCTCCCTGCCTTTTAAATGGAACACATGGAAAACTAGACAAATTGAATCCAATATGTACATTTCCTACCATTTTTCTCCTCGATGTTAATTTATTTTTGCTTCTTACAACTGGAAACTGGTGATAATGTTTCCACTATCACTGTGCGTTTATTTTTCCTCTTGGAAATGATAAATTATGACTCCTTTGATTTGTTTTTTAAATATGAATCAGGATTAGGCAGCATCTAATGCACCATCTGCCTAATTCTTTCATGTTTAGTTGTTCAAGTTGATTTCTGACAGAGTAAAAGTATTGTGGAGGTTTCTTTTTCCTGTGTAAAAATACGACACAGTTTAGAAGAATAACCCCTAGGTTGGTTTGTTCCTTTACTTTTTGTTGTGAGAAAGTGTGCATGTGCATGTATCTGGGGGTCAGAGGTCAAACTCGGGTATCTTTGCTCAAGACCACCAACCACCTTATTTTGAAACAGGATTTTTCCTTGGTCCAGAGCTCACTGAGTAGTTAAAGCTGGCCTGCCAATGAGCCCACGTTCTGTCTCCACCTCCCCAGCTGCTGGGGGTGTGTAAGCAAGTGCCACCACCCCTGGCTTACCCTCTCTGTGTAGTTGCAAGCACTTTATGGAATAAGGTGCCCCCCTCACCCCAGCTAGGAGTTTATGTTATGTTCCAATAAGAGGGTGAACATGAGTCGGTGTACACACCTAAGGTTTAAGCCAGTATTTTTGCTTTTATATTTTTTTAACCTAAAGAAAAAGGTCTGAATATCTAGAAACTCCATTATTGTTGACGTGAGAAGCCTTAGAGTTTATATCAAAACCAAGGCCTTGGTAAAACTTTCAGAAAAAAAAAAAAAAATTCTTAGCAGCTGGCTGCTCCCACCAGACGAAGCTTGCGTGTGATATCTGGAGAAGCTTCAGAGCAGGGCCGTCTGTGTTTGAGAACGCACTCAAAGGGAAGCTGGGACACAGGCAAGAATCTAACACTAAACATTTAAATGGAAGCACCGGCATATACAAGAAAGCAGACGGCATTCTTTCTTTGGAGTCGCAGAATTAAAAGTTAAAAAGATCACCTTCCCAGAAGTTTCGGAGCCACAGTTCCAGCTGGCATCCCCCAACCCCCTTCCAAGTGTTAATTTGGTTTAAGTCTGGAAAAAGATTAAGAATTACCTTAAGGAATTCACTAGAAAGTAATGTCAGCACTTTGTGATCTCCAGTGCAAACCCTGACTGACAGAGCAGCCCTCACTTTGGTAAGCTGTGGAGAAGGAAGCTGGTCCTGGGTGGTTCTCCCAGCATACCTCTGCCATGATGGAGAAACTGCCATTCCATTGTAATTCTTCTGTTCTCTGTCTTGCCAAGCCCAGTGGCTTCTGTTATAACATGTGGCAGCTTCTCCCTTGGAGGTAAACTCATCCAAGTTACCGTAATATTTAGGGCCAGCTACAAAGGCATTTCTACCTCTCAACCTCATGCCAAGTCTAAATCAAACTACCTCCTCCTCGGCCATTCAGAGAGATCCACCTCTTATATAAGAAGGGCAAGAAACCTACAGGCCTCTTTTTCTTTCCTTTTTTTTTTTTTTTTTTTAAAGCGCCTGTTCAAACAGATAAACAAGGCACATCATGCCTAGTGTCGATTTGAGCTCATCGCCCCTGCTTCAAAGTTCCTTGTAAAACGCACGACAAGCTGTCTGCTGCTCGTGCAGAGGGAGGGAGGAGAATGGCTTAAAATCGACGAAGTTCAGCAGAGCTGGGGCTCCGGCAACTTTTTTTGGAATAGTGTCAGCCTCTGGAGACAAGAGAGAGTGGGACCATCCACCTGCCAGGCCGTTAACTGAGCAAGTAGCATCTGTTAATTTTGTCTTCTTAAGACGAGCCTTGAGACAGGCAGGAGCTGGTTCTCAGTCGGTATGTAGGTGCTGATCTGAGCCCTGGCAGTTTCCTCCTTGGCAGTTGATCTATACATCATCTGTTTACTTTACCATCCTTGCTAAAGCTATGGTACCCTGCAGCCACCTTGATGAGCATACATTAATTCCCTTGTCTTTTTTTTCTCTTTTTTTTTTTTTTTGAGGGGGGTAGATTTTTTTATTTACACTTCAGATGTTATTCCCTTTCCCCATTTCTCCCTACCCATTAACCCCCTATCCCATCCCCCCTCTTCCTGCTTCTATGAAGATGTGTCCCCACCCACTCACTCCCACCTCCCCACTCTTGAGAATTCCCCCACACTGGGCATCCAGCCTTCACAGGGCCAAGGATCTCCTTTCCCACCTATGCCCAACAAGGCCATCCTCCCCTAGATATACAGCTGGAGCCATGGGTCCCTCCCTATCTGCTCTCAGGCTGGTGGTTTAGACCCCTGGGAGCTCTGTTGGTTGGTATTGTTGCTCTCCCCATGGGGCCACAAACCCTTTCAGCTCCTTCAGTCTTCTTAACTTCTCCATTGGGAACCCCTTGATCAGATCAATGGTTAGCTGTGAGCATCCGCTTCTGTATATGTCAGGCTTTGGCAAACCTCTAAGGAGACAGCTATGTCAGGCTCCTGTCAGCATGCACTTCCTGGCATCCACATCAGTGTCTACCTTTGGTGACTGCACATGGGATGGATACCCAGGTGAAACAGTCTCCAGAGGCCCCTCCTTCAGTTTCTATCCCACACTTTGTCTCCATATTTGCTCCTATGAGTATTTTGATACTCCTTCTAAGAAGGACTGAAGCACCCACACTTTGGTCTTCCTTCTTCATGAGCTTCATGTAGTCTGTGAGTTGTATCTTGGTTATTGTGAGCTTTTGGGTTAACATCCACTTATCAGTGAGTGCATACCATGTGTGTTCATTTGTGATTGAGTTACCTCACTCAGGATATTTTCTAGTTCCATCCATTTACCTAAGAAGTTCTCGAATTCATTATTTTTAATAGCTGAGTAGTACTCCATTGTGTACATGTACCACATTTTTTGTATTCATTTCTCCATTGAAGGACATCTGGGTTCTTTCCAGCTTCTGGCTATTATAAATAAGGCTGCTATGAACATAGTAGAGCATGTATCCTTGTTACATGTTGGAGCATCTTCTGGGTATATGCCCAGGAATGGTATAGCTGGGTCCTCAGATAATGCTAAGTCCAATTTTCTGAGGAACTGCCAGACTGATTTTCAGAGTGGTTGTATCAGCTTGCAATTCCACCAGCAGTGGAGGAGTGTTCTCCCTTGTCTTCTTAAAGGAAGGATTGCCCTCCATATTGTTTTGCAATCAGAGCTACTTTCAGCACAGTTTGTGTGGGTGACGTGCAGAAGATTATATATGACAGGCATGGAGTGAAGTACACTTTAAAGATGTGTGTCAGGGAATCTGTCCAGCTTAAGAATCAACACAACACACACACACACACACACACACACACACACACACACACACTATGCTGGAGATTTTATTTACAATTATCTTCTGACTCTAAACAGACATAGGTTTTTATCATCACATAAATTTGCATTGGTAGAAGCACTTACCGATGTGACGGTGTGGCCCCACATTGTACGTGGTCTTCTTTGCAGCTTGAGTTTTTCTCCTGTATTGTGTTTATAAAAATCATAAGTGCTGTTGGGGATAGCAACCGTGTCTTCATCTGTGTTGCTCTAATGTTCTGCGTGTGACTCCATCACAGTTTTTCATTATCTTATTTATGGAAAGAGGGAGAAAAGAAAGGGTTCTACTTCAGGCTTGTGGAGCATGAGATGTGTCTGAGAAGCCACTGAGGACACCAGTGGGCATAGGTTTGGTGAGGATAGATGGATAGGATAGGCATGCAGATGGCATCCAAGGTATACCGTGTCCAGAATGTAACGCAATGCTTCCGATTCTGTTGAGCCTTGTGTGATGGTGCTTATCTATATCTGTTGTGTGTCCTTCTGATGGGCTGGTATGTTGTCTTGTGGCTGAAGTGTGACATACAGGGTAGGAGTGAGAAGCATCGGAGCTTCTAGGAGTGAGGAGGGAAGTGTTTACAAGCCCTAGGGTGATGTGAAGTTAAGGCGTTGATGTTAGTGCCTCTCCTAGAGTCTTGTGAGATGGAACCAGTGTATCCATTCTCACTGTCATTGACACATACTGTGTGGAAAGTCGGCATACTTCATTTTAGTATCTGGTTAGCTAGCTCTTGTCCACTGAGTGCCGACATCACCTGTAGTAACTTCCATTCTTTACTCAAAGTAGGAGAAATAGAAACAGCCATACACAAAGGGTGGGCCAGCATTTGAATGTATGGGATCAGTTCCTAAGAGCCATGTTCTCACCGGTTTGTGGCTGTTCTTAAAATGACAGGCGTTTACCAGGTCCTGCAGCTTCAGGCGTTCGTTTGAACATTTTAAACTCACAGTTCGTGTGTGAATCCAGCTAAGAAGCACCCTCAGTACCAAGGTCCCTAGATTGGTCTGTGTGGATTAGTACCTGTTACACACCCTGGCCTCCCCTCTGAATGCAGCCTCGGTCCTTAGCATGCGCCCAGCTTCTGGGTGCCACTTGTGCACTATAAAATCGATCCTGCTGATCTGATTCACAGCAGTTTGTTTTAATTAAGACATTAATTTAAAAGTGATCCTTAAGCCGTTTGCCTGTCACTACCCAGTCAGTAAACAGTGACAGGGCCTAGACCCCTGCCTCTCAAGCACATACTTGTTCTGTATTAATAAGCCATACATCTCCAGGGGATCTGGCAGAAATGTGAAAGCACTTAAGTTTATGCCATTAAATACAAAGGATCATTCGTGTGTGTGTGTGTGTGTGTGTGTGTGTGTGTGTGTCTGTGTCTGTGTCTGTGTGTGTTTCTGTGTGTGATTCTGTGTGTCTGTGTGTCTGTGTGTGTGTGTTTCTGTGTGTGTGCATGTGCACTTGTGTGTAATCAAAGAGGCCAGGAGATGTGATTTTCTCTGAGATCTTTGACAGTCACGGGTGCTAGGGTTGGATCAGTGAGCTGTCCCCCAGTGTTCTGCCTCTCATGCGGGTAGGGGTGCCGAATGAGTTCAATTCTTCTGTAACGCATAATCCCACCAACTGTTAGCAGAGGAGTTTGGTGAGATGGTGATTGGTAGGTGGCACTGTGGCGGGTCAAGGGAGAAGCAGGTGGGCTGTCTGAATTGCTGCCTCCCTGCGTGTGCAGTTAGTTTCATGTGTTTATGAAAAAGCTTCACCACACAAGTAAACAGTGTGAGTTTCCAGAAGCTATGAATCGTAAGCCATCTGAGGACAAAGCGGAGAGTGACAAATCACCTTTGTCAGCAGAACATTGCCAGAGAGATCAGAGTCCCTGAACTAATCACACATGTTGATAGGCTCGTGGAGAAACACGATGGGGAGAAGGCTTTCTGCAGCGTGGGAGCTGAATTTCTAAAGTTACTGTGATAGGATCCGAACGGAATTATGGGAAGGGAGAAGGTCACAGAAGACACAGTATGACAGTGAGCAAAAGTGTCCTTTCTGCCTGTTGATTCAGACAGTTCCCAGGGCAGCCACCAATGGAGGAAAGAAGCATCTGACTCTTCCACTAGGTGTTAGGTGTTTGTTGTAAACAGTGAATCAGCTCATGGGCTGTATACAGCCCAGTAGGTCAAGTTCATGTCAGTAACTGTTCCTGGGTGAGCTGCCTCAACACTGGAGTATTCCTTGTCTCGGAGAGGTCCCTTGTCCATACACTTCTTACAGCTGCAGGCGAGTCACTGCCGTTTTCTGCAGCCCTTGGCGTTTGCCCTCAAGGCCACAGCCTGACCCAGCAACCTCTGTGGAGACAGCACACCTTTTAGACCTTGGTGAGCTGGAGTGCTGTGATGCGTTGTCTGTGGTGATGACCAGTGAATGAGTGGAAAAAAACACAAGGGCAAAAAGCCAGGAGACCTGCACAGGCACTCAAACCTCTGCTCTGGAGCCGCTGTCTGAATGAGCAGCTGGGACTTGATAATCTCAGGGATCTTTGCTGGCACAGGTGACTTGCTTGTGACGTTGTGGAATAAGTCATATGATGAGGAAGCAAACATTCCATTGCATCTGGTAGACCTGGAGACTCGTGAGTGTCCATGGGCATCCTACCCGGGTGACATGACCTGCCTTCCCGGCTATCCTGTGTGAGGTTGCTCTCCATTCCCCTGACCCTACTAATTGCTCATTAGTGGCTTTATAAATTGAATGTTTTCTCTTACTAGACTTCTGTGCGTGTAGGTGGTAAGAATTCAAAGCAATTGCTTAAGAAGTTCTACTTTGTAAAAATTCACACACAGTGTAGGCTTCATATTCACAAGACACACCGAGTAAAGAAAGGGGGAAATACAGGAGGATATTTATCATAATTCTTAACTCTGAGTTCACAGAGCTCATGGGAGGAGAGGGCAGGGGAACCTCTGCCTGCTGTAGCAGCTGATGACATGGTCTGGAGAGAATCTCCCCAGTGTCTGTACCTCTGCCACTGTCACAAAGGAGGTTAAGGGTCCTGAGGTCTTACATGGTTTCACACAGTCATATTTATCAGGAAGTATAAACTGTGTGCATGAATATGAGAGGAAACAGGTAAAGTACTTACAAAAGCCAGCAGTATCTGTTCTGTTCCCCCTTCCCTTTCTCCCTTTTTCCCTCTCTCCGTCCGTCCCTCCCTCTCTCCCTCCCTTCCCATTCACTGTTTCTCTCTCTCTTCCCATTCTGTCCTTTCCCCTTCCTTTTCCTTCTTTCAGCACCCACCGTGTTCACACAGGACCATCACAGACCTTCACTCTTCTTCCCTAAGCTTTCAGGCTTACGGAGGAAGCACACTGGGCAGGCACACCACACAGGCAGTTGGAGGCTGTGGTGGTGGAACTTGGACCATAGGGCATCTCATCCAAACCTGCACACCTCAGCTCAGGAGGACAGCTCTTCTGTCACAGGACACCAGCATGGACACCAGGTTTTGTGGAGCTGTGTAGCATAGTAACTTGTTTGAGAGATTGCAGTTGAAGATTTTTGTTTTCAAATAGATGATGGGTGAGAAGGCAGGTGAAGAATGTACGGCTCCTCACATGTGCTTTACAGGATTAGGCAGTGTCTGAGGTAAGATTGAAAGAGAAAAACTTTTCAAAGGTTGCATTCACAAATAAATTAGAACATATGTCTTTATCCAATACCACTTTCAGAAGAGGACCTGGAGCAGGCCTAGTTCTGTGGTGTGGATGGCCGCTGCCTGTTCTAATGAAGACTCCTGGAGAAATAGCAGCAGTGGCATTGAACTGAAAACCAGTGATCCACTGCAGGACTCAGAGGCAGGAGAGTGTGCTGGGAGGAGAGCCACCACCCTGCCCTGCTGAAGAGGCAGGTGGGCTAGCACAGCCTTAGTTTGTGAGTGTGAACACTTGAGGTTCTGAAGCCAGAAGCTTTTCAGTACAGTTTCCTGTTACTGAAAGGACTGTGGAGTCCAGGTTCTTTTTATCCCCCAACCCCCAAAAGCAGGCAGAGGAAGAGCCTCTGGTTTTGATAGCATGTCTGATATGGACTCTTCAGTCTCTGGTCCTCTCAGAACAAAGCGTCTCCTTCCCTTGGTTCTTCTGGAAACTGGAAACAAGCAGGCATGGCTTTAGAACTCACCCATTTTAGATTTCCAAAACAAGAGGTTCACTGAAGCTGGGAATTATCTTTGCAGTGCACTCCTCATTACGGAGAATGTTAGTGCACTGGGCTTGTTCAGCTTTGTGGCTGATCACGGGTTTAAGTAATTTTAAAACAAACTTTAACGGGACTAGCATTATTTACATTAGGTTCTAGGTCTTTTGTGAACAAATGGATTACTAGATTTCTTTATGGCATGAATTAAATCTAGATCCCAGTGGTTGTTGGCACCTTCTAAATACCCAGGCAGCTGAGGCATTTGCCTTGGATAAAGACGTGTGGAGAGTTTTAATCACTTTTTTTCCTCTTTTAAATATCGCCTTTCAGTAGTTGCTTCTTAATGAATGACTGATTCTTTACTGAAGTTTATGCCAGGGTTTTGGACATTAAAACAGTTGTAATTGGAATACAATTTTGTAAGAAAATATCTGCTCATTTTCTTACCCTTACATCAGAACAATAAAAATAAATTGACATTCTCCCTCTGGGCATGTAATGATTTTAGAAATCCCATCATTCTCTTTTTGAAAACTTGAAGTATAATAAATGAGTTCAGAAGAAATTTAATTATAGTTCTTAAGCTCTAAACCTCTGGAAGTGGGCAAGGCCACAGTGGGCAGGGCCACGGTAGCCCCACCTCCTGAGGTAGATGAGACATATGCAGCTAGAATAAAATTTGACCCTTCCAGTGTGATCAGCATCTGAAGAAAACCCGCAGTTAGAAAATAATTTTTTTCCTCTTTTTTTAAAAAAATAAATATTAATTTGCTTATCAGTGACCACAAAATACCACACTTGGGCATCTCTTAGGCAAGGTAAGCAAGAGGCCAGCATTTGTTACCTGCCTAGGTGAGGTCATTATCATCCTGTGGAAGACAGTGGCTGACTGGGGGAAACTTGGCTCAGACTCTCACTCTCTGGCACTGGAAGCCCTGGCTCTGCATACCAGATCCTCCTCTTGAAATAAATTTGACATGGGGACCTCACAGAAAAGTGCCCCCTCTGGAAATGCTCAGTTTTAAAAAGCCACTAAAAGTGACAGAGCATCTCGGAGGTATTTTCCTCCCAGAGCGGTTCTCGGGTGGCCTTTGGGTATACTGCGTTCATTCCTCACACCTCCAGCTAGGAACTCCATGAACTGTCACGCGCTCGCTCAGGTTCTCCTGCTGGAGCCGTCCATGACACCCACCCCTTCCTGACCTGGATTTACAGCTTGAGTTGTTCTCTGGGTCCCTGAGCACCGATCACTGTTGGTTTAAACTTAGGTTGGTGAAATTGCCCCAGAGGTAGGGAATTCCGTGTGGGGCTGATAGTGGGCAGACACAGAAAGTTCTGTCCTATCCTGTGAAGGTAATGAGTGATGTTTTCAGGTCCCAGCTGCGGACAGTCCAGGATGTCTGTACTTAACAGGGTATATATAATGGAAAGAAATGACCCGACATTCACATAGGTGAACATTATCTGTAGTTTTGTTATAAAGTTGAAATAGGAAAGATTGTATACACAGACAATTTACAGCTAATGGCAAGTTTTGGCCACCAGCATCTAGCATTTTTCACCCATTGGCTTAGACCCCTATAGCCGGTGCTATCATGCTTACTTATTTGCTGAAACCTAAAATCTTTGAAGTGATGTCTGTGTTCTGCTGAGGCTGCCTGCTTTTATGAATGCCTAATATTTCCAGAGTACAAGTGCCGGCCCCATGAATGAGAGCAGCCTTTATATACTGGGAAAGGTTATTTCTACAGAAATCTGAACCAGTCCCCAAATCCCTGCAGCATTCCTTGGGAAGTCTACCCTATCAGAAACTAGTTTAACTTGGGAACTGCATCCAGGGTTTTGAGTTTTGCTAACCCTGGCCAAAGGTCTGTTTCATTTGTCCTAAGACTGCCTTTCTGTGTAAGCTACATGCATTTGTCTCTGCTGGGCCTTGGCTCTGCAGCCCCAGAAGGTATCTGAATGAGACTAAAATAACCCTGCCACCGGGACAGAATGGGGCCTATTTGGCTTGTGCCTTGTTATTTGTCCCTCCAATGATTCCCAGTTGTGACGTCAAGGCTGCCGTTCAGCACAGAGCAAAAAGGAAACTGTGGCCTCACTTTGCATCAGTAGCCCGGACAGACGGTTGTTCCTCAGGCATCCAAAATGCTCTGTCTGGCAGAGCTGCGCATTCCATGCCTGGATGACCTGGTTACATAGAGGAAACCAAATGCTGTTCCCGAATGCTCTCCAAAACAAACCTTCCACCCAGGCATCTCAAGCGTAGGCCCCACAGCCTCCAAGGACTGAATGGCTGGGCCAAGCCGCTTGTGCATTCAGCTCCTGTTCAGACTCTGAGGCGAGAATATGATTAGCAGCGGCTCTGATTAGCGGCCTCCTCGACAGCTTCACTCTGCTGCCTTCAGGTCAGTACTGCAGGATCCCTTCTGGAAAACAGAGGCTGGGTTCTCAAAATCTTTTTGGAATCCTACTCAACAGTGTCACTTGGTGAGTGATGACAGGCTGCCTTCACCTTGTCCTTCATCCAGCTTCCCACTCAGCCCCCAGCTGCAGATTCCTAAATTCCAGAAAGACATTTGTACATGCGTGCATTTTAATCTTCATTCCTTGATCCTCTTACTTAACACAAAAACGCTTTGGTTTTGCTTGTTTGTGAAGAGCAGCGCTTTGCTTCGGGGAGAGGGAGCGGTCAGTAAATCAGAACCCACCTGTGCAGTCAACAAAGTAATCTTAAGAGACCCAGTGCCTCCCTGATCATGCTCTGATGGCTTACAATAGTGGATGCCTCAGACCTACCAACTTAAGACTATGCCATCCTCCCAGGCCTGCCTCCTCGACTTTCTGCCATGGAAGACCACTTTATTTTAGGAGTCTCAGAGGTGAACATTTCAGTCACTAGGGAAAGCACGGGTATGGCAAACCGCACTGTACTTGAGGGTTGTGTTAGACAAATCACTGTGTTTGAGGTTTTGCATTAGAAATCCCGCTCAGCCTTTCTGCGAATACCCCCTCTGCAAACCTTGGACCGAAGGGTGTTGGCACAAAACCAAACCACTCAACCCAATACATACACAAGTGTATATGCACATTTTATATCAGAGTCTTGATAAGTAAGTCCTTGTTCTAGAGACAGGGTCTTAACTGTTAAAACCCAGACTAACCTCAAATTGAATTTAATCCTCCTGACCCTGAGGTATCATAATATAAAACTTACCGTTTTTTAAGACTTGACTTAAAGTTGAATCAGTTGTGTCCTATAAAGCATATAATTTGATTTCATTATGTGAAAGAAACTTGAGACATGATGCAGTCATGTTCTTTCTTTGGACAGAGATCGAATGCTGACTTCTAGACTGGCTTCAGAGAGGGTAGTTTGTGTGGAAACACTGGAAATATTCTCAGGTCCTTCACTTCATTTTTTCAATATACAAGCCATTCTCTTCAAACAAACAGGAGATCTAGCTTTTATACAGTCATCTCTGTTGGGCTTTGTTTTCCTTAAACCTGATTCTTCAAATTCTGACTGTGTAACCCCAGAGGTCTTACATGTAACACAGTGTTATTCTGTCAGTTTGATGAAAGTTTCTAGTTCCGCGTTAAAGGGTGACGTATTCACCCTGTATTCTGTATACTGTATTCTACCCTCTTAGTCAAGAAGATGAACGAGACATCTGGTAACAGAAGGACTTGTCACTGCATGGCTTTGTTTGTCAACATTGTAATTAGGAGGAACTTTGCTTCCTAATACAAAGTATCCGAGTGATTACTCAGGAAACAAGAGCCCCTACCCCATTCTCTTTTTGTATGTGTGTACGCGTGTGCTTGTGCAGGTGTGTGCGCCCGCACTTGCCATGGGGCCAATGGAGGCTATCAGGTGTTGTGTTCTTCGCTGTCTGTCTTTCCCAGCTGAGACAGGGTTTCTTCCTGGATCTGGAGCTCTCTGGTTCTGTCTTTTTCACTTGTTTGTTTTTCTGTGTTCCCTCCTCACCCTCCAGTGCTGGTGCCTCAGACGTGTGCAGCCACCCACAGCTGTTAATGAGTGCCGGGGTTCTGAAGTCAGGTCATCATAACTTCTTAAAACTGATGCGTCGTCGTCGTCATCGTCGTCCCCCGCCGCCCCCGCTGGTCTCTAAAGGACTCTATGCTTTAATGGCCTTTATTATCAACTTTATGTGGACTTGTGTGTCGTTCATGACTGCTGTAGCTAACATAATGGGGGGAGGGGCATATTACAGAACTTGAGGGGTTTTGTTGTCTTGTGTTTTCTTTTCATCTGTGGAGCAAATGAACATAGTTGAGTGCACAGGTGAATGTCAGGGGTCAGTGCCCTCCCCCATGTTAGTTCCAGGAATTGAACTCAAGCAGTCGGGTTTAGTGGCAAGCTCCCTTGCCCACTGTACCATCTCACCTGCCTCACGCTTCAGGTCCTTAAGCCTCCTCGGTGTGGAGTAGTGAGTGGCACACTGCACTCTGCTTGAACAGAGCCCCTGTAGGTAAAGCCACCGAGAAAACAGAGTGCTCATAGCACAAAGCAGTGTTCTTGTGAGTGCAGTTAGTGTGAGGTTTCTTGTTTGTGTGTTTGTCCATTTGATACAACGTTTCATCATATACCTCTGGCTTCTTAGTATAAAATTTTCATGTTTTAAACTTTAATGAAAACTTAGAAACTGATGATCAGAATTCTTTTCTCTGTAAACTCTGTAAGATTACTGAGATCCCTATGGAGTAACATATAGAAACTAACATATGTAGTAACACATAGAAACTAAATCCGGGGCTTAGAGCTGGGACTCTCTATGTCTGATGACAGGTAATCTGACAGCTATCTTGTTCACGCGGCAGGTGTGGACAGCCAGTGACCTCCATGGAAATCATGAAGATCTCCTTTCTGTTCCTCATCTGCCTTCTGCCACAGTCCCTGGTTGGCAAGTGACCAGTTAAAAGGACCAGCCTGTCATTCAGGAACAAGTGACAGAGGTCTAAGGTGTGTGAGGAAGAAGACAGAGGCAGCAGATGTTGTCGGACAGACTTGGTGACAAACAGGCCTGACTCAGTGAAGACAAAGGTGAGTACCAACAGTGCGTCTCCCGAGCCTTGCTGTGTGGCCGCTCTCTAAGGTGAAACAAGTAAAGTCAATGTGTGTTCATTGTCAGGTTGAAATAGTTTAAATACAGAGAAATATTTTGGAAGTGAACATCAAAGGAGGATAGTGGAAATGGTATGCTCGTGTGTGTGTGTGTGTGTGTGTGTGTGTGTGTGTGCGCGCGCGCACGCACGCTTGTGTGAATACACATCTTTGTGTGCTTGTGTGAATATATGTCTGTGCTTGTGTGAATATACATCTTTGTGTGCTTGTGTGAATATATGTCTGTGTGCTTGTGTGAATACTTGTCTGTGTGCTTGTGTGAATATGCGTCTGTATCTGTGTGTGTCTGTCTGCATGTGGGTGAGTATATGTGTGTATTAAAGAGGTTATGATGTAGTCTCATTTCAAACCTGGCTCAGGATTACACGCTGCCCAGTGGACTCACACTCTTGCCTGCATCAGAAAGCCAGGTTAGGCACCGGCTCCCCATGTACTCGGGAGTTTGTTCTGTTGGCTGCATCTTGCAGTGGCACTGAGGGACAGACTTTGCCAGGCCTGTTCTGTAAATAAATCTGTTGGCTCAGGATTGTTTTCAGTGGTCAGCTGTGCACAGTGGTTCTGCTTTCCCCTTTAACATAGAGAAGCCGAGGAATTTTGAGGCTTGTTCTCTTTTAGAAATAGGTGGGAATTTTTGCGTGTGCCTTTAAAATTTTTGCATCTGCCCCCACCGAACTCTGTGGGATGTCACAATTTTCAGCTTGGACCATGAATTCTGAACGTGGACTGCAGTCCAAGCCTTGCAGGGACCATGCTCAGTCGAACTGGAGAGTTCCTTTGCCCTTAGACTCCTTCCGGGCCGTGACAGGATTAGTCACCTAAGATGAAAAAGTACAATAAAGGTTTCCCAAGAGCAAGTCATGTCCTTGGCAGCCTGGAGTGTGCACTGACTACCCTCCCCCCCCCTCCACTTACGGCCACTTCCCACCTGGGGTTTTTGCGTGGTTGATTTAATATCCCATCCAGGTTCAAGTTTTTATGACAGGAAATGCGTGTGGATGCTTAAGATAGGAGTAAATAGCACTGGTCTTGTGACTGTAGAGCAAGCTGTAATAGCACATTTTTGGGTGGGGGAAGAGTTCTGGCTTGTAAATGTAACTGGTTTTCCAGAATCTTGAATGGAGTTGTTCCTCTGTCTTAAATGAAACTAAATCCAGAATGATTTATTCAACCTTCTTTTCCATCCTTCTTGTTAGTGCCTCTGGTTTAGGAAGACATTTTTAAGTAGTTTCTTTTCTGTGACCCAACATGATCCAGAACCATTAAGATGTGGCAGGGGAGGTGGGGAGATGAGCACACTGAGTAAGCGGGCCTCTGCCAAGTAGCAGTGATGATTCTATGCGGAAGACTCCAGACCAAGCATGGGTGTCCGTGTCATTGAAATAAGGGGTGGCTTTTTTGCTTGAAGAGTGAAAGTCTCCAAGACTAAGGAGACTCCCAAGTGCCACCTTAGACGACCTGCTTTGCAGGCACCAGAGAAAGGCAGCTTGATGGAAGCCAGGGCGGGTCTAGCTGGGCAAGTCCAAAGAGAGAAGAGCCGCATGAAGCTTGAGTTCCTGATCCACACAACTGCTTCCTGAGGGTGCTTCTCCTCAGAGAAAACACACATAAGAAAAGAAGGGTTCTTTTTTGGCCTGGGTGGGGCAAGGAGCCATGCAGAGCTCACACTAACACTGCTCGTGCTTTCCCAGGGTGAGTGGACATCAGACAGATGAAATCGTCTACCTCGAAGCCCCAGTCTGGCTCCATCACATCCTTGAGCAGGGATGTAGATGTGAAGGGCCACACGTGAATACCAACACAAGTTGACTGTCAGCCCCCTTATCCATCCTGCTTGAAAGCAGGTCCTCTGAATCCTCTCCGATTCAGCATCGAAGATCTGGCAGGCAAAGTTTGTAAGGCCTGTGGAGCCGTTTGCTGTGGACAGACTGACTTGTTCATTCTAGACTTGTTAGCATATTAAAACTTTTTATTAAAGTTCCTAGAAAACTGCATCGGCAAGTGGTGGTTCAGAAACCTTCCCAGTTAGGGCCATGCTGTGACTTTAAGGCAGTTCCCATAGTGCTCTCCTGCTTACCGTGCACCTCATGGAGATGGCTGTCGGGCTCTGGGCTACAAGTCAAGGTCAAGCTCCCTGGGCTTTTGAGTGCTGTGGCCACCATCCACTGATTGGCCAGCCTTAGGCAAGTCCCCAAGCTCCCTCGGTTCCCTTATCTGTAGGATGGGGTAATAGTAGACCTTAGCCTGTAGGGTTGCTCTGACAATCACTTGAGTAGCACAGAGGCAGGCCTGTGTGTCACCAGATGATTAAACTCACTAAATAGGCTGGGTGACCTTCGTAAGAGCAGATCCGCAAATGGAGCTAGAGCCCAGAGCTGGTGTCCTGCCCCAGTGAGGCCACTGTGTCTCCTGTCCGTAAAGGCGCCACGCAGAGTTCGCTTGTTTCCATTGTTTAAAGGGGAACTTTGAGTAAATGTTAAGTAGATGGAGCGCTTTTGTGTCAGGGTTTTATTTTGTTTGAAGAGAGTGGACTCTGTACACTTGAATGGTGTCCACAACAATGCAAGTGGCAGGAAGACGTGGAACAGCCTCGGAATCCAGTCACAGTCTGAGTGTCCAGCCTTAGAGCACCCAAGCAAGGACATTCCTCAAAGACAGCAGTGACCTTGGAAGCTGCCTTGTGCTTGGTGTGTGTTCCCCATGCTCCTCCCTAGCGTCTGCTTCATGGCCTTCTAGCTTGGCTTTATGTTCCCTGTTTCCCTCTAACACTTCTGCACTGACCTCCCAGTGCTGTCCCTTCAGCAGTCAGAGATAGGACAGGACCAGCCACACACCCCCATTGAGGTCTGAGCCTGGTATGTGTGTGACTCTAGGGGGAGAGAAGCTTCCTGTTGGCAAGAGGGGAAGTGAGATACCCAAGCATTTGAGCAGTCCTCAGAATGCCAGGCAGTGTTCTTCCCTCCCACCAGCATAGCAGCAGCAGGATTTATACAATCCTGCTCTCTCACTGAGGACAGCCATAAGTAAAGTCTCAAAAGTGAAGAAGGGCAGGGAGTGAATGTATATTCTCACCCCAAGTTATAGATTCTTGTGATTTGACCTCAACTTGAAAATTATATTCACGTTATGTAAATGGTTCTCAATATCAATCTGACACCCTGAGTAAATAGCCCCACATGCCTAGCCTGTGTGAAGCCCTGAGTCCGGTCCCCATTACTGTCAAAAGCAAGCAGCAGCAGCAGCAGCAGCAGCAACAAGACCATTTGTAAAAGTGATAAAAACTGTATGTCCCATCTTAGTATCCAAAAACAAGGAAGAAAAGAGTCAGGCCAAAACATCCAAAGGCACTGAAACAATAACAGGAAGGAATTGCTCTGTCTCCACTCCACAGTTGCCAATGGCAGACGCTTGTGTTCCCTCCTCTGACCCTGACGTACACCCCTCCTCACACTGGTCCCCACCATCCTCACCCAAAGTGAAGACTCATTTACAGCTGGGAAGCAAAAGGCAAGGCAAGCTTTTGAGAGATAGCTACCCTTTCCCCAGCATGCTTGAGGTCCTCAGAAAAAACCCTGCCACGGCTGACACTCTACCTGTACCATGAATCTGAGCAGTCCTGCCGTCAGGAGCTCCTACTCCCTTCTCCGTGGCATAAATTAATAAATAGGCTTGGCAAAATACCAAACACCATACTTTGCTGGCAGCTTCAAAGGGCACCTTAGTGTTGGATGACGTGTGGGCTGCTGTTAACGTGACCGTCCCCTGGACAGCTCTGAAAACAGGTTTTTTTTATGAACCTAGGGGATAGCAAGAGAGTCTGTTTAATGCCATCTGGGAGAAAAGAGGATTTCCATGTTTGAAATTTGGGGATAAACAAAACCAACTTTCTCTTTTCTGCTAGGGTTAATGTTCCAGTCAGCTTCAGATGAGTTCTCTTGAATCTTAAAATTACTTTTCTGGTCACGAGCTCAGAAGGTCTAAGCATTTGTGGATCTCACCCCACCCCCACCCCAAATGCTGTTCTATTTGGCTGTCTTAATTACACAGGGGTTGGGAAACCAAATTAAAACTAGGCGTGGCTGGGTAAACAGCGATCACATTGCAGGCTTTTAGCTTTGCTCTTGGAGTTGTCTCTCCTCCCCCCTGTAGCTCTGCTTCTCACTTCTTATTTTTCTGAAGGAAATAGCGTAGGGTCTTTTGGAAATAGTCACAGGAAGTGGGACTCCGTGGCTGGTTACTCACCAGCCTCAGAGTCCTGACAGGTGGCAAATGCCGCTGCCTCCCTCCTGATCTATGTGAAAATAGCCCCCCAGAGAGGCAGACATGAGGCTGGGTGCCTAGCCCAAAGGGCTTTTTGCCCACCAAGTGGCTTTCACGAGGTAACTGGTCATGGCGTGTCATCTGGAGTGGGGGGGTGACTCAGAGCTGAGCTGGGGTCACTGCTCACACGTGGTAACCACTCTGGGGTTTCTGCTCAGTTCTCAGAGTGCAGGCGGTCTCCTAAAAGTGATCTCTCCCTCCCACCCCCAACAGCCGTCCCTCCTCAGTGAGTCACTTCCAGAAATGAATAGCCGCAGATTTTGGAATGAGCATTGTGAAATCCCTCGTTTATAATGGCAGGTTTTCAGTTGGTGGCTTGATCAGACATTTTCTCAAGATGAAAATGAGACCTTGTCTTTAAAAAGAAAAAAAAAAAAGAAAGAAAGAAAGTAAGCCCTGTGGATTCAGAAAGCAAAAGTCTCCCACTGAAGAACTGTCACAGCCGATCTAGCTATCTCTGTGTCAAGCTGTGTGTCCTTAGATTTGCCTGCATGGATGAGTTCTTGGAATTAGCGACCTCTCGCCAGTACTAGCTGGTGGTTTCCGATGCAGAAGGTTACTACCTACTTGAATCAGCTCTCTTCTGGGTGAGTAGGTGGTAGTTTCCCAAGGTGTTCAGCAACTTGAGCTGTGGATTTAAAAGGCTGCTGGCAGCTTTTACACACTTCTCCTTCCTGAAGCCCAGTGGATGGTACTGCCGGCCAGCCGGAGGACTCTGAGGTGTGTTTTAACAATGTGGATGATTGAATAACCACTCTGTCTTTTGAATATGGAGATCTTTTGAGGAGGAGAAAGTATTTTTGCAGAAGGAAGTGGTTTTTTGGGGGGAGCTTTCAGAGGTATAATTATTGGGTTTCTATGTTTATTTTAAGCACCAAGACCCTTCTTTGGGGTGAAGGAGATAAATGACTTACATGGTCTTAACAGAGAAGTTTGGCTAACTCTAAGGAAGCTATATGGCACTAACAGTACTTTCTGTCAAAGGAGAATGCTAACCCCAGCGGAGACTGGCTGTCTGGCAGTATCCATGCTGGGTGTGCCAGGCCCCATGGGCTCCTGGGTTAGTGGGAGCACTTTGTGGGGTGCAGAGAGAAGGATCCCAGTTACTGGAAGCAGGGAGGGTAGCTGCAGGGATTGTTCTCTGCAGGGGTCAGTTGCTTGACCTACTGACTCATTTCATAGGAGTCGGGAAAACAACCTAATGTGGTTTTATTGTTACTGCTCGAGGACTGCAGGATACCATGGCCTGAGAAGGTAGAGCTGGCACTCACACTTTCTGCTGGCCTGCTCTCTGCTCTCGGAATGGAATTCAATCCTCTGCTTCCAGGACAAGCCCAGCCTGCACTTGGGGATCCTTGGGTGACTGTTGAATCGTGAGTATTTTTTTTTGAAACTCACTGATTCTTGCTTAGAAACTTGTAAATGGCATTCTGTCGAAGGAAGAGCTTCAAAGAACTATCTTTGCGTGTGTGTGTGTGTGTGTGTGTGTGTGCCGTGTGCGTGTGCGTGTAATGCATTTCACACTTACTATGGAAAGTACTGTGGGTGTGATCATAAGTCCAGAAGCACACATGACCTACAGACAACCATGGGAGCTAAGAGTTAAGATTTATGTTTTATTTTTATAGCATATATGTAAAAATGAAGTTGTAGTTTTGTCATCTTATTTAAAGCAAAACGTAAGATAGGTCAGTATAGTACAGCAGAAAACTGAAAGACACACATTTGAGGACGCGATGTGTTTATGTGCAGAGAGACTTGTGATTCCTCGTGCTTTGCTTTTCCACCAATGCTAGCAAACAAGCTTCAGAAGAGAAGAAAGTGTGTTGAGCCTGTGTACAAGCAGAGACTTTGAGAAGATAGCCCTGACGTTGCATGTGTTACTCTGTGTTAGCTGTGCTGCCTGTCTCTTCCTGATCACATTTCCAGATCACACCCTTAAGTAGCACAGAGGATGCTTGATAGGTGATTACTGTGGGTGTTCTTCCTCTCCCACCAGGGGGCTGAGGAGAGGGTACAGTCTATCGTGTTATGTCTATGTATCGAGTATACTAAGTTATGTCCTAATGCTTCAGAGTTAGGCTTATCAATCTGTTTTAGATTCTAGCCCTCCCTGCACCCCCAAGATGCTGATAGAAGCCATGAGTCCTTTAGCCACGTCATTACACATTTGCTTGCATGACGAGACATCCACAGGAACAGAGAAGCCTCTCCAGGTGCTCCAAGTACAGGAAGCTGGGCTGGACTCTGGGGTCCTCCTACTGGGCAGCCTGACTTCCAAAGAACTACTATCAAAAGCAGGAAGTGTCCAGGCCAGAAGTCACTCCATGTGGCTGCTGGGCGGAGATACAGAGCCAGCGAAAAAGACAGCAGGGTGGAGAACACATGACTAAGTAAATACTAGAGAGTGGTTGATATCATCAGGATCGTCACATGTGGAGCCCAGAATCCCTGTCCAGTTAGCCAGGCGCATCTATAAAGGAGCCTGGATTTAGGGAGAGAGAAAAGGACTCAGCATAAATCACTTCGGCTAGTTGTGTGTGTCACCAAATCAGGGAGGGTCACCCGAACTTGAAGTGTAATTCATGACAAGTTGGAGAAGTGGCTACACGCCTGGAAGAAACGTGGTGGGGATAAGCATAGGAGGAGGTTGTTGAATACAAAAGGAACAGTGTTTGGGGGAAAAAAAAAAACACAGCCCTTATTGCTCATGAGCTACACTGAAACCAGTACCATGGGGCCATTGTGGAAAAAGAAGACACAAGTGTGTTAAAAAGGAGTGTGCCACAGAGGTTAAGAGGGGCAGACAACGTTAGCCAGACGCGGTGTACTCGGTTTGAGTCACGTTCGAAGAAAGATGTTGAGCGATTGTGAGGTGCTGATACACAGTCAGCAGAAGTTACATACCCTTCTAGGGAAGATAAAGGACCGAGGGTTTCAGTCTGGGGGTGGGGAGAATTGTTGCTGACAGTCCTGTGCAGTACCTGCTTGATCTCTCTTGTCTCCTTGGGCCTCCATGCTGCCCACTCGGTCTTCATTCACAGCACAGTGGGTAACTAGCTGCTGGTTTAGAAATGCTTGTGACCCTTTTCTCACAGACTCCTGCAAGTAAATACATCCAGATAAATCCAAGGAGCTGTGGTCGTGACACAGGGATAATCAATACATTTTCTGGCTGTGATAAATAGATAAGAAAGGTGAAAAAGTAGTTGAGCTTAGGCATGTGATGACATCTTTGGTGAGAACTTTGGAAAGATGGAAGCAGGTAGCTACTTTGAGTGGTAGAACGTTTATTTCTTTAACACGTAGGGCCTACTGTGATAGGCAGGTTCAAAAGGAAGATGACAGTGCCTGATTACACTACTGTAAAGCAGCATGTGGTGGGGGCTTGTGGCATTCAACCACTACCCCATGTGGCTTCCTGATGGAGTTGAAGTCCAGACTGCCTCCTAAAGGGCAGCCATTGAGGTTAGCAAGATGAAGGAGTTAGTGGTAAGCCATCCCCTTGAGGACCAGGTACATAGAGGCGTGGACTTAGGAGGTGTGGCAGAAGGCAGTGAGAGCAGACATTAGGGGAACCCCTGTGAGCACAGGACTAGTGTTCCACATGAGGTGGCCTGGAGATTTCTAAGAGCAAGCCTGGTGAGGTGTGTGACGTGGAAGGAAGAGTAGGCAGCAGTTATGAGGGCTTGGTTGGGGGACAGGTTGGGTGAGATAAGAGGCTCCTGACTCAGCAGAGCTGTGAGGAGCATGTGTGAAGGTCGTGGATTCCAGAGAGGAGAGTGAGCAGGCGCCTGAGACAAAGCCAGCATAATGGCTTAGTTACTGTACACTGTCACTCACTGCGGACCCATGACACAGGATGCCAGAAGAAGGCACAGGCCTGGAGGAAGAAACAGGTGGCATTGGAGCATGACAGAGCACACACTGGCTAGGTAAATGGAGATAGATAAAAGACAGAGTGGGAAGTCGGCTTAGTGGATGTGGACGTCAGATTTAACAAACAAACAATTCAAATGAGTAAATTGGTCTTGACTGGTGTGAAAACCCATTTACAAAGCAGTGGTCATTGGAGGGTGTGTGTGTGTGTGTGTGTGTGTGTGTGTGTGTGTGTGTGTGTGTGTGTGTGTTAGCCTTCACTGGCCTTGAACTTACTGTGTAGGCCAGGCTGGCATGGAACTCAGAATCCTGCCTCATTCTCCTGAATGTTGGGATTATAGGTATGTACCATACTTGGTCTTTGTATTTTAAATTTGATTCAAAGTTATTAGTAGTAAAAATTTCCGTTGTGTATGCTTAAGGTATACTAATGACGTTTTGATAGAATGATAATTACTTGTTGTAAAACCAGTTTATATACATATCTCGCATGGTTACGCTCACGTATATAAAAGCACTGAAATTCCCCTATATATTGTCTGCTGTTGAGCAATATTCCCATCGATTTATCTCAGATAACAAAATCTTATGCCCTTCAGTCTATATTTCCCAATCACCCTTGCCACCTTCTATCGTTTTTCTACATCCTTGACTCTTTTTTTAATTCCACATATAAAAAAGTAAAGATATCTTTAGTTTCCAAAGATGCGTTGATATTAACTAATGTCTTATTAACGTCCTATAGTAATGCTTGTGTGTGTTTCCCATAGCTCCCTCCTCACACAATTTCCAAGAGCTCCGTCGACCCTTGGTAAAGCCCACTTTTTAAATGAGCATTTTCTTTACATGCGTAAAACATGGCTGTAAAGCGTTTTAATGGTATATTGTGTTCTACTTTGGAGGTTCATATTTTTTACATGTATTCAGATGGGAGTTTTTATTGTTAATCCCCTGGTGGTGTGCACTGAGTCATCTGTGTCTCCCAGGTAGTTTGTGGTGTTCCCGTTACTTTCTGTTCTACACTGTGTCCTGCAGCAGGACACCATGAAGGGCTTGGATCTTAGCACTTGAGTGGGGCATGTGGTCACAGTTTTTATTATAAAAAAGTCTCAGGCATACAGCAAGGGTGGACGTTTTGCAGCAAACCTCTCCTGTGCAGCAGCTGGCTTCCACGGTTACTGCTTTATCACTCTCTTATTAAAACCACGTTTTTATTGATGTAATACTTTTTAAACCATCATTTGAACTCCAGAGAAGAGTCTTAAAGCAGTTTTCTCTAATCCTAGTTTTTGTTTTGTTTCCATTTGCAGATCTGGTTTTGAGGACTCTTGGGAATTTATATTATTAGTACTGTAGACAGTGAACAGCACAGTCTGTATCAAGGAAAACTGTTTTCCAACATATTTTTGTGGTCTGACTTGGTGGCTTGACTTCCAAGGGTTATGAGGTGGTGAGTTTATTTCTTGAGCACAGTTCCCTGTTGAGAGTGCCCCTCCCCCACCCCCATAACAGCAGTTGTCTTTGGCCTTCATGGCAGGACCTGAAAGAAGCCTTTAAGAATGGCCCCAGACCCAGCATAGGAGGTTCTGAGATGCTCTAGCAGCTGAGATGGGAGATAGGACCTGGCCACAAGTTGCTGCCTGTGCCACAGTGCTGGCTAGAAAGCAGACAACTGTACAGGCTGGTTTCCTGAGTGACTGAGTGTAGCTGTGATAGCCTAGCACTCCAGACCAGCCCTCCCAGAGGGCCACTGTTAAGGGACCCTGGTTCACAGAGAGCAGCAAGACCTCAGAGACCTGAGGTTGAGGAGCTCCAGCCCTTCTGTCCAGGCTGAGAGCCATCCCCCATAGATTCCCAGGAGATCCTGGGCCTCGTAGGACCACAGCCTGGAGATAACTTTGTAACTGCAACAGCTATCTGACTGCTTCTGCCTTAGTATGGTATACGGCAGCCAGCCAAAGGGAAAACTCTCAACCTTCCTTGAACAACTCGCCTGTGCTCACAAAGCAGTGTCCCATAGTGTGTTTTCCCAAGCTAGCTTTGGAGTTAGGTTTTTGAAGCTGTTGGGTGGGGCTCCATCAGTGGAATGGGGGCAGGGGCCATGAGGTCCAGTAGGTGTAATGGGTGGCCTCCCTGTAGCCATGCAGGGGAGTGACTTTCCTGGCAGGAATTTCAGTGACTCCCTCCTTACTAACCACCATCCTGCCTTGACCCCCATGAGACACATGCTGTGATCCAGCGTCACCTCGGTTCTAAACCCCCTGCTCCCAACAGATGGGACAGTTCTGTTTGAGAAGCCTGGCCAACAAATTCTTTCAGACACAAGAATATCTGGAGAAATTATATTAAGGATCTAGCGAGTTCAGGGTTCAGATGAGGCATTCCGTTTGAGCGAGTGTATGGCTTCCTGGGATAAAGTATTGTTCCTCCTGCTAATGTCAGCTCAAACCACTTCCATGCTCCAAGAAGAGTCAGCGGTGCCTCCCAAGTCTACCTTGTTGCTGTCGGCCTTTTCTCCACCTCATCCATTGTCCACTCCTGCATCAGGACGATGAGCTAGGGGAACCTGCAGCTCTACAGAGAGTCAGATACTAAACAAGGATTTATGAAATGAGCCAGGAGCAAGAGATGGGAGAGCCACAGTGCTTCTCTGGCATCTCATTTTCTTTAGTGTTAAAATGCAAGGACAGATGCAGACTCCCCTCCTTCCACCACTCATCCCCGTGGTATGCACAGACCGTGTGAATCACCTTCCAAATCCGCAGCCAGGGTGAGTTAGCTCCGAGGTTAGATCCACAGGAAATCAGACCGATGAGATCAGAAGCCCTACAGAGGGACATGAAGCCTTCTCAGCACAGGGAACCCTTAGAATGGTGTCTCAGGAATGCTGCTCTTTAGGTGAGTCATGCCCCTGTGGATGGATGGGACTTCTATCTCTCAAATGTTATCTTGCCCCAAAGTACCAGAAACTGCCAACAGTTTAGGTGAAACATAAAGTTTGGATGTATTCATAGACCCTGGGATTATATAACAAGTTAATGAAGTAAGACTCTTGTTTGTAGCCAAGTATAATCAGCACACACTTATCATTCTAGCACTTTTAGTATCTGAGGCAGGGGCATAGAGAGTTCAAGGCCAGCCTGGGCTACATAGGAGACCAGGTGGCCTACACAGCCACACCCTGTCTCAAAATGAAACAAGGCTATGCAGAGAGAATATAATTTTTTGTATTTATATAAATATACAAACTTTACCTTTGAAGCTTGGTCCTGAGGTGGAGGCTATAATTGAGTATTTTGTGCTACTACCTGTGGGACATTTAAGGGGCTTTTTAGCATGTTGGACAAGTTGTAGATATTTCCCAGTGTGGTATTCTTAAGTTTTTATTTAACTGGGAGAGTTTTTCACTGGAGGCTGAGCTGTCATGCCCACGTGCCAAGCTGTAAACTCATCCCATAATCTTCCACGTGCTTATCATGACTAACCCAGAGCCCCGAGTCACTGTGAGTACATTTCCTATGAAATGTCTCCGTGTTCTGGGGTCAGAGTAAACTGGGCAGACTCGTGTGTGTGTTCAAGTTCCTCTCTCCTGTAATCTGCCCACAACACAGAGCCTCATGGGACATAGGTGGAGGAGGCCTGCATCAGCAACACATGTAGAGACGTGCACCACAGGCCAGGCACTGCACCAGCTTCCTACATGGCACAAGACCTCTGCAGGACTCACCACACATAGAGAAATCTGAAAGTTGGAAAACTCAAGCCATTTTCTTGGGGATCACACGCCCAACAAATGCAGGAACCACGATTCAAATATTATAGTAGTCTGCCAGTTACACCCAAGCTTTGAATCTGTGTCCTATTTGGTTTCCTGACTCATATTTTAGATTTTATCTGTGGGGACCATTATTCAGTTGGATGCAGTCACGTATCTCTAGTACATTACAGAAGAATGCTCTCATCCAGCTGGATGTTTTCATGGCGTTCCATGTTCTAGGTCACCCTGTGACAGCTTATTGATGATGAATAAATACACTCTGCCCTTCTGCCTCTAGAGAATGTGCCACGACCATAGGAGACGCTTTCCAACAAGGGTACTTCACAAAGCCTCAACCACCGAGAAGGGTCAGGAAAGCGGTGTGGTTCATGAGTCAGCCCTTCCCTTTTCATGACTAGAAACTAATGATAGCTCGTCATTCTTGTGCCTTCAAGGAAGGTTAGCTCACACACTTCAAATGTAGCATTGCAACCCAGAAACCAGTTGTCTTGTGATATGATCGTCGCCTGTTAACTCTGCGATTCCTCTGTCGAGGGAGAACTAGACTGCCCATGTACACTGGTCTCCCCACCCCCTTTATGGATGAACAAAGCAGGGAGAAGCTGAAGTTTTTGTCCCTCTCTCTGCCACCTCAGTGAAACACGCGCCCCTCCTGAGTGCTCCCGGCATGTGCCACTACTTACCAGAGTTTGTCTTTCCTGACTTTATGAACTGGAAATTGGATGGTGTCCATTTTGGGGTAAATACATGGCCTTTGAATGAGAGGCAGAAATGAGGGCGTTGTGTGACGTGTTCACACACATTTTGTAGATCTCATAGCAGCTTTGATGGCTCTCTGTGTCCCCACCTCACTGATAAGGAGACATCAGCTTGCCCCATGTTGGCATGTGATAGTGAGTGACTCAGGCAGGACCTCAACTCTTTAGGGTCTTCAGACCTTGGATCCTAGTTTCTGGTTCTCTGAGTTGCTCCTTAGCAGATGTATAAACTGTTCTCGAAGCCTTTTACAAAAGCTGTGTGTTGCTCTTGACCTAAACAGCTGGACGCAGAGAATTGGTTGATTTTGGTTTTTTTCCTTTCTACCCCCGCTCCCACACATACATACAAACACACTTTCAGTTAAAGTCTTACACTGACAAGTGATAGAACCCCATCAAATCACAAGGTATCAATCGACATTGAATCTTGTGTGTTTAGACCATGCTGGCTACTTCCCTTCATTGTAGAGATTTGGGAAAGTAAAGAGCCATGGGGTTTGGGTAAAATGCCTGAGCAAATTGAATGTGAAACCATGGTTGTGTCAGAACTGAACAAGGCAGGAGGTGTGTGTACCTGGGCAGTGAGGAAGTAAGCAAGAGAATGTGCGTAGGCGGCCGTGGGCTTGGCACAAGAGGCCTTAGAGAGGTTGCTGGCTGGGACAGGCTGTGTAATTAAACAGTTGAACAGATCTTATTAACAGCAGGGTGGTGTTCTCCGCAGGCCTACAGGAGAATGGGAAAAGAGGGGGGGGGAGACGGGGGAGCACATGCACTGGAGATGTCTTTGGACACATGGAGCTAGACATGGATTTTCTCAAGCAGATAGGCTGAAAAACATAAGAGTCCAGGTGACAGCTCATAAATTTAAAAAAAAAAAATCCAACCCAGTATTCAGCTTGGCTTTCATTTAGATGATACTGGTCAAGGAAGGGATTCTTAATTTCACAGGGAAATGAAATTTACCCCGCAGTAGAACACAGGAGCAAAGCTAAAATGTTATTTTCAATAACTGTGACAGTGGCCTGGAATTGGCCTTTTGTGTTTGGATCTCTGCTGAGACCTCCTGCCATTTATTACTCTGGTTTTGTGGGGGAGAAAGTTAGGGGGAGGAAGACGCAGTCAGAGACCCCTCCCCTGGGGTGCTTGAAGGTGGGAGGCCAAGCAGGCTGGCATGCTTGTCCTGCACGTGCCTGTGACAGTCCCTGGTCAGCACTGAGCTCAGGGTGATCAATGAAGTGACAGGGAAGTAAGTGTGGCCTCTATCACAGCGGAACCAGAGGGAACCCAGAACGCTGTCCAGTAAGAACCCTGCCAAGAGAAAGAAAGATGTGCTCCTGAAAGGGCATCTGGGAGGAGATTGCGGCAACAGAGCAAGGATGAAAAGGAATGTGGGGTCATGGGGAAGTCAGGGGTGAGGGCTCCAAGCTGAAGGAGGCCCAGCTGTTGGGCCTGTAGAGAAGGCCCTTGAGTAGTGGCCCAACCTTCCGAATCCTGTGGCCCCTTAATCCAGTTCCTCGTGTTGTAGTGACCCCCAGTCATAAAACTATTTTCATTGTTACATAATAACTGCAGTTTTGCTGCCATTATGAATCATAATGTAAATATCTGGTATACAGATGGTCTTAGGTGACCCCAATGGAAGGGTCACTCAACCCCCACCCCAAAGGGGTCATAAGCTACCGGTTGAGAACCACTGCCCTGGAGTGAGGGGTGAGTTCAGCATTAGAGGATCAACACGAAGGCAGTACAAAGGGTGCCTCCATTTCAGAAGCCTCTGGAATCTCTGGATACGCCCCTGGGAAGTTTCCAGGCTCTTAGGAGCGCCCCACCCTAAGCCACTGCCTGCCACTTCCTGTTCCTATGACTGTCCCTTGTTGAGGGGAGTAAACAAAGACTGTGAAAGTGCATGACAGGGGATCTAAAGCTAGCCCTGTTTCAGGTGCCCCTGAGGGTGACAGTGCCTACCTAGCTACGAGAGGACCCAGCTGCTCCTGCTGCACCTCACACAGCCTGGGGGATAAGACCAAAGAAAGGGCATTATGGCAGACAGACAAGGTGGTAGGGAGCCACACAAATGGTAGTTAATTCTGAGAAGAGAAGCCCACACAGCTGGACTACAGCCTTCCAGGGAGAGTGGTGTGCACAGAATTAAATGGGCATTCTTTCTTCACACTCCAACCTCAGCAAGGCTGAGACCTCTGCGCCCACGAGGGACACACAGTCCTGCACCCCCTCACGTGCAGACGCCATGAGTGTCCCACTTACTATTGTACCTCCAGTTCCCACTCCCCATTCTGCTTATTTTGAAGTACACTGCCTCCACTCGGGAAGAAGTGAACTTAGACCTTGGAGGCTGGTTGGGGTGGGAGCTAAAAGGAAGCACTGTGGAGCCCAAAAGTGTTGTGTCAACACTGTGGTTCTGAGCGTCTAATCTTTTACTACCTGTAGGGACAGGTGGATGCGGAGTTGCTGCTGGCAGGGGAGGCCAGATTCTTTCAAGGTTACTATTGTGCAACAGAGAGTATCTTTTGAAGCTGCGGGAGGGGGTCAGAGGAGCATGTTCACAGAGCTCATTCTCTGAACTCTCCCTGTACAGGGGCATATTTACTTGACTATCTGAAGTGATTTCTGAGCCAGCATATAGCATATAACTGGGTCTCCAGAGAGCAGCCATTACCAGTCTGCAGCTAAGCTAAGCATTTGTCTTCAGTAGGGAGCTTCTTTCTTTGAGTTTTCCTGAGGTGCTGGTCCAAAGCACTTACTTTAACCACTCTTTTTAGACGATGCCTTTGTTTTAATGTCCAAGGGCAAAGATGAGACTAGTTTTTCACTCTCCAATAAGAAGGGGCAGTAAGCACCCTTCACCAGGTTGTAATGGCAAGGCTGTGCTGAGCTTGCGTCTGGGACTGCAACCAGACAAGGGGAAGTTTGAGAAGTTGGGGGTATTTTTAGCTGAGCAGGCCTGCTGTGAAACTGATTCCTTCCCCTCCCATAGCTGCAATAGGAGTGCTCTTCACTCTGAATGTGTTACCTACCATTTCAGACACACGTGAAAGGGGTGTGCGTTGTTCAGGTGAGGGAGAAGCAGCTTTCAAACCCACATGTGTGGACACGGCATCCAGCATCCCTCCATTCTGCCAAGTGTGTGGTGTGACCAGAAGCCCTTTTGCAGAGCTGTGGTTTACTCAAAAAACCCTCTGAGCTAGAAGACTCCTGTCCCTTCCCATTCATTCCTCTGTCTGCTTTGAGGCCCTGTCATGGAAATGATGGGCCTGCTTAGTACTTTGGGTACACCAACTTAAGCAACAAGGAGCGTTAACTAAGACTTTGTACGAGTACAACTTTTTAGATGATTTATGTGGGACCCTCCCTGGGACCTTTGGGCAGTCTCTGGAGTCACTTTTGATGGTGACAGGGTTCTTGCAAGTAACCAGAAAAGCATAAATTCCCACCAGAGAGGGTTTTACTACCCTTTTTTATTTGCATGGTGGCTGGCCCTGCTTGCCACCTCAGCCTGTGGTACTTTGGAGTAGTGCTGGGACAGGATCAGGAAGCTCTACCCCCTGCCTTCTTTCCAACTGCCCACCTCTCCCCACATATGGAATTCACAGCCCTGCTGCCTCTGGACTAAGCTCTGAGCACATCCAAGTCACACCGTACATTATCTTCTTGGTTGTTCCCCCTCTGTGACATGCTAGAAGCCCTCCTTCAAAGTTGTTGTACACATAGATCTATCTGGTTGTGTGTGAAAGGCCTGCATGGTGATGTCTAGAAAGGCTAAGTCACAGATGCTTGTTCTAGGCGTGGAGTTCAGTTACTGTCCTCTGCCTCTCCAGACTGTTGCCAAGTGTCAGATACCAAATAACTAGAATGTTCTCTTAGAGATTCAGGCCAAGAGAAATCAATCTGGGGAAGCCAGAGGGCTGGGACTGAGGAGCCCAGTTAGGTTATCAAGTCCTTCCTTTTTCTCCTTCTCCTCTATAAGAAGAAGGAAGGCAGCCTTCATTACAGCAGAAGGAGCCACCCTGGGTCCAAGTAGTATTGTACAGGAGGCGGCCTCTCCCTGGGATAAAGGTGTTGAGGAATAGAGACAGGGGCTTATAAAGTCAGCCTCACCCACCTGGATGTTGTGCCCCAACCCTGAAGGGGTGGAGTCAGACCCAGCCTCTACCTGCTTCCCTGGAGGTGACCTCTCACTGGAGCTCCCTGTGAGCCTGTATTGTTTCCCACGTTGGGGTGTTTCTTACAAGCCCAGCCCTCTGTTGCGTGTACAGCCAGCCAGTCAGAAACTGCTGCTGCCAAGGCTCTTCACCCCAGACCCACTGACTGCCCGGGGATTCTCGTTGGTTTTCAGTAGGAGAAAAGTGTTCCTGTAGTGAGCTTCGAGCTCTTACCGTCTGTGGCAGTCCTGTGGAGTTGTAGTTCTGCCCTTTGGTGGGTAGGAGCCCATTCCCTCCAGTTTACATGACTCTTAATTTTCCACTGCATTGGCTGTGTGAAGCTGCCACCTGGTGGCCGGTACTAAGCAGTGTGTAACTTGCTCCGTGCTCTGAAGGGACGCTTTTAACAGTGACCTCTGACACACTCACTTTACACACATTGTTCCAGCTTAAGGACTTAGCATTTCTGCTTTGACATCTATATAATCTGTATTTTGGTTTCATTGACTTCAGAGTCACTTTCCATACCTCTTCCTACACTGCTCTAGGCAAATCGGTTCTTTCCTGGCTCCTTGGGTTCCAGGCTGTAGCCCAGCTGTCAGATCTGCCAAGCCCCTCTGCCCCGCAGTGCTCCCTCCCACTCACCTGGCTGATGAACGCCCCTCTGACAGTCATCTCAGGTACCACCTCCCCGTCTTTCTCTCTCTCGCCTTTCCTCTTACCAGGCCTGGCTCACTTCCCTCAGCATGCCTCAGCTCCTTTTTTGGAAGAAAAGAAAGAAACAGAAAGCCAAATGGCTGGAAGGAGAAAGAGGGAGGGGGAAATCTGAGAGGATTTAACAACTGTATTATAATCAGATGTTTTTCTTCTTCACAAGCTACTTGAAAGTAGAAACTGCCTTTTGTCTCTGGGTCCCTATGTAATAGGATCGTGCCTGGCATCTGACCATTGCTCACTGGCTATGGGGAGGAATAAAGGGAAGAGGTCGTCTTTGAAGAGATGGCGCTTAGAGAAACTTAGCGGGATGCTCATGGGGCTGAGAGCCTGGCTGGAGTGGGGTGGGTTGTGAAGCTAACAGTGCTTACTGACCTCACGGTATTGCACAGACGGTGTCTAAGGCACCCCCAGGACTGGCAGACTCCTTTGTTTGGAATGTTTCCTTGTTCAAACCCCTTCAAGTGACTCTTGAATCCTGGGCCCCCAACAAATGACCCAAACCTACCTGTGGTCTCTACCTAAACTTGAGGACTTAGTAATGACTGGACGGTGGTACACTCATTTGATACGCTATGTAGCAGAAACACTTGCTGGAGGTTCTGGACGGGCTCAGTTAAACCTCTCTGAGGATAAAGCCTCACGCAGGTCCCCCATAGGAACCATCAGTAGAGTCTAGGGTACACAATACGGGAGCCATTTGGGAGAGTGACAACAGAGAAGAGAGTATCACAAGGCAGCTTGTGATTGATGGCTAAGGGGATGTGGTGGCAGTTAAGCAAAATACCTATAAAGGTACCTATAGAATATACTTAGAGAAGATGCCTTTCTCCTATAAAAGGTGC
>JANHMN010000016.1:37930684-37960329 GCA_030674055.1 Rhabdomys pumilio | reverse complement strand
AAAGGTGCCTATAGAATATACTTAGAGAAGATGCCTTTCTCCTATAAGGGCCTCACTCATCCTGGAGTCATCTCCCTCACACAGCTGTCAGGCTTCACACCTGGTAAGTGTTCAGTCTTCATAAAAAGATCTTGGACTCCAAGCTGCAGATAGACTGCAGCGAATGCCATGTGTAGTTTAGTGCACACAGGCACGGTCTGCCCTTCCTGTCCATCTCCCTTCCTTGTCAGACCGGTTCCTTACGTTTTTATATAAACAGCCCTGAGGCGACAGTGAAGCCTCCAGCGCTCTGAGCAGAACCAGTTACTTCTCTGAGCCTCACTGTCCTTGTCGAGCGTGCCACGCTTCTGCGGCTACCCTCTGTAACTGTGACCTGCTCCACAAGGGACCCTCTCTCTCTCTCTTTGTAGCCCAAGCACTTGACACCATGTCTGGCACAGATTATGGATGTGAAGGGGGAAAAAAGCCAGGGAAGATGAGTTGATTTGATACCATCAAAGGGTGACTGCTGGGAGTCCAGAAGAGGTGACATGTCAGAGTGGGTTTGGGGAGTTTTTAGGGAACAAGTACGAATTGTCAGAATTGGACAAGCGAAAGTTCTTTACATTTAAAAGGTTGAAGAGTTTAAAAAGTCTTTCAGGCTGAAAAGCTCGAAGTCTGAACTTTTTGCCAACTCAGTACATGTCTGGAACAAACTAGGAGGGGAGAAGCCCACTGTGGGCAACGGGTTGTCTTCCTGGCAGAGGGTTCATCTAAAGGAGGGAGAATGCCCTGGGGTCCCTAGATTTCACCATTGAAAGGCCTTAGGCACCAACATGTGCAGTTACCCCTTTAGAAACCACTGGAGCCTTCACAGTTGGCAAGGATAACCCAGGGTCGTCTTTTTTTTTTTTTTCCTTACTCTTTGAAATAGGGTCTCGGGTAGACCAGGCTGGCCTCTAACTTACTATGTTGTTACTGTGTCTGGCCTTGAACTCCAAATCCTCCTCTCCACACTTTCCAAAGTGCTGGAGTTTCTGGGTAAGCCATGTGCTACTCCAGAGTCAACGTTTTTAAGCACAAGGTGCCTGTCCTGCAGCCCTGCCCTCATTTCCTGTAGTGATATTCACCTTGGTGTCCTCTTTGTGGCCTTGTGGCTTTTGTCTTTGTGGCCCATATTGCTTAGGCCATAGGTGGGAAGCCCCCTCAGCCACAGGACTAGCTCCTTCTCTTCTAAAACAAAGACTGCCCTTCAGGTGCCACCTCCAGCCTGGCTCTGTGCTGTCCTTTGGTCCCCTGCCCTCATGACTATAATGACCTGGAAAGCAGCAGCATGAAGGCAGCAGGAGGACCTCCTGCGCTGAGTCACTGCCCCGGGAACAGTGCCCTGGTGAGGCCATCCCAGGCTAACTGGGTTCTCTCCATCTGGCCTAGGAGCCCGTGAGGGTTCACTGAGAGGGACAGAGATGGCAGAGGAAATGGGGATTTTCCCACAATTACAGTTATGGTTCGTGGTCGGTCATCTTACTTCAGCACTCCAGAATTATCCACTTACAGATGCCTTTTAGAAATAGCAGTGAAGGAATCTTAAAACGGTGTTCTGTTTGAACTTGTGGTTTAAGAGAATGGAAGAACAGTGTGACACGGGGAGAGATACAAGCCATTTGATACTCTATAAGAAATGTGAAAATAAGGTCGAAGCTCCTGGGGCCTGGGCGTGCTATGAACACAACCGTGCACACACGTGTGGAGGCCACTCTGTTGCTCACCAACCTTACGGCTTTGAGACAGGATCTGTCAGTTACCTGGAAGCTCACTCTTGACCAGGCTAGCTGGCCAGCAGACTCTTGGAGTCCCCGTGTCCCAGTGATGGGGTTACAGGAGCGCACAGCCATGCCTACCTTTCTATGTGGATGCTGGAGGTTTGAACTCTGGTCCCTGTGCTTATGGAATAAGGGCTCTTACCCACTGAGCCATCTCCTCAGCACTGATTTCTTTTTCTTTTTTCTTTTCTTTCTTTCTTTCTTTTTTTTTTTTTTTGGTTATTTATTAGTAGGCTCTCTGACGGTTGCTTTAAAATGTCCTGGTGCTTATCATGTATTCCCAAAGCAAAAGAAGAAAAAGTAGTCCTCTTGAAAGTTTCTTTTTACAGATGTTTAGTTTATTCACCACACCAGTGAAAAGAGACGGTCTCAGCCTATACCAGCTCCTCAGCCATAAAGTAGCATCCCTCTTTGCCTAAGACATGAGCAGCAAAGGAAAACATGCTGGTCTGACTGACCACCCAGTCATGTCAGCCAATCAGAGCCTTCCAAAAACAACACAGAAAGCAATCATGACTGAACACTGACTGTTAGGAAGTATCTTGCAATAGCGCCATAAAATGTGCCTGATGTAAATGTTTCAGCAGATTAACTGGGGTGTCCCCCTGGGGGCTTCTGGAAAGGGAGGGAAACGTCAGGGCTCTTGCTTTCCAAGTACTGAGGTTCTTTTAACCGTTAAAGGTTAAGTTCTTTTCCATTTCTGACCACACACCCCGTGTGAGCGGTAAATTCTGGTGAGTCCAAGTGTCCTGAAGGGTAAAGCCATCATTGTCCTCACCAGTCATGAGTCTTCCCTCAGCTATGGGTGTTTGTGCTCAGCTGGGGATCAGGCTGAGCCCCGCCACAACTTTGAGCTGCTCCTCTGAACTCAGTTGCCAGGTTGCAAACCGCAGCATCAGTCAGCTGTTCCTGAGGCTGGGGCTTACTCCTTATTTTTCTGTTTGCTTTCTGTGTGCATAAAACACAAGGATGGCCTAGGGGTTTCCTAGTCTCCCTGCTCCCTTCTTATCACAGTGCTGGGCACGAAACCAGCGCAGGAGAATGGGGGGACAAATTCTAGAATCCAGGACCCAAACCAGATTCGTCAACCTTTGGTTTCAGGTCGCCCACAGTTAACCACAGTTGGTGAAGTTGGAGGGCAGTTAGTTCTGTAGACTTCAGGCTCCAGCCGCACTGAACTGGAGGAGTGTGGTCTGGGGGAGAATGAGGCTCCTTGGAAAGAAGGAGGCTCCGTTATCTTGGGACCTAGGAGAGAACTGACATATTTTTGCATAGAGATTACAGAAAAGCCAATCTTGGTGATCACATGGCATCACTGAGCATTGGACACCAAGATGCCCAGGTGATGCTTCGTGTAATTGCACTATACAGAGAGGACTCCGCAAGATCGTGGGACTTAGGCACTGGTGGGTTAAAAGGCAAAGGCTCCAGCAGGCATGGGTTTGTTTATCCTGCCTTTCTGAAGTTGAAGCCAATGTTCTTAATGGCTTTGAATGATTCAGAAGTCTCCTTTTTTGGCACAACAGCTTTTCAGGCAAGGACTAAAATTAAAATCTCTTCAGGTAAAGTTCAAAGCAGAAACCATCCTCGCATTCAGTGTCATTTAGTAGAATTATCTCATTTTGGAAGGGAGAAAACTATGAAAAATGGCTTGCTTACTTCAGGCAGAGGCCAGCACTGGGAGGTTTTAGCCTGCCAGGGGTCATGGATTTGGGAGAGGAGCCAGCCTCAGACAGGCCTCTGGGTCTAGAGCCTAGGACTCCCAGTCCAAACCACAGAAGAGGCTCCTGCCTGCTCTTGGCTTTTGCTGGAAGAGACAGCTCACCTTTGAGGATCATTCTGGGTGGAAAAGGGAAGCCTCATTCAGTAGAGTGGAGCAGACATGGGTGTGCGATGAGCGGCCTTTTCAAATGCCCATGAAGGGGTAACCCATGTGTTTCTCATTTATTACCTCTTGGGGAGAGAGAAACAGAGTGAGCGTGTGTCTGTCCCTCTGCCAGAATTGAACTCCACATACCTTTTGTGGGTTTTCCCTTTTAAATGAGAGCTTATGCCACAGTAGTTCTTAATAAAACAAACCTTCCCACAGAAAAAAAGAATTGAGCAGTGTTCTTAGAACATGCTGTACTGTGGGGCCTGGTAGATATCATATTTAGAAGATGCTCTGGGCACTTGAAAGTGCCCACTGGGTCAGATAAGGCAGAGGGGGAAATCTGGGGAAGAGGGTGTGGCTGAGGGCAGCTTGGGAGAGCCTTGGCTCACCCCCTTGCTCCTCAACTGAGGCTTCAGGGAGGCAGTCTCCAGGAAGAAAGACATTCCCTTGTCAACCTAGGAGAGGCCAGCTACCCCTGCTGTACTGAGGAATGAACATACAGGCCTAATGGACAAGCTCCAGGAGACACCGGGCCACAGACAGAGCCATGCAACCGGAGACTACCTGTGCTCCACGGCCATGGAGGACATGAACTGAGGTTCGGCACCCATAGCACACTGGCACCCAGCCACCAGCCTTTCCTCCATGAGCATGTAAGACAGCATAATGCTGCCTTTATTTGTATAAGAACAGTAACCTGAGCCAAGAGATTAATTTGTCTAAGGAGAAAATCAAGTCAAAGACATGGGATTTGTACCCAAATCTCTGCCACAAAGCCATTCAGTGGTTGTATCCTAGGCCTGACCTTCTAGGCAGAACTTTAAAAAGCTGGCCTCATGCCTTATAATGTTCTAATAAAGGCCTCGTTATTGCAAGGCTAGCTCTCCATGTAAACCCAGCTTGTCAGCATGACAGGAGGTTCTCCCACACAGCTGTCCTTGGCTCTAGTAACACTCAGCATGGCTTTTCCTCCTCAGAACCCATGGAAGCAGTGTGGAGGGAGGCCGTCCTGTCTAGTTGCTGGCATGATTCTGGAAAACAATGTCCCTGACCTCCCCACCCCCGCACCTGTATTGTCTAAATGTCTAAAATAGGTCATTTATTTTATGGCAGTTTTGTTTTTAAAGAAAGACCTGCTAAAGAAAAAAGCCTGGCAAGTGAACCACCCGTTTGTCCATAGTGGCTTTTCCTGGAACCCGGTGAAACGGAGAATCAGCAGGAGCCACGCAACCCAAGTCTTCCATGGGTTTTGTTTGTTTCTCTCTTTCTCTCTCTCTCTCTCTCTCTCTCTCTCTCTCTCTCTCTCTCTGTGTGTGTGTGTGTGTATGTGTGTGTGCGCATGCATGCCTGCGTGCCTGCCTGCGTGCGCACGTGCGTGCATGCGTGTGCATTTCTAGGCCAGAAGAGGCATTGGATCCCTTGAAGCTAAGCTCAAAGCCGTTGTGCACCACCTGACTTAGTTGCGGGGAACTAAGCTACAGGCCTGAGAAATCAGCCAGTGCTCTTAACTGCTGAGCCATCTCCAGCCCCTACCTTGCATTTTTATTTCTTTTCCCACAGTAGGGCCTTAACATGACCATGTCTGTCAAGTGGACAGATTTGGGCTGAAGGCTTTACCTGTTCCCTGTCCTGGCCTCCCCTTCCTCCGCCATTTTTTGTGAGGCCACAAGTTACAAGGAACATTTCTTTGTCTTAGTTGTGCTTTTAAAAGTCGCTCCACTGTGAGTGCTATCTGGGGACTGGTGACACAGTGACTTCCTTTGCCTTCTGAAAGGAGTCAGGAAACAGGACAAGAACTAGTGTTGAACTGAAGGACCTCTCTCTATAGGATATCCTACAAGCTTTTCTCCTCAAGCCAGATCAAATCAGTGACACCCTGTTCAGGCCATCCTGGGACACTCGGAAGGAACGGACTCCCACCCCTTTAGTCTTGCCCCTTACGGGACAAAGAATAGCACGCCCTTGGGAGCGTGTATCCAGTCCCCACACTCTGTCCTGACCTGGCCCTAATGCCATCCATAGTGTCTTCTGATGGCTTGTAACTCCATGTTCTGCTCACTCTCCTGTCTTTGGCATAGAACTTGCACAGGTTAGACTCTAATAAACATTTACTGCTTATGACCTTCCGCCCATAAAATCCACGTTTCTTGTGATCTCTCACCTTCCCTCTTCCCAGCTAACCTCTGGGTGTGGTAGGGCAGATACATGCGTTGGTTCTCTCACACCTCTTGACACCTTGGTACCTCAGAACCTTGCAGACCGACTTCCCAAAGACAGTGGTCCCTGTTTGTCAGCTTTGATAACTCTGCCATTCCCTCCCTGCGGTTTCTTCCCCACCTGCCCAGACTGCCCTCTGGGAGTCTAGCTCAGAGCCTCATCCTCCCAGAAGCATCTTCTGCCCAGTCTGTCAGCCACTTGGGCCCAAGCGATCCAGAGTGACGTCTGTGCTCTGACAGCGTGACACAAGCTCCAGCAGGGATTCTGCCTTGTGCTGTAAGTTCATCCTGCAGTTGGATTACAGGGTCAGGGTCAGACATGGTGCGTTCTCTGCCTAGGTCTTTTGCTAGTGCTGTCCAGCATTGCCAGTGAATGCCCTGGTTGGTTGTAGGAGATCTGCTCTGGAGACATAGACCATAAGACTACTTTGCCTTGCTATTAGCCTTTTACATTGCTATTTACAAAAGACGTGGCATGTCCCTCCCACGTGCATGGCTTACAGGGACTGGCACCTCCTGTGTTTGCCCAAGTTACACCTTGTCTTTCTGTCTCGTACCTGTTCCTTCAGTACTATTTATAATACATTGAACTTGTTCCTCCAGCCCCTGGAGTAGTACCATGAACCAGTGAAGCCGTAGGCCTGAGTGGGCGGGTCAAAATGGCCAGAGTACCTCAGTCTGTTTCAGATCTTAATCTCTTTTACCCAACTCTTGATCCCTTTTTTGACATCTCTTGGCCGGGCCTTGACCTCCACCGAAACCTCCAGAGCTACCTTTGGTTACTAATGCCCAATCCTGTTGCAGTCTTTCGCTGATCTTATCATCCTGATTGTAGGTAGATACTTACAATGTAGTACTTATCTAAAATGTTAGCTGTGCCAGCCACTCACATCAGGAAAGAGACCTGTATTGAAAGCTGCCTGGGGGGCAGGGGGTGGAGTGATCTACAGAGAGGAGAGAGAGAATTTGTTTTGAGACAGTAATACTGTATAGTCCAGATGATCCTCCTGCCTCAGCTCTGAGTGCTGGGATTGCAGATCTGTGCCATGCACAGCTTTCTTGTTCTTAGTTTTCACAGCTCTCAGAGCTAATGCTAAAGAAAGGGTTAAGAAGCCTGCTTGAGGCTGTGTAACAAGCAGCAGAGGAAAAATTGACATCTGGATCTTTCTAATGCAGGGCTTACACTGTTTGTCCTTCTAATCCCAGGCTAAAGGTGCCATCATTGGAGAGATCCCTTTATGACACTTGACAGAGGGCAGCATATATGTCCTGGCACTCAGCAGGCTACTGCTCCCAAGGAGCAGGAGTGACAGGAGAGGTACTTGTTGGTAGGTCTGCTTCTGAGGTAAAGCCCTCCCTCTGCAGAGTCCAGAGGCTGCCAGAGTTTCTTCCCTTAGTGGTTCTGTTCCCTTCTGATCTAGGTGCTCTCTCAGGTACATCGCGAGCCTTGCTTCAGTTCGCCCTTAGGTCGAACTTTCGTGAGCTGCCTTGACAGCAAGTTGTCTTGGGGGAGACGGTGGAAGAGAGACTGTAGGCAGTCTGTCAAGCCAGACCCTTTTGTGTGAGGAACTCAGAAGCCTGCAGTTTCCTTCACTGCAGAAACTGGTCGTGTAACATACCACCTACAAAGCTACAGGGCGGCAGCCATTGGGCTCCCAGGTTCTCTGTAATTGGGCTTTCTCAGACACTGACCTAGGAGGCTCTTGCCAGCTTAAATGAAGTAAACCACTTTCTAAACACTGACTGCTCCCAGACCAGCTGCAGCAGGTGTGCCTGTGACCTGATGGGGACCTGGGGACACTGGTCCCTCTCCTTAGGCCTGGGACCACACAGGTTTGGGAAGCTGTTGGTAGTTTATGGTGTCATTGATTTACTGGCTGCATTTTGGATTTTACCTTGTGTCAGTCTTGACACATCTCCCTCCTCCCCACCTTCCTTAATTCTGAACCTGGGTTTCCCGCCCCAAAGGCTGTGTGTGACATGGCTGTTTATCTATTTCTCTTACCAGTCAGCATCTTCAGACTTTAATTCCAATGCTCAGTGATCTTCCCAACAGACACTCCACTCTTGTTTGCAAATTATCTTGAAGGGTGGGAGCTACAAGAAAGAGGAATGCACTTCAGACCTTGTCAGGGTAATGGACAGTCATGTGTTAAGTCAAATAAGCCAGACTCAGAAAGACAACTCGCACTGCATGTTTCCTGCCATATATGGAGTCTAAAGTGAAAACCAAAACCAGACAGTGGGATATGGTAGCATACATCTTTACCCAGCCACTGGGGAGGCTTGGGCAGGTGGATCTTGTGCGTTGTAGGCCAGTCTAGTCTTCAGAGCCAGGTTCCAGGACAGCTAGGAGTCCACAGGAAAACCCTATCTGGGCTATCCAAGATCTAATGCACACATTTACACAGGAGACACATAAAGAGAAACGGAGTACTTGGGAAATGGACGGAGAAGGGGCCAGAGTGGGTGGTGAGCACGGCCACATACTCATTACATGTGTGGAGATGGCAGGATGGAGCCCACCATTTGGATAATGAAACATGCTAATGATAAAAAAGAAAATGGTACTTGGCCCGGCATGTGGTCCGCAGATAGTTTTCTTTCCCGGTCTGACCCACTCACAGACCTGCCTCACACCACCCTGGTCTGATGATCAGCTTTTGAAACCTCTCTGTTCCAGATTCCCCGAGGGGCATTGCAATCATTAACTTGGACATTGCAGTTGTTAGGATCTTGACTGCTGAGTCACTGGGCCTCTTTTTGTTGAGATGTTAAGTCCCTTGTAAAGCATCCTGTGTGGGCCTGCTGGGACAGCATTCCCAGTTTGTTAACTTGAGTGATCAATATTTCAGAAACGACACCACCTACGCCCTTGGCTTCTTGTTTAGTGAGAGGTATCTTCAGCTTTAAAGTTAGACCACATAGGAAAGGGTAGAATATAATGTAGCTTGAGTCCTGGAATTGCCCTCTGCCTGGCTGCAGAGTGTTCTTGGAGACAAGTATAATGACTGCTGCTCTGTGGGCCTTCTGCAGCCTGCATTGCTAAATTGGGGCTTACCAATCCCCCTTAAAAATAGACCTCCTCCTACCCTGTGCAAGATGCCTTCATCCATTCCTGCTCTAGTTGGACCTACAGGTTTATAGCATGCTGCAACTCCTAAACCATCCTGCACAGCACACCTTGCTGAAGGGCCAAGGGGCATGTTCCTTAGTCGCACCCACCCCAGCATCTCCAAATACAGACAGATCGCCAGTTCAAAGCAATGCCTGTATAAAGAAGTCAGTGTCACTCACTGGATAGCAACTTAACCAGCATAAGTGTCTTGGGCAGCAAAGTGTGTGAGTAAAGAGAACCCTACATCCCTGGGATACACCCTGAGGTTCATATGTCACTGAAATACATACTGCTCCTCTAATGAAGGGTCTCTGCAGCATGTCTGTGCCTGGAAAATCCTTGCAGCAGGTTGTCTTTGTGGAAGTAGAGGCACATGCTTGCTAATCACCCTTAAAGAGGTTTTGCTGTAGTTTGTTCTCTGTGAGTCCCCAGTGAGTTTTTAAGTGACAGTTGGGGTTTGCTATCTACTCTTACACACCCAGCTGCCAGTTCACAGTCAGGGAAGATGTCCAGAGACCTGTGCTGTCACCAGAAACCTGTGTTCGTCAGTGACAGCACAGGTCCCACATGTAGGCCCTTGAATGGAGAAGTAATCAGAATATATCTGCAGGTGCTCATTCCAGTGCGCTGAGATGGGAGGCACCATGCAGAGGTATCTTTTTTAAAAATGCGTCCGTTTATGCCTCTCACCTGCGAACCTCTTAGCCACATCCCTCTACTAAATGCCAAAGGAAAAGCTCTCATATACTACCTGATTTAACTCTTCTGTCAACTCTGCCAAGCATGGCTTGTAGATGTGTGAGCACAGCTATAACAGTGACATGTGTGGCCTGGCCCAGATACTTGTATGTGTATCCTTTAAAAAAAAAAAATAGTGTTCTCTGGCTTGTCTATCTCTGTGCTAGCCAACAATAGAGATTTTCCTTGTTAACTTCGAGACCATTCTCACAGTGGCCCTGTTCTTAGGGAGCTGTACTTGCTGGAATTATATGAGAATCGGGATTTAGACTGAAGATCTGTGTGTGCGTATGTATGCACAAATGTGTGCTTGTGTGTGCATGCATGTTTTTGTCATATGTGTGCACTTGTGTGTGGGTGCCCACAGAAGCCACAAGAGGGCAGCAGATCCCCTTCAGCTGGAGTTGTAAGCCAGCCTGTGTGCTGGGAACTGAGCTCAGACATTCTTCAGCCCCCTGACAGTTTACATATTCTAGACATAGGGCCTCGCAGGCTTGAAATCTTCATATTGTTAGATTAGTACCCGTTACTACAGCGAGACTGAGCTGTGAGAGCGAAGGAAGGGAGCAGCAAAGCTCACTCTGCCTTTAGTGAAGCCAGTCGAGCTCAAACACTTTTTTCACGCTGATGGTGTGATGTTGGTGAAAGTAGCAGTTTTGAGGATAGAGACCAAGGAATGAACCAGCAGCCCTGAGACCTGAGGATGGACCAAGGAGGCAAAGCCATGTGCACACTGGCTATTTCAAATTGTTTCCTCGGGTAGGACAACTTACTGTAATTACATAGAAAAAATGTTCTCCTTGGTAGTAGCAGTGATACAGTAGCAATAGCAGTAATGATAATAGTGATAATCTCTCAGATACCTAAGATTCAAAGCTTTACTTCTGGAGAATTGAGTTAGCAAAGACCTGAACTCATTGCTGCAGTCTGAGAGATCCTGGTCTGGCAAAACGGGGAGGAGGAGGCGGGGGGGGGGGGGGGGGGGGGGGGGGGTTCCGGAGGTCTCAATAGTGTCCATGGGTTGCTTTGCCTTTGAGTGATCCATCATTGTGCCCTTTGGGATCCCAGATTGTGGTCTCCTGTCGAATCTAACAGACTGATCTAGAAGTAAAAAAGTGTCACGCTTAAAAAGTGTGTCAGCTCTGCCACGCTGCACCGAGAGGGTGTGAGCTTCCTGCTCACTGTCCCACGGCTGCTCTCGGGTGAGGACTCAGTTATCATTTGCAGGAAGAATGTTGTGAATGAATATGTCACTCCCTACACACACACACACACACACACACACACACACACACACACACACACACCTCCCTGCTGGATGAGGTCAACATAGGATCGCCTGAAATTGGCAACTATTGCGCGGACTTCACCTTTCCCCTCCGTAGGAGACTGTTGGAAGATCATGAAAACAGATGACAAAGCTTCTTCAGGAAGCTGGTTTCATATGGTGGTTTAGATTTAAATAGTGATTGTCTAGCACCATTTGAAATCAGTGTTCTTGGAGGAGAACAACTTCGCTGCAAACCGCAAAAAAGGAATGAGTGGACCAGCCTTGAAGTATCCAGTATCTAAAACAGTCAGGCTACCAGACCCTGCTCAAGTTGCAGCGGGCCTGCCCTCGCCTGCCCTGCTTACCTCGGTGTTGTGGATAGCTAATTAGTCATCCGTTGTTAGGACTGCATACTTGTTCATGTAATAAGGCTTCTCTAGGAGCAGACTCCGTCGTGCCTAGATGAAGACCCTCCATATATGACAGATCGAAGGCCCGGGCCTTCCCAATGCACACGACCTCTTGTGACCCCTTAGAGGATGACTGATTTCTTTTGGTGTTCAGAGTCAATAGAATTTTCTAGCACCATCTGAAATCGGTTATAATGATTGGGGAAAAGCATCATGCAGCTGACTCGAGACTAATTTGTTACTGACTTTGGAGCCACAGGTAAGAATTAAGAAAACAAATACCAAGACATAGTAAGGTAAGTTTCCTTCCTGTTTTAAACTTCCATTAACATACGTCACAGTAGCAGCATGGTTAACTATCACATAGTGACGATGGGTGTGTTTCAGAAAGTGTGTGGGGATGCCAGGCTTGATGGTAACTGGAGGATAAAGGGCAGAGCCAATGGCTGAGCATCCGGTGTGAGAGGGGCCGGAGTCTATCAGCTCCCCTAGGGATAGTCACCTAGCCTGCTTGTCACTGGCCATTGTATGGTCAGCTGCCCAGACTCAGGAGAGCTAGAAGTTAGATGCAGCAGATGCTTCAGATGGCAGTCCCAAGTCTGTGATGGTTCAGATGCTTCAGATGACAGTGCGGAGTCTGGGACTCTGCTAAAGTACCAGGCATAGAAATAAGTGGATGTGAAGAAAGTGGGAGGGTCTTCTTGGCAGTTGTCCTGAAATGTTTTTAGGAAAGAGATGCACTCGGTAAAAACCACCCTGACTTTCTATGTCTGTGGACAATGGGGAACCCCACTGTTACACCTCCTAGGTGCTGATGTCACCAACAGACCTGTCTACTGCTACATGAAGGGACACCTATAAAGCACTGCTCTTCTGTGCCCACACACTAACAACCCAGAAACCCCCTAGCTGCTTTCTCCTGCCCACTTGCTGGCTTTCAGCCCTCCTCAGAATCTCTCTGGGAATGTTGTTGCCTCCAAGTTAAGACACTGGGTCTGGAGCTAAGACCAGAGTTCTGACCCCTGGAGCAAGGCACATGAGCCACAGCTCACCACTTAGATTCCCTGGGACTCATGTCTTCTGCATTTAGTGCTGGTTGCTTCCCTGAGTGATCTCCACTCTAGGTTTCAGACACAATGACCGTGTGATTTTTCCCAACACACTGGAGTTATAGCCCCCAGGACTATCAAGAACATCTCACGTCTGTGTGTTGGGTGTCTCCTAGATGGATCCACCGCTTTTCTAAACCCACCCTGTACTCTATGCCAAAGCTGTGTCCTTGGCCTCCACAAAGCTGCCTGTTCCTACACTGCCCACTGCTGAATCTGAATGCCCTTTCCTGCCCCACACCCACCTCAACAGACCTCCACCCTGCCCTCCCCTTCAGAGCTCTCCTTCAAACCTTTCCCTTCCCCTTCCCCTCTGTGCACCTTAGTCTCCTGTTTAGCTTCCTTGCTGCTCCCTCTGTTTCTCAGCCTTTGAGCCACCACCAGGTGGATGTGTAAAATGTATTCAGCCTCATTCTCTCTCTCCCTAGGTTTTCAGGGAACTGTTATTAGCCAGGGACAGGCTGTTAAGACTCCCCCCACAGACTGCCTTGTCTTCTCACTCTCTCTTGGGACGGAGCTTCTGAGCCCTTCATTGCGGTCAGTGCTGCTTACCTCTGTGTTGTGAGTTAACTAATTAGTCATCTGTTGTTAGAATCTTATACTCCTCCAACCCCGTGTGCGCAGTGCCCCTCTGCCCAGAGGTGTCCTTCCATTCCCCTCAGCCCAAGTCCTCCAGTATTCTATTAACCCCTAGATCACATGTGCACTGGTCCACATTGCAGCAGAGCCTTCACATTGCCGTGGTATCCCAGCAGAGTACTGCTGGTTGCTTCTCCACCGGGCTCCTGAGAGCCAGACATGGGCTTCAGGTTATACTGACCTGACTTGGCAAGCTTCTCTGTTAGGTAGAGGTGCTGTGCCTCTAGAAGGGAAGGACATCCCATGTATCAGGATTTCAGAGAGAGAAAAATGTCACTACACACACTTTTCGTTACTGCGATCTGTGTGACAAACTCGTGTCTGGCAGATGTATCCAGCTGTTTGACATTGCAATGCAATGTTGTCGTCTACAAAGTTAACATTAGAGAATGCAGTGGTGCTGCAGAAGATAATTTCATGGGTTTTTAAGTACACTTATGATGTGTTGTACAGCATTCATGGCTATTCTGGGGGGTTGGGGTTGTGGTGGCGTGGGCCACAGGTTGGACATGCCTAGCCTGTGGTATTTGTAGCATTTCCAAGTAGTACTTAAGTCTACGTTTCCTCCTGGTTGAACTTTAACTAGACTTATAAATGAGAAAAATCAGATGAATCATACAAATGACTAAGCTTTGGATAGACCTCGCTGCCCAGAACCCCAAATCCAAGTCTCCTGTGCTTGTGTTTCAGAATGAAAAAGCAAGAAACTTGGTACAGCTGAAGAGCTGCATCCTGGTGTTCATAGCTCGTTCCTGGTGAGACTGAGTGAGAGGCATAGCCTCAGTTACTCCAGCGCTACACATCACCCAAGTCAGTGTGAAGCAGAAGAATGTGTTTGCTGCTGAGACTGTGAATAAGTACTTTTCAACTGAAATGAAGATGGAATCCACCCCAGACATGGAATAGAATCCATTAGTATTGTTACATATTTTTATTATCAAGATGAAACAAAGTAACACAGCTACAGAAAACACAAAGTGTATCATTTTAACCATTTTAGAGTATGGAATACAATGGCTCTTAAACCTATCCTGGTGTCCTACAGCTGTCAGATCAGCAAGGTCTAATTCTCCTCACCTCAAAAGAAAACCTAGACCCAGTAAGTCAGCACTCCTCATTCCGTTCTTCCTGTCTCTGAGCAAAATCTGCTCTCTGTAGATTTACATGTTCTAGGCATTTCACAGAATCATACCTCTATGAAATTCTCCATCCAGCTTAGTTCACTTACTGTGATTTTTCAAGGTTCACTCACAGTGCGTTCATCCACACTCCAGTCTCTTTTCATGACTAAATAATATTTCATTGTGGGGGCATACCACATTCTGTTTATGTAACCAGTTTGGCATTTGAATTGTCCTGCTTTGTTTTTTAAGTTTAATCTTTTAATGTGATTCGTGTGTTATATATCCACAGACTAGACTGGATAGCACTGAACCCATAGCAATAAGTAGCTATCCACTGCTGTACCTATAGTTTCCCGTTAGTCTTATCTTCAACTCTTACCTGTGTCTTCTGATTGCCTGTTTTAAAGTGCTGCTCTCCTTTTATTCTGACTCTCTTCCCTTCTCCCTCCCCCATAGGATGGTGAGGATTTAGCTTTAACAACCCCACCCCCCTTAAAGCAGCCTATACAATCCAATTACAGCCCAGAGGAAGTCAAGGGCTAGTGAACAACCTGCTCAAAAAGCCAGGTGGTGTCATGAAGAACACTGGCGGTGAACCTAAGATGCACGTGAACACACACGTGCACATAGAAGACCTAGCGTTGGTAACAGAGATTCCTGTAGCCTGCCTGTTCAGAATTGACATTCCTTCAGAAACCTTATTTAAATTCTGAGATGACAAAACTATCATTTTAAAAGTCGTTTCCGTGAACTTTACCCTTTACTCCTCATCCTGACTGTGGAACTTGCAGTTTCCCTGCCAGCATGTTGGGACATGCATGCGGTCACCGTTTTTGTGCTTTGTTTTCTCAGAGCCCAGCTTCCTCCCACACTGGTCTGGATGAGTGCCTTTCTCAGCTCTCTGGTTCTCTTGCTTCCTTCCTGGGCTAAATACATTCCAGGTCCTCGTCTCTTTAATCCTCTCTACCAGCTCCCGTCTGAAAGTCTGTGTATGTGTTCTTGCGTGTGCACTCGTGTTAAAGAACCACACACATCCTTCAGTAGTCATCTGGGAAAGACTGACTGGTGGAATTTTGGGGGGGGGGGGGCCAGGGTTACACTTTTTTGGTATGGAATTCCTGGTTAGAAAAAGAAAATCCCTCAGACTTTCCTTCTCTAGTGCCCAGGATTGAGGTAGAATGCAGAGCTAATCGATAGGCCTTTCTCTCTGGAAACAGGAGACTTGGTTATCTCTATAGTCTGTGTTCTTCAGTGGTTGGTCCTGGGCCCTGATAAAGCTGTCTTTACTCCCTGGGTAGGGCATTTGACATTGCTGTCATTGTGGACAGCAACAAAGTCCCTGCTTTCTTAATCCCCTTGCTTTCACTTTTGCCGTGCACTGCATGGCTTGTGTTACCTCTCCCCCTCTCCTTCCTGTCTCTTTGCTCTACTTTCTGGAAGAACTCCCACCATATCTTCTAAACATCACAGTGAGTATTCATTTCTCCTAGTGGACTTCAGTATCTGAAAGGTGGGTCTTCAATGTCATTCAATGTCAGGTGCTTTGAGTATTCCGAGCTTTTGTGTTGTGAGTTTACTTGCATCTCTGTTCATGTTTGAGACAGGACTAGAAAGGTCTCTGAGCACTGACAGTTCTCACCTGGCTTACCTAATCACAGCACGTATGCAGGTAGACCTACGATCCTGTCACTCAAACAACCAAAGGCCCCTGTCCTTGGGGCTGGAGAGATGGCTCATCAGTTGAGAGCATATACTGTTCTTACAGAGAACCCAATCCTAGTACCCATGTGGGGTGACTTACACCTGTAAGTTGGGGAGCTCCATGGGAACCCAACACCCTCCTCTGACCTCGGGCACATGCATATGCACAAACACACATAAATTTAAAGCCTCTTAAGAAAAAAAAAGTCCTTGCCCTAACCCATGAAATCTACGAAAATGTAATCTTAACGTGGGCTTGCCGGAGGCAGTGGGTCAGGTGCCTTGAGATGCATCCTGGCTGGTCTAGAAGCCTTCAAAGCAGAGTCCCTTCCTGGCTGTGGTCAGGGAGGTGTGGGGATGGAGGACACCCAACATTGCCACCTCAAGGATGGAGTAAGAAGGCTTAACCTAAGGTCTGTTTGAGACTTCTTCCAGTCCACCTGGCTTCAAGACACCCCAGCTCCTCCTGCCCTTCTACACAGGTATAGGGTCCTTGCTAAGGGCTTTCTTCCCTGGGGTCTTTGGTATCACCGTTGTGTGCTGTGCTGGATGTAACCTCTATGGATCTGCCCATTTGTTAAGGCTTTGTCCACATATCTCCCTGTTCTTGTTCCCTCTGTCTTCAGGGTTCATACTAGTGACCTCTTGTTACCCCGAGAGTAAATTTAAAGGATGTTTTTTTCTTTTTTTGAGATGGTTTCAGTATGCAGCCCAGACTGCCCACCGACTCTCAGAGATCTCTCTGCACCTGTCTCTTGAGTGCTAGAATCAAAAGCTTATTCCACCACACCTGGCTGATCATCGTCATTGTCATCGTCGTCATCATCAATCTATGCGTGCAGTTGTCCTTCAAGGCCAGAGGTATCTGATCTCCTGGAGCTGGAGTTACAGACATTTGTGAGCTGCCCAGTGTGGGTTCTGGGAACTGAACTTGGGTCCTCTGCAAAAACAGTGTGTTTATGAACAGTCTCTCCATCCTCAGCAGAAAACTCTTAGGAGAAAATAAAAGGCCATATAGCTTCATTTTGTTTTGTCTTATTTATGTGAAACAATCTCACTGTCCAGCCAGGCTGGCCTAGAAATCAAGACCCTCCTGCCTCGAGTCTCTGAAATACTGGGATGCAGGTGTATACCACTGTCCTGGATTCAGTTATAAGACTTTTATTATGTACTTATGCTTATTGAATTTTACAATTACAAATATGGCTTTCCTATGTCACTACAGATTAAAATTCCCACCCTTCAGTTTTCACTCACATGCTCTATTTCCATGACTATTATTCATTCCATCCTTGGCTGAGGTAGGGTATCAGGAGGAGCCTGAAGGTTGTACCCACCTTCTGCCCTACACTGTTTGGAGCCCGTTCCCTTAACCTAGTCTGAACCTGGTCTGGACCATGCAGACAGCTGCTACCTTGCACTTAACTTCTACACATGGAACAGCTGCCAACACTGTGCCTTCTGTGCTATGACAGATGGTGCTTCCAAAACCATGAGCCAGCAAAACTCTGTAACATCAAGGACTTCATCATAGCAACAGGAACAGTAACTAACAGCTCCTTACAAATACACATCCATCTCAACTTGAACACTTCAGAAGGGTCATGCAGTGCCTTCCTGTCCGTGGCATCTCTGGAACCATCTTTAGATCTAATGGTATGATTTTCAGCACACATAAAGTTTAATAGATCTGAGAGGTGAGTGTCCTGTTATGAAGAAGGCAAGAAGGTCAAAAAGCCAAAGTATTAATGTGAATTCAGTCCATCAAAGTTAAGGAGCTTAGAGCTCCATGCACCTCTTGGGTTTTTTTTTTTAGAGAGCTAACACCATGGCCAGTGAATGGAGGTAGGAAAAACCCTTTCCTTGGCTTACTGTTGAGAGAAAGCCAAAACCAGCATAATAGCAGGGACCCAACCCAGTCTAAGCAGTGACCTCCAGACAAGGCACATTTCTTGCTACTGATTTTAAATTAACTATTGCTGAGAAACAAGCCAACCAGCAGACTGGGCTTTTGAGCTTTATTTCCAGTCACTTAGAACCTGAAGGGCAGTGTGGCTTCTGGGATTGTATGCATCCCAGGCTAAGGATCAAAGTAATTTCTTTGGGGCTGAGACAAGTGATTAGTAACAGAACTGTTTTCTCTATTACAGGGAAAGCCAAGGAAGGAAGAGGATGCCATGAAATCTCTTTACTAAATCTTGTAAGGGGCTTGGACAGTCGTGCAGTAATCCTGAACCTACTGTGATCTCAGATCAAGTCCTAGGATGTTAAGTTGCCTTTAGCTGATACCTGGCTGAGGCTGCTGAGAGCTCCAAAAGTAACTCCCCAGTAAGGCGCAATTCCGAATGGCCAGGTGCCACCTTCAACGGTGATGACACCTTCCTGCCTCAGACTAAAGGTTAAGTCTGCCTCACACAGAACACTCAGGACCAGAAGAGCTTATGGTTAAGGAAAACTTGTATGTACGTAATGAAAATCTTGCCGATGAGACTCAAGCCTATTTGTGTTTGTGATTAATTTGTGTGTCATATGTGTGTGTACACCTATACACACAGCCTGAAGGTAATTTCACACATTATTAAAACAACCGTGTTTTATTGTAGCCCATCACACAAGGCGAGGTGTAGAATTTCCACCTAAGGAAATAGGTTCCCACCCATGCTGACTGGGAACGTTTTGGATTGCAGACTAGGGATGTTCCATGTGTGTACTTGAGTCTGCAGAGGAAAAGGTGCTTCACAGCTCAGATGGCAGCTCTAACAGCGGTCACCCCTTTGCTGAGAAGCCTAGAGGTGCATCAGCATGTCCTGGGACTTCATGGGCACTGAGAGTTGGAAAGAAACTCTGCCAGCCCCCCTTGGTCTGTGGAGAAAACGATAGATGAGCACCTTTGCAGGGAACATGCTGGCATCAGCCCTGCCTTGGTATGTGGGTGCGGCCACAGAGCTTTGGGCCAAGCTGTACTGACTTGCTGTGTCAGGGTCGAAGCTTTCTGAAGCCAGAGGAGACACATGGGGCAATGGGCTCAAAAGGTTTTCTCCCAGAGGCAAAAGAAGACCCACTCAAAAGTAGACCAGGAGTTTGTCCATGGAAGTCATAGTGGAAGAACAATGTGTCTACCACTTTTGCAGATGCCACTTCTGACATGGAGTCCAGGAAACTATGGCCTACTACCAAACTGTACCAACCCGAACATGTTGGACACCACCCGCTAGGGGTTGGGCAGGGGTGGCATGGGCCTGGCAGAGGTTGAGTCACCAGAACTGTGCCAAAGGCTTGGTATGGCAGGAGGTGACAAGACAAAGGTGCTGGTGTGTGCCAGTTGGGTGCCAGCCGTCTTAGCTGTTAGAACTGGTCTTGGAAAAAAGGACAGCCCTTGGGTGTACTTTTCAAGGAAGCGTTTTTTAAACTTTAACGGAGCCCATAGACATGGCCAATTCCCTTCACTTTAGTAGCCCAGCAGTAATGTGGTTGAATGGAGGAGACCTTCTGAGCATCTGAAGTGTGCGGACACTAGGCACTGAGAGAGGCCCAGCACCCTGCTCCTCGGACCATTCCCAGACCCTGCGGGAAACTGTTAACACTGATTGCAAGTGCTGTATTTTCCTGCTGGGGATTGATTTAGTAGGTAGAATGCTTAGCCTAGTGTGCACTCATGCACAAGGCCCTGAGTTCAACCCCTTGCACTGCATAAACTGGGTCTGGTGGTATATGCCTGCTGGTAAAGAGAGCCTAGGAGGACAGAGTGGAGAATCAATCCTGATGTTCACCTAGGTCGGCCTCCTGACATGGCAGGCACCTCCTAGACACATTCCTGTGTGTCCTTTTGTTCACGCCTCCCCCGCATCCTAATCTCTACCTGTGTTTGGGCACAGCGGTGGAGATGGTACTGTATTTGTGTCCATGGAAGAGATTAACCACTTTGTTCCAACCTGCCCATGGTTAAGCATCTATTCCCTGCTTGGCAGTCCTTGGGGGGACAGATGCAATCCAGGAGACGCTCAGTAAGAGTCATGACAAGGACATCATAGCAAGATGGAATTCATTTCTAAAACAAGACCCCTATCAACTCAGAGAAGTGTTTTTCTAGTACTGGGGAGACAGCTCAACGGGAAAAGTTCTTGCCACACAAGCATGAAGTCTTGCATTTGCTTCTTAGAAACCACATTTTAAAAAAAACAAGCATAAGAATAATTCCTTCAGTGGGGAAACAAAAACAGGCAGATCCCTGGAGCTTACTGACCAGTTAGCCTAGCCTGCTTGGGGAGTTACAGGCCAACAAAGGACCCTATTTCAGCAAAGTGGACAGCTCCTGAGAAGTGGCAACTGAGGTTTTCTGGCCTTCACACACACACACACACACACACATACACATACACACACACACACACACACACACACACACACACATCTCCCTGTATACATGAACATGTATGGGCACACATGACACTCCTAAAGACAGTCAAATATGTTTTACTGTAGCTGGAGTCGGTGGTCAAGGCTAGAGCTCAGAACTCACAGATTTTTCTCTGGTTACTTTTCAAGGCAGAAAAAACCACTGTCACTGTCCTTCCCTTGTGGCATCCCTGGCCACACATCTTATCCTTACTGTTTTCTCACCTAGCAGACTATAAAGCTTTTCCTTTTCTCTCTTTGAGATGAGGTCTTGCCCGGCTTGTGTGTCTGCCTTGATGCTGACAAGCCACTCAAGGGAGAAAGAGCACATTCCCTAACAGAGTGCAGCCCATGTTTCCCTGGGTGGGAAACTGGAGTCTGGAATGGATGCTGGGGGTCCTAGATCTCCCGTGTACTCAGGTGCTGCTGGGGTACTGTGGGGAGTTGGGAACGGGGATCTGTGGGTCCATGCTTCCCCTCAGGACATCTAAACATCAGGCAGGAAGGAGATGGCTGAAGCAGAGATGGTGACAGAATGTAGTTTGGTTCCAAATGAGTGCTGAGAATACAGAGGGGCTAGAAGAGAGAAGGCCTTCTCCAGAGGCTTTGGGCGTGGCTGTTTATGAGGAAGGTCTTTCCCTTCCGCCCCGCCCTTGCCCCCAGGCAATCTTAATCAGGGAGACAGTCCTTGTTTGCTTAAACTGCTTTATTTGATGGTGGATGTGAATGCATACATCTTTCTTGGGGTGAATCAGGGATTAAACACCTTTTGCAGGAAGAGATATCTAGGAAGGGAAGCTCACTGGCTGAACACTCAGGGCCCATCTAGATACCTCATTAGCATGGAGAACTTCAGGTTTTTATGCTACATGACTGAATGGTCTGAATGCTACAGGACTGTAATGGTCCTCTCAGTGGGTGTCACGGTTATGAGTTCCACATCATGTAGTTTGGCAGGGAGCTGGCCCCACACCTGCTGTTCTCAGTTCTGAGATTCCTTGAGGTTTGGGCCTGTTCAACCTTACCAGTTCTTCTGTCTGGTGGCATGGTCTACTTGCCCCACAGGATTTCAGTAGTTCCTACTGGCCTGGAACTCACTCACTATGTAGGCCAGACTAGCCTTGAACTTAGAGATTCATCTGTCTTTAATCTTCTGAGTACTGGGATTAAAGGCGTGTACCACCACACCCTGCTGTCTGTAAGCCTCTTAATGTAAGTAAGGTCTTTGCAAATACAGGACAGAAAGTGCTATGTGACACACACTTTGTCTCTAGAGGACAAGAAGTTGTCCTATGACAAGTCTCCCGAGAGCCCACCTCTCTAGAATGCCCACGCTGAAGGAGACAACACTGAAGAGCAGAAGCCTTAGGGTCATTGTCCTAGGAACTCTGACATACCTGTTGTCATTCTCCATACATGAAATACAATCCTGTGCCCAGCCTGCCTGCAGTTTGCTTTGCAGCCAAGGTGTATTCTGGCTGTTTAAAACACTACTCAAGTTTAGATGATGGTACTTAGGAACTGGCAAATTCCCTCTAAGGGAGGTCAGGAAAGAGAGGCACTCAACAACTTAGGCAGTTAGTGGAATCCCAGCAGGGAAGAGGGGCACTTGCTCTGCTCTTCTGAATCTCTTCCTGCACTTCCACCACTCTGGGGTTCTCCTGCCAGTGTAGGAGTTGTGTTGCAGAGATAGGAGCATTCAGCACCACGGTCAGAGCCTAAGATCAGCTCGGCTTCATCTTTGTTCTTCCAATGCCCTCCAAACCACTTCCAAATCGTGTTACAGTAGGTCCCCTTGTCTGTGGGTTTGCCTAGACTAAGTCCTCAGTTAGCAGCCAGTGCCTAGCTCTCCTCCCAGGCACGTGTGCAGCCATAGCACAGGTGAGGAAGACAATTCTTGCTAATATTAAGACATTTCAAGTTATATGATGTGGGCATTCCTGAAGAGGTGTGTGAAGTTAAGCCAAGGATCAGATCCTACCAGTTTTCATTTTAATTTTGGATTTTTTGGGGAAAAAAATCTCATGGGAGATTAAAACCTGGCAGCTGCCTTCACTCTCTGCCTGTCAAGCATGTGGTAATGCCAGGCATGGTCTAAATCCATTGCATAATCCCATCTGGTCCACCATAGCCTCTGCAGGGCCTGCGTGTTCTGAGGCTTGACAGAGCCAAGTCATCTGTGCCACTGCTGAACAGCAGAGGTAGGATGTGAACTGAGTTCTGACTTCAGCAGCTCTGTGTCTCCTTGGGCATATTGAAAACCACAGTGGAATGCTTTTATCTGTTGCCTGTTGGAAAGAAAGTATTTCCTGGATGTTTTCATTTAATTTTAAGGTGGTGGTTGTTGTTGTTTATTTTATGTGTGTGAGTACACTGTATTCAGATGCACCAGTAGAGGGTAGAGGGCATCAGATTCCATTACAGATGGTTGTAAGCCACCATGTGGTTGCTGGGAGTCGAACTCAGGACCTGTGGAAGAGCAGTCAGTGCTCTTACCTGCTGAGCCATCTCTGCAGCCCGATTTGAAGCTGTTTGAGACAGGGTCTTACATCGTCCAGACTGATCTAATACAGCTCTTCTGTCTCCACTTCCCAAGGATTGGGGTTACACGTGTGCAGCTCCACACTCAGATGAAAATGTTTTCTTAGAAAAATAACAGCAGCCAGTGTTTAAATTAAAGTCAAATACCACAGAAAAGTTACATCTATAAGGTAGAGAAACAGTAGGCAAAGGGTTCTTGGTATCCATCCCCACACCTACCCCTCACCTCACAGTAGAGTGTGTAGCTGCTTTTTGGGGGGTACATTATTTAAGTTCCTTGATCAAGTTTGCCATCTAGCAAAGTTAGAGGGGACTCCACCACCCCCACCCCCAAGCTGGGAATTAGAGATGTTAAGTCTCCTGAGTGGATGGATAATGGCTCCTCAGACCTTCCCTGTTAGACACGGTGACACAGACACACTGAACACTTGACATTCATACCAGCAGGGGCTGTGGCGATGTCAGGGTGGACCCGGGATGTCAATCACTGATCCTCTTTTGGCTCTTATTCCGGAATGATTAGTCACCTAATCGTTAGCCACTCGGGTCTTAATTCAGGCATCTTGAAAGTTTCCACGTCTCCTGTTCTACAAGCAGGTTCAAAGCCAGCTGCTGCTTTTATGGAGAAGCCTAATTGCCAGGAAATCTTACATGTGCTGCTTCCTTGTCCAAGCCTCCGCCCTGTTACCCAGCTTGAGGCTATGGGCTGTACCGCACCTCTCTGGTCCCGCAGGCCATTGCTGTCTTCATCTATGGAATAAGGCACTCATAGCTTAACTTAGTGATTGGAGACATTAAAGGATACTTATTTCACTAACACAACAAACAACAAATTAGATTTCTTCTCCAGCCCTAGGAAATTTTCTCCCACACCCTCTGCTTGAGTTTCCTGCATTTCTGTGGCCCGAGGCTTGCATGGAAACCTTAGTGTACGGGGAAGCATGTTTCTAGTTGCAGCATTTTAAATAGTTCTTTAATTATTAAAAGGGGACAGAAAAAAAAGTGAGCCTTAGGTACTAAAATGAGCCATAGCGAGAAAGCAAGCTAATAGCCTGCGAAGCAGTGACTCATGGGAACTCTGTATTCCATGATATTCCATGTTATTTGTGAATGAATCCCTTGTGTTCATGCGTTTGATGCCGCCTGAAGAGATGCCTATAAAATACACATTCCGGATACCTCTTGTGAGCAAGAGCCGCCTCCTCTCTTGTTCCCATCATTGACCAAACATTTTCTGCTTCATTCAGAGCATAAAAGTAAACCATGCTGAAATTCTCGCCTGGCATATGGGTTGCCTTGTATTTATATGGAAGTTTTTGTGTCTCTGATCTGACATTGTTCCGTTCCAGTGGCCAGAAGCCTGGAGCTACAGCAGGCTTACATCCATGTAAGGATGGCAGAGAAAGACGGTAGGGGTCTGCATCTGGGAGGGACCCACTGCCTCTCCTACAGCTTCAGACTCCTTTAGTGTTGCTTTAACCGAGTGTCCCACACACTTGTTTAAGTCACTGTTAATGTGGCTCTTTGATGCTTGAGGCCAAAGATAAATAGGAACCTGTACTGGCACAGCTTCTGATCCTCAACCCTCAAAGGTCTGCATGTGTATCTCCTTAAGTGTGTAGAAAAGCTACACAGCCTGCTTACCATAATCTAGAGTCTGGACTTTGGTACTTCCATATCCAGCCAGAGATAGATAAATACAGGATGGAGTTAAATGTAGAAGAAAATAAAGGAGACACAGGTAGTTACACATGAGTGGTTACTGGGCTTTATTATACCAATAGCTTGGTAAAAAAAAAAAAAAAAAAAAAAAAAAAAAAAGTCTGCCCATCCCAAGTGCTGATAAAGCTGTGGGCAAATGGAATCTCAGTTCTGGTGAGTGAGGGACCTGGGACAGCCACTTCTGGAAAGTGAAACTGTGAAAGGCAAAGAAATGTGTACTGCATGAACACTTGCACACTTGTGCCCAAAGAAGCAAAGCCAGATCTGCATGGGTGCAGGTAGACTCTATGGCAGCTCTGAGAGCTAAGTGTTATAACTACAGGGTTGTCATGTGATGGACAGGCCATCTGTAGCCAGAGATAGCCATATCAGAAGGAGAGTTACAGCATGAAAATTGGCAACAGCTACAGATCTCCCACACACACCACCGGAAACAAGTGTTAAATATTTACCAGCACATCACATGGGCAGGCTGTAAGTGGCCAGGTTTACTTGAAAAGGCAAGCATTAGCAGAGGAGGGGCTGGCGAGTTGTTCCATTGTTGTCAAGTCTTGATTGTGCAAGATGAGTATGTTCTAGAGAGCCACAGGGCACAGGGCCGACAGTGCTGTTCGCTCAGTTGAACGGGGTACGTCTTATGAACCATGTTCCTACCCACACACGACGGGGTGGGGCTGTGGATACTCAAGCAAGCACTTGGAGGTGACAGTCTTTTATTTGGACTGTGGTGATGTTTTTACAGGTGTAGGCACGTGTTTAGACATCTCAAATTGTGTGCATTAACCATATGCATCTTCTTGCATTCCCAATACAGCTTGTTGGGTTGTTTTTGGGTTTTTGTTTCTTTAAATAAAACATTAACGGTTATAGCCCAGGCTGACTTTAATCTCTACCTTCACAGTACAGGCATGTTCCCCTGTGGCTGGCAATGCGGCTGTCTTAAAATCAGAGTGGAGTAAGACATATTACCTTTCATAGTATGAGTGAGCCTCATCCAATCAGGTGAAGACTCCAAGGAAAAAAGATCAGGTCCTTTCAAAGAAGGACTTGCTGCCCTCCCCCTCCCAATACAAGACCACAGCCCTAGCTCTTGCCAAGCCTGGCGGCTAGCTGCAGCTTACCCACCCCAAGTCCCATGCTGGCCTCACTGAGGCACTGGTGCATGTGTTTGTCCACTTACCCCTCCGGATATACAGGTGTGTCTACATTCATGTTTTGTGTGTTAACTATGTACGTGAAGTATACAGAAAACCAACTGTAAGAGCTGTCTGTCGAGGAACTGCTGACATTCCGTGTACGCTGGACTTCTTTTGTGTAAAATATGTATTTTTACTTTTTTAAATTATCTTTTATGTGTGGGTGTTTGCCTACATATAAGTCTGTGCACCACATGTGTGCCTAATGCTTTTAAAGGCCAGAAGAGGGCACCAGATCCCTGAACTGGAGTTACAGATTCATGCGCCACCGTGTGGGTGCTGGGAATTGAACTCAAGTACCATGCAAGGGCAGCCAGTACTCTTCAGTACTGAGCCATCTCTAGCCTATTCTCTTTCGTTCTGGATTTGGAGATGAAAGAGCTGGCTCACTTATAGCCAAGCAAATTCATGCTGCAGTCCATAGTTCTCTGGTTTTAATGGTGACATGGAGTTTTGCACGAAGACAGCCTCAGATGAGTGCCGGGAAGCAAGGAGAGAGATCACATGCCCAGATGCCTTGCTGCTGACACCCACGATGTTTGAAGAGCCAGTGAATTCCTAGGGGATGAACAATTACGGTTCCGATCCTGCTCCTGCCTCATCTTGTTCTGCCCTGTGCATTTGCGGCCTGTATTCTTTCTTCAGTGGCAGATTTTATTTCTGACCTAATAAGTCTGCAAAAGGCTTATCAGCCAGAAAGCAGTAAACTCCAGGTTTGAAGGTTTGTCCAGGAGAGAAATAAACAAAGGTGGTTGCAGCTCTGAGGGCAGAGCAGGGGAGGCATCCCAGGAGGGAGGGATGCGCTTTCCTTTCGCCTGAGCCAAGGACATACATGAGTGCATCCCTGAGTCTTGCTGATGGAACAGGCTGTGTGTGACCTGAAGGATCAAGAGCTAAACAAAGCTAGCCGGGCCTTGGAGACTGCCCCCTTGAGACTGCTGTCCTTGTCACCTGTCTTTAAATATCACTGTTCAAGTGTTTTTCTGACACCCTTCGGCGTTTCTAAACTCGAAGTTTCCAGTGAGGATAGAGGAATGTGAGAAAAAACAGAGGCACGCCGTCCCTAAGGAAAAGTCAGTGCCACTCAAATGCTTGTTCTGGTTTTGTTTTCAGTACTAGGAAATGAACCCATGGATGCAAGGCAAGCCCTCTACCACTGAGACATCCCCCCTCCCTCTACCATTGACCCACCTCCCCTGCCCTCTACCACTGAGACAATTCCCCCCTCCTCCCACCCTCTACCATTGACCCACCTCCCCTGGCCTCTTCACCGTTTATTTTGAGAGAGGGATGTCATTAAATTGCCAGGGCCAGCACTGAACTCACGCTGTAGTTCAGCTAAGGACTTGAACTTGTGGACCTCTGGCTTCAGACTCCTGAGTAACTGGGGTTACAAGCCCATACCACCAGACCCATCTTGAAATACAACCAACAAAGCAGACACCAAAAAATGGCATGGGAAGCCCTGTTCACACAGCACAGGAAGCAGCCGTGCAAGCGAGCGCTCAGGCGCACCACGCATTGTGGCCGCTCTAGCCGTGGGCACCACTGAGCTCTTGAAGTGCTCTTAATGCCGCTGGGCATTTTAGCCAATCACTACTTCTAAATGTCGTTTCACCTAAAACAGAGATAGATGTTGTGGTGGTTTAAATACAAAGTGCTCCCCCAAGAGGCTCAGGTGTTCAATGCTTGCTCTCCAGCCGTGGTCTCTTCTGTGAAGTTCTGGAAACTTCAAGGAGTGGAGCCCAGTGGGGTAAGTATGTCACCGAGGGGTACACCATTGCTTCCTGGCCACCTTGAAGTCACAACCTTTGCCAACACGTTCCCACTATCACGAAACCATGAGCCAAAATTACTTTCCTGCCTTATGTTGTTGGCGTGAGGCTTTTTAGCTCAGTGACTGGCACACTGCTCCTTGTGACTAATGGCTTCCATATTGGATAGCAGAGCCATGGGGGCTTCTTAACTCCCTCACCCCTGTGTGTGCGAGCATAGCTTGGGGAAGGAATACTCTAAACAGACCAACTCCTGGATCCTTTGCTGGTGTGCATCCGTCCGTATCTGAAGGACTCATAGTGCTCTGGTTTGGTTTGGTTTTTAGTTTTATTTCTGCTTTTGTTGTTTTGTGTGTTTTGTTGGTGGTGGTGGTGGTGTGTTTCTTTTTGGGTTGCTTGTTTGTTTGTTTTGTAGTTTGGCTAAGTAGGCATTCCTAGCCTGAATCTCTCTGAAGAACTTTGACCTTGCATCAGGCATCCTACCTCCCAGGTGCTAGAATTGCAAGCACGTGCCTCCATTTCCTCCCTGTCATTGTGCTTCGGAGAGTTGGGGGATGTGCTAGTTATTTCTGCCAATTTGATATAAATTAGGATCACTTGGAAAGAGAGACCTTCACCTGAGCAAATGATTGGCCTATGGGTAAGCCAATGGGCATTTTCTTGTTTTATGATTGATGTGAGAGGGTTCAGCCCACTGTGGGTGGGGCCACCTCAGAGCAGGTGGTCCTGGGCTGTATAAGAAAGCAATCTGTGTAAGCCACGGGAAGCAAACCAGGTGACAGCATTCCTCCATGGTCTCTGCTTCAGTTCTCACCTCCGGGTTTCTTGCCTTGGCTTCTCTTGATGACATGCCTGTAAGTCAGATAAACCATTTCTTCCCTCAAGTAGCTTTTGGTTGTGTCCTATCACAACAACAGAGACCAAATGGACAGGAGACCGTGTGGGGTCAGCTGTGACCCTGTGCTCACTGCAGACATCTCATCTGGATCAACTAAACAGGTTCTCAGAAACTTGTGTCTGTTACTTAAGATTTTAGAAAGAAAGAGAACATCCCACCCAGCTTCTTCCCAAGGTGGGATCTTTAACATGTGCTTATCTCGCTCAGTTTTTGGAAGATTGAAATTAAAGTCCCTACAGTTTTGAGGAATCATTTAAATCCCCTGTCTCCACCAAGGGAGGTAGTCGATTTAAGAGTCTTTTGCTCCATTGAATGAGCTAACCAGTGTTCTGTATGGAAGCTTTATAAACAGGAAAGAATACCATTTGTCATGCTTATCTCAGGATACGTTTATTGAAGTGGTAAGAAGCGGCTGGACTCAGAACATGGAAATGTTTGTATTGGAAAGGAAGACCGAAGATTGGGCCAAGAATAATTTGGTGTTTGGTTCCCAGCAGGCATGTGTGTGTTCAATCCCATTTGTATCTGCCTAGAGGAATGAGCTCTGCTGGCCTAAGTCTTCAGCTCAGAGTCTCTGAGGCAAGGACTCTGCTCTCACTACTGGGCCTCCACTTCTAGACAACTGGAAAAAAAAAAAAAAAAAAACAGCTTTTTCAGGTTTTCTTTGAGGAAAAGGACAAGGTCCCTTTCGCTATAAAGAATTTTTAACAATGATAAACACCCCCTTCAGTACAAATTGTAACAAGTTATATATTTAATCTCCCCTTTGAGGTGTGGGAATTCAGTATTACATGAGTATAACTATGGATCACTTTAGTAGGAGAGTCAGGCACTCACCAGATAATTGCATGCTAAGAGAGGTTTATTTGGTGTTGTGTGTCTGCTTCTGAGGGAACTGTCACAGACTTTCAGTGAAGAAAGTGGCTTTGTAGATCCTGTGACTAGTTTTGAAATAAGACTGTGACTTGAGTCATTTCTGAGGAACAAGTAAACAAATCTCTTCAGGTTGACTCTGGATTCTTTTGCTCACATCCATCGCTTGTGCCCATGAGGAGACTTCATCACACACAAGGCTCACTGCATCACACACAAGGCTCACTGCATCACACACAAGGCTC
>JANHMN010000016.1:37899315-37924053 GCA_030674055.1 Rhabdomys pumilio | reverse complement strand
ATAGATAGATAGATAGATAGATAGATAGATAGATAGATAGATAGATAGATAGATTTAAAATAAAACCTCCTTTCCACAAAATAAAGCAGAAAGAACACATTAACACATTAAAGAAGACATTAAAGCTAGAACACGTTAACAGCCCAAATCCTTCACAGACACAAAAAGAAAGCACCTAGAACTACACATTCAAATGCTCAGTACGAATCTAGACAGACAGACGGACAGACAGTACAGGAAAATCTAAAGCAAGAGTGTGTCTCGAAGGTGGAAGAGCTAGCTTGGACCAGACTTCCTGCCCAGTGGCAGCCATGATTCCATTCAAAACAGTTGGAAAGGAGAACAACTGCAGCCAGACAACCGTGGGGCAGACTTGGCAGGGACTAACAGCACTGCCTAAGTTTCCTATTTAGGTGGCTGTTGGCCCGAGGGCAAACCACAATCCATGCCTTCAACTGACTAAACCTTGCATAAAACCACAGGCTCACCAGTTGCACTGAAGAGATGTCATGTCTGAGGCAAGCACCACAGACAGAAAGGGAAGGCTTTTAGAGGCCCTGTCAAGTGTGGAGGTAGCCCCCAGTGTTTCCCAGTATGACCCGACTTGAGGATGAGGTCATGTGGATTTACTACCCCTCATCACAAAGAGACCACGTCTTGCGGGAAAACGTGGGTATGAGCAAATACAGGGCAAGTAGCATGAGGGTGGAGAGCAACAAGAGAATACATTTTCAAAATTTTGTAAATACCAAAAGGCCATTTTAAAGAGTCAAGAAAACAGACTACATATTAAAGCAAAGCGCCTGGGAAATGGAACAATAAAATATTTCCTAACGCAAATGTCAGTCATTTCTGTGCAAATAAGAAGACACTCGCCAGAGTGGAGAGCTAGCCCTTCTCCCCAACCCCATCCCCACAGGCTGACCAGCTCAGCTACCACCAAGGCCCAGATCCAGGACTCTGAGTTGTTCCACCCCAACATTACCCCATCTATGAACTTCTGGGGTGAGTGAAGGGCCCAGTCCTGCAGATCCAAAGCTGCAGGGTCTCCATGACACAGAGTTAACAACAGGATCCAAGAGGAGTCCCAGTGAGGATCCAGGAGATAGAGTAGCAGAAGCCAGAGGCCTCAGACCTGACCAGTGACTCACTGCAATGAACATTTGCAAGAAAAGAAGTGTGGACAAAAGGGTACATGTGGGACACTGTGACACACTGCAGCTTCCATGATGAGATTTAAAAAAAAAAATCTGTTAGGGGGAAGGTTGCAAGGGTGGAGGGTAGGTACAAGAGGAGAGAGAAGAGTGGGATTGGGGTGCATGATATGACATTCACAGAGAACTAATAAAAAAAGAAAGAAGACACTCAACTCTCAAAGAAAAATACTTACAGGTTCACTACAGAACAAATGCCAGCTGGAGATTATTCAGGAGCCAGAGGTAGACAAATGGCTAAAACCAAGGAGATATGGAAGTATAACAGGCTTGCAAAGCCGTACGAAAGCAAGATATGGAGAATAAGATCAGAAAACATTGGGGGAAAACATTTCAAATGAAAAGCAGACTTTATTTTTGAGACAGGATCTCTCTGCATAGCCCAAGCTGTCTTGAAACTTGCTCTGTAAACCAAGCTGGTCTTTGAACTCCCAGAGATCTACCTGCCCGTGCCTCTTGAGTGCTGGGATTAAAGGTATGTGCCACCACCACCCAGGGAGTAGCAGAATTCTTACTGATGCCAAAGACTGTGAGGCACGATGTCACATGTCACTGGCACCTCCCTTTACCTCAGAAAATCATGGGTTTGTAAGGACAAATACACAAGGTCACACTAAAACTGTAAGCGTTTTTAGCCCAACACAGGACACAGGTCAAATGAAAAAAAAAAAAAAGAAATTACAGAAAACCTAATCATGATACTCAAAGCACTGAAGACACACAGGCAAGGTAGGCACACGCACACATAAGCCCACATGCCCCACCCCTGCCCCCAATAGCGTAGCTCTACCTCAGAAGCATGCTGGGTAATTAATTCTCTTATACCTCAGAGCCTCCTGAAGGCCACTGGGACTTGTCATGGGCTGAATGTGTAGCCCCTCTAAATCTACATGTGGAAGCCTGTAGATAGGTCCTCCAATATGATATTTGGAGAGGGGACTTCTGGTAAACAGTTTTGTTTAGAGGAAGCCATGACCGTGGAAAGGACTATCATTGTAGGATTAGTTGCTGTCTTAAGGTTTCACTGCTGTAAACAGACACCATGACCAAGGCAAGTCTTAGAAGGACAACATTCAACTGGGGCATTAAAGGTTCAGAGGTTCAGTCCAGTACCATCAAGGCAGGAACATGGCAGCATCCAGGCAGGCATGGTGCAGGAGGAGCTGAGAGTTCTACATCTTCATCTGAAGGCTGCTAGCAGAATACTGACTTCCTGCACAGCCGTTTACTATGATGGTAGATGCTAGATAACTTGTTGAGGTGGTCATGCTGTCTGGCCACAGCCAAATCAAATTAGAAGCCAATGGTAAGATAAGCAGAAAACCTCCACATGTTAGGAAAACAAAGTATTAACACACAGAGGAAACCGAGTGATGGTGTAATATTACAGAAACCCTCATTTATGGGATTGTATAGCTCTAAACTATTCCAAAATTTAAAAATTAAGCCGTGGAAGAAAGACTATAGAGTGTGTAAAAATGTATGCTTGATAGATAGAAAGATGATAGATAAATAGAAAGATGATAGATAGATAGATAGATAGATAGATAGAAAGATGATAGATAGATAGATAGATAGATAGATAGATAGATAGATAGATAGATGATAGATAGGTAAATAGATAGTTGATAGATAGGTAGATAGATGATAGATAGGTAGATAGATGATAGATAGATAGAAAGATAGATAGATAGATAGATAGATAGATAGATAGATAGATAGATGAATCTGGACTAATTAAAGAATTGCATTCAGAATTGAATTTACAGAGTGTACACAACATTAATAAAAGATAATCCGAATTAAAATGTGCAAGCTATTTGGGAAAACATTTCACAAAATGGGATGGGGTTGCTGTCAGCAAATACCTGAGAAGGCACTGGACATCATTATTAATCAAGGAGTTATGAGTGCAAACCACACAGAGGACATTACTTCACACCCATTAGGAGGCAGATAAACATGTAAAATAGCCAGTTCACACATTAACCACTGATTCACAGTTAAAACTCAGACCACTTTGGAAAACGTTTCAATAATTACCTACCATAGGATGGAGAAACTCTACAGCACACCCCCATGAATAATGAAAATTGCATCTTCCCAAAATGGCTTACTTAGGCACACATTTATAGCATATTTATTCATAATAAACAAAGTCTAAAAATAACCCAGATGTTCATCAGGCAAATAAGGAAATAGTGATATAATATTCACCAGTGAAAAGGAACGGATTGCTGTTGGGTACCACAGCACAGCTAAGTCTCCAAAAGACATATTAGTCAGTTATCCAGAAAGGTGAGAAGAGACGTTGTATACATACGGAGAAATAGAGATAACAGGTAGGTAGCTGGCAGAAGACAGAGGAGAGATGGATGGGTAGGTGATGTAATGTAGCTGACGTTGGTACAGATATAAAGAGAAAGCCAGAGTCTGTTGTGAGAATTGGCTCATATCATTATGGCGACCAAGAGGATATGTTGCCATATCACCTAGCGGCCACAAGATGGGGACCTAGAGCTGCTGGCTCTAACTCAGCCCGCTTCCAAAGGCTTGGAAAGCTGGGTGGGGGTGGGTAGCGTTGGCGCTGTAAGCCCTGGAGCTGGCAGACCCAGGGATAGGAAGCAGAGGCTGATCTAGCTGAGGAAAAGAGGCGCTCTACCTCTGCTTTTTTGTCCTGTGTAAACCTCAGGCCTGGGGTGACATCCATCTACAATGGTGAGGACAGATCCCACCCACAGATAAAACTCAGTCTACCAGTTTGATACTAATCTCTTGCAGAAATCTCCTCATAGGCCCAGAGATATTGTTTACAGGTGCTTTGTCCTGCCATAGCACAGTCAACCTGGTCTGTGAAACCACTGCCATGTATAAGATAAATGAAGTCAGTCACGAAAGGGACTCGCCTTTCCTATGAAGTTTACAAGTAGGTAAGCTAATCTCTGGCGATGAAAATCAGATAACTTGCGTGTGGGTAGAATTTACTAGAAAGCAGCACAAAGGAATTTTGGAAGAGGTGAAAATGTCCTCTGCCTTGATTTCAGAGCTGCTTCGTAGGCTGACACATTTGTCAAAAGTTATCAATGTGCATACGTGTCTGCATATTTCTTTGCATAAGCTATACCTTATTAAATCGGAATTTTAGATCAGAGCAGATGGCTCTGTGTGTGGAAAGGACTTGGTACACAAAAGTGAGGACCCGAGCTTGGTTTCCAAAGCCCATGAAATGCTGGTGCCGTAGCACGTCTATTGCTGGTGTGCCTCCTTTAAGATGGAGGTGGAGACAGGAGAATCCTGCCACGCTCCAGCCAGCTAGCTGGTGTGTGCAGCTGTGAACAGCTGAGATTGTCATGACGTCTATCTGCTCAATGTGGCACAGACATCTCTCTCTCTCTCTCTTGTTCTCTCTCTTTCCCTCTCTCTCACCTCTCTCTCACACACACACAAACACACATTTAGAAAAAAACTTTTAAAAGTAATTTGTAGAATTAAATTCAATCATAAATATTATTACAATAATTTTTATTTCTGTATTTCTTCTGCTATGGTTATCAGAGAAGTCACATGTAACCAGGGGCATACATACCCAGGTCTTCTAAAGCTTGAGTGTAATTTTAAAGGCTTACTGTGATCAATAGGACCTAATTTCACAAATGTAAATTAGCCATGAATATGATTTAAAATTATAAATGTTATCAAATTATTTTTGAAGAAGCTGACAAATATCACCAACAGTGCCTATTTTTTTTTTTTTATAATTTTCTGCCTGAAGCCCTGTTTTTCCTATGTGTTTTGGCAGCATGATATGTGATCACCTGTTCATATAACGGCAGCTTTATAGTGTTTTCTCCAGAAAGATAACTCACTCTTCTGGTATAGCCAGTATAATTTTTGTTGTTGTTTTTGAGTCAAGAGTCTCACTGTGTATCCCTGGCTGGCTTGGAATTCACACAATTAAGACTAAGCTAGTGATCCCCCTGCCCCTGACTTCTGATCGCTCAAGTTGTAGGTGCACACCACCACACCCAGCTTGAAATAACTGTTCTATGATTTATTGTCGGACTGCATTAAGAGGCACAGCTTTGCCTGCAGAACCCTTCGTGAGTGCTGCAGGCCTACACCTTACAGGAATTCCTTCATGAGATTCCTGTTCACGTGCACAGTATTATTTGCAGCTGAGTATCTACATTATTGAATGTATTTCTGATAAAAGAACACTTTTATTTTGGTTAGATATCTGTCAGAGTCACATCCTGAGCTTTGTCTAACGAGGTATATCCGAGTTCCCTGTGGACCAGCTTTTGCTGTTGGCATTTCTACCAGCATCATTCTGGTGCTGGGCGCACACTCTTCTCACAACAGGACCACACCTCCACACCTCCATGTCAACATGTGCGGTTGATGCAGGAGAGGTGCCGGGATCATTGAAAGCTGTTCCCGCACCAGGCCACTTTGCAATAATAGTTCCACAGAAGTGATGGCATGTAGGTTCCTCCCATTAACCCCAAACTACAAGAATCCCAAGCCCCACCCCTCCAACTCCCTATCCCCTCAATCAAATCCAAGTAATGCCCAGTGATACCTAGCAGAACCCAGCCTCAGTAAGTATATGTCCAAGAGAAATTTGATAAAGAAATAGCCCCCTGGTTCTGGTTCTGAAAAATGTCACACTACTCCAAACTTTACAGAACTGTGACATTTTAACACATTGCCAGGTCTCTTCATGGAGCCTGGGAAAGAGCTTGTATGTGTGGGTGGCCCTGAAGACTCCTTTCATTAAATGGGTTTCTGTCTCTAATCCTTTGCCACTTGTAGAGCAAGCATGCCTCTCATTCCAGTCGTGCAGAAGCAACAGCCATTTCCTTTTTCTTAAAAAGAAAAAAAAAAGTCAGAAGTGTGTGTGTGAGAGAGAGTGAGAGAGAGAGAGAGGAAAGAGAGAGAAGACACCCAGTTCTTTTAAAAATAAGAATGAGCAAGCCTTCTAACACATTCCAAACCTCAAATTTATCCCACAATTAGTAATTCAGAGGGTGCCAAAGAAAGCAAACCCCCATGCAGAGAGCAGTAAGTTGAACTGCAGACCCCTGTGGGAGGTGGTGAACTTACTTAAGAACAAAGACTAGTGAGGTGAACAGAGTGTGTGTAGAATCAGCCTGAGTGCCATATCCACATAAAGAAAATGTGCTGTGTAGACACAGTGGAGTTGCAAAATTTTAAAACATTTTTGAGCATGCATATATATGTGTCTCTGTGTGGGTTTGTGTATATGAATGCAGAGCCTGCAGAGATGGAAAGGGTGCCAATCCCCTGGAGCTGGACCGACAGACAGCTGTGAGCTCCCCGATGTGGATGACTCAGGTCCTCTGCAAGAGCACTGTGTGCTCTTAACCTCTGAGCCCTATCCCAGCCTTACAGTGGTTTGTCCAGTCACGAGGCAGAATGAAATCCTTTTGTTTGTAGGGAAAAGCATAGAACTGCAAACCACTGTGCCATAAAATGTAATGTGTAAGGAGTCACTTCTCAGAGGGGCAACGAGACTCATGATGGCATTTTATGTTTTCTTTCAGGTGTGGAATTTATGGTAAAAAATAAGGGACGTGGAATTAACAGGAGAACTGTTAGAAACATGGAAGGAGGGGGAAGAAGAGGGAGGAGGGGCAATGAGTGGGAATAGAACGTAAGTTATGGAAGCAGAACCCCCTAGAGCAACAGATTCTCAACCTGTGGATCAAAACCATCTTGGGGGACAAATGACCTTATCTTAGGGGTTACCTAAGATCATTGGAAAACAGATGTTTCCATTATGGTTCATAACAGTAGCAAAATTGCAGTCATGAAGTAGCAATGCAAATAATTTTATGGTTAGGAGTCACCACAAAGGGTCACAGTTGAGAACCACTGCTCTAGAGTGTACAGTTGATATGTGATACTTACAATTTAGAAGTTATATTCATTCTGTATTATAGTCTGTTAAGTATGTGTGTGAAACGTAGTGCGTACGCTTCAATTAACAATACCTTATTGCTAAAACTGCTAACAACCATCTAAGTTTTAATCATAATCTTTTGGGGGTACTGATGTCTGCTGATCAAACAGGGCACAGGGCACCAAAGGCTGCTGTCGTTTTGGCAATTTCCTAAGTCAGCAGTGATATCTGATGTATCAATTATATCAACTATATCAAATGATATCAAATATATCAAAAATATCAAGTGTATCAATTGACTCTCCCTTTCACAAAAGATTTGTCTGTAGCACAAGATGCAGCTGGGTACCACTTTGCGCACAGCAGAACATCTTTCAGATTCTAAACCAACCTTCTCAAACTGCTGTTGCCATAGCAACTACGTTAGTGTCACATTCCTAAGCCAGCACTGTGCACAGCATCTTCTCCCGGGTAGACTCCACCTTGGGGGAATGCAGGGGAAGCACTTTCTTTGCTCCTCCAGAAGAAGCTCCTTCTGCATTCGACTTCTATGATCCACTTATAACCTAGTCAGCTACGTGACTAGGCTTCACCTCTGATTCTAGTTCTCGCCATTCTGCCCTCTCTGTAGATGCTCACTCAAGTCTGGATGAAACTAGAAATGTATTCATTTCTTTCATGTTTTCTAATTTAATAAGTATAGATCTTTAAAGCTTTTCCTGAGAACACTCTGAATTAATTTACTGTCTCTTATAATGTGTCCCAGTTCATAACAGACTCTTAACCTGGGATTTTTTTTTTCTCTTTTGGTTAATTGGGCTTAAGATTTGTTGATCTTGTTAGTCCTTTAAACAGTCAGCTCTTAGATTCACCGATTCTTTGTATTTTTTTTTGTTACTAGTTTATGAATTTTTGTTTGTGTTTTTCCTAATTCTTGAGTTGCATCATTAAGTAGTTTTTGTGCTCTTCCTGGTTTTGTTTGTTTGTTGTTTTCTATTTTGTTTTGTTTTTAATGCAGCCACTTAGAGCTATAAATTTCCCTCACAGAATTGCCTTTAATACATTCCAAAGGTTTTCTTGTGTTGTCATTTTCATTTAATTCCAGACATTTTTGGATTTCTTTTTTATTTCATACTTGACTGGTTCATTATTCAGTGATGTGTTCCTAAATCTCTATGTGTTTGAGTAATTATTAGAGACGTATGTGTTGTCAGTTTTAAGTTTGATTGCACTACGGCCAGAAAGAATACATAGAATCTTTTCAATTTTCTTAATTTATTAAGATTTTTTTTGTTCCAAGATGTGATCTATTTTAGAGATGCTTCCATGGGCTGCTGAGTAGATTGTGATTTTATGGTGCTTGGATGGATATCTATTTGATCTATTTCATGTATAATGTTATTCAATTTTGATGTTCCTATTTGTTTTTTGTCTTGATTAACTGTCTATTAGAGAAGGCGGGATATTCAAATCACATACTTCTTACTGAGTTTCAGTTCACCTGTGCCTCTAATCCCAGCAGTATACTTTTTACAAAATTAGTTGTGCCAAACTTTGGTGCTTGAATGTTCATGACTGTGGTGTCTTCTTGCTTCATTCTTTCCTTAACTAGTCGAAGAATGAAGCATCCTTCTTCATCTCCTCTGATAAGTTATAGGTTGAAGTCTATTTTGTTGAATATTAGGACAGTGACACCTGCTTGCATCCTGGTTGTCTTAGGGTTTCCATTGCTGTGACAAGACACCATGGCCAAGGCGACTCTTATAAAGGACAACATTTAATTGAAGCTGGTTCAGAAGTTCAGTCCACTATCATCAAGATTCGAGCATGGCAGTGTCCAGGCAGGCATGGCACTGAATGAACTGAGGGTTCTACAGCTTCAGCCAAAGGAAGCTAGGAGCAAACTGTCTTCCAAGGGGCTAGGAGGAGGGTCTAAAGGCCCACCCTACAGTGACACACTCCCTGCAACAGGGTCACACTTCCTGATAGTGTCCCTCCCTGGGCCAAGCATATTCAAACCACCACACTAGTTCTAGCTACTTAGAATAGTTCATCCTTTCACTTTAGGGTGAATTTCTTGTGGACAGAAGAAAGATGGATTTAGTTTCTCAGTCCATTCAGCAAGTCTCTGGTTTTTAGTTAGAGATGAGCCCTTTAACATTTAAAGGTGTTATTGAAAAGTGTGTGCTGATTGCAGTTGTTGGATTTATTTTGACTGTGCATATTCTTGGTCCCACTTTATATTTCAGTGATTACACCATCGTTCATTTTCTTCCTATAGTCTCCTACCTATGCTTATTCCCCTCCTCAGTCCAAAATAGTCTCTGTAGGACTCATTTAATGGACATGTATTCTTTTAGACTGTTTACTGCATGGTAACAGGTTTCTCTTTATCCTTCAGCTATGGCAGGTAGTTCTGCTTGACGCTATAGTCCAGTCTTGGAGTTCATTGTTTCAGGTTCTTCTAGCTTTTATATGTTTCATTGAGATATCAGCTGCTATTGTGATGTGGTTTTCTTAATATTAGACTTGTGGTGTTTTTTTTTTCTTGTAGATGTAAATATTCTTTCTTTGTTCTGTATAAATTTAGTGTTTTAGCTATAATGCACCACAGGAAGTGTCTTTTCTGATCATATCGATTTGGTGTTCTGTATGCTTCTTGTGTTTGTATAGGTATACTTTTTATTTTGGAGATTTTTTTTCTATTACCTTGTTGAAGATATGGTATGCACTATTGACTTGAGATTCTTCTTCATCTGTGCCTATAATTTGAAGATTTGGTCTTTTCACGGTGTTGCATAATTCTTGCATATTTCATTTGTGTGTTTTAAGGTTTTTATATTCTTTGCTTGAGTGCTTGTACATATTATATTTATAATACCCCTCTACTGTAGGGGTCTCTGCAAACATAACCAGCAGAGTATTGGTCCAGAAGTGACGAGAAGGGGGTTTGGTAAACATGACTCAGTAGCACATGTTGATTCAAACTTTAAGAGTCTGACAACAGGCATTTTATTTTCGTCATTTTTAAGCACAGCCCGATTTATGAAACAGTTTTCTGGAGATAATTAATTCAATCCTGTGTGAATAACAAAGCTTAAGAGTTTACATCAAAACTCCTGTAAAGTACCAGTAACATTTTTCATAAATAATAACTCAGGGAATTTCCATCAGTGCCCTGAGCTGACTCAGTGCCACAGTTCTCCATATCTAAATACCATCAGGAGACAGCTGGTTTCCCAGGAATGCTGACTCACCTGTGAGCACAGGTAACACAACCACTTCTCAAATACCTGGCCCAAGAGAGCCCCACCCAGAGCCATTAGGACAAGAAACCAAGGAGCAGTCTGGACAGCATCCTTCTGGTTTCTGTCTGCACTCTGGAGTTGACCCTGTGCCACAGCTCTCCATACCCAAATTCTGGGAGAGAGCTGGTCTTCCAGGAGTGCTGACACACAGGCTTGCAGGAGGGATAAGCCACAGAGACAGCAAAACCAGCTAACACCAAAAATATCCAGATGGCAAGAGGCAAGGGCAAGAACACAAGTAACAGAAATCAAGACTACTTGGCATCATCAGAACCCAGTTCTCCCACTACAGTGAGCCCTGGATACCCCAACACACCAGAAAAGCAAGACTCTGATTTAAAGTCACATCTCATGACGATGATAGAGGACTTTAAGAAAAACATAAATAACTCCCTTAAAGAAATACAGGAGAACACAGGTAAACAGGTAGACGCCCTTAAACAGGAAATACAAAAATTCCTTAAAGAATTACAAGAAAACACAACCAAACAGGTGAAGAAATTGAATAAAATCATTTAGGGTCTAAAAATGGAAATAGAGACAATAAGGAAACCACAAAAGGAGACAACCCTAGAGATAGAAAACCTAGGAAAGAGATCAGGAGTCATAGACACAAGCATCACCAAAAGAATACAAGAGATAGAAGAAAGAATCTCAGGTACAGAAGATACCATAGAAAACATTGACACAACTGTTAAAGAAAATGCAAAAAGGAAAAAGCTTCTAACCCAAAAACATCCAGGAAATCCAGGACACAATGAGAAGACCAAACCTAAGGATAATAGGTATAGATGAGAGTGAAGATTCCCAACTTAAAGGGCCAGTAAATATCTTCAACAAAATTATAGAGGAAAACTTCCCTAACCTAAAGAAAGAGATGCCCATAAACATACAAGAAGCCTACAGAACTCCAAATGAATTGAACCAGAAAAAAATCCCTCCTGTCACATAATAGTCAAAACAAAGAAAGAATATTAAAAGCAGTAAGGGAAAAAGGTCAAGTAACATATAAAGGCAGACCTATCAGAAATACACCAGACTTCTCACCAGAGAATATGGAAGTTAGAAGATCCTGGACTGATATTATACAGACCCTAAGAGATCACAAATGCCAGCCCAGACTATTATACCCAGCAAAACTCTCAATTACTATAGCTGGAGAAACCAAGATATTCTATGACAAAACCAAATTTACACAATATCTTCCCACAAATCCAGCACTACAAAGGATAATAGATGGAAAACTCCAAAACAAGGAGGGAAACTACAACCTAGAAAAAGCAAGAAAGTAAGAAAGTAATCTTCTTTCAACAAACCCAAAGAAGATGGTCACACAAATATAATTCCACTTCTAATAACAAAAATAACAGGAAGCAACGATCACTTTTCCTTGATATCTCTTAACATCAATAAACTCAATTCCCCAATAAAAAGACATACACTAACAGACTGGCTACATAAAACAGGACCCAGTAATTTGCTGCATACAGGAAACGCACCTTAGTGACAAAGACAAATACTACCTTAGAGCAAAGGTCTGGAAAACAATTTTCCAGGTAAATTGTCCCAAGAAACAAGCTGGAGTAGCCATTTATCAAATAAAATCGACTTTCAACCAAAAGTAATAAAAAAGAAAAAAAGGAAGGATGCTTCATACTCATCAAAGGAAAAATCTACCAAAAAGAACTCTCAATTCTGAACATCTATGCTTCAAATGCAAAGACACCCACATTCATAAAAGAAACTTTTCTAAAGCTCAAAGCACACATTGCACCTCACACAATAATAGTGGGAGACTTCAACACCCCTCTCTCATCAATGGACAGATCATGGAAACAGAAACTAAACAGAGACACAGTAAAACTAACAAAATTATGGAACGAATGGATTTAACAGATATCTATAGAACATTTCATCCTAAAACAAAAGACTATACCTTCTTCTCAGTACTTCATGGTACCTTCTCCAAAACTGACCATATAATTGGCCACAAAACAGGCCTCAAGAGATACAAGATTGAAATAATTTTATGCATCCTATCAGATTACCACAGACTAAGACTGGACTTCAGTAACAACAACAACCAGTGGAATGTGCACTACACATGGAAGCTGAACAATGCCCTACTCAATAATAACTTGGACAAGGAAGAAATAAAGAAAGAAACAAAGACTTTTTAGAATTTAATGAAAATGAAGGCATAACACACTCAAACTTATGGGCCATAATGAAAGCAGTGCTAAGAGAAAAACTCAGCTCTAAGTGCCACCAAAAAGAAACTGGAGAGGGCATACACTAGCAGCTTGACAGCACACCTGAAAGCCCCAGAACAAAAAGAAGCAGATACACCCAAGAGGAATAGATGGCAGGGCTGAAATCAACCAAGTAGAAACAAAAAAAACTATACCAAGAATTAATAAGACCAGGAACTGATTCCTTGAGAAAAATCAACAAGAGAGATAAACTCTTGGCAAGACTAATCAGAGGGCACAAAGACAGTGTCCAAATTAATAAAATCAGAAATGAAAGGGGAGACATAACAACAGAAACTGAGAGAATTAAAAAAATCATCAGATCCTACTACAAAAGCCTATATTCGACAAAACTGGAATATCTGGATGAAATGGACAATTTTATAGACAGATACTAGATACCAAAGTTAAATCAGGACCAGATAAACCATCTAAACAGTCCCATAACCCCTAAAGAAATAGCAGCAGTCATTAACAGTCTCCCCACCAAAAAAAAAAGCCCAGGACCAGATGGATTTAGTGCAGAATTCTATCAGACCTTCAAAGAAAACCTAATACCAATACTCTTCAAACTATTCCATATAATAGAAATAGAAGGATAACTACCCAATTCGTTCTATGAAGCCACAGTTACGCTGATACCAAAACCACACAAAGACCCAACAAAGAAAGAGAATTTCAGACCAATCTCCCTTATGAACCTCGATGCAAAAATACTCAATAAAATTCTCCCAAACTAAATCCAAGGACACACCAAAATAATCATTCAGCACAATCAAGTAGGCTTCATGCCAGGGATGCAGGGATGGTCTCATATTCGGAAATCCATCAATGTAATCCACTACATAAACATGCTCAAAGAAAAAAAATCATATGATCATTTCACTAGATGCTGAAAAAGCATCTGACAAAATTCAACATCCATTCATGTTAAAAGTCTTGGAAAGATCAGGAATTCAAGGCCCATGTCTAAACATAGTAAAAGCAATATTCAGCAAACCAGTAGCCAACATCAAATTAAATGAGAGAAAGTTGAAGCAGTCCCACTAAAATCAGGGACTAGACAGGGCTGCCCACTCTCCTTATCTATTCAATATAGTACTTAAAGTTTTTTTTTTTCACTTTGCCCACAAGATATCTTGTGGAAATTTTATTATATAGAGTGTAAAATGAATTGTCAGTCAAATAAAAAGAACACCTTTAAAAACAACAACATGCATCCCATTTCCAATGCCTTTTTAATAGTTAGACATTTCAAGCACTGTAAGGAAAACGAGAACTACAAACTGTAACGAGCGTGTTTCAAACGGAATGTTCCTCAGGTCAATTCAAAATGCAAGAAAAAATAGCCTCAATTCCGTTTTTTCTTTAAAAATACATGCTATCTGTACAAGATACACTACAGTAAACATTGGAAATCATATTATCCCTTTTATTAAATCAAAATTATTTAACTCATACTGTGGTTAATACTAGATTTATTTATTTATCTAGTTAATTTGACAAATATTAAGAAAATACTTAAGGAAAAAAGCAAAAAATACCCTGGAATTAAAAAATAGTTACTACATTTTTTATATGGTTTAATGTCCACAGTGTTTGTTAAAAGTTATATTGAATTTCTTTTTAATATTAAAAATAACAGTATTTATATTTCTGAGAATAGAGAAAGGCTTTTTGTTTTTAAAACCAGCTTGGAGGTTTTAGACACACAACTGCCCCGGGTAATGGAGACAGGCAGCTCACAAGAAGGTAGACTGCGTCTCTGCATCAGCCTCCAATGCTAGAAACGACACAACCCACAAATGACCCCTCCCTCCCGTAACACAAGGACCCGTCTCAGTTCAAAATTCACATCATTAATTACAATACATAATAGTTCAGTTTTTTTTAAAAAATGCAATAAAACCAGACAGCCAAGATACAAGAAATTAGAGGTGAAACACTTAATGAATTTACATTTACGAATATTTAAATACTGCTTAAAAATTTTTTAAAGAATTTGTTACATTACCACTAAGACTTCCAAGCCATTTTTTCTGTAACAAAAAAAGCAAAAACAAAGGAGAAAAAAAAATTCAAAAACAAAACAAAACAAAAAAAAACCAACAACAACAACAATAACAACAACAAAAATCCACCCAAAACTGTAAATAAAAAGACACAAGACAAACCCATCATTTAATGAACTGTCAGGCTCTGAGGAGAGCTCGGGCACCTGAGCTTGCAGGTTTTGCTCCAAGAGCTCCAGAGTTTACACATTTACAAAGAAATCATGACACAGAAATTACCAGCAATGTTTAGTAACTAATTTTCCCGATTTTTAGAAAATTTTTGTTAATCTAAATATAGTGTTTCACAGAACAAAACAAAGGTCTTCATCGAAAGGTTTGCAAATCTAAAAATCTCTGTAACAAACAGGTCTCTCTCACACTGATTTCGGGGAAGAGCCACGGCAGATGCCCATCTACTGCTCCTGGCTGGGGACCTGAGCCTGCCCTAAAGTCTGCCCATAGAAGGCGGCCTGCTGCCTGTAGTACTCAGCCCAGGCTAGTGTAGTCTGGTGGGGAGCTGGCCTGTGGGGCAGCACTGGTGATATGACTCTGCTTTTTGTAATAGTCCTCCCAGGCTTTGCTGTAGTCGGGCTGGCTGTTCTGTGGCTGGCTCTGCTGGCTTGGGACTTGTTGTGTAGGCTGCTGCCAAGCCTGGTAAGTGCTGCCCCAGCCTTGAGTCAGAAAAGCTGGAGGGCCACTCACTGGGGTGCTTTAGCAGCGGTGTTGGGGAAGCCCCTGGGAGGAAAGGTGTTTTGATGTGGTGCAGCTGGTGGCTGGCTGAAGGGGCTCTGTCCGAAGACTTTCTCATCTATGAGATGCCTGGCCACCTCCATCTGCTGAGGAGTACCCCTGATGGTGAATATCCATCCGCAGGTTAGGGTCGGTGTTAGGAGTGGGGTTCCGCTGAAGTTCCACATGGGCACCTGACTGCTGGTTGATGCTTTTGATGTTCTCGCCCCCTTTACCTATCACGAGGCCGCATTTATCAGCTGGCACTGTGTATGTGATCTCCTGGACACTACCAGGAGTCCCCACACTCCAGTCGCCGCGGCCTCGGCCTCTTCCTCTTGCTACCGCAAGGCCTCCAAGGATCTTTCTTTCCTGTGCTGTGAGGATGAGTTCATTGATGATGCGAGCTGCGTGCTAACACCGGTCTGGAGGGCCCATGACCTGCGCTGCTCTTTTTGGACTAATCCCATCGTCTGGTTTGAACTGGATCCTCACACCAGCATCATTCTGGATCTTCTTAATCATTTCCCCGTTTCTTCCTATGACAATCCCAACAACAAATCTTCGCACAGACACCTCTATACCACCTCCTCCCGATTGGGAGGTGAAATCGCTGTGCACACCCCGGAAGTCAGCCTGGTCTCTCTCTCGGATGATCTCCAGGACCATTTCTCTTGCTTGCTGCACTTTAAATGGATCTCCAGTGATCCGGAGAGGCTTGTCTGCTCCTGTAGGTAGTGGGCCATCCTGCATCATGACCATTTTCACACCTGTCCGCTCCTGCAACTGCTTGATCGTTTCCCCTCCTTTGCCGATGACCAGCCCCACTTTAGACGCAGGGATAAGAAGCTCCTGGATTGTGCTGTTGCCATCTATATCGTTATGATATCTATATGGCCTGAAAGCCAGGCCCATTCCGACATCGGTCCACAATCTGCCCCAGGAGCTGTTTGACTTGTTCAATACTTTCTGGGGTTCCCGTAAGTACAAAGGGCCTCTCTGGAATCCTAGAACTCTCTGAGGCAATCTGAATTTTGCACCCAGACTCTGCTTGAGTTCGTGAAATCTGCTCACCTCCCCTGCCAATAATAAATCCAACCATTTTATCAGGCACTTTGAATTCTTCTGTTATTACTGACTGCCCTTTGATGTACCAAGGCCCCTAACTGGTTACCTACTCCATCATCCAGAGGCCGCTTCTGTACTCCATATCCATACACGGAGGGGTCCACTAGGGGTGTGGAATTATTCAAGTGAGGAATTGAATCTATTTTAGCAGCAATCTGTCGGACCCGGTGCAGGGCATCCACGAAGCCCTCAGCCTTCATGCCCACCGGAGCGCTCTGCCCCTGCACCAGCTCCTCTATGGCCAACCCCACCGCCGTAGCTCGGCTTCCCCTGTCCGGCCTCCCACTCCGCTCCAGGCGTACTTAAAGTTCTAATGAGAGCAATTAGACAACAAAAGGAGGTCAAAGGGATATAAATTGGAAAGGAAGAAGTCAAAATATCACTATTTGCAGATGATATGATAGTATACCTAAGTGACCCCAAAAATTCCACCAAAGAACTCCTACAGCTAATAAATAACTTCAGCAAAATGGCTGAATATAAAATTAACACAAACAAATCAGTAGCCTTCCTATACTCAAAGGATAAATGGGCTGAGAAATAAATTAGGGAAATGACACCCTTCACAATAGCCACAAACAATATGAAATATTTTGGTGTGAATCTAACCAAGCAAGTGACAGATCTGTATGACAAGAACTTCAAGTCTCTGAAGAAAGAAATTGAAGAAGATCTCAGAAGATGGAAAGATCTCCCATGCTTCTGGATTGGCAGGATTAATATAGTAAAAATGGTCATCTTGCTGAAAGCAATCTACAGATTCAGTGGAATCCCCATTAAAATGCCAACTCAATTCTTCACAGAGTTAGAAAGAGCAATTCTCAAATTCATTTGGAATAACAGAAAACCCAGGATACTGAAAACTATTCTCGACAAAAAAAAAAAAAAAAAAAAACCCAAACAAACAAACAAACAAACAAAAACAAAAAAAACCTCTGACCTCAAGCTGTACTACAGAGCATTAGTGATAAAAAAAAACAAACAAACAAACAAAAAAACCCAACAACAACAACAAAAAAACCTGCATGGTATTGGTACAGTGACAGGCAGGTAGATCAAAGGAATAGAATTGAAGACCCAGAAATGAGCCCACACACTTATGGTCACTTGATCTTTGACAAAGAAGCTAAAACCATTCAGTGGAAAAAAGACAACATTTTCAACAAATGGTGCTGGTTCAACTGGCGGTCAACATGTAAAAGATGCAAATTGATTCATTCTTATCTCCTTATACAAAGCTCAAGTCCAAGTGGATAAAGGACCTTCACATAAAACCAGATACACTGAAACTAACAGAAGAGAAAGTGGGGAAGAGCTTCGAACACATGGGCACAGGGGGAAAGATCCTGAACAGAACACCAATGGCTTATGCTCTAAGGTCAAGAATCAGCAAATGGGACCTCATAAAATTGCAAAGCTTCTGTAAGGCAAAGGACACTGCCAATAGGACAAAACGGCAACCAACAGATTAGCAAAAGATCTTTACCAATCCTACATCCAACAGAGGGCTAATATCCAATATATACAAAGAACTCAAGAAGCTACACTCCAGAGATCCAAATAACTCTACTAAAAAATAGGGAACAGAGCTAAACAAAGAATTCTCAACTGAGGAAACTTGAATGGCTGAGAAGCACCTAAAGAAATGTTCAATATCCTTAGTCATCAGGGAAATGCAAATCAAAACAACCCTGAGATTCCACCTCACTCAGATGAGATGACAGCAGATGCTGGTGAGGATGTGGAGAAAGAGGAACACTCCTCCATTGCTGGTGGAATTGCAAGCTGGTACAACCACTCTGGAAATCATTCTGGTGGTTTCTCAGAAATTGGGCATAGTACTACCTGAGGACCCAGCTATGCCACTCCTGGGCATACACACAAAAGATGCTCCAACAGGTAATAAGGACACATGCTCCACTATGTTTATAGCAACCATATTTGTAATAGCCAGAAGCTGGAAAGAACCCAGATGTCCCTCGACAAAGAAATGGATACAGAAAATAGTGGTACATTTACACAATAGAATATTACTCAGCTAATAAAAACAATGAATTAATGAAATTCTTAGGCAAATGGATGGAACTTGAAAATATCATCCTGAGTGAGTTAACCCAGTCACAAAAGAACATACATGGTATGCACTCACTGATAAGTGGATATTAGCCCAAATGTTTGGGATACGCAAGATACAACTCACAGACCATGTGAAGCTCAAGAAGAAGGAAGACCGAAGTGTGGATGCTTCAGTGCTTCTTACAAGGGGGAACAAAATACTCACAGGAGGAAATATGGAGACAAATTGTGGAGCAGAGACTGAAGGAAAGATCATCCAGACACTGCCCCACCTGGGGATCCATCCCATATACAGTGGCCGAACCTGGACACTATTGTGGATGCCAGAAAGTGCTTGCTGACAGGAACCTGATATGGCTGTCTCCTGAGAGGCTCTGCCAGAACCTGACAAATACAGAAGTGGATGCTCACAGCCAACCATTGGACTGAGCGCAGGGTCCCCAATGGGGGAGTTGGAGAAGGGACTGAAGCAGCTGAGGGATCTGCAACCCCATGAGGGGAGTAATAGTGTCAACCAGTCAGACCCCCTCCCTTAGCTCCCGGGGACTGAGCCACCAACCAAAGAGTACACATGGAGGTACCCATGGCTCCAGCCGCATATGTAGCAGAGGATGACCTTGTTGGGCATCATTGGGAGGAGAGGCCCTTGGTCCTGTGAAGGCTTAATGCCTCCATGTAGGAGAATGCCAGGGTGGGGAGGCAGAATGCCAGTGGGTGGATGGGTGGGGGAACACCAATAGAGGCGGGAGGTGGGGTGGGGGAGGGGATGGGATAGGGGGTTCCCAAAGGGGAGACCTGAAGAGGGGACAACAATTGAAATGTAAATGAAGAAAATATCCAATAACAAAAAAGAATAATGGAGGAAGCAAGCTTAATGTAAACAATGTTTCCCATAAGGTTCTCAGGGAGAACATAAAACTATAGATTGAGCTAAGCATGAGTCTAGGGGAGCTGGTTTGGTCCAGCCATATAGATAGTTCTGAGGTCACCAGGCTATTTATTAACCACTCCATTCCCAGCCTTCTGGGCAGGAGACAGGCTACCCATCCCTGCATATTTAACATTCCTCTTTCTGGAGAGCTTATCTGTGAGCCCAAGGACCTGGGAGCTTCCTACATTTGCTTTATATTCAAGTCCCGATATTCTATCTCCAGCTTGATCCTTTGTGTTTGGAATTTTTTTCCTCTCAGTTTGCTAACTGGGTAATTGAAATTTTTTGATTCCATCAACATTTTGGTTGGAGTTGCCTTCAGTATTTCTATCTCTTTACTGAATTCTTTTCTCAAATCCTGAATGGTCTTCCTCATTACAGTCAGCTATCTATTTGTGGGTTTTGGGGGGTATCACATGGTTGTCTGTTGCTGTTTGTGTCTTCTTTACATTTCTTGTATTCTTTTATTAAACTTACGATCTTTCAAACCCTGTGACTGGGGTTCATCTAGGTGATTCTCATTGGAGACCATTTTATAGGACTAGTGGGTTAGGAGCAGGGGACCATGTTGTCTTGGACTTTCATGTTGTTTATGTTTTTGTGATGCATCCTGGGATGTGGACTTCTTTCCTAGGTTCTGCATCTCATGCAGAATTCTAGGTTGCTTCAGGGCTAATGCAGGAGCTGGTGCAGAAGCTACGTGACCAGGCTTGGAAGTGTTGAACGGGTCTGAGCAGACCCACTGGGGAAATCTGGTGTACAAGCTGCACATCAGAGGCTAACCTGGTAGTGTGGGAATGGCATGCAGAGGCTTGAGAGACTCCTCAGGAAAGTCTGGTGGGCAAGCTGTGACATGAGCAAGCCGGGGAGTGTGCCTCTAGTTTTTGAGGGCTTTTATCATGACAGACAATGTTGAACCCTATGAAAAGTCTTTTCTGCGACTATTGTCATGTAATTTCTGTAGTTCTGAGTCTACTTACACTCTGCATTTTATTAATTGATTTACATATAGTGCTCCTCTTGTATATTACAGATCTCTGCATCTTTGGAATAAAGTCAATTTGATTATAGTGAATGATCCTTTTGATATATCTTAAATCTAATTTGCCAGCATTTTATTGAGAATTTTTGCATTTATGTTCTTTGAGAAGCTTGGTTTATAGTGTGTGTTTGCTTGTGCATGTATGTGTGTGTGGGCGTGCACATGCAGGTATGTGTGGGCGTGCACATGCAGGTGTGTGTGGGCGTGCACATGCGGGTGCGTGTGTATAATACCAGCTCCATAAAAAGATTGGTAGTTTTGTTTTATTTGGTTGTTGTTTTATTTTTATAGAATCATTTGAAAAGCACGGTTTTAGTTTGTCGGAGGTCTGATAGAATTCAACAGTGAATTTATCTGGGCCTAGACTGTTTTAGTTAAGAGGGCTTTTTTGCTTTTGCTTTGTTTTTGATTTCTGCTTCAACCTCCTTCCTCGTTAGAGATCTAATAAATTGTTTATCTATTAAATTGCTTAATTTTAATTGTTCATACACGTGTCAGAATTCATTTATTTCTTTTAGATTTTTCCAACCTCTGAAATGGTAAGCCAGATCCAATTCAATATTTTCCTTTATAAGAGTTACCTTGGTGGTGATGTCTCTTCACAGCAATGGAAACCCCGAGACAAGGAACTTTTACACACTACTGATAGGAATGGAAACTAGTTTAGCCACTATAGAAATCAGAACAGATATTCCTCCAAAAAAAGTAGCAACAGAACAACCTTATGATCCATTCTATTCCTCTTGGGTACATACCTAAAACCAAATAAGCAAATCAGGGAGACACTCAGACATCCATGTTTATGGAAACACTGTTTATAGCATCCAAGATACACAATCAACCTATTTGTCTGCCAGTGTATAAACAGTTACATAAAACGTGGCATACATACCCAGTAAGCTTTCATATAGTCGATCACATAGTCATGCAGGAGGGTGGAATTATGCCATTTTCAAGAAAATTGGTATATCAGCAGATCATTATGTAAAATGAAAAAAGCCAAACTCAGAAAGAAAAATATCTCATGTTTTCTCTTATATGCAAAATCTGGGATCTCACATCTGTCAGTCTTCCATCTATCTATCTGTCTACCATCTATCTGTCTCCCATCTATCTAGCATCTATGTAGTGTGGGAGGCAGGAAAAGACTCAAAGAGAGAAGCAGGAAGGGGAGAGGGGCAAAAGAGATTAATAGGAAGGAATAAAAGAAAGAAAAGTACCACATTTTCTCTCATATGTGAAATCTAGGTTTAAATACACATTTATACATGCCATAAAAGCAGAAGAAGGATTGTAAGAGAGGAGGTGGGCCAGCGTGAAGGAGGAGAGGGGGATGTAGGAGTTGATGGTGAGCAAATATGACGGAAGTATTATAGTGCACAAGTATTAAAATGCCGTAGTCAACTCCCCTGTTTTATGTTTTATTGATTCTTTGTGAATTTCACATCATGTACCCCAATCCCACTCATTTCCCAATCCTTCTATATCTGCCCTCCACCCTTGTATCCTCTCCCACCAGGAGATATTGGGATGGCCCAGCTCAAAGCTCAGGATCTGGGTTTGCTGAGTTGGTCAACCTGCCAGTTCTCCTGCGTCTTCACCTATGGGGTCAGCTGTCTCATACTGCCCAGGTAAGGGGCCAACTCTCACATGCCCATACCACCAGGACTAGCTCTCCCACAGTGTCTTAGTTAGGATTTTACTGGTGTGAACAGACACCATGACCAAGTCAACTCTTAAAGGACAACATTTAATTGGTGCTGGCTTACAGGTTCAGAGGTTCAGTCCATTATCATCAAGGTAGGAGCATGGCAGCATCTAGGCAGGCATGGTGCAGGAGGACCTGAGAGTTCTACATCTTCATCTGAAGGCTGCTAAGAGAATACTCACTTCCAGGCAGCTAGGACAACGGTATTAAAGCCCATGCCCACAGTGACACACCTACTCCAACACACATCCTAATAGTGCCACTCCTTGGGACAAGCATATACAAACCATCACACATACTGTCACCCTCAGGGTCAGATCTCCAGTACTCATGCCACCAGGGCAGCTCTCCTGTGCTGCCCAGGTAAGGGGTAGGGCTGGCTCTTCTGCATCCCTGGCACTGTCCACTCGATGGCCAGTAAAGGGCAGGGCCAACTTGGCACAGTGTTTAGACATCAGCATGGCCTCAGGCAGCAGCCCAGGCTAGGGATATTAGAATGGCCTTTGGTGGTAAAAACAGGCCTTGAACATCAAAACAGACCCTGATTGTGTTAGGACTATGGACCCAGACATGGCCCCTGGCAGGAGCATAGTCCCAGATGTCACCACGGCCTCAGGTGGCAGCACAGATCACTCAAATCAGTATGTCCCCTGACAATAGCAAGGTCCCCAGACATGCACATGGTCTTGGGTGGCAGCCCAGACCAAGAACATCTCCATGGCCTTTGGTGGTAACTTACACCATCCACTTGACACAGACCTTGGCTACAGGAGGACTATGAACCTAGACATGGCCTTCAGTGACAGCCTGGACCAGGATGCCATCATGACCTCAGATGGCAGCACAGGCCACTCAGATCAGATTGGCCCTAGCATCAGCACGGCCCCCAGACATCAACAAGGACTCAGGCAGCCGCCCAGACCACAGACATCCAAATGGACTTGGGTTGCAGCATAAGCCACAGACATCAACACAGCTCCCAGCTGTGGTAGAGTCACAGACCCAGATAAGGCCTTTTGGTGACAGCCCAGCCCTGGACATCACCATGACCTCAGGTGGTTGTGCAGGCATCTTATGTCCATCTGTTCTTCACTACCATCAAGTTTCTAGTTCTGCCTCTTCTTCACAGTGAATGAATCACTGGGCTTTGCTTTCTCTCCCATTTCTCTGCCATGTATCTTTCCCATCTGTCCAACACATATGTACTCATCATCATGGACCTGACACATGGCCAGGGTAGGAGCTTGGGTGTCTTCCAGCCACCATGGACCTCTGTGCTTTTTTTTTTCATTCCCCTATTTCATATGCTAACTTAAAAAATTGTAATTTGAAAGGTTTTCTAGGAATAATAATCACTAATATTTGTGTGGCATTTATAATAAGAATACTTGCTTTCTGTAATATTCTAGAATTAGCAATATCTACCAAAATTACTTGAAATTGAAAAGTCATACCTCAACCAAACCAAACCAAACCCTGTTAAATTCAAAAGGACCTAGTAGCTGGTTTTCCCACCAAATTGTCCCAAATGAAATCTTTCGAAAAGGCATATATGTATCATGAGTGTTGGCTGAAATGCATTCTGGGAAGAACTGAAGGAGGTTAAAGAGTTGGGCTTGAAGTGAATATAGCATAACTGGAAGTTTCTGGAGAAACAAACCCTGTATGTAGGCTTTGTTTAATGGAGCTGAGGGATGCCTTCCTTCATTGAGAAGAATCCAAAGACCCACAGGATCCTACTTTACTCCAGTGATACCTGCAACAGGGTATTAGTGTCAACTAAGTCAAAAGTGTCGTGGACACTTTCCCTACTTTCAAAGCCAGACGGTACAGACCTGACTTGTAGGCACCATGCTTGTGTTCAGGTCACACCAACCCAAACCAACCTCAAACCAAATGCTATGCATTTCAAACATTGTCGGGCTATAAAGAGAAGCCAGGCAGTGATGACATTTCCATTTACAGCAAGACGTTTCCCTGCTCCCTCCGAGACACATGCAAGCTCTGCTCAGCTGGAGAAAGCGACACTTATCAGAGAACAAGATTCTTTGAAACATAAAGCAGACGCTTTTCCAACCAGAGAAGGGGAACTATCTAAAAGTACGCCAAGGAGGAAACTGAGAAGTTGCAGCCCGGCATGAGAAAATGAGCACAGCACCCGCTCTTGCCAGCTCAGGGAGGAAAAAAAGTCTCATTACCTCAAGTTGTAGGAGATGGAATATAGAATTTGGGTGACTGTGGTTTCCAGTTGCTGGGTTTAAAAGAGAAAGAGAAGGAGAGGAGGAAGGAAGGGAGAGAGAGAGGGGGACAGATGAACCCACAGACAGACACAGACACAGACACAGACACAGACACAGACACAGACACAGA
>JANHMN010000016.1:37888381-37899305 GCA_030674055.1 Rhabdomys pumilio | reverse complement strand
CAGACACAGACACAGACACAGACACAGACACAGACACAGACACAGACGAGACCAAGCCCTTTAGACAAGAAGTTTATTACGTAACTAGTACAGTAGGGGTCTGAGGGAGCATGTCCGCCTCATTTCCACCTCACTGGACAAAGCAAGGTGTCCACTTTTAACAGTTTCCAAGGAGTGGAGGATGTTTGCATTGTGAGAGTACACAGGCTTGGCTAATATGTGACCTATACCACATGACTAAAGCTGGAGAGAGGGGTATATTTAACTTAGGCTACTTGACAGGGGGTCACTCTTTATCTGGATAGGGAAGTGGAGACTGGTTAATGTGTGAGCCCCGCTCACATGCGCGTGCAGTGTGTGAGTAGTCAAGTTGTCTGACCCCGAGCAGCAGGAGGTGGGGGCTGGATGCATTCTCTCTGTTGGCCTGGGGTCTCTAACACCTGAGCCCTGCCCAAGAACAACAGAGAACTCATTAGCACTCATTTTCCATACCTTGTGCTCACAGCTGCCCTTGCTGGGTTTAGGATATGAGGTTTCAACCTCCACTTACCAACAACTGTCCTGAAATCAATAGAAGGTTGCAATTTAAGGTAGTAGTCTTAAAGCTAATTGAACAAGTCACTTCTCAGGCACTCTGACTAGGATGTCATAAAGAATCACATCCTGACCCTAAGTTGGGCCATATCTCTAGATGTAACAACTCCATCCATTTTCCAAGATAGTGGTGTCCTTGGTCATGTCAACATTTTCTATCTTCCCATTCCTCTTGCTGTGAGCTGCCTTAGAGAAAATGAAGAATTTATGATGTAAAGTTAGAACTTATTTCTTCATCTCGAGTTCCTTTCTTAAGATTTCCTAAAATATTTAAGAGTAACTGTAATATTTAAATGCACTGTTTTGTGAGCGTGACTTCTTTATCAATAAGGGCTTTTCAGATTTGCCTTTCTCATGTTAGGTTCCCACGGCCATTGGTGTTGTAATTGGGCTTTTTTTCTTTGTCTTTTTCATTTCCTCCTCTACTCAGAGGGTTAGCAAGGAAATATGAAAATTACTGAACATTCAAAGTGACATCATTGACTTATTGTCTGACCTACCCTCTCAAAAAAATGACAGTAGGACATATCCAGTAGGAACTGAATCTTTGGAGGGAGGGTTGGGAAGATGTCTCTGTGGATAAAGTGCTTGTCACCAGCCTGAGGACACAATTTCAGATCCCTAGGATCCATATAAAGATGGGTATGGCAATGTGTATCCTAGCTCTCCTACGTAAAATGGAAGCGAGAAGCAGCTGAGTCCCTGGAAGTTCACAGGACAGCTATATGTATGGGAATGAATAACAGAGCCTGTCTCAAACAAGGTAGAATATGAGGAATGACACCCAAGGTCATCCTCTGACCTCCACATGCCTGCTCCATACCCACACATGTATGTCCACAGGCACACACTCACACATGCCTGCCCCACACCCACACATCCACACTTGCACACACAAACATACATGCACAAACACATTTTTAGTTTTTATGCTAGCAAAGGAAATCAGTTAGCTCTTTTTATAAGAATTTATAGCTATATTTTCAGAATATTTTTTAATACCTGCCTTCCCAGGATTCTTTATATTGTGATCCCAAAATAAGGCTCGAAGTCTTGAGAAAGGGTGAGTTATGTTTACAGTAAGAAAATGCTTCTCTGTAGAGGACATCGGATGAAGACGCTCACAGCAGTGCTTCTCAAAGGAGGTTTCTAGACCAGCTGACAGCCTCACAGAGAACATGCTGTCCCAAACCAGAGCAACAGAAACAGGTTGTAGACATAGCTACCAATACCTTTGGGTACCACTTCTGTATGATTTTCCCTAACTCTGAGGCGTAGGGCTGTAAATGACAGTCTCAATGAAAACAAACTCCATCAGGGAAACAAAGAAGCAGTGATGGGCAGAGGCCGTTGCTCTGGCCACAGAAGCTGCTCACACATTCCTCTTGAGACTTTGTCAGTCTTCTCTTCACTCAGCCTCAGCATCTTGTAATCCTATTGTGTCAAAAAAAAAAAAAAAAAAAAACCACAAAACTTTAATATCGAACCAGAAGAACTCATAAGCCATCGTCTAACCTGACTGGAGGGTATTCACATCATGTAAGGTTTTAGATATAATCTCCCCAAGGAAGCTGGCACAATGCACACCAAGTGAGAAACTGCTGCCCTGGTGTTTCATTCACAGCTTGTAAAGAACACAAATGAAAGACACAGTGTAAAGATAGTGGGGCAGGATGGAGCAGATGGAAGAATTCACTCCAGGAGTACAAAAAGAGAGATCTGGTAAAGGTGGAGAAGGATCAAAGGAACAATCAGGGGAAGATTGGGGATCCAGGGACCAGCATCCGTGCAGAGCCATTACCATCTGTCCTGGCTAGTTTTATGTCAACTTGACACAAGCTAGAATCATCAGAAAGAGGGAGCCTAAATTGAGAAAATGCCTCCGTACTATCCGGCTGCAGGCAAGCATGTAGAGTGAGTATTTTGTTAATTAGTGAAGGATGAGAGAGGGCCCAGTCCCTTTTGGATGATGCCTTCTCTGGGTTGGTGGCCCTGGGTTCTATAAGAAAGCAGGATGAGAGAGCCAGTAAGCAGCACCCCTCCATGGCTTCTGCATCAGCTCCTACCTACAGGTTTCTACCCTGTTCGGTTCCTTCAATGATGGACTACAATGTGGAAGTGTAAGCCAAATAAACCATTTTCTCTCTAACTTGTTTGTTGGTTACAATGTTTCTTTGCAGCAATAGAAACCCTAATTAGGTGACTTTCTCTTTCAAAGAATAGGCAGAGAGGGAAAATATCCCCGGAGAGCAAGTGGCCCAATGGGAGCTACTTTCAGGGAAAGAACCCAGCATGGTTGGCGGGAAAGAAATGTTCTAATGTAACTCTTTTGGACTCTGTCTCTTTGGAGTTGACAAACTCAGGTGGAGGCAGCAGAAGGGAAGCTCAGGTGATAAACCCACAGGGTGTTACTCCCTGGACTAGAGCAAAGCAGAAAGTCTGAACTGGAAGGGGCAGCTGATAGGTAATGAAAAATAAGGGTAACTGCAAACAGGACTTCACAGTTTGGACTCTGCTGAAGCTATGTTTTGGGAGAAGGCATTGTCATTTCTTTCCTTAAAATCATTTTAATTACACTTTTATGTGTTTATTTGGAGTGAACGAGAGGGAAATGTGCCCGGTGCGTGGGTGTGGAGGTTGGCAACTTGCAAGGGTCATTTCTATCCTTCCATCACGTGGAGGCCAAGAACCAAACTCAGGCTTGGTGGCAAATGCCATCCTGCTGGCACATCATTTCCCTCTTTATGAGAGGCAGTAAAAGGTTGAACTCCGTCTTTTAAGTTATTGAAGTAAATATTTACCGTTGCAGCATCTCAGAAACTCTAACGACGTCTGTAACTATAGTCAAATTAATTATGAGAATTATCGGAGACTTTTAGAAGTTTTGGTTGAGAATGTCATTAGAACAATTTATCTCATCAAATAGATTTAAAACATTGCTTATATTCCGCAAGAAGGAATCATAGGAGACATTAGCATATTTTAATTAAAAGATTCGAGTAGCACAATTATATCCAAATTACACTTTGTGATCTCCCTAATAGCTTTACAAGTAATTTTCAGATATATTTGAAACCTTGCCCAGAGGGTTTTACTTGGTATAAAACAACCAAAGAATTTTTAGCAACATTTATAGAAAGCTTTGTAGAAACATCTAATTTTCTAAACCATATCAAGATCAAGGTTTGAACACTGTGGAAATGTCTAATTAGTACTGAGACTGTCACATGGTCACCTCCTCTCACAGTCACCTCCTCGTTAAGTATTTATTAACTTGTGCATTTTTTCACATTTTTATTGGATATTTTATTTACATTTCAGATGTGATCCTGTTTCCCCATTTCCCTCCCACCAGGAACCCTCTATCCAATCCCCCCACTCCTGCTTCTATGAGGATGTGTCCCTACCCACAAATTCCCCCACAATGGAGCATCCAGCCTTCACTGGGCCAAGTACTTCCTCTCCCATCTATGCCTGACACTGTCATCCTCCCCTACATATATACAGCTGGAGCCATGGGTCCCTCCCTATGTACTCCCAGGCTGGTGGTTTAGACCCTGGGAGCTCTGGTTGGTTGGTTGGTATTGTTGCTCTCCTCATGGGGCCACAAACCTTTTCAGCTCCTTTAGTCTTCTCTCTTATTCCTCCATTGGGAACCCCTTGATCAATTCAATGGTTAGCTGTGAGCATTTACCTCTGTATATGTCAGGCTCTGGCAGACCTCTAAGGAGACAGTTATGTCAGGCTCCTGTCAGCATGCACTTCCTGGCATCCACCTCAGCGTCTAACTTTGGTGACTGCACATGGGGTGGATACCCAGGTAGAACAGTCTGCAGACGACCCCTCCTTTAGTTTCTGTCCCACACTTTGTCTCCATATTTGCTCCCTTGAGTATTTTGTTACTCCTTCTAAGAAGGACCAAAGTACCCACACTTTGGTCTTCCTTCTTCATGAGCTTCATGTAGTCTGTGAGTTGTATCTTGGGTATTGTGAGCTTTTGGGCTAATATCCACTTATCAGTTAGTGCATACCATGTGTGTTCTTTTCTGATTGGGTTACCTCACTCAGGATGATATTTTCAAGTTTCATCCATTTGCCTAAGAATTTCTCGAATTCATTGTTTTTAATAGCTGAGTAGTATTCCATTGTGTGAATGTACCACATTTTTCTATATCCATTCCTCTTTTGAAGGACATCTGGATTATTTCCAGCTTCTGGCTATTATAAATATGACTTCTATGAACATAGTGGAGCATGTGTTCTTGTTATATGTTGGAGCATCTTCTGGGTATATGCCCAGGAGTGGTATAGCTGGATCCTCAGGTAATACTATGTCCAATTTTCTGAGGAACCGCCAGGTTTCCAGAGTGGTTGTATCAGCTTGCAATCCCACCAGCAATGGAGGAGTGTTCCTCTTTCTCCATATCCTCTCCAGCATCTGCTGTCACCTGAGTTTTTGACCTTAGCTACTCTGACTGGTGTGAGGTGGAATCTCAAGGTTGTTTAGATTTGCATTTCCCTGATGACTAAGGATATTGAACATTTCTTTAGATGCTTCTCGGCCATTCCAGTTTCCTCAGTTGAGAATTATTTGTTTAGTTCTGTACCCCATTTTTAATAGGGTTATTTGGTTATCTGGAGTCTAATTTCTTGAGTTCTTTGTATATATTGGATATTAGCCCTCTATCGGATGTAGGCTTGGTAAAGATCTTTTGCTAATCTGTTGGTTGCCATTTTGTCCTATTGACAGTGTCCTTTGCTTTACAGAAGCTTTGCAATTTTATATCCCATTTGCTGATTCTTGACCTTAGAGCATAAGCCATTGGTGTTCTGTTCAGGAACTTTTCTCCTGTGCCCAGGTATTTGAGAGTCTTCCCTGCCTTCTCTTCTATTAGATTCATTGTATCTGGTTTTAAGTGAAGGTCCTTTATCTACTTGGATTTGAACTTTGTACAAGGAGATAAGAATGGATCCATTTGCATTCTTCTACATGCTGACCACCAGTTGAGCCAGCACCATTTGTTGAAAATGCTGTCCTTTCCCACTGGACTGTTTTAGCTCTTTTGTCAAAGATCAAATGATCATAAGTGTGTGGGTTCATTTCTGGATCTTCAATTCTATTCCATTGATTTTCCTGCCTGTCTCTGTACCAATACCATGCAGTTTTTATCACTACTGCTCTGTAGTACAGCTTGAGGTCAGAGATGGTGATTCCCCCAGAAGTTCTTTTATTGTTGAGAATAGGTCTCGCTATCCTGGTTTTTTTTTTTTTGTTTTGTTTTGTTTTGTTTTGTTTTTTGTTTTTTGTTATTCCAAATGTATTTGCAAATCGCTCTTTCTATCTCTATGAAAAATTGATTTGGAATTTTGATGGGGATTCCACTGAATCTGTAGACTGCTTTTGGCAAGATGGCCATTTTTACTATATTTATCCTGCCAATTCATGAGCATGGTAGATCTTTCCATCTTCTGAGATCTTCTTCGATTTCTTTCTTCAGAGACTTGGAGTTCTTGTCATACAGATCTGTCACTTGCTTGGTTAGATTTACACCAAGGCATTTTTTATTTGTGACTATTGTGAAGGGTATCATTTCCCTAATTTCTTTTTCAGCCTGTTCATCCTTTGAGTAGAGGAAGGCTACTGATTTGTTTGAGTTGATTTTATATCCAGCCACTTTGCTGAAGTTGTTTATCAGGTTTAGGAGTTCTCTGGTGGAAGTATTGGGGTCACTTAAGTATACTATCATATCATCTGCAAATAGTGAAATTTTGACTTCTTCCTTTCCTATTTGTATCTCTTTGACTTCCTTTTGTTGTCTAATTGCTCTGGCTAGGACTTCCAGTACTATATTGAATAGATAGAGAGAGTGGGCAGCCTTGTCTAGTGCCTGATTTTAGTGGGATTGCTTCAAGTTTCTCTCCATTTAGTTTGATGTTGGCTACTGGCTTGCTGTGTATTGCTTTTACTATGTCTAGGTATGGGCCTTGAATTCCTGATCTTTCCAAGACTTTTACCATGAAGGGGTGTTGAATTTTGTCAAGTGCTTTCTCAGAATCTAGTGAGATGATCATATGGTTTTTTTTCCTTTGCGTTTGTTTATATACTGAATTACATTGATGGATTTCTGAATATGGGACCATTCCTGCGTTTCTGGGATAAAGCCTACTTGATTATGGTGAATGATTGTTTTGATGTGTTTTTTTGATTCGGTTTGCGAGAATTTCATTAAGTATTTTTGCATCAAGATTCATAAGGGAGATTGGTCTGAAGTTTTCTTTCTTTAAGAAGTTGGGTCTTTGTGTGGTTTAGGTATGAGCTTAATTGTGGCTTCATAGAACAAATTGGGTAGTGTTCCTTCTGTTTCTATTTTGTGGAATAGTTTGGAGAGAATTGGTATTATATCTTCCTTGAAGGTCTGATAGAATTCTGCACTAAGCCCATCTGGTCCTGGGCTTTTATTGGTGGGGAGACTGTTAATGGCTGCTGCTATGGTTATGGGACTGTTTAGATGTTTTATCTGCTCCTGATTTAACTTTGGTACCTGGTATCTGTCTAAAAAATTTTCCATTTCATCCAGATTTTTCAGTTTTATTCTATCTAGGCTTTTGTAGTAGGATCTGATGATTTTTTGAGGTTCCTCAGTTTCTGTTGTTATGTCTCCCTTTTCAGTTCTAATTTTATTAATTTGGATACTGTCTCTGTTCCCTCTGGTTAGTCTGGCTAAGGGTTTATCTATCTTGTTGATTTTCTCAAAGAACCAGCTCCTGGTTTAGTTGATACTTTGTATAGTTCTTTTTGTTTCTACTTGGTTGATTTCAGCCCTGAGTTTGATTATTTCCTGCCTTCTACTCCTCTTGGGTGTATTTGCTTCTTTTTGTTTTAGAGCTTTCAGGTGTGCTGTCAAGTTGTTAGTATGTATGTAGCAAAATTTTGGGTCCTCTGATAGTCTACTTTTTATTGGGGGAATTGAGTCCATTGATGTTAAGAGATATTAAGGAAAATGATTGTTGCTTCCTGTTATTTTTGTTGTTAGAGGTGGAATTATGTTTGTGTAGCTATCTTCTTTGGGGTTTGTTGGAAGATTACTTTCTTGCTTTTTCTAGGTTGTAGTTTCTCTCCTTGTGTTGGAGTTTTCCATCTATTATCCTTTGAAGTACTGGATTTGTGGAAAGATATTGTGTAAATTTGGTTTTGTCATGGAATATCTTGGTTTCTCCATCTATGGCAATTGAGAGTTTTGCTGGGTAAAGTAGTCTGGGCATTTGTGTTCTCTTAGGGTCTGTATGATATCAGTCCAGAACCTTCTGCCTTTCATATTCTCTGGTGAGAAGTCTGGTATAATTCTGATAGGTCTGCCTTTATATGTTTCTTTACCTTTTTCCCTTACTGCTTTTAGTATTTTTTCTTTGCTTTGTTCATTTGATGTTTTGATTATTATGTGACAGGGGGAATTTCTTTCCTGGTCTAGTCTATTTGGCATTCTGTAGGCTTCTTGTATGTTCATGGGCATCTCTTTCTTTAGGTTAGGGAAGTTTTCCTCTATAATTTTATTGAAGATATTTACTGGCCCTTTAAGTTGGGAATCTTCACTCTCATCTATACCTATTATCCTTAAGTTTGGTCTTCTCATGGTGTCCTGGATTTCCTGGATGTTTTGGGTTAGGAGCATATTGCATTTTCTTTGACAGTTGTGTCAATGTTTTTCATGGTATCTTCTGCACCTGAGATTCTCTCTTCTATCTCTTTTATTCTTTTGGTGATGCTTGTGTCTATGACTCCTGATTTCTTTCCTAGGTTTTCTATTTCCAGGGTAGTCTCCCTGTGAGATTTCTGTATTTATTTTTTCTACTTCCATTTTTAGATCCTAGATGGTTTTGTTTAATTCCTTCACCTGTTTGGTTGTGTTTTCTTGTAATTCTTTAAGGGATTTTTGTATTTCCTCTTTAAGGGCTTCTACCTGTTTACCTGTGTTCTCCTGTATTTCTTTAAGAGAGTTATTTATGTTCTTCTTAAAGTCCTCCATCATCATCATGAGAAGTGATTTTTAACTCTGAATCCTGCTTTTCCAGTGTGATGGGGTGTCCAGGGCTTGCTATGGTGGGAGAACTGGGTTCTGATTATACCAGGTAACCTTGGTTTATGTTGCTTGTGTTTTTGCACTTGCCTTTCGCCATCTGGTTAACTCTAGTACTACCTGTACTCACTGTCTCTGACTGGAGCCTGCCTTTCCAGTTATCTTGCTTGCGTCAGAACTCCTCAGAGTCCAGATGTCTCTGTGATCATGTGCTCCTGAACTCCTGGGTGGAAGAGCTCCTGGGACTCAGGCTGCTTCTGGGATCCTGAAATCCTGCTGCTCTGAGTGCAGCTCTAGGATGGCTCAGGATATGGTGTCTTCACAGGAGCAGACCAGCTAGATGTCTGCCCTAGCCAAAAGGCGTGCATTTTTTTTTAAAGATTTATCTATTTTATGTATATGAGTACACTGTAGCTGTCTTCAGACACACCAGAAGAGGGTGGGGATCCCATTACAGATGGTTGTGAGCCACCATGTGGTTGCTAGGAATTGAACTCAGGACCTCTGGAAGAGCAGTCAGTGCTCTTAACCGCTGAGCCATCTCTCCAGCCCTGTGCATTATTTTTTGAGACAGGATCTTGTGTATCCCAGGCTGGCTTCAAACTTGCTGTGTAGCCATCTTGAACTTCTGATCCTCCTGTCTCTACCTCTGCCATGCTTGAATTAACAGATGTGAATCACAGCACCTAGCAGGTTGCTGGGGATCGAACCCAGGGCTCTGTACATGCTAGGCAGCCACACTATCGCTGAGCTACACGAAGAGTGTGTCTCAACTTTGTGGATATAGACTAGTAAACCCCCTTGCAGTTGGCCCATGAGAGCTGACTCTGTGTATTTCTTTTCCTAGTTGGCCTTTATTGACTGTGCACTGATGACTCTGGAGAAGAGGAAAGTTTATGACAAAGAGAGCAACAAAAGCTAACGGCATCCTCCCCCAGTCCTTCCTTTCTGAAGCAGAGGCCCACCAGCCTATAGCTTCTCCCTTGGACCTGGTAGAGGCTGTACTGGGGTGTTTTGCTGTCTGCGGTTTGCTGGGGAATGGCTCCTGCTATATGATTCCCTGGAATTTAACTATTTCAGTGAACTCTGCTGGCCTTACGAGACTGGCGGTTTTCCTTTTGTACATTTGGGTAAGAATTGTAATAAGGGATGTGTTTCCTCCTGGTCTTCAGTGGCACTCTGTGCCAGGCCCCTAGACTATCCATCTCAGGAAGTGGTACCCTCTTTGAGACATTTTCTCTCACAGTCATACTGCCTGTGCCTTGCACTCAGCCCAGCTAGTCTCAGTGGACTTTCTTCTGCCTCTCAGGCTATCCTTAAATGCCTCTTGGCGCTAGACTCCACCCCTCCCCCTGGTGCCTGAGGAGATGATTTTTAAATTAATTTTAGGATACATGATTTTCCTTTGACCTGTACTGTTCCTCTGCCTTCTCCTCACACACTCCTCACTACCGGAGGGAGGAACACAGCCTGGCATCACCCGGGTACTCTCAGTTCAGAAGTCCCGTGAGCTGTGGCCACAGACCAAGATCCCAAATTAACCTATGCCATCCTTTCCCTCCTAACACTTGAAACTGTAGCATGTTCTGGGCAGGATGCCAACAGCTTTCTATCCTGGGCCCTAATGGCCTTCATTACCTAAATAAAATGTTGCCTGAAATAGAAAAGTCAGATTTTTTTTTAACTCTTTATTGACTTTTTCTCTCTGACACAAATTGAGATTGAGCACCCCTGTGAGCTGTGGTGCATCTTGGCGAGGATGACGCTTCCCTGTCACATTTTTTCAAGGTTAGCCCAAGCATTATAATGTCTTAGCAGACTCAAACACCAAGCAGTTTTGTAAACATTAAAAGAAATCTCTTTATGTCAGCTTGACAATGGAAGTTCTGTGCAGCTGTGAACACCACATGGTCCTTTTTTTTTTTTCTTTTTTTCTGTTTTCGTTGTTGTGGGGGGTTTTTTGTTGTTGTTTTTTAATCCAGAATAATATTTGTATTGATTATTTGGGAATTTCACACAATGCATCCTGATTGCCTGATCACATTCCCCTCCCATTCCTCCAGGTCCATACTCTCTCACTGTTGCCCGCCCCAAAACAAGATAAAGAGGAAAAAAATTACACCAAGTCCAGTTTGTGTTGCCCATATACTCAATGGAGCATGCTCAAACGCCCAGTGGCCGGCCACTTAAAAATAACTGAGTCCTTCTACCCCACCCCCACCAGAAGCCACCAACTGTGAAGAGCTACACTTTAG
>JANHMN010000016.1:37855044-37888371 GCA_030674055.1 Rhabdomys pumilio | reverse complement strand
GTTCTGTGTCCATAGTATGGACCATGGACATCAACATGTCTCCACCCTCACCTTCCACCCCCATGATAGCGCTTAACGCCAACATCCGCATGGCCTTTGACAGCAACACAGACCTTGGGTATCAACATGGCCTGCAGCAGCAGCACGGACCATGGACGACTTTCCAGTAAATTAATTGTTCTTCATTTCAGACACCTGATCTCTGCTCAGAGTCGAGGGAGATCTGTGGCCCAGCAGTGTGCTCGAGGGAGATGGTGGGTGGGGGGTGGGAGGTGGAAGGTGGGAGTTGCTGTGAGAGATCCAGGCTTCCAGTGCTATTCAAGAACAACACGCTCCCTCATCCTCCGCAACCTCTACTCCAGGTCTGTCGTGTGCCGCCCCATTCTGCTACCCTGCTCCACCTCTCCATCACACGTATATTCATTGAAGGGGCATTACAAACTGCAGTGTCTCCGCTCATTGTGTTCATTTCTCACATTGGTTTGATACTGTGTATTGTGCGTGTCTGTTGTGCTTATATTTTATAAAAGGGGTAATATGAAGAGTAGTGCATTTATTATGGGTAACTTTCTCCTACGTCTTAGTGTTCTATTGCTGTGAAAAGACACTGCAAATCTATCAATGAAAGCTTTTAATTGGAGGCTTGCTTACAGTTTCAATGTTAGTCCATTATCATCATGGCAGAGAGCATGGCGGCATGGTGCTGGAGAAGACTCCAAGAGCTATATTCTGTCCTGTAGGCAAAGAGATTGGGCCCTAGCATGGGCTTTTGAAACCTCAAAGCTCACTCATACACAGTGACATACTTCCTCAAACAAGGCCACTCTCCCTAATCCTTCTAATCTTTTCAAATAGTGTCACTCCCTGGTGGCTAAACATTCAAACAGATGAGCCTTTGGGTTGGAGATTGGGAAGGGGAGTCATCCTTATCCAAAACACCATATCTTATTACTGTGAATTGAAGGTCTCGGATGGGACTCTGCCAAGTTGCTTTTAGAAGTCATTCATTACACTTTTCTTGAAAGGCATAGTCAAGAAATTGCTACCTCGAAGATGAGGAAAAGAAGCAGAGTTCAAGTGGGAAAACCATGGTCATAGAAATAGAATTCTTAGTGCTAAAAGCTTTTCTTGCTCCAGTTGCCTTCGCTCCTTGAGAAGATTTTTTTTCTTTCTCCAAATTTCTTTATTTCCCTTCTGTTCGTTTGTTCATTTGTTTGTTTTTAGACAGTCTCGATATGTAACCCGGACTGGCCTTTGATTTGATATCTTTTTGCCTCAGCCTTGCAAGCACCGTGCACACATGCATAACTGTGTGAACACATGATGTTCTGAATGTGTCTCCTCTCACAAAGTAAAGCCATATGAACAGTTTGATAGAGTCAGAAAATCACAGAGACTGGAAGAGGGGACTATTTTCTAACTAATTGTATCAATACTTTAATCTATTTTTATTATCCTACTAAGTCTATATTATAACTATTTAAAATTCTTCTAAACATTAATTCACTTAAATGGAAATAAAAACAAATGGATAGAGAAAATACAGTAGATAAAAATAAAATAAATATATATATTGATACCAATTGTAAAATGCTGATTCTGTTACTTAAGATTTTCTTGATCGTTTTACCCCAACAAGGAGCTCTCTATCATGGGAAGTAGAGTTTTAAACCTAAAATATTCATACTCCTAGATCTGAATCAATAGCTCTCACCCAATTCACTTCTCAGATTAGGATTCCTAATCATTCCAGAACTTTTTTCTGTTTTAAAGCCAAAAGGATTATAGACTCTTCTACATTTTTATTGTAAATAATGTGTTCATTTGTAGAACAATTGAAGACTTGTGCTCCTGAGCCTCTGAGACACAAAATAAAGCTGCCTGAATCAAATAGTCCAGGTATGGGGAATTGTAATTTGGAATAAGCCTTGATAAAAGAATATCAATTAGCTAAGTGAAAACCACTTTTATGGTTGTGCTGGTGTACTGGTTATAGAGTTCTAATTCACATCTTTTCCTTAATCTTTCCCTCCCTTCACATCTCACAAAATGTTACTAAGAACACAATGCCTGACCTAGAAGGAGATTTCCTCTAAGTGAACAACACCTGTACCTGCATATGAAGGTACAGGATGGGCCGGAGCTCCCCCATCACCTCAAAGACAAGGCCACAGCGTCATGTCGCTATAGCTTCTGTTCAGAGACGATTCCAAAGGGTTGAGGCACACTGTCACCATCCAGCAAAAGGACAGTGCACTTCAAGGATAAAAAGGAGAAAAAAAATCATACTGATGCTTTCAGGCATCAGTGTGGATGCTAAGAATTTTACATTCTAGTAGAGACTCTGACATGAGATTCATAAAGAAAGTCATTGCATGTTTTCTCTCATAAGTGCATTTGTGTGAGCATATATATTTCATATGTAGCATATATATATGATATACATCTCAGAAGGGGAACTATTTTGGAGAAAGGATGAAGACCAGTGGGAAAGGAAAGGCATAGTAATAGGGAGAATGAATATTATGTGTTATATATACATATGCATACATGCACATATATACATATCTTGATAAACATACACACACACATACACACACACACACTATATATATATATATATATATATATATATATATATATATACCATTATTTTGTGTGATAATTTTAAAAAGAAAAGAAAAACTACTGCCATGGGAAGTCAGACAGGTGTTGCTCACTTAGAGAAAGGTACTGGACACAGAGGAAACACCTCCTGAATCAAGCAAGAGGTGAACATCCTCAGAAGAATCAATGGACAGGAGGACAGACAAAGAGACTTAGGGATATAGAATCCATCAAATGAAAATAGGATCCCATGAAAAAAAAATCTAAAATTAAAAATAAAAAATGTTGTCAAATGGAAAAACCAAGAAAAACAAACAAAAAAATCAAACCAAAATCCCCAAAACACCAACATAAGACATAATGAAGATTTCTTTTTTCTCTGTGGAAAAATGAGAGGAGATAACCAGGTATGGTTTCACTGTATGGATGGCTCTGGCCCTGCCCCACCGTCACACCTCCCTGTGCATCTTGTGCCACTCCATGCTTTCTGTCCTTTTAGGGCCTCCTGCCCCTAGCTTTCATCCTACTTGTTACATTGTTGCAGGAAACCCTGGTCTGGGGCTAGACATCACAGCCTGAGAGCAAACAGAGGGCCGAGCACACACCAGCAGTAGAGAGGCCAACAACCAGGTGCGAGTCCTGCTGTGACCTCAGAGTTTGAATCTGGGCAAGGTCCTCAGCCACTTATCTGTAAAGAGAATTTAATAAACTGTGCAGAGCAGTTGATGTGGGCAAAAAGCCCTTCGCTGCCTTCCCTCCCCTGACTGAGCCTCTTTACTCGGGCCAGGATAATGAGTCACACTTGAGAGAAGAGAGGAGCAATACATGAAACCAGAGGGATTTGATTTCCTACAGTTCCATACGAAGCGGCTGACCACAGGACATGGGACAGACACCAAGTTCTTAAGATTCCCTAGGCTATGAGAGCATAGATCTCTACCCAGAATTTAGGGGGAAAATCTGTCCTTGAATAGCAGTTAGCTGCTGCTTTGAGCTCTCCTGAGAGTTCTTTTTTTCTCCCTTTGTTGAATACCCTCCCAGTTTTGCACTTTGTAGTGTGCTTCACATCTGTGTGCGCGCGCGTGTGTGCACGCACATGCATATGCACGTAGATGCATGTAGATACAGTTGGAAAAGTGATTCGTGATAGTCACACTTTTAGTTTTGAAGGAATGTGTCTTTTAAGTTACATAGCAAACCAAAGTCAAAAGAATAAATAACAAGAGATAGATAAATAGCAAAAAAAAAAAAAAAAAAAATCATCGAATTACGGCTCAGCATAGCCAGCAGAAATTGACTGGGGAGGCCCCTTTATGGCAACCAGCTGCAGTTCCTAACAGAGTCCCAGACAGAGCAGAGTGTTCCTGTGGGTGGAGCTTTTCATAAAAGAAGGAACAGCAACCGATAGAGATGACATGGTAAAGTCAGGCACTCACAACATCCAACAGAAACTGAACGGGGAAATTGAGGCATTCAGTTGGAGTCCCCAGTCAACCTTTCTCTTTGGGGGTAACTCGGGACTTCTTGTTCCCACTGCAAGTGACGTAACATCCCAGCGTAAACAATAGTAACCCTTGTTGAAAATTCTCTGCCTCTGTGTGTTCAAGGACATGGTGCTTTTATTCTCCAGCCATTCTGCTGCTCTCTTTCAACCCTGTTACAGATTTGGGGTGGGGAGCAGCCCATTCTCAGCCTTGGAGGACACTCTGAAACAAACATGCTTGGGTCTGAAATGGGGGAGGGCATGACCCTGTTTTCAGAGCCAGTTACTCAGTGAGCCAAACAGCGTCTGACAGTTCACCACAACAGTGTACATTACAGTGCAAGGGCACCTCAGGTGTTGTCATTTCAGAGGTATCCACCTTGTTTCTTTGAGGCAGGGTCTCTCACTGGCCTGGAGTTCACTGATTAATCTAGGTTTATGGGTGGTTTGATAGGAATGGTCCCCCATAGACTCCTGTGTTTGAATGCTTGACCCATAGGGAGTAGCACAATTAGAAGGTGTGGCCATATTGCTGGAAGCGTGTCACTGGAGACAGGCTTTGAGGTCTCCTATGCTGAAGCTATCTATGCCCAGTGTGGTGCACAGTCTTCTGATGCCTGCTGGTCAAGATATAGAATTCTTGGCTCCTTCATCATCATCTCTACCTACCCTCTGAAACTGTAAGCCAGCCCTATATTAAATATTTTTCTTTATAAAATTTGTCATGGTCATGCTGTCTCTTCACAGCAATGAAACCCTGAGACAGAAGTTGGCACTAGTGACTGAGGTAATGCTGTGACAGGCCTGGCCTTGCTTTTATTTGGAGAAATATAGATTTTGGAGCCGTGGGTTAGAAAAGCAGTGGAATGCTTTAAGCAGTACCTAATAGGCTATCCTAGTAGAAGCATAGAAGACAGTGGTGTTGAGGGTGATTTGAACCATAGGGGCCTGGCTCCAGAGGTTTCAGGGGGAGAATAATTGTAGTATGTTGCCTAGAGAAAAATGTGGCTGCTTTTCGTCCTTGTCTGAAGAATTTGCCTGAGGCTAAAATGAAGAGTTTTGGATTGATTGCATTGGCAAAGGAAATCTCCAAACAGCCTAGTGTGCGCTGTGCTGTGTGGTTATTAATGGCCTTACTTACAAAGATCTATAATGAAAAGGAGAACCAGAAAGCATAGAGTTAAATCCTGAGTTCAAGATTAAAGATATTACATGGAATACAAGGAGTGGTGATCCCAGAGCAAGGACCCCCTCAGCTAAGCTTCCATTGTGTGAAAAGAAATTAAAAATTGCATGCTGATACATGCCTTTAATCCCAGAACTCAGGAGACAGAGGCATGCAGATCTCTGAGTTCAAGGTGCCAGTCTAGAGGACAAGGTCAAAAACAGGGCGCCAATGAAGATGTAACTGAACAAAGGGTTCATGTTCCAACCCCAGCAAGCAGCAAAAGTTGGCAGCTTTATCCACATGGTTATTCTCTGTTGTCAACTTGTCTATATCTGGAATGAGTCACATTCCAGATAAAGATCTTGTGAAGAGGGAAGGAAAGGCTGAGGTAGAACATTCCTTCAATCCCGGCACTCAGGAGAAAGAGGCATGTAGATCTCTGAGTTTAAGGACTGTTTACAGAGCAAGTTCTAAGACAACCTAGTCTAGGCAATGAAAAATGTAATAGAACAAGGGGCTCATGTTCCAGGCCCAGCAAGCAGCAGAACTGGTCAGCTTCAACCACGTGACTCTACCCTTAGAGTCAAGGATAGAAGGAATTACTGGTAACTGATGCTGGTTAGCTGGAACTAAGAAATTAGCAGTGATTAAGGAAGGGACCAGAATCACTGAGGTGAAATCTTCTGGGAAGTGTTTTCTGAGAGCACTAAGAAGCGGTGTTCCAGAGACAGCCAAGGTTGTACCTCATGCTGCAGCTGTACTTGGTAATGTGTAAGAGTCACCCAGGTGGTACTGGCTTTGAAAGCATGAAGGGGTCATGGAGAGCAGTTGAGGCTCGGCACTGTGAGAGGCCAGGAAAGGTTATTTGGTGAAGGTGCAGCCTCAGTTGCAGTTGATGGCCCAGGACAGAAGGGGCCATGCAAAGAAGTTGAGGCTTGGCACCATGAAGGGGGCCTATGAGAGGCTATTGGTGAAGCCTAGTTTCAGCAAAAGATTTCAGCATATTGGAGATGCCAGTACCATGGAATGACCACCAGGAACAGCAGCAGCAGTGGAGTGGATCAACCTGAGCTTAGAGTACTACACAGGGCAGAGCTGGAGAAGTGACCCAAGCCTCTTGGAGGATCCAGAAAATCATGAATCATGTGTGGATCTCAAACATTGGAACAAGACACTGTAAAGTTGAAGTTGCCTTGGATATCCACAGATGTTAGAGATGCCAGAGCTGTGGGATACTTGGTGAGGAAAGCTGCTAACAGGGAGTGGAACCAGCCCAAGAGGAAGAAGTTTGTTGGAGTCAACAAAGCTGAAAGGATATGGAAATCTGAAGAGTACTTTTATATCAGACATGGAGATGCAGAGTTTGGAGTTTTCCCAGCTGATGTTTGGTCTTGCTTTGGTTCAGTATGTCCTCACTATAACATTTTGGGATGGCAATGTATATCCTGTGATGTTTACGGTGTGTGGTCTGCTTTTTTATTTTGACTTTATAGGGTATTACAGTTAAGTGATTGGATGAATTTCAGAAGGGACTTTGAACTTTGAACTTTTAACTTTTAACATTGTTGAGACTTCTATAGACTATGGGACTTTTGAAGTTGGACTAAATGTATTCTGCATTATGCTATGGCTAGGTGTGGCCCCATAGACTCATGTGTTTGAACAAGCCTATGGGGTCCAGGGAATAGAATATGGTGGTTTGTACATGCTTGGCCTATGGGAAGTGGCACTATTAGGAGGTATGGCCTTGTTGAAGTAGATGTGGCCTTGTTAGAGGAAGTGTGTCACTGTGGGAGTTGGCTTTGAGGTCCTCTGCTCAAGCTTCACCAAGTGCAGAGAGACTTTTATTCTGCTGCCTTCAGTTCAAGACATAGAACTCTCAGCTCCTTTAGCATCATGTCTGCCTGGACATTGTCACGCTTCCCGCCATGATAAGAATGGACTGAATCTCTAAACCTGTAAGCCAGCCCCAATTAAATGTTGTCTTTGATAAGAGTTGCCTTGGCCACATAATGGAACCCTAACTAAGATGTGGGGAGGCTGCAATGGCAGAGGGAAGATACAAGGGGATGAGTGTAGGGGTGATAGTTAGAAAACGGTGCCTGGTCCAGCTTGTTCCCAGGCAGCCACCATGTTCCTGCTGCTCCTTGACTCTGACTGGATCTCTGGCTAGCTAAATGTGCAGGCCCTGGCACCCACGAGACACCAGCATGGGGGATGATGGCTCTGTTAATCCACCACACTGCATGCACAAAGCTCAGCTGAACCTCAGACAATATCTGCTATCCTCGCAGTACCCAGTAGAATGAAGACTCTTAATGCTTAAAGAATATCCAATGGATTTATATATTTGGAAATGCTCAATACACAAGATGCTCACATAGTTAGAGTTGTTACCCAATATCTAGCTTTTTGATAGAAATTGCTACCCAGGACAGCTTTTGACCCATCCGTCCTCCTCCATGGTCCACAGCCTCCTTTCTCTCCTCCCCTTCCTCTCTTTCTCCCCTCCCCTTCTCTTCTTCTCCCAGCTCCACCTCCTCTTCTACTGCCTAATCACCAAGCTCCACTACGTATACGATATAGCAGAATAAATATTCTGCTACAAATGGGGAGATGAGTGGGATTGGGTTACATGATGTGCAACTCACAAAGAATCAATAAGTTTTTTTTTTTTTTTAAGTGAATAGTGGCACATATGTAGGACCCTAGCATGTTGAAGCTTAGATAGGAAGATTACAAGTTCAAGTCCAACCTGAATTGCATATCAAGATTATATCTCAAAACAAATCCTTTCATTTTCATATTATATGCAAACCAAAACATCAAAAGAAATTACTGGTTTTAATATAAATGTTAAAACTACCATTGCCTGTATGACTTTGGGATTAACCTAATGGGGTGACAGCAAATGAAGAAACAACATAGGAGCTGGTTTTGGCTGGGCCATGCACTCTTATGGAGATGTACCCCAGAAACACGGTGCGTCTATTATACAGGATATATAAGGAGGATTGAGGTTAGCTAATGATCAGGAAGCCTCACAGGGAGCACCGTCTCAGGTTGTAGTCATCTAGATAGGAGTGGTGGTTGGTACTTTGCACACACTGGTTTTAGTTGAAGGCCCTTCTTCAACATCCTTACTTGAACCTGGGGAAGGCTAATTAATATACATTCACTCTGGACTTCATCTGCTCCCCACACAAAAACAATTCTAGAACGTGCAGAAGAAGACATAACTTAAAATTTTTTGGTGCCTTTTAGACAAAGACCCAGCTATCTGGTGCCTTAACATTTAAAGACATATGAAGTGTGATGGGGAAGGGCTGGAAAAGATGATCAGACATGTAAAGCAGTGACTGCCAAACTACTCGCACAAAGTGGACTGGGAGTGAAAAGCTGTAAAATGATGCAAGTTAAGCTTGAAATATAATGAAAACAGAATCATCAAGAAAATGTAGCAACTTAGAGTGTATGCTTCCAACATTGGATCTAAATGTGTAAGCTACATAGTGAACCTAAAACAAAAAATCGATACAACAGCATCCTTGCTTATTCTACTTACAATGAAGATGAAGAGAAGGCTCGGTTGGGTTCACCTCCCCAGAACCCACACAAAAGTCAGGTGCATCAGTGCTGGCCTGTAGTTCCAACACTGAGTGGGTGGAGACAGGAGGATCCTTGGGACTTGGACTTGCTGGTTAGAGAGAGTTTTGCTGAATCAGTGAGCCTTAGGCCTGATTTGAGATTCTGATCCAAAAAAAGGTGAAGTATGTGGGAGAAAGTTATATAACATGGACTTCCGACTTCCACATCTCTCTCTCTCTCTCTCTCTCTCTCTCTCTCTCTCTCTCTCTCTCACACACACACACACACACACACACACACACACACTAAGCAAGGATGCTGTTGTATCAATTTGTTTTTTTGTTTTAGATCCATTATGTGGCTTATACATTTTGATCCAATATTGGAAACTTAAAATATATAAGTTGTTACATTTTCTTGATGATTCTGTTTTTTATTATATTTCAAACATAACATACCTACAGCTCTGAGGAGAGGGAGAGAGAGAGAGAGAGAGAGAGAGAGAGAGAGAGAGAGAGAGTCCCATGAGAAGACACTGGATTTAACTACACTTTAGGCCATGTAATTCACCTAGACATGCGTAAGCTCCACCCAAAAGGAGAAGCATGCATCCATACAATGACTTGGACACACATGTGGTTTTATACACTGTAGTCCAGAACTAACACAGCCCAAGGACCCATCAACAGCTAGACATGTGGGATACAGACATAGTAAAATATATATGTAATGGGATAGAAGTGGGCAGCCCTGACTATGTCCCAGACATGTTGAACAAGAGAAGCCACACACACACTGTAAAGTTCCATTTTTATCATGTTTTCTAGAGTGGGAAAAGTAGATGGATCTATGGAGAGAAAGGTTTTAGAAATGGCTTCAAACCAGGGTGAGGCAGGGATTGTCTGTCAGTGATTGCAAAGCAGGTAGGAGTTTGGGGGTGAGAAGAAGAAGGCAGCAACGAGGGAAACAGCTCACTCTAAAGTAATCACACCGTGGTTTAGATGGGAAGTTTATTAAATGTCAGTTTTGTTTTGATAACTATGATTACATTTTTCAACATAACGTTTTTATTGATTCTTTGGGAATTTCACATCATGCATCCCGATAACACTCATCTTCCAGTCCTTCCATGTCTGCCCCCATACCTTTGTAAACTCCTCCCTCCAAAACAAAAAACTCAGGCTCAGTTTATGTTTTTGATATACTCACTGGAGTATGGTCAAACTCTCGGTGGCCCTTAAAAAGAACTGAGTCCGTCTCTACCTCCACTCCCGCCAGAAGCCATCGATTGTGGAGAGCTAACTTCGGCATCCTTTTTAAGACTTCTTTTTGATGGCTTCTTGTTTAGGCTGCTAGTTTTGGGGGATCGGGTAAGAATAAGGGTTTTCACAGAAGGCTTCCATGTGCCTCTTTCTCAACTATGGACCTACAATCAACAATATCACTGCAAAAGTAGCTCTTGCTCTTCACAGTCAATGGGAGCATGGAGCGTGGGCTTCTACATGGTTTCTGGCACCAGCACAGATCATGAACACAGCCCACAGACTCCAGAACACCGCAGACTTACACAAGGCCCTCGGATGCAGCCTGAACCACAGACATCACCATGGCCTCCAGTGGCAGGACAGGCTGCTCTCATCAACATGGTTCCCAGTGGCAGCATGGCCCATGGATGATCTCTTTCCTTTCTTTCTTTCTTTTTCACAATGTGCATCTTTCCTCTCTGCCTCCCACCAAATGTTTATTCCGTCGTGCACAACGTGACTTCTACACATCCCCAGACAACCAGACTGTTACCTCAGAGCCTTTCTGCCCACTGATCCTTCCATCTGGAATGTTTGCCTCCAGAAGCCACATATTTCTCTCCCTTCTTGGGAAATCTCTTCTCAAATTCCAAATGGCCAATGAGTCCATCTTAAGAACCCTATTTAAAGGGACATTCTCTCCTTGCATTCCAAACATGTGCTATTTGTTGTCATTAATTCTCCTAACTGCTGGGACTGTACATTGCAACAGTCATGCGAATTTGGTCTTGTATACTAAAATATGGGGTGATCTTTTCCTTGAACTCAACTTCTGTCCTGGAGAAGTACCTGCAAGTGTCCCCAAGGAGACCTGTGTCAGGATGCTTACTGTAATAGTGTCTAAAACAGTAAAAAGCTAGAAGTGATTATAAATTTTAATTACTTATTTGTCATTATTATTGTGTATGAGGGTCTTGCATGTGGCAGCATATATTTCTAGATCAAGGGACAAATTTGTGGCATCAATTCCCTCCTTCCACTGGAATGATTCTAGAGATAGACTCAGGTCATTAGGCCTGTATCACAAGCAACGTGTGCCTCTAGCTGCCGAGCCATCTTGTGGATCCAAAAACTAGAAATAATTCAAAAATTCATTAGCTGAAGAATGAGTAAATATATTGATCATATCCATACTGTAAAGTTTTTTTTCAGAATCTAAAGAGAATTCTGTTTTACTAATATGAATTAATCTCCAAAACATTCTATTTATTGAATTAGAGATAAAAATTAATTTTTTTATCAGAAAGTAAAGGACAGAATCTGTATCATTATCATTATGCAGAATAGTTCAAGGAATCTTTTGATGGACAGTTCTCCCTGCTGACTGTGGAGATAACAGTTGTGGGGTAATGGTGTGGTGTGGAAAATCTGCACATGTGCTTCAGTCACACTGATGTACACTGTGACTACACGCAACCTGGTACAATCGGAGGAAGTCTGTGGTCTGTACCAATGTCAGTGTTCTAGCTTTGACACTAAACCATAATTATATAAACTATTCCCTGGAGGGGAAGAGGACTGAAAGGTGTTCTGTTCCATTTCTGTAGCTTCTTGTGAATCTGTAATTATTTCAAAATGTAGACAGTTAAAGAAATTTTTAAAAAATCTTGATGTATCTGAAAATTCAATTTCATGAAACTAATTTTCCCTAAACCTTATATGAAAAAGAAAAAAAAAACAGAGAAGTTATCACAGGAGCCCTCTTGCATCAGAATGAAGGTCAAAAATGTGTTCTGGCCAATATGGAGTTTATAAAGCTATGCTATAAGGAAGTATGGCACAGGAACAGACTAGGAAGCAGAGCAATGAATATCAGAACAATTGACTGATCACTCTAAAGTAGACAAAGAGGTTAGACTGACCAATAAAATGTGTATATACAAAATAAAAGTAGGAGCTAGGTGCACACCTCCAATCCCAGTACTCAGGAGGCAAAGGCAGGCAGATGTCTGAGTTCAAAGTCAGCCTGGTCTACATAGCAAGTTTCAGGACAGCCAGAGCCACATAGAAAATACCCTATCTTTGAAAAGAAAAACTTTTTAATGAAATTAAACTTCTGCCCCACACCAAACACAAAAATCAATGACCAGTTATGATTACATTTACAGGAGATAAAAAAAAAACAGTATCAGTAAAAGAAGGAAACATGGAACTTAATAGAATACCCAAGGGAGAATTAAATAGACATTTAGAACAAGAAAACCCAACAATCCACTTGGTGGATGAGTTCAGCTGCAGAATGGAGAAGAGAGAGGAGAGTGGGTGAAGCTGAAGACAAGAATGTCTACTAAATATTTAAAGAGTGCACACTGGGACCTGGAAAGGGAGCCCACAACCACTACTTTACTAAGCAAGCATAATCTCCAACTACAATCTCAATATTTGTCCTTATATATACAGGTAAGTACAGATCACACTCATTTTAAAAACTTCTCTTTGCAACAGATGGAGACCGCTACAGAAAGCCACCACAATCAAGTGCAGAGCTGTGGAGCCCAGCCCCAGCAGATACACCTCCAGCATGATTCCTGTAGAGCCTGGAGCTCAGTCCCCGCATGTCAAACACCTACAACATGACCCCTGTAATCTAAGTCTGGGGAATCATTGCACAAGATGGGATGGAATGATTGTAAGAGCCAGAAGATTAGGGAGTTTGCTGTGAGATTGTGTCCCCCAGGAATGTAGGAAGTACAGGCATGAAATCGTACCAACATTAAAAAGAAAGGATTTCACACTGATTCTGTCCAGCAAACTGAAATTATGAGGCCAGTTTTTCCGTAACATCGAAATACAACAGAAAGAGGAGCATGAATGCAAATTTGATACTAAAATGGAAATAAAGCATGAACCATGACTGAGGAAGGAAGAGAGTTTTACTGTTGAAAAGTCAGTGTGATCCACCATATTCACAGGTTTAAAAAAAGTTGCCCAATTATATTGTCTTTGTTACATTGTTATATGCTGTTATATTGCTGTAAGGAGACACTATGACCAAGGCAACCCTTGTAAAAGAAAGTATTTAATTAGGGGCTTGCTTACAGTTTTAGAGGGTTAGTCCATAGTCATTATTGTGAGATGCAGATAGATTTGGGGCTGGACATTCTGATGTGTGTGTGTGTGTGTGTGTGTGTGTGTGTGTGTGTGTGTGTGTGTGACAGAGAGAGAGAGAGAGAGAGAGAGAGAGATTATCAAGCCAGTACCTAGCTAAAAGTTTCACTACTGCTAACTTGCATTCAGTCCATACAACAAGTAGGCTGCTGAACTAAACAAACAATTGTCAAAAGAAGACACACAGGCAGGCAATAAAAACGTAACAAGTGCTCGGTATCCTTAGCTGATGCAGGATATTTGATCACACTGCGAACCCTGAGATTGTGTTGTTTACTGAAAAAACCTATTTCTAGTTGTGGTGTGGTTCAGCCACTAGCACACACCTTTAATCCGTCTGGCTGAGATACACACATGTCCTTAGTACTCACTTTTAATCCCAAACAACGAAGGCAACGTTAGTTTATAGAAGGAAGCACCCATGTTTGAAAGTGGTGTCCATTGAGTGGCTGACAAGTGGCGAATCAGAGAAAGATTTGACAGAATAGGATATGCCCAACTCTCAGGAGAAGAGAGGGGAAAGAGAGGCTTCTTAAGAGAGATCAGTGTAGGGAGAATGGAAGGAGCCAGTTTTCCTGAGAGAGTTTTACAGGGATAGGTTGCAGAGAGAACAAGCTAGACACAGGTGAAGACAGAGTGAGCCAGAGCCAGATTAGAACAGATTGCCAGAGTCAGTCTGAAACCAAGCAGAGCAATTCAGTCAGGAACTAAGAGAAGCCATATTGAATCAGTCAGCTTGGAGAGACTTTTGAGCCAGAACAGCTGAGTTAAATCAGCATGCCAGAGATCCGAGAGAACTAGGAAGAGGGAAGCATATTATTCAGGAGCAAGTCTCAGAGGCTGAAAATATTCTGGGCCTAGATTAGATTGTACTGGATTACACACATGTTCTTAGTAATCGCTAAGCGAGGCACTTCCAGAACTAGGCCTAGGTTAGCAGATGGAGGTAGTAAGCTTTGGAGATGACAACGCAGGAAAATAAAAGTTACATCTACACTTAGTCGTCAAGAAATTGCTAATTAAGATTGTAACGTGCAAATTAGAATAGCCATCACCAGAAAACAAATGCAGGTAAGGATGTGGGAAAGAGGAATCTTTGTACACTGCTGGGGGGAGTGTGTCTTAGTTAGGGTTTTATTGCTGTAAAGAGACACCATGACCAAGGCAACTCTTCTAAAGGAAAACATTTCATTCAGGCTGGTTTACAGTTTCAGAGGTTCAGTCCATTATAATCATGGTGGGAAGCATGGCAACGTGCAGGTATGATATTGGAGAAGGAACTGAGAGTTCTATGTCTTGATCTATAGGCAGCAAAGAGAAGACTGTCTACCACAGTGGGCATACCTTAAACAATATGTAAGACCTCAGAGCCCATTCCCACAGTGACACACTTCCTCCAACAAGGCCACACCTACTCCAACAGGGCCACACCTCTGAATAGCACTTCTTGTTATGGCCCAAGCATTCACACACATGAGTCTATGGGGGCCATCTATTAAAACCACCAGAGAATGTAAATTGGTATAGCTACTCTAAAGCTGCAACACAGCCTAGGTCTGCTGCTGCTGAGCATATACCCGAAGGGCTCCAACCCAGCATGGCAGACAGAGATCCTTGCACATCCATCTTTACTGGTGCTGAATTCACAATAGCTAAGAAATGGGCCAACTAGGTCTCCATCAAAAGATGAATGGGTAAAGAATGTAGGATAATTACACTTTATTTGGTTATAAAGAACATGAAATGAGGTTTGCAGGAAAATTAGTCCAATTTGAAGTCATTATGTTATACAAAGTAAGTCAGACTCAGAAAGACAAATACTGGATGGTTTTCTCACATATATGAACTCTCTCTCTCTCTCTCTCTCTCTCTCTCTCTCTCTGTGTGTGTGTGTGTGTGTGTGTGTGTGTGTGTGTGTTTGTAGAAAAGTGGGGCAGAGAAATGAAATACATATTACTTAAAAGCAGAGAATATTTGTGGAGAAGCAGAAAGAGGGGGTGAGCGGATGAGGGAGGACAGCTAGAGAGAGGCAGATAAAGAAAAAAAAATAACGTAGGTATGAAAACTCCGTAAACAACTGCATATCTTTGTACATTAACTTTAAAAAAATAAAAATACCAAAGTAAAAGAAATAAACTTTCAAATTGTGATGTAGATGCCTATGATAGAAACGGTAACATTGACCTTGGCAACACAGATTTAAATCATCTACCAAAATCTAGGTAAGAAGAAGTAATTAAATTGAATTAAATCAATTTAATGTTATAATGCTATAAACTCTCCCCCAAATAGATCTCTTTCTCACAGACTAAATACCAATGGGATTTTAACCATGTACCAATTACTATTTTTAAAAGGTGTAATCATGTCATGTTCATGTATTTAGTAACAGGAAACATTTCAAAATGTATTAAGTGACTTAATGAAATTATGAAGAATGAGCAACATTCGTTAAAAGTTAAATTATGCACATCCAACAGACTGTCTCTGGATGATGGAACGGGGAATAATCTTTAAAATCTCAATTATATTTCCTAGAATTTCTACAATAAACATATAATTACATGAAATAAAGGAAAAGTCAATAAGATTTTTATTTTTTGTTTTTTTATTTTTGTTTAACTCTTTTTTTAATAATTTTTTTATTCTTTAATCTTTTTTACAGTCCAGACTTTATCCCCCTCCTAGTCTATCCTCCGACTGTTTCACAACCCACACTTCCTCCCCACCCTGCCCCTTCCTGTCTCCAAGAGGATGCCTCCACCCCCCTTCCCCAACCCTTCCCCCTCCCCCTCCCCCAGCCCACTCCAGCCCACCCCACCCCACCCCACCCTAGCCCATCAGAGCTCCCCACTCCCTGAGACCTCAAGTCTCTCAAGGGTTTGGTGCATCTTCTCTGACTGAGTCCAGACCCACATTTTCTTTTTTTAAAATTGAAATATTCTTTTGCCGCACAGCTCCAGATCTGGCTAGAACTGTCTTGTTCTCACTACTATGACACAGCAGAGAGAGGACTCAGTAGTTATTCACCTTTGTCTAGTCCAACCATGTGAGCTCTTCATAACCAGCTCTCAGAAAGATGGAGCGGAGACTGAGGGGATGGCCAAGCAGTGACTGGCCCAACTTGAGACCCATCCCACGGGAGAGAGCCGACCCCGGAGGCTATGAATGATACTCTGCTATGCTTACAGACAGGATCCTAGCACAACTGTCTCCTGAGAGGCTTCATCCAGCAGCTGACAGAAACAGATGCAGAGACTCACAGCCAAACATCAGGCAGAGCTTGGGGAGTCTTGTAGAGGAGTTCAGGGAAGGACTTAGGGAGCTGGAGGGGTCGAGGACACCACAAGAAGACCTACAGAGTCAACTAACCTCAGCCCACGAGAGCTCACAGAGACTGAACCACCAACCAAAGAGCACGCAACGGCTAAACATAGGCCCCCTACACATTTGCAGCAGATGCAGCTTGGTCTTCATGTGGGTCCCCTAAAAATTCGAAGTAGGGCTGGGTGTCTCTGACTCTGTTGTTGCCATTAGATCCCCTTCTCCTAGCGACTGCCTTGTTGGGCCTCAGTGGTAGAGGACATACCTAGTTCTGCTGCGACTTGATGTCCCAGGGCCAGGTGGTACCTAAGTGGAGCTTCCCGTTCTCCTTAGAGAAGGGGGGAGGGTAGTGGAATGAGGGGCTTGTGAGGGTGTGGCTGGGGTGAGAGGAGGAAGGAAGCTGCGATCCAGATGTAAAATAAATAAGTAAATTAATTAATGAAAAATAGATTTGTTGATCAAACTGAGAAAATTAAGAAAACATACCTTCAACTCCTTTTTCAACCAATAGAGGGCACTAAGTCTCCACTAAGACAGCGCCAGGAGCTTGACTGGGGTGGGGGGCCGGGGGGTGGGGGCCGGGGAAGCTGGCTTTTTTTTTCTCCCAACAGCGAAAGCTTCCACAAAGATTATCAAGTCGTCCCGAAGGGGAAATGAATGTAAACCCTTCCTAACAAAGAAATGTCGATCCCAAGATGAGATAGCATCTCTTTATCTTAGGGCTGGACGCTCTGTACTTTGGACCTGCGCCATCCTTTTCCGCCCGTACCTTAAAAAGCAGTTTTACAGAGTCTCAAATTAGATCCTGTGTTTTGCTACCGCAAGAAAACAAATTTGTGCCTAAAGCTCATTTCTTTTTCATTTACCAGCTCGGCACGAATCCCTAGAAGTGTAAAACACTTGCTGCGTTGAGTTAAAAAGGTTAAGGTTCCCTTTTAAATCGTGTGTGTCTCTCTCAAGAAAATCCAACAAGGCAGAGTTCCAGACTTACAGAACACAAAAACGACGTGATAGTTATAAAAGCCTTCTCATGGTTTTATTGACGGCTTCAACACAAGTCGCAATGGGATGTTCACTTAAAACACGGTCCTGCTTTAAGAGTTAAAGCGGCAGCCTGTTTCACAGGGGCGTATGTGATTTGAATACTGATCAGCCTTTGCGATGCCTGTAGACAGGCAGACAAGTCCACTCACAGGGGCAGCAATTACTCCAGAAAAAAAAGACGTAACCCGAACACGTTTGATATCTAACAGCAGTCTACTAGATGTGAATCTGCTGTTGTAAAAGCCGGGACCCACGGAGTCTAGGAGCAACCAGTGAGTCTCCATCACTAACCCGCCCCACCCCAGTAGCTATCCAAGTCCAAACCCCCACTCCCCAATTTACTGATTTCTCTAACTTGATCAACGCCTCCGAGCTTCCTGTCCTCCATCTGAAACAGGAGCCTGACAATGAGACTCCTTGCATAGGAATCTCTAGAGGGTTAAACAAGACCTGATACAAAGAACATTACTGGATGCTACATTGTAAGCACTCAAAAATAGGCACAGTTACTCATAATCTTACTGCACAGATGACGTAGGAAATGTCTGAGACATCATGCTGGCACAGAGTGGGCACACTAGGTGTGGGCTGTTTATCATCCTGTGAGAGAAAGGCGCTAGATACTCATGGGGTTCTTGATCCCCTTGAAAGATGCGTCATCCTCACGCAAATATGACAGAGACATCCCACTCTTGGGAACCGTGCAGGTTCCTGGACTCTGATTCCATAATCAGCCAAGGTGCCTTCTGGTAGTAAAAGCAGCATTTTACAGAAATATTTTGCCAAGAAGAATGTAAGGAGCAGCTGACTTTGGTATATAACTTGTAGTTTAGGATACAAAATAAGCTCACGTTTCCACTAATGTTCAATTTGGAGAGACTTTAAACCTCTTCTTGGCCAAATTCAATTCCTTCTTAGCCACAAATTGGGACTTCCAAGCATGCTTTCCCTGTGTTTTTTTCTTCTTTGTCTTACTTCTTATTAGCTATGCTAGTTCATATAAGGAATTTCACGATGGTGTTCCATACACAGAGCTAATGGATTCTGATCGCAGTCGCCTTCACCCATTTCTCTTCCTTCTCTCCCGACTCCTGCTGAACGCTGTCTTCTCACCTAGTCCTCCTGCTACTTTCACTTATTTTTATTTTTGATTATTTATTTATGTTTACTTAATTGGAGCATTCGGGAGGGGTTATCCTCAGGAGTAGCCACTGAAGGAAATGTCTCTCCCTCCCCTGACAATCATTTATAATCCTCAGGGAGGGGTGAGGTCCATGAGTCCCTCCCCCTTCTATTGATTACACAGTGTTGGTGGGGGGCTCCAATCTTTTCCTGGTAATCCCAGCTGCCCTGAGTTCAAGACAACAATATCCTTGTCCTGCTCAGAAGTCAGCAGGCCACTCCCCGCCTTCTGTAGGCCGCTGAGTATTCTAATGGAAAGAGGATGATTGCATTCAATCTGCAAGTCTTTACTGAGTACCTGCTGTGTGCGGGGTGCAGTTCAAAAGCAATGCAGTGAAAGGCAGAGAACAAGCTGCCCCTGCCCCCTCTCTGCTGTCCTTATCTGCGTTCTAATAGGGGAGACGAGGATTAACAGTCAGGGATAAGCACTAAGGAAAATAAAAATAAAAATTTGAGTGACAGCCTTTGGAGAGCGAGGGGTAGACGGATATAGCTTTGGATGGAGAAGACAGGGCTGCCAGGCATGAAAGGAGGTAAGGGTGACATCCGTTGGCACAAGAGTCAGTTAACCTTGTGACTGAGCAGCGGCAGTGGGCTGGAAAAGCAAGAATTCCAAGAGTTCCTCTGTCTGGGTCTTCACAGTGTTTTGTTGTATCTCCCGTCTGCTGAACTTATAAACATCTTAGAGACAGGACCATCTGGCCCACAGACATCCTCTTAATCATGGAAAGCTACAGCCCAGAATTCCCCTGCTACCACTCTCTCTAATGGGACCTCAGTCCCACTTCTCAGGGCTTCCAAATATGGAGACTTTGAAGCACCCCCCTTGCAACCTCTTTGTCTCCATCCCTTATCCCATACCTTTGAGTTTAGCCCAGTGACCACAGAATCTTTCCTTTCTCAATTTCAGCCAGAGTTAGCCATGCCTAATGTGACAGGCAAAACGGGCTTTGTGACCCCAGTAGGTGACTCTCGAACAGTCCAGTCCCGGGTGGGGCGGGGGTGCTCATGGAGCCTGGGGCCTCACCCCAGCCTTGGTCTCCTGATACCAAGAATTCTCTGATCTAGAGTTCGATAAGCCTCTCTGTTAAGAGTCAGAGAAGAATTACTTACAGTTTGTGAGATAAATAGGTTTCTGCCACCTAGTTCTGTTGCTAATTTACTACGGATTACAATTTTTTAAAGGTGTTTGTTTGTTTGTTCTTAGCTGTAGGCTATGTTTACTCATACCTTGGGTCATAGTCTGACCACCCCCATTCCAATTCATTTGTTGATTCTTACTTACACTAACATCCACCAGTGGCAGTCTCCTGGTTGATAAAGAAGTCATTGTTGGCCTGGGAATTTATTGGCTTAGTCATTTATTTATTTTGGGTTTTTATGACAGGGTCTCACAATGTCTGGCCTCGAATTTGCAATCCTCCTGACTCAGCTCCCTGAGTGCTGGGATTACAGATAGGAGCCACGATGCCTGGGCTTGCTGGTTTAGTTTTGGTGATTAATTTAGAGTTTTCAGGATACAAGGATCTGTTGCATCAAATAGAGTATTATTATTCTCGCAAGACCCAGCACATAGTAGGCCTTCAAATTTTTGCTAGGTGGAAAGCTGTATTTTTTTTTCTCTACAGCAGGCTCCATAGTTCTTCTATAGAGGGAATCACTTTCTGTGAGATTGTCTTGGCATGGAGGGTGAATGTCACCTGACAACTAAAAAGGGACAGCAATGTAGATCAGTTCTGTGGGAGGCACTAAGAGGCAGATGGAAGGTGGGGGGAGGGGACAGATGGGTGGTGGGAGAAGGGGAGGTGGAGCTTGACAGCATTTGAGCTAAGGAAGCCTGCAGAAGAGAGAGCAGAGCTACTGGTCCTTCAGCCAAGTGGTCAAAACCTTCCAAGTAAGTCTGTTTAATGGTCCAACTTGCATTCTTAGAGCTGAAGAAGTATGAACCCCGCACAGAGCTCAGGCCTTTACTTTGTCTCTTGGGTAAGACTGTGGATAACTTCCAAGCATCTGGACTTAGAAGATACAGAGCAGACAAGAGCATTGAAGGTACATATTGAGAAAAGAGTCTTGGAAAAAGCAGTGCTGGAATCCCTCTGGACTGCTGTTCTGGAAGCATCTCTTTCCAGGGGCAGGGTCCAGGAAGACAACCTGAAATTGGTTCAACCCCGAAGCTTAGGTTCACAAGATAATTTAGCAGCCTGCTGTATACATGTCTATTAGGTGAAGCATAGATCCCCGAAGCAGACTAGACCACAGCACACCAGGAAGAGGGCTTACAGTCAGGCAAGAAGAACAGATGTTCACCATAATTGTTCTAAGACACCAACTTGTACCAGTGGGGGACAGGGTGGGGGAGAGGGATGCATTTCGGAAGATGCACTTAGGACAAAGGCTATATGAGGAATGAACCCTCAGAAATCCTAGGGAAGCCACTGAAATTTCCTTAGGATGTAGGGAGAGGCTCAAACAATTTTTTTTAATTTAATTTTGTTTATTGATTTTTTTTTTAAAGACATGTTTTCATGTATCCCATGTTGGTCTTGAATTCAGAATGTAGCTGAGAGATGACCTTAGACTCTGGTCCTCCTGCCTGTACCTCCTGAATATTGAGATGACAACTGCCCCCACTTATGTAATGCTGGGGACTGGACTCCATTTTGCTGATTTACCTATTTATTGCCCACTGGGATTCTACGCCAGTGGTACCCAGCTGACAGCTCCAGACAAGCAGCAAACACCTAGGAAAGTGTTAAAAATCCCAACTCTAATACCTCCTTCTTAACTCGCTACTTCTGCAGTTGGGGGTGACGTCGATGGTGAGGTCATCTGCCAGCATGTTCACAAGGCCCCCAGTGCTTCTAGGGGAGGCTCACCTTCACGAGCCACTGTCCCAAAGATCTGTCCCAAGACACTCATAGTTAGGGATGAGAACCTGAGTTTCAGCTCATTTCTTTTTCCTGTCTATGCAGAGTTCTCTGCAGTCCTTTCCCTTTCCTTATGAACTATGTACGTAGTGAGTAGTGACAGTTCACTTCAGTTAGCCCTGCGTCTATTAAGCCTGCATCTGTGTCCGAGAGCAGGAGATCTCCACAAGCTATCTCTGGAGCTATGCACTGTTGGGGCAATTTATTTTTCCTTTTCCACAGTCAACCCTGGGATAGTTTTGCCATTATCCTTTCCCTAATATTTCCTCTGAGACTATAAGATTACTATCAACGTCTAATCTCTTTTCAGTCACACTTGCCAGTAAGTAACCTCAACTCCTGTTCCTATCTGAACTAGGACACCTCTTAAATCCCTGTGTTTCAAGGCAACTCAAAGGACAGAGATCTCCCTGGCTCATAAAGCATAAGAACACCTTCTGGTCCCCTGATGCTGCCTCAGATCATGGACAAGGGATATGCTCCCTGGAGCCGAGTTCAAATCCCCATCGAGCATGGCTCATATGACTCGATAGTCTCTTCTATTGATGTTTCTCTGCAACTTTTCCCTCATTTCTGCCCCATTCTCAGCAGCAGAACAAACCCAATCCCAGGGGATTCTGTGAAGATTCTCTCAGGAGAGACAGCAGGTCTTCCAATTAGTACTCTAGGACCAATGGGGCTATCTGTGCTCAGAGAAAGCCTTCTTCCTCTCATGTTTCCTTCTTCTCATTGGATCTGGTGCCTGTGACACACAGCACTTCCCTCAACTGCTGTAATGCTTCTGGGACAGTCTGAGCCTTTCCAGCAGCATCTTGGGACTATGTATAGCATACCTTACAGCATTAATAATGGACTCAATACAGAAGTCAGGTAAATCCTAGAGTAGGGGTAACTTGGACTGGTCTCAGACTCTGAGTCACCATTTCCTGGAATGAAGAAGCTCAGCCAGTCTGGAAGCTGGATGAAAAGGGGACAAGAAAGAGCGGCTCAGCTGGTTTAAAGGCTGGGCACTCTGGACAATGTCCTTGTGAGTGAGACTGTTCTGCTTGGGGGTCTGCTTCTCTGTTTATCTGCCTGTCTGTTCTTTCTCATTCTACTCATGAGGGGCTCCTCTAACACTGTAGTTCTTTGGGTCCCTCTCTCTTTTAAATACATTTTTTAAATTAATTAACTATTTAATTTAATGTATATGAGTACACTATAGCTGTCTTCAGACACACTAGAAGAGGGCATCGGATCCCTTTACAGATGGTTGTGAGCCACCATGTGGTTGCTGGGAATTGAACTAAGGACCTCTGGAAGAACAGTCAGTGTTCTTAACCACTGAGCCATCTCTCCAGCCCCTTAAATACGGTTTTAAAGACAAAACTGAGACACCTATACCACCACGTTGCCTCTGGATGTGAACCATTCCGGGTCTTTCTACATTTTTCTATACTAGAGATTCATTGTGTGTGTGCAGGCTTATTATAAATAGCTAGCTATCATAGTGTAAGCCAGTAGAGTGTCATCTGGGAGGACATCACCATCACAGGGCATTGTATCATTTATCGATACAAAAATAATTAGATTTGTTCCAGAAGCCCCTTGTATATTACGTTAATGCCACAGTGGCACCTGTGAATGTGTTTCTTTGGCTGCTTTCATTTCTAATATTCCTACCCAGCTCACTGCTTCTGGTTTTTTTGTTTGTTTGTTTGTTTGTTTATCTTCTTGGTCAATTCCATTTTAGAAACATCACATAACCATGCCCCACCCCTATCCTTCATCCCCCTGACCCCTGCTTCATTGAGGATGATAACTTTGGCTTTTGGTCATTTTTAGTGAATCACATTATGGCCAAAGCTGTGCTCGATTCCAGTCTTGTCCATTTATTTCCTGTTTCTATTCTTAATACTTCCCTTTTATTCTTACTCCAGCAATCAGATTTATTCCCCTCCCATTTGTGATTTGCGAATCATTTTCCATTTTGCTTCCTTGTTAAGCTTACTCAATTTAAAATGTATAGACAGACTTGAATTGTGCTTCTTTATTTTATTAACTAAAAGCAACCGCACAAGTGAAATGCTTGCATTTGAAAAGTTCAAGTGGCAGCTAAGTATGGTGGGGCATGCATGAGACCCCAGCCTTAGAGAGAGGATGAGGCAGGAGTCTGCAGATGGGGAAGTGGGGAGTGAGTTGGGGCTAGCCTGAGTTTACATAAGAAATTTCAGGCTAGTTTGGGCTACATAGAGTGAGACCCTGTCATAAACAAAACCAAAGTACAGCAAGATGAAGGTGTACAGTGAAAAGTGTCTTTCATGGTTCTGAACCCTTCACCCTCCAATACCCGCCGAGTGTGAGCCACTGCGCTCACACAGGTATGCATTGTCCAAACCTTTTCTGTGCATGTTTATGTGTATGTGAGTCCAGATTTGTAAAAATTTCAAAAATCGTAAACAGAATCCCTCCCCATGGCTTTCTGTTCTTTCCTTCCTCCATGATAGATCCACGCTGTTCGTAGGTAGGTAGAGGGCCCCGTCAGAGCTCACGTACCTGTCATTTGTGCCGTGACAGCAGCCCAGGAGATGGCTTTTCCTGAGTTACATACCATTCCTCCATTGTTTAAGTTCCTGTTTTCCGTCTCGACAATGTTCTTGTAACAAATGTTTGAGACATGTTGTTGTATTAACACTTAAAGTGGAGTTACTGGGTCAAAAAGTTAAAGTGCCTTTAAAATTTTGGTAGTTACTACCAAACTATCCTTCAAGAAATCAAGGGTTGGTGAGACGATTCAGTGCGTACAGAGGCTACTATACAAGTCTGGTGACCTGAGTTTGATCTCTGGGATTTGGGGAAAGAGAACTGACTCCACAAATTGTCTTATGATCTTCACATGCTTGCTCACACACACACATGCACACATTCACATATATACACACATGCATGCCTATGGGTACACACATGCACGCACACAAACGCATGCACATGTGCACACACATACACGTACATGTCCTCACATGTGCACACACACACATACACACACACACACACACACTCAAGAGACACACCTACTGCCTCACACCCTAACTAATCTGCTGACTTGTGAAAGTGATAATATACCAAGGCTTTAAGTCACACCTCTCTGGCTAACGGTGAGCTTGCCTTTAGATATTTTCAGACCCTGTAGACTCTGTGAGCTCCCTGTTCTCCATCCTGTACCTTGTAAACTTTACCCAGTTGCCTATGTCTTCCCCAGTAATAATTTGTCAGTATTCCTTGTATATGGGTGTTGATCCTTTGGGGTATTTGATGAGAAATAGAATTATGAGTCCATGGCCCTATTTTGGCGTCACTATTTATAATGACTTCTGCTAACAAGATTTAAAGAGTTTGTAAGATGTAACTATTCCACATGTGTTTTCTTTTAAGGCTTCTGGGGTTTGTGTCTTCCTACTCAACTGAACAATCATAAAGATGTATATGTGGGGTTGGGGAGATGGCTCAGCAGTTAAGAGCACTGGCTGTTCTTGCAGAGGACCCGAGTTCAATTCCCAGCAACCACACAGCAGCTCGCAACTGTCTGTAATTCCAATTTTAGGATATAGGTCTAATATCTAATCATTGATCTAATCATTATGATAATGATGTGTAAGTGTGTGTGTGTCTGCATGTGGGTCTGTTCATATGAGTGGCCTTTGTGGGCCAGTGGTAGATCCCCTCAAACTGGAGTTACAGATGGTTATGAGCTGCCTGACGTGGGTCCTGGACCTGAACTCAGGTCCTCCGGAAGAGCAGCAAGTGCTCTGAACCACTGAGCCATCTCCCCAACCTCTCTGAAATGGTAAGGGATTTCACAGGTACAGGAAACTGACTTCTTCCTCTCAGCACAATGAGGATGAGATTAACCCCTGGTGTTGTCTGAGTCAGTGTGTCTTCTCTATTGCTTATTTGTGCTACATTCTATCCCAGAGAAGAACCCTTCACCAGCTGAAGGACTCAGGCTGTTTCTGAAATTTGGGCTTCTAAAGGGTTGGTGAGTCTCCTGGTGACAATCCGGCTGTACAAACTGTCCGGATGCCCCCAAAGCAGTGGCACTGTTTAGTGTTCTTCCCTGGGTGTCTGGGGAGACCACTTGCTCTGAACTTAGTGTTGTCTTGTTAGAAAGCTACTTTCTGGTAGGCATGCATTAGTAATTCATGGTGAATTTGCACTTTAAAGAACTGATAATGTTTGGCATCTTCCATATGTCTTTCTGAGTGACGTGTCTGTTCAAAGATTCTGTTCACTTTATAGACTGAGGATTTGTTTTTTAAATGGAATTTTAAAGTTCCTTATGTTTTTGAACATATCTCTGGTCAGATATACAGTTTGCAAATATTCCTTCTAGTCTATGTCTTGTCCTCTGATTGTTTTTAATCAGTGCTTTTTTTGCAGAAAAAAAAATATAATAATTTAAAATTATTATAATTTTAAAAGAAATCTTGTTCTAAAAAGCTTCTGCTTTGGTGCTATGTATAAGAGAACTTGCCTAAGCTGAGAACACAACCATTTTCCCCCTTTTTGAAGAATTTTCATAGCTCTGGAATTTACATTTAGTTCTATGATCCACTTTAGCCATAATTTTTCAGAAGCTACAAGTTTTAGATTGATATTGTGTTTGTTTGCTTGTCTTTTGAGACAGGCTCATACTGTGTAGCTCAGGTTGGCTCCAAATCATACTGTGTAGCCCAGGTTGGCTCGAAATTTGTGATCAGGCTCACACTGTCCTAATGACAGCAGTTCTAGATAAATTCCCAAACTCAAATGTATGACAAGATGAACTTTGTTCTTTTCTGGAATTGTCCCATCTGTAGATGTGCTCTCAGGAGTCACAATCCAAATGGGATTCTCATTAGAACTGCACTGAATCTATTCGATTCCTATCTGGTGCTGCATCTTCCATAAATTGGTACTTGTGGATATGCTAGCTTTCAATGGTGTTTATTATTTTGATAATCACATACAATGCATATTTTATTAAACGTCTATTAAATAGTTCTCACTAGTGCTTAATTTTAATAGAAAATATATATTTTTTTAATTTTGGTTTTTACTTGTCCATTGTCCATATATAAGAATACTATTGATTTTTTAAATAGTGATCTTACATCCTAAGACCTTACTAAAATTGCCTTTTGATTTTTGGTAACTTTTTGATAGACTCCTTGGGAGTCTCTGAATGGACTGATCTCATGTGAGATGAAAACCAGTTTCCTCTCTGACATTCCAGCAAAGATGCCCCTTGGTTTAGTCTTCATGCCTCACTGCATGAAAGGGGATGAAAACCTCCAGTAACATGTTGAATGGAGACAAGCGAGGAGAGAACCCTCTCTCCCCGGCAGAGGGGAAGCTCACCCATGCTCCATCATTAAGGACAATGGAAGCTCTTTCAGGGATCCCATTCACAATGTAAGCTTTCTGAGGGTTTTTAGAGTTTCACCAAATACTTATTTTATATCTACTGAGAATGCTCTTTCACATTTTAAAACGCATTTTAGTGCTTAAAGGGCTAATTCACATAGATTTTTCTTTTTTTTAGACTGAGAGTAATTGAACTTAATTTCCCCCCCAAGTGATTAGCTGTCAATGTTCTTCAATAAATGTCGTCTGTGCTTCCACTCACTTGAAATGTCACTCTTGTCTTCTGGTGCGCCCCCTCATCTGCGCGGCTGTTTCTGGATCATGTCTTTTGTTATACTAATTAACTAGCCTATTCCCATGCCAACACCACACCAAATCAGTTCCTACGCTTTACGGTATGTTTTGAAAGCTGCTATAAAATGTTACTCTTGTCGTTTTTTTCTCTTCCAGATGAACTTGAAGCTGCTTGCAGAATCCCATACAGAAACCTGTTGCTCTTCTGAATGGCAGAGCATTGCATTTATAAATATTTATAAATACACTCACTATTGTATAGCTGTGGGTCCTTACTGAGCTGATTTTTTATAAACAGTGTTGTTTCACAGCACCAGGCTTCTTTATAAGGAAACAGTACGTGTTTCTCTATTTATTCAAACCATTATTTGTGTATTTCAATTTAGTTGCATATTTCCTCCATGAACATGTGTATATAGTTATCCCATTGATATCTTACTAGCTACATAGATTTTTAGACATTTCTCTTGGACTTTTTAAAGTATGGAAATAGCTGTAAAAAGTAACAATTCTGTATCTTTAAGTGTCTCTCTCTATATAGCTTATTTTTCACTCTTAAAGGTATTGTGTTGGGTAGGGTGTCTGGTTCAATGCTACATTTATTCCTGCATTGTTCCTAATATAATGGAAATTCCTCAAGTATTTCAGGATTGAACGGTAAGTACAAGCCTACAATTTTTTTTGGTAGAGAACTGGTTTCAGATAGCAAATGCTCCTTCCCCCTTAGGACTTATGTACTAAGATACATTTAACCGGAACTGTGTGCTACATTTTATCAATTACTTTCTGAAGCACCTATTGAAAATATCGTCCTTTTTATCTTCAGAGAATACAATGAGTTCTGTCAAGGTCCAGCTGGGAAACACTCAACAGCTTGAGCGTGCTTCAGTGCTCCTCCGATACACCGCTAGGCTTACACCGTTTGTATCGCTGTTCACAAGCAAGATTGGCTTCTTTCTAGGTTCCATCATTACATTATTGCAGAAGAAAGTAATAGCTATTCCTTGTGGATGAAAAGATGTCCATCTGTTTTGTGAGCTACAGCCACATACTTAATAGAGAAATGCCCCTTTCTTGGTTTTCATAGCTATACATGGCAACATTACTTGTCTGGTTCTGGCTTCTTTTCTTTCTAATCTTCAATTTATTTTCTTATTTATTTATTTGTTATTTATTGAAATAGGGGTTGTGTAGCTCAGACTGGCCTGAGACTTTCTGTGTAACTAAAGGTGTCTGCCACCACATCCAGCATATTTGTTTCTAAATGACAGTCTGGTGTGTGTGTGTGTGTGTGTGTGTGTGTGTGTGTGTGTGTGTGTCCTTCCTATTGAACCATGACCCTTGGGGATCTGTGCTTTCACAGATAGAGTGTTTCTTCTTAATTTTAGTTGTATTTATTTTAAACTGTATGCAATAATCACTCAGCTTCCCCCACACTTCTTCCTGCTTACATTGGTCTTGTCATTTCTATTTTTTCTCAATCGGTTGCTCATCTATTTTATCGATCTTGCCAGAGCATAGTCATTGGTTTGGTTTTGTTAATTTCTACTTCAATTCTCATCTTCCCCTTTTTCCCCCTTGGGATTTATTTTCTGTTATTTTTCTAGTGCTGCAGTCAAATGCTCTGTTTACACGCAGCATCCTTGCTTCTGCCCCAGACTGCCACTTTGGCAGCTTTCGCAGACCTTGGAGTGTGACGTGCACAGTTTGTCCATTTCCAAGTCGCTTGTAATTTCAAATCTAATTCCTCTGTTATGCAAGTTAATTAGATGTGTGCATGCACATTTCCAAGAGGATGGTGGTTTCTGTCTTTATTGGGTTTTTAAACACCTTTTCATTGTCCAATAGTGATTTTTATGCATATGGTAACAATTGTAGGTTGTATAATTTCTCATCTCAGACTTTTCTGGTAAGAACTCCGTGCAAGTTTAAACAAACTGCTCATCCAGTATCCCTTGAGTATAAAGTCTCTTAATTACTTTATTAGACTATGCCAAATCCTCATTTTGCTACTTGAACTGTTTAAAAATAACATTGGTTTGTACTCTTGTGTTTTAGGCATCGCAGACACATGGCATACAATTTTTAGGATTTCGTCCTCTCTCTTTTTCTAACCTGAAGCTCTCCATCTTTTCAGTGTAGTAAGCCTGTCCTCGTTACCACCATTGCTAGTTCGACGGAGCCAGCCACTTCCATTTACTTTTTTCTTATTTAGAATATTTTTCCTATTTTTCCCCCTGCCCTCCTTTGTTGGACTGTGCTTTTCCCCTTATTTCACTAAAAATAAATAAATCAATAAATATAAAAATAAAAATAAATTGTTGGTTGCGAAGTTATGCATTTTACTTCATTCCCACCCCTCCCCCCAACGGTTGGCTCTTTAATTTTTAAGCGCGTTTAATCGTATTTATAAAATCAATATGCTCAATTATTCCCTCTAACTAGCTCCTTTCTAAACAACCAGAAGCCCCCCACCTGAACCTTCTGTTGCTTTCTAAGTAGAAACCATCAGGGATTTTAGTGGCAGCTCGTCAGATGGTTGCTTCGTCTCTCCCCGCCCCCCTTTCTCTCTCTTCCCCTCTCTCCTCGATCAATAATTATTTTAAGTTTCACAGTGTTTTGTCACTAAATTCCCTGCCCTTCCTGCCTTTCTCCTTTCCCCTGTCATTTCCCCAGAGTACATTGTCTAGCCATTCTTCCAGGGAGGGTCTTTTGTGGTCTGTGTTCTGACCCTGAGTCTTTCTGAAAGTATTATTTTGTCCTTACATTGACTGATTGGTTTACCTGGACAGAGAATCTGATGTTCTAATAATTTTCCAAGAGAACCTTGAAAGCCCCACTTCACTGTCTCCCCGAATCCACATGGCTTAGGGGAAGCTTTGCCTCCTAATGGTCCACATCCCCCACACCCCCCCACGAGGAAGCAGACTAAAAGGGTAGCTGTTTCTGGGGCTGCTTCCCCAGACCCTACCCTCCTTAATCACCCACTCATTACCAGCTATTTGTTGTGCATCTAATGCTCCAGCTGTGTCCTGGGACTTTAAAAAAATAAAACATTGCACGGGCCCAGAAAAGTATAGAGAATAATAAAGCAATCAGCAATGTACTCACCGCTCATATTAACAAATCTTATCATTTTGCTTCATCTATTTTAGTTTTAAAAAAAAAAAACAGTAAAGAATCAGTTGAAACTGTCTCCTTTCCTTCCATACACTGCTCTGAATTTGTTCGTTTACTACAGCTGATATGTTACATTTTAAAAATATGGAAACGGTATTGTGAATGTAGGTGGCTGAATGATACACAGATAAACATCACACAATAACAAATACCGTGCTTGCTCCCTGCCTGTGTGCAATATAATCACATTGCATATCTTAACATATTCCTGCTGTAACCTGGTGAAGTAGGTGACATTATTCTTTTTATCAACCAGGGACTGCAACGTAATTACTGTCACAGAGCTGGTAGGTGACAGCATCAGACCCTGGTAATCTGCCTACAGATTGCACTATTCACAAAATAAGATGTACTGATAAAGTAACAATTAGCATGTATTTAAAAAACTAAGTGGGTATTTTTTTTTTTGGTGGTCATCATTGCTTAAAATAAAAAATGGTATCATTTTTGACAGTTTTAAAATCTTGAGGTGTGTTTTTTATTCCCCCTATCCTGTTTACTGAGCAAGGACATGATCCATGATCTAGTGAGCTTTGGTTCATCAATTATTTTTTAATCTTATATAGCACCAACTTGCATTTTCATAAATATTTAGTCCTCTTCAAAAGATCACAGGAAGTGTTTCACTGAACATGTCTTTTTGCAGATGATCTCGGAGGGAGATTGTGTGTCTAAGGTGTGTCACCACAGCAAGAAGTGGCTAAGTAGCAGGGCTTGCATATCGTCATCTTGCCAGATCACTGTCCCACTGGTGTGACAATTTACAGTCCCTTCACCCCCTGGGAAAGAGGAAGGCACTCTTCCCCTATCTAGCTTGTAAATTCCAAATCACATGCTGTTTAGCCAGGGAGCTCTGACTCCAGAGAATCTTCCAGGAGCCACTTCCTTTCAGTCTGGATGTAGATAACTCACTTAAGTCAAGTCTTATACAAAAGTTTACAGAGGACTTACTCTGTTTTCTTGCTTCTATGGCTCTCCTCTGAAGCTTACGCTACAGGCTCTGGGAAGTATTGATTCATTCAATTAAGAGCCATTCTGTTTTTGAAGTACACAGAGCATCTAATGTTAACTGAAGTCGCTGTGTTGTGTGACAAAACAGAACTTACACTGTTGAGCTAACTATAACTTTGAGCTTACTGACCATTGCCATAAGAGAGTGTATAACTCCCGCAGACTTGTAAACTAGCCTCAGTGTGAAATGAGGCTGTTCAGTTGAATCTAAATGAAACCTGAGGGCTAAGAACATAGCAGCTTACTGATCAAATCTAAAGTGTTGCATTTCACTTATGTTGTATTTCACAATCTTATGATTTTTTATAAAGGTTTTACTTCTAGAACCTAACACTAAATCGATAGTTTTAATAATATCACCAGTATAGTAAAAATCACCGCACAAACGATGACACACAGGATTTTAAGAAACGCTGCTAAGAACTCAAAATCCTGTCCTTCAGAAATAGCTGTGAAAACACGCTGGCTCTTTGATTCTTTTATCCTACTGCTCAGCCAGAATGCAGCTGGACCTCAGGCAGCAAAACCCTCATGGATACCACTCTGCATCTTTATTACACATCTCTAAGAATGGTTCAGATACTCTGAAACCAAAGTCCCAGTTTTTGTCTACTTCTTTTTAAGTGCCTGTCTCCAAACATTAAATATCTTCTTCTAGTTACTGGGATGAAATCTTTGGAGTAGCTCACCAGTCTTAGCCTTTTATACCCTTCAGCCAACATATCTGCAAATACCCTACACTCTAACTGTGAATGACACCTCACATCTGACCACAGCCAACTGCATTTACCACGACCATCATGGTAGAAACTGCCACCATCTCTTGCTTGCATCTGAAGCAGCCTATATAGGGGGTCTCCTGCTCCTAGTCTTTCTTGAACCCTAGTGTACTTGCCACGAGACATCTAGGAAGAATCTTTAAAGTTAATTTATGTGGTCAAAATTCTCTTTAAGATTGCTTAACACACTCTTATTGTTTTGCAGAATGCTACGTGGCTTGACTCCTACCTGGTCCAGATGCCAAAGCCCTTCCCTTTGATTCCATGCTTCTTTTCGCTACGTCTGCTTTGGGCTAAGCAGGATAATGCTTCCCCAGAGATGTCTACATCCTAATACCCAGAACCCAATAAACATGTTAAACTGCATGCCAGTGCAGAGTTAAGGTATTAAATGAACTATAGGTTACTAAAGCTGATCTCAAAATATAAAGATTATCCTGGACCATTCAAGTATGCTGGATGTGATCTCAGGGATGCTTTAAGTGAGTGGCAGACTGATACAGTACAGAAAGATGTGACACATTCTCGCTGTGTTTATAGATGTGGCATGTGAGCTTGTAGGAGCCAGTTTTCTCTTTCCACTAGGAGGGTCCTGGAGATAATGACTTGAAGGCATGTGACTTAACCTGCATGTCCCCAGCCTAGAAGGTGTCCTTTGTAGATCAAGGTTCAGCATCTTCTGGAAGCTTAGGCAAGAAAACTGATTCTAGAACATGCAGTGTCTTCCCCCTCCCCTCATTGAAACTGATTGTGAACTTCTGAACTACAGACCCATGAAAAAACAATGTCTTTTGTTGTTGTTGTTGTTTTGGGCCATTGAACTTACATGGTAATTTGCTACAGTAGTCACCAAAGCCTACTCTTCAGTACTTCAGTATGTTCCTGCCTTGCGCCTCTCTCTCTCTCTCTCTCTCTCTCTCTCTCTCTCTCTCTCTCTCTCTCTCTC
>JANHMN010000016.1:37832854-37855034 GCA_030674055.1 Rhabdomys pumilio | reverse complement strand
CTCTCTCTCTCTCTCTCTCTCTCTCTCTCTCTCTCTCTCTCTCTCTCATAGATAGACAAGGTCTATCTATGTAGTTATGGCTGTGTCTTGGAACTCACTATGCAGAGCCTTGGACTTACAGAGATTCATCTGCCTCTGCCTTACCAGTGTTGGGGTGCACCACTGTGCCCAGTCCAAGATTTCTACATTTTCCATCACTGTGTTTGATTTCCCAGGAACTCCACACAAAATATTCCCTTTTGGAACTGGTGTCTCACTAATCCTACTGTTCCATACTGATACCGTTCATCAACTACCTGAAATATACGTCCATTGACTTGTTTGTTATTTGTCTTCCTGATTAAATATAAACATGAGAACAGAGACTGTTCTGATCATTCCTGTATCTCCAGTGCCTCATGGCATGCCAGGCAAAGAGTACTCTGATAAATACTTATTAAATGGCTCACTTTGTAACTCAGGAAAAAAAACAGGGTTTAGATGAAGGGTTCTTAGGGTAAGAAGTAATAGTTAAGTGATACATAAGAGTTACTAAGTGAAGGAAAAAGTAACCCAGGGTAAGGAAAGGGAAATCTCACAGGAAGCCGTTTAAAGCTGTTTCAGGACCCAGTATTTTCAAAGCCAGTGGAAGCTACAATACAGCAAGACAGGAGAAGATAAGACTGAAACAATCACAAGCCAGATCATTGTCTGCCGTTTAGGATGTGCCTTAACTATGGCTGGTTTTGAGAGCTTTGCACCTAGTGGATGATAGGGAAGAATGTTGAATAGACCGAGAGGGGAGCAGAGCAATCCAGCAAGGGGTCTCAGGAGCAACGCAGCTTGCTCAAAAGCAATGATGGCTTGGAGAAGGGTGTTGGTAAGAAAAAGGAGAAAAGTGGACGATCACAGTCTATTTTGAAGGTATAATTGCTCGGGCTTAAAGAGGAGTTATATATGGCTAACACAGGGAGAAGTGACAAGGATGGGAAGTTTGATGGACATGCCAGATGCTGAGAAAGAGAGAAAGCACAGAGCAGATCTGAGGAGAACGTACAGGAATTCAACTTTTAAATCTAGTGTTTAAAATATCTGTTGGGCATGTCAGGAGGTGCTAAGGGTATTATCGAGTGTTAGACAGATTTGAAACTGACATCTCTGGAAAAGAGATCTGGGTGAGAGATCCGAATTTTAAAAGTCAGGGGTCTACACATGTACTAACTTATGAACAAATACTATAAATTACCTAGAGAGACTGGGTAGATAGACTGAGGGAAGATAGCCTGGGCTATAGCTCTTCAGAACTTTAAATTTTAGGGGTTATGTAAAAAGGGGGTGGAGGGGGGGTGAGCAATCAAGACATAAACTGTCAAAGAACCAAGAAATGAAGAAAGCCTTGAAGAATGCCAAATCACAGAAGTTGCCAAGAGAATGCTTCAGGGTTGCTCAATCTCTCTGTAGATTCTAGTTATTCCATGGCTGGATTTAGCAACGAAAGGACCCATGTTGCTCTTCTTCCTTTTCTAAGAAAGGAAAGTTTTATGGTGGTAAAATATCTATAGCCAAGTTTGCTAGGCTAAAACATACAGCTCAGAGGGCTGAGTACAGACACAGTGAGAGGCATCTGCCTTATCTTAACAAGAACAGTCTCTGAAGGAACAAGAGGTAAATGTTGCCGTGACTTTAGCATTATACAAGGGTGAGGAATTGGTGGCAAGAATACATTCAGGCTTGAGAAACTCTGAAAGGCAATATAGTTACGATAGTTGCTACATTGAAAGAGATAGACGGATTTCTTTTTTTTAAATTAAAGCTATTAGTCCATTATTTAATATTGACTCAAATTATGCTGTAAAGAAAGAAGGACAAAAGATGTGGGAGAGGGAAGAAAGCAAAACTGGGAAAAGAAAAGGCAATGCTGTAGAATAGAAACGGCAGGCTTTTGACAAAATGGAGGGGGGGAGACTGAGCCAAGCACACCCCCATTTGCAGTGTTCCCAGCAAAGCTGTCTGTGAGATTAGTAATCATTCATCTATTCTGTGTGTATTTATTGAATTCCTACTCCTTCCCCCCCCCTCCACACTGAGTCACTTAGGCGAAAGGGGATGTCGAGATGGCCTTCCCAGACATCTGTGTTCCCAGGAGCCTCTGAATGGGCTAGTGAGACTATTCTAGTGACATTTGTTTCAAGGCCACTGTAAACGTCACATTGAGAAATTATCCTTATTATGCTTTTTATTTCAAATAATCCTCAATTGTGTTTCCAGGAGCCAAATCCCAAGAGCTCACACAGTAAACACTGGCTACAGACTCACTCAAGGGACCCAATAACAAGGAAATCCAGGAAGAGTGTCCTTCTGGAAAACGAATGTTTGAGAAATCACAATGAAGTGTTACACTCAACACAAGTGTCAGGGATTAAGAAAAACAAACACAGAAAGTAAACATGCAGCTGTATATCGAAAGAAACAGACATTATCAGCTGAAGCTGCTCATTTGAAAGGATCACAGACAATAAGCTTGTAAAAATATATAAATAAACCTTTGCTAAGAGGGAAAAAGAATTCACAAATATATATATATATATATATATATATATATATATATATATATGTGTGTGTGTGTGTGTGTGTGTGTGTGTGTGTGTGTGCATGTATACGTATATGTATATATACGTATACATACATACATATATGAAATAAAAGTGGAGTATGACAACAGATGCTGTAGTATGTTAAATGAGATAATACAAGTCAAAATTTGAAATTTTGTAGGCTTTAATATATATCTATTTAAGATAAATCTGAATCATCAAAATGGGTTAGTGGATTAGAGAAAGCGCATTAAAATTTCAAAATATGGTAGCTTCACTAAACATCTAAGGAATTAATATCAGAAACAAACTTTCAGAGAAGAGAGGAAAAGAAAGATTTCCAAATGCATTTTTGCAATGATAATATAACCCTGATACCAAACAGTGATCAAACACAGCATAAGAAAGGGAAACCCTAAGCCCACACATATAAATACATTGCTAACATTTTTTAAAATATAGATTGTCTAAAGCGGTGTGTTAAAACTATAATGGCAAGGCACTGTTTTATCTTAGCAACTCAACAGGTTCACATTAGAAAATCAATCAGTGTAACTGTTGCATTAACATACCAACAACAAAATCTATAACCACCTTAGCAGTCTGGGGAAAAGCATAGAATACAATTTCAGTGTTTATCTCAGGTTTTTTTTTTTTTTTTCAAACTATTCCTACTTTAAACACCACTGGGATAGAAGAAGCTACTCCAGCCTGACAAATGGTTTCTGTTTTAAAATGCACAGCATATGGAATAAGCAAGGATGGACACTAGACATATTCTCAATGAGACAGAAAGGAAGGGAGTGTGCTTATTAACACTAGCTGCCCTGGAGGTCTGAGCTCAGGCAGTGAGATTAAGGAAGAAAAGCTGCCAAGGGTGTTATTTTCAGATAATATGATAATCTACGTGAAAACTCCTAAAGCTATCTAAAAATCAACTAATAAGAATGTTTGCCTTTTAAACAAGATCATTAGCCCCTTCAAAAACAACAATCCACAAATTACACTTTTAATAGAAAAATTATCCCACTGTCATGACAACAAAAGCTGTGAGGTATGGGGGGAGGGGACCTAACACAGAGGCATAGGTATTTTGCAAACAAATTATAACATGGTATTGAAGGGTGCTTGAAAAAAATCAGAATATCACTTGGCTTTATAAGGACATCACAGGTCCTCAAAATAAATTGTAAATTTACCTCAGCAAAATACCAAAAAAAATTTTTTTTTCTTTAGAATTTGATGGGCTAATGCTAAAGTTTGTATAGGAGTGAAGTGTTAAAATGGCCAGTGTGGTTTTAAAAGGAACAAAGAGGGACAAGCCCTCCTCTACATTAAGAGTTATTACCAAGCTGTCATAATTAAGGCTCATTATCAAGGCATGGTAATTAAGAGTGTGCCTTTGGCTCAGAATTGGTTTGGTTCATGGAAAAGGACAAACTAGGAACATTTCCATGAATATATGGAAATTTAATTTACAATCATGGTGGCATCACACATTAATAGGGACATGGTGACTGTTAAGTAAATCAGGTCACAGCAGGCTATCCTTGGTGGGGGAGAGAGGGCTGAAATCAATTCCTGCTTTACACCAAGTTTTTCACATGTAAAAAGGAAACATCAGGGAGAAAGATGTAAGCACTGCCTTCATGCATCAGGTGTGGGTCGTTTCTTTAATGATACAGAGACAATAAAAACTGTTTTTTAAAAAATTGTTGTGTTTTTTTTTTTTAGGGATTAATATGGCTGCAACAACATTTAATGCTTTCTATAATACAGGCACATCAAAAATTAAAAGACAAGCTATAGATTGGGACAATATATTCAATGTATATACACATGAAACACTATAAATCCAAGGGATGAAAGATAAAAGGCACACATAGCCTATTGGAAAAATGACAAGGGTTGAGAAAAAACAAATCACAGACTCAGAAACTTCAACAGCCAATAAGTACATGGAAAACTGCCCAGCCACACTAGCAGTGAGGGAAATTCAAATAAAATAACGAGATACTGGGTATTTAAAAGAAAATCCAACTGATAGAAATAAGTCTGACTCTAGAATGGGTTTAGCATCATGTTAGGAAACAGGACGTCTCATCTGCTGCTGATGGGTGTGCAAATTGGGGCGTCATTGGCAGTTTCTAGTGAGGCTCAAAACACGAGTGCTGCCTAGCAATCCTCATCTAGGTACACACTGGAGAAATGCTTACATATGTGCAAAAGAAACAGGCACCAGCCATACCAAAATACTGGCAGCAACTCCAACATTCATCAGTAGGACCAGGAATAAATAGGACACATTCATATGCATGGATCTACAATGTAACAATTAAAATGAGTGAACTGCGTTCATATTTACCAACATGATTAGGAAGAGGGAAAACCCAAAAACATACCAAGGAGGAAGAAACAAGTTGAAGAATAATGTATACAGTCTAAAACCATGTGCATACATTTTTAAAAAGCAATAGCTCATATAGATTCATATGCAGTTGAAAGTTTGCAGCCTAAATTGCAAAGTTGCATACCAAATTCATGATAGTGTTTGCCTTTGGGGGAAAGGTTGGAGAGTGCTGCCAGAGAGGCATGCAAAGGGGACTTGAATTTCATCAGAAAGATGAATAGTTAAATTTTAAAAAGAAGATCTGAAACAGATATGACAAAATAATAACATTTGTTAATTATGCAAGACAGGTACACTTGTATTGTACATTCTTTCATCATTTAAAAAATACCTCCACACGTTTTTTTTCCTAAATCATAAATTTAAAAGAAAAGCAGGTACTAAATCATTCTGAGAGAATTTTCATGTATGAATTGCTGCAGTGTCTGAAAATTTGAGGCAAATACCTTTAACAAAAATTATCAGTTTTAGAAGTGGGTCTCATTAAACACAATACAGCTGCCAATATTATTTTAAAGCTGCTGAAATAAATGATCAGTTCGACAGGTATCAACATAAAAATCATGCTGGGAGAAGCAGGCTGCAAAATGACATGTGCAGCATAGTAACACTTATTAAAATTTAAAATGCACTAACAAAGATACACGTGTCTGTTTACATACTTAGTTAGCTGCGCAATAAAGCATAGCAAACGTTAGAAGAATCTACCCTTTATGATACTGATTAGCCAGGGAGAAAATGAACAGTGCTGAAGAAACGAGGAAAATGACATTCTACCCTCTCTGGATGCTTAATATAAATTTAAAAATCCGAAGCAAACACGACAAAAATATCATATTTGATTATTCTAGTTATTAAGTGTATGGACATATGTTATTCTTGAAGCCTGTGCATCATTTTAATTTTCCAAAGGAAAAAAAATACCGAAGCATTGCAAATAAAATGCACATAACTTAATAGTATAAAAGTAAAGCCTGTGTACATCCCAAACTGTGGTGGCACTACATTTAGAAATTATCCCGCTTATTTTCTGCGGGGGGGGGTTAATTTTAAAAAATAAAAAGGGGGAGAGCAAATAAAGCAATGAAGACACGTGAAAGAAATCATTCATATTTGCTTATAAAAAAGAAAAAGCCCCCACAATCATAAACCACTGGATGGGCATTCTATACCATTTTGCTGCATATTCTTATTTTTAATTTTTTTAATCAAAAGAGAAATAGAAGAGGTTGCCTAATTGGAAACGTGACTTTCTATTATTAAAATTGTGGGAGTCCATTTTAATGTGTTTATCCCGTTGCTAGTCTGTAATTTATATTTCAGCGTGGAAATTTGTTTGTGTGCCTGTGACAGGTTAATGCAGTTTAAACGTGCATTTTTTTCTTTCGTTGCCTGAATAGTTAAATCGTTACTCCACGGATTTTAAGTTTCTATTTCAAGCCGGGAGGATTCTTTGCTGTCGCCAGGGTTAAAACCGCTTCGGATTCAAAGCGCTATTAATTAATGGCTACGTGGTGATCTATTGGCGACGCGGCTACCGATCGTGCATTATCAGCCGAACTGCTAAATGAGAAAACTTTGTTTCGCCCCCGTTTTCTTTTGGGTGAAGACTTGGGGCTATTTTCCATTTGAGCTGCGAGCGGTGGACGCGAGTCAAACGCAATCCCAGCCCACTTCGCCAGCGATCGCGTTTGCGAAGCGAAAGACAAGTCAGGTATTAGCGCCGCTTTTTTTTTTTTTCCGCCGCTCCCTCCTCCCCCTTAAGGAAAAAAAAAACTTTCTAGGACTCTGCCGGACACCCAACTGGCCAGGAACCAGGGGCGCGGGGGGCGAGGCCGGCAGACTGCCCAGAAGTTGCGATCCGGGACTTGCGCGCATTGAAATTACCTGGCTCGCCAGCAGCGGAGAGAAAGCGCAGACAAGATAATTTCTCAGGCTGCTGGGAATGCCTTAGCCCGCGCGGCAGCGCGATCCAGGGGTGTCCTCGGGCCGGGGCGGGTCCCCGCCACCCCCGCAGGCTTCAGTGCGTCAGGGCGCGTCAGGCAGGGCGGGCTCGGCTCCGGCAGCAGCGGCTGCGGGCGGCGAGCGGCGCGCACCGGCTTCCAGCTCGTTCGGCTCCAAGCGGCGGGACGGACGCTCCCGGGGACTCACCGGCCCGCGGCTGGCCGCGCTCGGACGGCGCTCGCCCGCAACCGGGCGCCGCCAGCATGTCGGCCGCCGTGGCTTGCCTGGACTACTTCGCTGCCGAGTGCCTGGTGTCTATGTCCACCCGAGCCGTGCTGCACCGGCGCGCAACGGACCCCGAAGGCGCGAGCGCAGCGGCTGTCTCCGAGGTGGGTGCCGTGTCTCGGGAGTCGGCAGGGAAGGGTACGGGGTCACGGGGGGTGCTGTGGATACCCCCGGTCCTCGAAGTCCCCGCTCCGAGCCCCGGAGAAGGAGATGCCGCTCCCCACCTGCTGGCTGCGAGCGCTTTGGCTGATTTAAGCTGTAGTGCCCGGGAAGGCTCCAGGGAGGACCCCGAAGACGCTCCGTGTGCCTCAACTAGCTGCTTCGAGCCTACCTGGTGCTCCAGCCCTACTGGGTGCTCTGAGCCTACCCAGACCTTCTTTGAGGATGAGCTCTCTGACGCTGAGAGCTCCTGCAGCGATTCTGCCATCCTGGGTGCGCCAGAGGCCCCAGAGGAGCCTGATGACAGCGGAGAAGTGCCCGAGGGGCCCCCAGGGGCCCGCCCTGAGCCAGCAACGGTCCCGGCGTACCGGAGGAGGCAGATTACGACCACATCCAAGCGACATCAGTGCTCCTTTCATGGCTGCAACAAAGCCTATTACAAGTCATCGCACCTCAAGTCACACCAGCGTACCCACACCGGGGAACGCCCCTTCTCCTGCGATTGGCTCGACTGCGACAAGAAGTTTACGCGTTCTGACGAGCTGGCCCGCCACTACAGGACGCACACCGGTGAAAAGCGCTTCTCCTGCCCGCTGTGCCCCAAGCAGTTCTCCCGGAGCGACCACCTGACCAAGCATGCCCGTCGCCACCCAACTTACCATCCCAACATGATTGAGTACCGGGGTCGTCGTCGCATTCCCCGCCCTGAGCCACCACCCCCAGCCCTGGTGGAAAGCTCTGGTTCCGACTCTGGCTCCTCTTCTGGCCAGGAGACCAGCTTCACTGCTTGCCTGTAGAACTGTCTTGCTGTCTGTCTTTTCCTCAAGCACAATCCCCATCCCCGCCGCCCCCCAGGCCGCTGTCCTTGCCTTCTCTCTGTCCATTCCTATTTTCCAGGTTCATTAGACCAAGGCACAGACTGGTTGCTCCGCACTGGGGATGGTTCCAGACAAACTTGTCGGACTCTGGAGAGGGACTGGGAGCCAGAAGATAGTGGGATGTCTTGCAACAACAAACATCTTCTGAAATGAACTGTTTCTTCAACACAGCCTGCAGGAAGCAGTGAGAAGGGATGAACTCTCCAGCGTATTGAAGATTCTTCCCTCCATGGCACCAGAAATGAAAAACTGAATTCTGAGATGCTTGAGGATCCCCCAGTCCCAAATGACTCTGGTGTCTTACCCATTGGCCAGGGCGGACTTTGGAGAGGGTGTTCAGGGTGGCAGTCTTGGAAATGTCCAGACTTGGATGAAGAGAGGCCTTTGGAAACAAAATATTTCTATTTCTGTAAACAGCAATGTTTACTAATTTATTTTCAGTATCTTGAAAACAAAAATTTCAGGTTGATGGGAAGCTAATGTCTTTGACTCTCCCTATTGCCCCAGCTACCTCTGCTTTGTGGATGTATGGCTGGGAGACGCTTTTTGGTGCCTGGGGAGTGGTATGAGTCGGCTTGCTGTTCCTATAGCATAATTTGGAACCCTGCGCTTGCATTGTAAACCCCCTCCCCGCTTTTTAAAATTCCTTCTCAGGGGTAGTAACTTTCTGGCTCACGATTATGGAGAGATTGGTTAAGTAATTTGGAGGCTACCTTAAGAGCACAAGAGAGAAAAGACTGGTCTGAAACAGTTTCTCTTCACCTAGAGGGCAAGCCCAAGTAACTTTTGTGTGGGGCAGGTACAAAACAATGCTTTTCACAACCATTGTTAGTGGTTCAGAGAAAAAGGGTAGATGACTTCCTGCTGCCCCACCCTAAGTAATCTTAAGGGTAGTCGAGTGTGTTCACCTCTTAGTGGCTAAGTAGGGCTGAATTTCTGTGGAGGTCTGCACATTGTTGTTTCTGTTACAGGTGAATTGGGAGGTGAAGGGAGAAGAGAGAGATTGGTTTATTTTAGAGAGCTGCTGTCTTGAATTTGGGGTGGGAGCAGCTAGACAATAGCTGTTAGCAAATAGGAGCACCTCCTCTAACATCAGAATCTTAGGTTAAAACCTCAGGGCCCTTCTGCCCCCTTGAAGGAATAAGACATCAGAAGTATTCTTCTGTTGTGTCCCAGCTACTGTGGACTGAAATCGCTGATGTTTGTGAGTGCCTGTGTGTACGTATACATGTGTGTTCCTTTCGTTAAATATGAGGCTGAGAGGCCTTTCCTAACCTGATGAGGTCCCCTATGACCCCCTCCTGCATATCTTATAGCACCCATCCATCACACTTGTAAAAGGTGTTGTGATCTCACGGAGTTGTAAGAGGCACTTGAGTAAGCAAATTGCTTTCCCCTGTTTTATAGATCAAAACGCTGATGCTTAAATTATCTTAAAAGTTATATGCTAAGTTTCTGCTAAGAGCTATGAGTAAAAGTAAAGTGTATTGACCTTTAAATTGTGTTCCTTCGTGCTGTGTTCCCATGTTCTCACCCTACCTCCCTATCACCGTGATGCCCTGCCATTCCTGTTTTCTGCTGCTGCTATAAATCTTTAAATGCTGAGAACTTACCTGAGTCCTTTGGCTGATGTATTTAATAACAGAACCCTTTTCTTAACAGGCTAAATCCATCTCATGTCTACACCTGGCAGTCTTGGGTGAGGATGGTTCTTCAGCATCCTGGGAGAGACTTTTCTTTGGGGCTGATAGACTCATAATGTCATTTCTCTTCTGTTTCTTGTCCTGGGCATTCAGGTATCCTTGAGAAAATAAATGATTGCAAGCATAGCATTGGAATGCTACTGGCTTCTCATAAACTATGTGAGGAAGGGATCCTTGGATTGGCCCAAAGAAGGTAGCCTGTAATCCTCAGGAGGGAGGGTCAGAGTTTTACAGCGAGGGCAGGAAGAGCAGGTAGGATTGCCCTTGAATTACACATAGGAGGACAAGATCCTTAACCTGTGGTTTTTTTTTTTTTCCTTTAATTGGGAGAAGGTCTCCTTTTGCTTCTCTGTTTTTTCATGTGAAGCTAGATAATTTGGGTACTCTAGGGCCCACGGAGGTAACGTTTCCTTTTTGCCCCCTTCAGGAGAAGATCTACTATTGGGTAACTGAATTAAAGAAGCTAACGAGAACCTCTGTTAACTATTCAGGAGTTAAGTTTTTAAAAAATACTTAGATTCCCAACTGATAAAGAACTTAATTTTCAAGGCCTCAAATAATGTCCGTAGTTAAGATTCTACCTTGGGGACTTTTGTTTGGGACTGTCTTCTGATATACCACTACTGTCAGGTCTTACTTAGAGTTCTGAGTTAAGAGATACTCAGAACTCCACAGTGGACAGATAAAAGAAGCAAGATTTAAAAAAAAAAAAAAAAAAAGGTCTTTCTTGGTCTGAGTATTGTTCTTGGCACTCGAGCAGTTTGTGGGAAATATTTATTAGTGAGATGCCTTAGAAGAACAGTTTGAGTCTCTTGGTATCTCTTTTTTCTAGTTTTTTGTTAAACGGATCAGGCTCAGTGAGAAAATGTATCTGGGTGTTGGTTGTGTTTGGGCTGAGCCTCTGTGGCCCTAGCCATCTTCATCTCCTCAGATCTGATACAGGAATGATCAAGTAACAGAATCTAATAATAGATGTCTTTTTTTTTTTAACTTACAAAGACCCACCAACCTCTGCCTCCTGAGTGTTGAAATTAAAGTCCTGTATCATTACACAAAATCAAAACAATTTTTTAGGTTTGAAAAAAATTTTAGTTATAATAAATTTATTTTTACTCATTTTTTTAGAACATCAAGGAGGTTAGAAAGTTGTCGATTTTTTTCTTTTATTTATTTATTTATCATTTATTTATTTTTTTTAGATGTATTTTTGAAACCTGGGTTGGAAGCTGGGGATTAATTCCAGGCCGGACCTTGAATGTGAGATACATGTATTCCCTATCTTCACCTCCCCAAGAGGAGGTGAAGGGTACAGGCTAGCCTCATTTATGGAGGCAACGATCTGTTATTTGTCCCCATTTATCTTTTTTCAAGCAAGGAGTCATTTTTGGGATATCTCCCTCTGCCTCGTCTACCTCTCACTTCTCCCATTAGAAAAAGATGGTATTCTTTAATTGGGACATGAGGAATTGGGTTATTGCACACACATCCTACACCTCTATTCCTTCTGCAACTGCCCAGCGTACACACAACTCAGATCCTGCTTTCATGTGGCTATCACACTTGGCTGCCTTCCAGAGGCAGGTCTGAAGAACATCTTACATCTTAACTGCCTTGAAGACATCATGGTCCATGCTGCTGTCCAGGTAAGTGGTTTGTTTTAGTTTTTGTTTTAATCTCCTTTTGGGTGGGTCACCTCAAGTCTAAGGATTGGGTGATTTGTGAAGACAGAGTAGTAGAAAACGCTTCTTTGATCATGATATAGCTTTATCAGCAAAGTACTAACATTTTGATTTTTAATTCTATCTCTATTACACATTTGAATGAAGGGATATATATATATATATATATATATATATATAATTTTAAATAATATATATTATATAATATATAAATAATTTTAAATAATATATATTATATAATATATAAATAATTTTAAATAATATATATTATATAATATATAAATAATTTTAAATAATATATATAATTATTTACTTAGATAAATTAATTATATAATATATAATTATATATATTAATTCCTCCTTTAATCCCTAACATATTTAAATGTGTATTTGATATTAAATATTGATTAGGAGTTGTGACTGGAGTTAAGGGACTAAAATAGGTTGTCTAATGTGCTAGGACAGCTTTAATGCTTTAGTTAACTCAAGTCTTGCAGTTCTTTGAGTTTTTCAAATCCAAACAGCTTATGCTAGCGATTGCTTATCTTTAAATCATTACTTTTGAGAGACATTGGAAGTTAAGGCTTGTGAGAGTGGCCCCCATAAGAGACTAACTGGCCTTAGTTTTTGTAGATATGTCTGAGACAAGCTTGCTGCAGAAAGGGGATGCATCATACAGCTGAATGGGTGTTTTGGTTTTGTTTTGTTTTGCTTTGTTTTGTTTGCTGCCTTTATTTCCAGTCACAATGAGAAGTGGTGACTTGAGGTTGCAAATTCCACCTATACTTTAGAACACAGACTTGGGAATGCCCTTGCTCTAAAATTGTACTAGAGACTATCACAAAGCATTAGATTCATTTTCCAAACTTGATGCTTCCCGATTATGATATGAATTGCATCTTTAAGTAGAGTTAAAGAAAAACTGTCAGGAGGGACCAGGTTTTTACTTCATGTGGAGTAGGTAAACCTTCTGTTTATGTTCCGAGTTGGTGCTAGATTCATTGACTGTGTAATCCCCAAAACGGAATCTCAGTGACCTATTCAGTTGGAATTCTCTGTGTCCAACCACAGAGGAATGATGGATTTTATTATAAATATATAAAGAAGAATGGAGTGTACATTGAAGGGAGTTTTATTCAGAAAGAAGCAATGTCATTAGAATCCCAATGGCAGAAAAGATATTTTAAAGGGTTGTGTCTAGATACTTCTGCCTCTACAATCACATATGCATTTAGACACTGAATTTAAAAAAAAAAAAAGAAGAAGAAGGGAGTTAATAAGACATAAAGGGAGGTGGTTGATCTAGCTAGCGAACATGGATTTATTAAGAAGAAAAATGTGACAGTACTGATATAAAAGAAAGTAGAATTTAGAGATAATAAAAAAGACAAGATTAAAAGAGGGCGACGCTGTAGTCATTACTAAATTAGAGGAAGTAATTGGAAAGAATGCTAACGAAGGACGGAAAGCAAGTTTTCAGAGAAATTCCCATCCACTATGGAGATCTCAGGGTTAAGAAGTTATTAGGAAGCACCTGCCTAAGTCAGCAGAGAAATTAAGGAAAACACACCCTTTGGGCCCTGATGTAGGAATCCGTGACTGCTCGGAGAGTGAAATGATTAGACCTTCAAGAGAAAGCAGAGGAAGACAAGACTCAGAAATATGTACAGATAATTAATCTGATGAATTGAAATAAGGAAGGAAAAGAAAAGACACTAACATCTTAATAGGCTCCAAAGTAAGCATTTGTAAAATGTAAAATTTGCAAAAGTGAGACACCAATTTGTGGTTTAATTTGCAACAAACTGGTAACAAATGCTGATTTCTGAAATTGGTAATGAGTATCTATCAAAGGATGGGGAGGCAGAGGCAGGTGGATCTCTGATTTCTAGGCCAGCCTGGTCTAAAGAGCGAGTCTGGGACAGCCAGGGCTACACAGAGAATCCCTGTCTCAAAAAAAACTAACAACAACAACATCAACAACAGACTATCTATCAAAAGCCCAAGGTAAACACCAGACTGTGAAAGTTTACAAGCTTTCTTATTGGATATGTGGTAAGATAAAATATCTCAGTAATCAAGCAGATAAGAACATAAAATACGTCTAATATATACTCATTGCCTTACATATTACAATTTTGGAAGTTTAAAAGAAAAAGTCTACATAACTAAAATAAAAAGGGAGATTAATGAAAACACAGAATTGAATAGGAGCAGAAAGCATGCTGGAGACATGAATAGCATGAGGGAGAGAAATGTAGTCTGTAGCCAGGGGCTTTTCTTGGATAAAAGAAAGGTTGAAAGTGAAGGAATTAAGGTTTTTAACTATTAGAAGAAAAGAAAAACAATCAAACTCAAAGCAGACACAGACATGCATGCTTTCCATATTCTCAGAAAGGCAGTGGCCCCAAAGCAGTTTTTAAGAGTTTCTTAAAGGTGGAAGAGGCCTCTTAGTGACTGTGGCTTCCAAGAGCCTATTACATAGTCACTGTATGTGTGATTTAAGATTTCGTATGAGCATGATGCAGGAAGTAATTATGGGGAAATCCAAAACAATCTTAGTGGGATAATGTTTTTAAAACTTAAAAGAAGAAATTAGTGAGACAGAACACAAAATTAGAATCGACACAACCTTTGAAAGCCTAATAAAATCATTTTTGTTTAAAGTAAGAAATGGATTTAAAATAGTTAGCATAGAGATATCATCAGGAAAAAGAAAGACAAAATCACATGGCAGATGAGCAGAATTTTTAATCATAAGAGAATAATACAAATAACTTTGTATCAATTAAAATGCATTTTGTAATTTATATATTCTGTAATTTTATAATAAGAATATAGTATTGAAAATGGTCTAAGACAACATAGAAAATCTGAAATAGTGAAATAGTAATTCACTAATAGAAATTCTCCAAAGGGTATCACCCCAAGGCAATTGTATAGGTAAGTTCTGTAAACCTCTAAAAAATAATAATAATAATTATGTCATAGAAGCTGAAGAGCTGCCTTCAGGAATGGCTGCTCTTCCAGAGAACCAGGATAGAATTTCAGCACCCACATGGTAGCTTACAACCAGTTATAACTCCAGTCCTAGCGATCTGATGCCCTTTTCTGGCCTGCGTGGACACACACACACACACACACACACACACACACACACACACACACTCTACTTCTAACTTGTATAAATTGCTCCAGAGCATAGAAAAAGAACTCTGTTTTGTATAGTAAGCTCTGATACCAAAATAGACAAAAGATACCTGTTTAATCTATAAAAACAAGTGTAAATATCCTACACAAAATATTAGAAGTTTGAAGTCAGCCTCAAATGAAAACCAAAACATTCTCACAATCACATGAAGCCCGTATCATCAATAAAAGATTAATTCAGTAATAATAATATGTCAATATATTAAACTGTGGACTGGAGAGATGGCTCAGCAGTTAAGAGCACTGACTGCTCTTCCAGAGGTCCTGAGTTCAATTCCCAGCAACCACATGGTGGCTCACAACCATCTGTAATGATTTTGATGCCCTCTTATGGTGTGTTTGAAGACAGCTATAGTGTACTCGTATGCATTAAATAAATAAATAAATAAATAAATAAATAAATGTGTGAAAAACAAAATATGATGAACTAAATAAAGAAAAAATCAAGTATGTTTTTATATTGCAGCAATCAACAATCAGAAAATATAATAGACTAAGAGATTCTGTATATGATAGCAGCAAACAGCATTAATAACCTTTATGGAGATAACTGCAAAATTTTTTCTTACTCCAAAAGAGTTGAGAGTAACTGTACGAGTCGTATCTGTGGGTGGTGAAATTCAGCAATTCTGGAAAATTAGCAGTTCTTCCTTTAGATAACCGTAAATTGTTAGTAACATCTGGAACAACACCCTGATGACTCTCCACTGAGCTCACCTGCCTTCTCTTCTTTCTTTTTTCTTTTTTGAAGCCAGAGCCTCAAGCATTCTAGGTATGCTATCAACCTCAGCTCTCACAGAGCTTTTAAAAAGAACCATTTCAGAGGAGCCAGAAAAAAAAAAAAAAGAAAAGAAAAAAAGTGTTTCAGCAGATATCAAAATATTACAAAGTCGAAATGATTGAACCACCATAGCGTAGTGTAGCATCAGACAAATGGATAAAGAGAACTGAATAAAGAAATAGACCTATGAATAGAGATCCTGATGGATAAGAACAAAGACGCGTCGTGTCAGTGCAGATAAGAGAGACAGCTGATAAATGCTACAGAAACAATAGATTAATCACAAGGAAAGGGAAACAAAGCGTACACCGGTCTCTGTTGAAGCTTTCCAAATTCCACAGTAAATACTTAAACTGTTTAAAGTTTTTTTAAAAATTAGTTAAAAATGCTAGCAAATTTCTCTATGGTCATAAAGCAAGGGAAGTAGTCTTGGTTATGACACAATGCTATTTTTATATATTAAGTTATTTATTGTGGGGTTGGGCCTTATGCGTGCTAGGCAAAAAAAAAAAAAAAAAAAAAAAAAAGATAGAAATTTTAAGAAGGAAAATAGTTTGGCCAAATGAAAATTTAAAAATATTTTACATTTGAAAACCAATAAATAAATGTATACAAAACTGCATTCTGCAAAAGATAATAGCAGTCAGAAGTTTAAGTTCCAGAATATATTAAGAGTCAAAACTTCAATATATGAAGAACAACATACACACACACACACACACACACACACTCATACACACACATACACACTCATACACACATGCTCACACACACATACACTCATACACACACGCTCATACACACACACTCATACACACATGCTCACACACATACACACTCATACACACATGCTCACACACACATACAATACACTCACAAACATTCATACACACAAACTCATACACACATGTACTCATACACACTCAAAGACACACATACACTCTCACACACACACATACACTCATTCACACATACATGCACACATGCACACACATACACCATACATTCATATACATTCACACACACACTCATATACACACGGACTCATACACACACACCATACACACATGCCATACACACACATTTACACACACACACACACACACACACACTGACAAAGATATGCATTTAAAGAAAAGTACAGAGCTAAGAGCTAAGAGTGACAGGAACGTCATCCTTCTAAAAGGGAAATCTCTTTATGTGTAGCTTGAATCAGTTAAAAAGGATAACATTTTTAAAATATCATAAAGGAAAGAGAAATATTATTTTTAAAACCTCAAAGCATCCAGGTACCATGGTTCACCCCTGAAGTCCTAGTATTTGGGAGTCAGGCGCAGAAGAGTTCAGAGTTTATGCCAGTGTGAGCTACACAATGAGACCGATGAGACCCTGCTAGAGAAAATAAATAACAGCAGGCGCTGGAGTGGGAAACGTGTGCCGACCATAAAAGCCAGCAAACGTGGCATGCTTCAATTTCAAAGCACAAACGTTAGTAGGATTAAGAGAAATTTATTTTATGTAGAAAAAAAAAGAGTATACTAAGAATCCAAAGTAACCTAGGACCTTTTGCATCTACTTAAAGGCTATCAGCTCAGGAGCTATTGTGCCTATTCTAGCGCTGGGGGGGTGGGGGGGGGGAAGGCTTCTGGGTTCGTTCGTTCGCTACTCCTGTGGCTGTAATTCCACCGCAGGTGCAGCGGTAGCAAGTGTCAGCACAGATTAAATCACAGAGAAGCAGTGTGCATCCCTTCAAGAAAAAAATCACCCCACCCCTCCCCCACCGTACTTATGCCCATTTTAGTTACCCAGGAGGGCTACCGCAGATTCAGGGCTCAGCGCTGAATATCGGTGGCATTTCAAATTTTCTAGCTCTGTAAAGGCAGAGCCGAGCAAAACCAAACGTACAAACATTTGCAAACCAATTCGAAGGGAAGAAAAACTGTTGCGCGCTGTCTTGTCTATAGCTCTGATTAATGCATTCCCAGCCCATTAGTGACGGAGGCATTCAAAATTGTCAATTAAGGTAAGAGAATTAATTTCTATTTCAATTTGCCATTTTCAGTTAAGAATATTCCCACTCAATTTAATTTTGTTTTTGAGATAAAAGGGGAATCAATTTAAAATTCAAACTCTCTCAGGGCTCTCCCCAACCTCTTGCCGCGTTCCTGAGTGTCAGACAGTTTGCATAGAACAGAACAGTAGTCAGGGCTCAGTACAGGGCTGTTCTGTGGGTCTTCACTCAGTTTCCCTGCTACATGGCCAGGATGGAAGTTTCTGGACAAATTGTGAGTGCGCCCAAGAATTACAACGGATCTTGCCTAATTGTGATACTGTTTTGTTTTGATGCCTTTCTGGTTTTCAAGCTGCTAAATCTGGCTGAATCTGATATCTGTGATGTCCCCACTGAGTGTGATGGTCTCATCTGCAATCTAGACTTTTAGACTTCCAATTCTCTCAGTATGCCTGCTCGATCCAGCCAAAGTGGGGAAAAAAAAATTCTGGCTCTCCTCCGTATCACAGGAAAGCCACAGGGAGCTGGCTAAAGAAAAAAAAAAAAAAAAAAAAAAAAACAGAAGTCTGCCTGCATAGATGCCTCTGTTTCTTAAATGGCACCATGTTACCCTGCTGTCAGTAGGCATGGAATAGAAGTAAAGGACTAACCCAGACATCATGAGCCTACCTTAGTGTATCCAGGGTTTCTGATTTCATGGTGCCTTCGTCTATTCTAGCCTATGGAAGGAGGGACTGGTTGGTTACTTTTCAAGGATCTATGTATCCAAATTCAGATTCAATCCTTTAGCCTTCCTCCAAGCCTTGGCTCTTCCAGTGGGGAAAAATCTTGACTTTCTCACTCAGGAGGTGCTAACACCCTAACTTTGCTCAACCTATCTACTGACTTAATGTTTGGATTCAGGCTATATGCTTTGCTCTTAATATTTGCCAGACTTGGAGATTTAGGCTCCCTTTCGTTTCCAACAAAAATTTTAGGACTGCTATTGAATCGGAGATCAAATGTGCAAGACGAAGTAGAGTCCTTTACTTTTACACGCCTGCCCTAGCAGCCTGCATACTGTTTGGTTGAAAGAGAATAGGCGTCTAGAAAAGCAAAAAAGGAAGAATGCATAATGGTATTTTTCAAAACAAAATTCCTCCCTTATGCCAATACTTGGACTGCTTAAAGACTGAGTGATTAGTCCTGAAGGTTGAAATATTAAAAAAATCACTTTGTCTTTACATTTTGCTTTCCTGTCTAATTAAGGCCTTATCCGTGAAGACATTTGTCAATATAAGTAAGGCAAAAGGAAGCTTTACTCTGTCTTTTGTGGATTCCTAAGACTTAGGGAAAGCCCAAGACTGAAGAAGGTCTGTGTCATTGCTGCTGTTGTGTGAGTAGGGCCATAGTTGATAGCAGAGGCAGTGTCAGTAGAATCTTTTCATGCTGCTGGTCCCTGGGGAGTGCTAGGGCTTCCTGTCCCATCAAAGGAGGGACGGCAACTTGGTCAGTGAGTTCCAGCAGGGGTCAGCAATGGATTAGACTGGAATGCACAACAGAGCCCAGAGGAGGTGTGAGAGGCTTTCCTTCTGCCCTGTTATGTACCCTTGGCTTTGATCTTTAAAAACCAAGTTTCCTTGGGCGTGCAATCGAGTAAGATATTTACCAAACATTTACAATGTGTGAGGAACGGTTATAGGCATGTTGGGAAATATAAGTAAACAGAAAGGAAGTTCTTTCATATTCCGGTCAAAGAGATATAGAAAATAAAGAAGAAATAAATTATATAGTATGTTAGGCAACAGATGATGTGGAATTAAGAAAAAGCAGAGGACTGGCAGTAGGGTTAGGTTGAGGGCTTTGTTGTGCACATAGATATGAACGAAGACTTAAAGGAGGTGAGGGAGTCAGCCAGCAGATACCAGGACAAAAAGCATTCCAGGAAGAGAGCATAGCTAGGTACCAAGGTATTCCTTGAGGATGTTAAACAGGATTAGAATCCACTGCATATTTCAAGAGAACTTTCAATGATTATGTCAAGCAGAGAAGTCTATTAGGGAGTGATTCCATTCACAAATCTCATTTGCAAATTTGGTTGCACCGGACCAAACCAATGGTAGGAGGTATGATGAGAAGAAATCAATTGTGGGTACCTTTTTTTTTTTTTTTTAAAGGAAAAGCCTGTAGACTTCCCTAAATGGTTTTCTATTGGGATGGAAAGAAAGAGAAGAGTCCAGATGACTCAGAGGTCTGAGGCCAAAGCATCTGGATAGAGCTGCTGCTGTCAGCTGAGATGAGGAAAGCTGGAAGTAGGACAGACTTGTTAGGAAGGAAAAGCATTCTGTACTAGACATTTCAGTAGAAAATTTGAACAGGCAGGAAAATAAAAAGTCTAGAGTTTTAGAGAAAGTCTGATTTAAAAAAAAACAAAAAATTAGTATATATAGATGCTATTTAAAGCTGTACATCTGAGTCACATGAGCAAGAGTAACTATAGAGAGCAGAAGGGGAAAGGTTAAATGCCGGCCTCAGAGAGTCCTTCAGGAAGAAGTGAGGAAAGTGAGGGTCCAGCAAAAGACATAGAGTGAGGCAGGAAGAAAGCCAAGAGTGAAATATTCCCAGAGCCTCACAAAGAAAGAACAGACCATGGGGGTGGCCCACATCATGAGATGTGGTTGCCAAGCTAGTCAGACTGGGGAGCTGACCATCAGTCAGTTACTGGGGACCTCAGTAAGAGCAAGTGTGGAAGACTGGTAGGGGCAGGTATCTAAGTGCCATGGACTCAAGAGAAAAGGGTAAGACACTGAAGACCACAAGGAGAAGGCACTGTTCTGATAGGGTTTTTTGTTTGTTACTTTTTTTTGTTTTGTTTTTGTTTTTGCAAAGAAATGGAGTGGAAGTCAGCTGGAAAAACGGAGACAAGAAAAACAACTTTTTGGGTTAAGATGAGAAAGAAATTAACCAGTTAATAATAAACCAGCAAATAATCCAAGAGGGAGTGAAAGGTTGTTAGTGGAAGACATCAAGATAGGGGTGGCTAGAACACTGTCTCTCTGCACAACTAGGGCCGTAAGACCTACTATGTACATAGGAGGATGGACTTCAATAGCTGCATGGGTGCTGTGCCTTAAGGAGGCAAGGCAAACTCTGTGGTAGACAATGGCAGGTGAATCAAAGTGGTGGTTGCAGTCAGTGGAAGTTCTTAACAATTGCTCAAACTTTCTCAGGAAGGACCTAGAAAGAAAGGTCATCAACCAAGCTCGAACCTAGCACGTGAGCTGTTAAGAGTTTGAAGAGGGAAATGTATGATAAAGTCACCGGAGAAGCTGCGAGAGAAATTAGCTAGGGTGTGTGATTGCCAGGTGCCATTAAGAATTCGCTCAAAGCTTGTGGTTGTGAATTTAAAATGACACCTCTCTCTCCTTATTCATGGGGACACTCCGACTTCATTGAATTACACAGGTTTACGTACGTTGGGCAAAGATGAGCTGACCGTTTTAGTTTAACTCAAAAGAATTCAGTGAGAGCAAACAAGGGAATCAGAGGTAAGCAAGTGGGCATATTTGCAGTGACAGAGCATAGGATTTAAGCCGGATGCAGAGGGGTCCAGGAATATTAAGGCTAGAGAAGGAAAGTGGGAAATAAATTCCCAACACAAATGAAATAATACATCAGGAGCTTAAGGTCACCGTCTGCCTCGATGTGAACTTGAAGCCCTATCTCATAACACCCTGCACCCCAAAGACAAGAGGAAGAAAAGGAAAGTAATGACAGTGTTATAATGAGCCTGGAGATTAAATTATTAAGAAATATTGACAAATGGCCCGCTGATACTTTTTGAAGTAAATCGCTAATCGAATCTTGTAACTGAAACATACAATTTATGACTTAATGTAACTATCACACTCAATGAAAGATAATATTGCTACAAAGTAATATGTGCTTGGAGACAGTCTAAACCCAACAAGGAGAGAGTTCCCTGGGGATTCTTGTCAATATTTTCCATTACTCAATGTTTCTGCTTAGAGAGAGAGAAAGAGAGAACTATGCTTTTGACAGTGGTTGCTGCTTTTATACCAGTCAGTTGGAGAGAGAGAGAGATCCTGAGCCACTTTTTAAAAAAATAAACAACCGGGTTTTATGTAGCCCGGACTGGCCTTAAATGCACCATGAAGCTGAAGATGACCTCAAACTCCTATGATTTCCTCTCTATCTCCAAGTGCTGGGATCGCAGGTGTGTGCATCACACCGGGATTTAAGGCTGAGCAGAGGTATTTTGATCTCCTTGATAACTGTAGTGACTGGTATAGACTGGCTCCTCTACTTCATTTTGGTGACATTAGTATCTTTGTGACAGGCCATCTTGCCTTTTACGGGGGGTGGGGGGGGCTCACCAAGTGGAGTATTGCTGTCAGTGTGTTCATGGTGTAGTCTGTCCTGGTGTGCTTCCTGTGATATAGAGGTAGTCTCTCTCCACAGATGTTATAAAGCAAAACCACATTCTCCAGAAAGCATTTAGCTTCATGAGCCTTGGGCCATTGGCAGGGACACAGTGACATCCCCAA
>JANHMN010000016.1:37795354-37827854 GCA_030674055.1 Rhabdomys pumilio | reverse complement strand
CACCTTCTTGAGCCTGATGTCTCAGGGGTACGTGGAATGCTCCTGACTGGCTGTGACACAGTCATCTCTCAGGGGAACACAGAATACACCCTGACTGGCTCATCTCTCAGGAGTATGTGGAGTACATATACATAGGAGGCAGTCTTAGCTTCTAGTTTAATGGAATCTCTGACTCCATCCCCACCATAAAAGCATTCCTTCAGCTGATATTAATAGCAAGCTGGGTGTAAAGTAAATGTGACTGTATATGTTGTAATCCCAGAACTCAGAATCAGGGTAGGAGAATGATGAGTTCAAGGTTAACCCGGGTTACATACAAATACTGCCTTAAAAACTACAACAGAAACGATGAGGGGCAAGGCCAGGGTTGTCAAAAGAACTTTAACTAAACAAAGTCCAAAATGAAGACCACGGGGATGTTTCCCTGACATTGGCTTTGGGGAAACAGCATCGTCACTCAGTTCTGGTTCATCCCTCCTAACCTGCTCAGCTTCACCCTTGAAGTCTTTTCTGTCAGCTGACACCTGAACTGAGGCTTTAGAAGGCTTTCCACCTGCGTGCTTTCTGGAAGACAGAGTTCTTGGTAACCCCAGTAGATCCCGATGGGCAAACCTTACACTTTCTTTTAAGGTGATTGAATTTCTTAATTCAGAAAAATGTTATATGAGGGCCAACGATGTAGGTCAGTTGCCTAACATACACAAGGTCTTGGATTTGAATCCCAGTGACTGTCGGAGGCAATGGCCAAACGATGACAAAACCCACAAAGTGTGAATAGGCGCAAAATCCAAAGAGGACAACAGTGAGAGCCGTAGGCAAGCAAAGAAAAAACTCACAGTTGTGACAAGAGCACACACTTATGAACCCAGCTCTTGGGAGGTAAAGGTAGGAGGGTCAGAGTTTAGATTAACCTGGGCTACTACACATTGAGTTCAAGGCTAGCCCGAGTGAGACCTTGTCTGGAAACAAAAAACAATCCATTGATAATTGAAGGAATTCAATATAGCTTATCTGTCATCATTTTTCTGACTGTGAGGGGAGAAATATTAGAGATGATTAGTTTAGTTGAATCGTTCAAGAAATTTTTATTCTAAAGAGGAGAGAAATGGGTTAATAGCCAGAAGACTTTAGAGAGAAATCGGTCAATAGCTAGAGTGGGAAAGTAGAATCAACAGATTTTTAGAGTCAAGAAAATTCTCATTCCAAGTCCCAACCTTATTCCTTCCAAGTCCCTGACTGTGACAAACCTTTAGTCCCCACCTATAACCAGTGTGAATCCTCCCTTAAGAATATGTAAGTAAGCCGGGCGGTGGTGGCGCACGCCTTTAATCCCAGCACTTGGGAGGCAGAGGCAGGTTGATTTCTGAGTTCGAGACCAGCCTGGTCTACAGAGTGAATATCAGGACAGCCAGGGCTACACAGAAAAAACCTGTCTTGACAAAGCAAAAAAAAAAAAAAAAATAGAATGTGTAAGTAAATAAATTGTTCATGATTATATTATGTCATCTGTTGCAAGATATTTGATCACACTGTGACCCTCAAGACTGTGTTAATTATTAAAAAAAATGTTTTTAGTTGTGGTGTGGCTCAGCCACTAGCACACATCTTTAATCCCTCTGACTGAACTACAGACACACCCTTAGTACAGATCTTTAATGTCAAACAATGAAGGGAAAGTTAGTTTGTAGAAGGAAGCACCCACATTTGAAAGTGATGTCTAATTGAGTGGTAGACAAAGTGACAAATCAGAGAAAGATTTGACAGAATAGGATATGCCCAACTCTCACAGGAAGAGAGAGGAAAGAGAGGCCACTTAAGAGAGAGCAGTGCAGGGGGAAAGGAAGGGGCAGTTTTCCTGAGAGAGTTTTACAGGGACAGGTTGAAGAGAGAACAAGTTAGACACAGGTGAAGACAGAGTGAGCCAGAGAATGAGACAGAGCCAGATTAGAACAGATTGCCAGAGTCAGTCTGAAACCAAGCAGAGCAATTCAGTCAGGAACTAAGAGAAGCCATATTGAATCAGTCAGCTTGGAAAAGAGTTTTGAGCCAGAACACCAAAGTTGAAGCAGCCATCAGAGTTCAGAACAAAAAAAAAAAAAAAAAAACCTAGGAAGGGGAGAGCTTATTTAGCAGTAAGTCTCAGAGGCTGAAAAGAGTCTATGCCTGGATTAGATTGTATGGAGGCTAGAAGCTTCCAGGACTATGTCTAAATTAGCAGACAGAGTCAGTAAGCCTCAGAGACAACAATCACTTCAGGCAAACAAAAGTTGTATTAACAGTCATCTCATCTTCAACATAGGAGAGCTTGGGTTGTTCTGCTTGAGGTCCTACCCAGCTGACTACTTTTCGACTCCATTTTCCCCCTTGATTGGCCCTGAGAGGAGCCACAGACTACTCCATCGTGTTCCTACCTGGGACTATTGTGAAGGATCATGCACAAACAAGGGTCATACTTTTTCCTTTTCTTTCAACCATTCATGGGAGACTCTCTCATGAGAAGAGCATGCTCACACAGGTTTGCCAATATGGATAAATTTACAGAGCACAAGTAAAGGACTTTTTTATGTAGACATTGGCAATCAGAAATCTATGAATCAGCAAGAAGGAAAAGACATTACTACTTAAAAAGGATATCCAAGTGGTCAAGAAAGAGGTTATTTTAACTCTGCCTTTGTGTTTGTTGATAAGATCTTAGTGAATTTTCTAAAGAAAGAAAAGTTATATTAACAGCTGAAGGTAAAAAGATGTAACTATCGTCATCTGTACATGTGACTCATGATCACTGAACAACAATAACAAAACAGAACAATTGAGAGCTACTTTAAACTAATAATACATATCTAGAAATGCAATAAAAATAAGACACTGTTCCGATAATCAATAGTAAACCATAAAGTGGATAGATCCAAATTTAAACCAAAATACATAAAATTTTTATTAAAATACTGCAAAACTGCAAAAAAGAAAAAATTATTTACCTAAATAAGATTGCCTAAATACATGCATTTCATATTCTTTTTAAAAATGGTTTATGTATGCATGTATATGAGTGCTTAGTCTACATGTAAGTCTGAACACCAGAAGACGACATTGGACTCCATCATAGGTCAGAGTGTTGTAAGTCACCATATGGTGCTGGGAATTGAACTCAGGACCTCTCGAAGAGCAGTCAGTGCTCTTATCTGCTGAGCCATCTCTCCACTGCATCTTATATTCTTAAATGATAAATTTGACAGTATGATAACTTAGTTATAAAGAAAACCTCTAACCAATATGATGAAAAACTGAATAGAAAAAAAAATCCATGCTTTCAAACAGCACAGCTTGTCAGGTGGGTGATGCGCACTTTCTTTAGTCCCAGCACTTGGGAGGCAGAGGGAGGGGGATCTCTGTGAGTCCTGATCTACAAAGTGAGTTCTAGGACAGCCAGAGCTACCTAGAGAAACCCTGTCTCGGAAAAACAAAACTAAACAAGCAACAACAACAACAAAATATCCAACAACAACAAAAACCCCATTAAACTTAAAAATAAAAATAACAACAGAACATAATTTGTTGTAAGGGGCATTAGCAGGTCTCAACTCAAGACTAGTGAAATAGAATTTAGTAATGAAGTTTCCAAAAATCCATTAGACACGATGCTTTTACCATAGACGTTGAGGAAACATTGAGGAAACTGATGTCTTCTGTAGGAAAAAGGAGTGGATTATTAGCTAGTACTGCATCATTGCTTTGTGGAGAAATGGGAACTGGCATCAAATACACAGAGTGACTTGAGATGGGGTCTAGGTGGTCTAGAGATTCAAATGTGGGAAGGAAAGCTTGCAAGATGAAGAAAAGAGTGGATTTTGCTGTTGGCCAAGAGCAAGATCTCTCTCTCTCTCTTTTAGGTTTATTTATTTTGTATGTGTGCATGTTTCACTTGCATGCATGTGTGTGTGTCCACGGAAGTCAGAAAAGGGCCCTGCTTCCCTTGAAAGAGGAAGTACAGAGAACTGTGGCTGGGAATTAGAGTGCAAGAGCATCAAGTGCTCTTAACCAGCGAGCCCCAGAACAGGCTCCCCAACAAAGCCTAGAAAATACAAATCACAAGACAAAGCATAGAGCGTCTGACTGCATCAAAATGGAAGCTATCCAACACGTAAAGTACCATCTTAGACTCATGAGGGGTTTTTGTTTGTTCAGCTGCTTGGTTGGTCTTTTGTTTGTTTTTGTTTTTTGCCTTTTAATAGGAGAAAGCAAGTGTTTGTAAAGACATAGACTTGACATTGTAAAGGAATTGGAACCATTATCCACTGCTGGTGGGAATATACAGTGGCTCAAACCCAGTGGTAAACAACTTACTGGTTCATTCAAAAGTTAAACAAAATTACCAGCGGACCAGTAGTGTTATTCATACCAGTCAAAAAGTAGAAACAGCTCAAATGTCTGTGGGTGAAAGAATGGAGAAATGAATTACAGTATTCCCACACAGGGAGATTATTTAGCTATTTCAGAAAAGAGGAAGTACTGATAAATGTTCATAGTATCCGTGTTCAGAATATGGAGGTCTGAAATGTGTGCCAAGTGAAAGAAGGGAGACACAAAGGAATCATACTAAATGATTTAATTAATATGAAACAACGGAAATTGGATACAGGGATGTGCCACTGTGACCCAAGTACTCAATGGGCGCAGGAGGAACAGAAGTTAATCCTCAGACACATCCTAAACACACACTTTTCTTCCCTCCCTCCCTCCCTCCCTCCCTCCCTCCCTCCCTTCCTCCCTCCCCATCCCCCTCCTTCTCTCATGTACAAAAAAACAAGAAGGAGGTGGGCTAGAGTTTACGATGTGGATTCATTTTCAAGGAAATCATGCAGGACACGTACATGAGCTATATGTTGCCACTCAAAACCCTGTCTCTTGGTGTGAGGTAGGTCAATACACTTAGGAGATATCCTATGTACCCTCAAATTGCACCTTCTAGATACATGAATATAGAAGACCTCATATTTCTTATTTTCTGCATGTTTGTATTCTATCAAACTTTAAGGATATGTCTTGCTTTCTAATCTCTCAATATAGTGGACCAAGGCTGTTTTCTACTCAGTAGTGAGGGGAGCAAGAGTCCAGTCAGTATGGTGGAAACCACACTCTATATTTCAAATGAAAGGCATTTAATCAATGGAGTTAGTTATGCAAGCATTAGAACACCAAGCAAGCAAAAAGGGAAGTTGAAGATTTCAGAGATTAACGTCTTTAGAAGCAGCCATCACTCCAGTCCTAGAGGAACATGTGCTGGATAGTTTTATGTCAACTTGCCAGAAGCTAGAGTTACCTGGAAGGAGGGAACCTCAATAATTTCTTTAAAAAATAAGAAAAAACCTCCATAATATCTGACTGTAAGGTGTTTTCTTAATTAATGATTAACAGGAGTCCCATTTTACAGGAAGTAAAACAGAGGTGGACACAATTTAAGAAGAAGGAAGGGAATGAGAAACACTTTTTCTTTGGAATACATTCTGTTTTCAAGTATTCTTATACATAGTTTAAGTGTGTCCAGGTAAAAGCTGGGTGGCTGTTTTTTTTTTTTTTAAATTACATCCATTTATATATGGTGTAAGTGAATCGGGGCATACATATAGCATTATGCACACATGGAGGCCAGAGGACAACTTTCAAGAGCCAATTTTCTCTTTTCATTATTTGAGTCCTGGAGGTTAGACTCAGATCATCAGGCTTGGAAGCAAGTCCTGTGGCCTGCTGAGCCATTTTGCTGGTTGGTGGCTAGGTAATTTTAATAGACCTGAAAATATGTTCTTCATAGGTGAAGTTAATCCATTTTCTTATTGATTATTGATTTAAATTATGTTTACTTCTTTTTTTATTCAGTTCACTTTTCTTTTCTTCCCCATTTCCTCATTTATATTGATTGCATCAATTTTTTTTTGGTCCTTTCTATTTTATTGAAACTTGTAAATTTATTCTCAAGCATCTCTCACTTAAATCAACAGTCCTCCTTTCCTGAAAAACCAGATGCTATATAGGAAAGTGCTAAGCATGATCTGATTTCTTATTAGTTTAAACAACTCCTCTCTCTAAACAAGTTCCTAAAACAAAACAAAACAAAACAAAACAAGACCATCTCTGTTTCATTCAGAATCTAGTATTAGAAAGAAAGCTGAAAGAAAAGAAAAGAAAGAAAGAAAGAAAGAAAGAAAGAAAGAAGAAAGAGAGAAAGCAAGCAAGCAAGCCGGCTTTTAAAAGGCATTGTGATCAGAAACAATGTAACTGTTAATAAACAGTTGGTCTGTTGCGATAATGCGTCTGGCTCCTTATTACCAGTTACAGCTGCAACTCATACTCCTTTGTCAGTAATGTGCTTTATAACTATGTGCTATTTTTTTATGTTCTGCTAGTTACAGGTGGAATTTAGATAAAAATCATCACTATTTGCACATCTTTAAAATGCATGTTTTTAATGTTGTATTGAATGCAAAAGCCATGAATACCAATTTTTCTTAGATGGAAAACATGGTGTTGAGAGATGATATATTTCAGTGAAGTGAGTATTTAAAAAAATCAAAGGAATACAATAGTGAGCATGATAATCTGAAGGAAATATTTATACATGTATTTAGTAATGATTTAAAGTTTTCAACATACACATTTTCGAAGCTCATTTCAGATGGCAAAAGAGGATGTTTGTCCATAATACCCTAGACCCACTCTATTGTGTGGCTTTCTGGCCCCATCATGGATGTCATTTCCTTTGGGTCCTGTTTTTCTTGTACATTACCTGGACATATTCTTGGGGACGTGTGTTAAACATGCTTCCGCATCTGCAAAAAACATGCCATTTTGAATTCACAAAAGGATGCCCAAAGTATCTTTTGATCTTTGTGGCAGTCTTCTCGTCTAAATTTTCTGCAACCATCTTGAGTTCCTATGATAGAAGGAGAGTCCCCCAATTGTTTTTATTAAGATATTCTACCTGTCACCATCAGAGGGCGACTTTCAATAGTTTCCTGGATCTTGGGGTATAATTCAAAGTTGGTACCTTGTGTCATTTCTTTCCTCTTTTATTAAAACTCCCTGAAATACATTCCCACCATAAACATCTCACAGCCAGAAGGCATAATAGCGATAGGATATGACTGGAAGGGTCTGACTTTAAGATGTTCAAGGACTAGCAAGAAGTCAAAGATTGAGCTGGGGAGATGACTCAGTCAGTAAATGCTTGCAAGGTAAATATAAGAACCTGAGTTCCATTCTCAGTACCCACATAAAAAAAAGAGGACACAAAATTGGGTGACTAGGGAAGGCGGGGTGGATCTAGAAGTTGGGGGAGGGGCTGAATACAACCATAGTACATTGTACAAATTTTTCTATGAACTAATAAAAATGAGGATGTAATTAATTAATCAATCAAGTGGGGTAACTAGATATAGTAACAAATGATCCACATACATACAAACCTCTCAGGTACAACCAAATAAAAATAAAACGGTTAAATAAAAATCTCTTGAAAGAAATAAGAGGCCCCACGGCAAGGGTGGCTGACATGTTGGGAACTAGCAGGAGATGAAGGTTAGGAAGGAGCAGGGAGAATCAGAGAGTTAGTTTAGGAACAAGCAGGCCTAGAGAGGATGCTGAGCAGTTAAGAGCATCTGTAGCTCTCACAGAGGACCTGGGTTCGAGCCTTGGCACCCACATCATCTGTAACTCTAGTTCCAGGGGATCCAACTCGCTCTTCTGGTCTCCACAGGCACTGTACACACACATGGTGCACAGATGTACCTGCAGACAAAACACTTACACACACGAACAAATAAAAAAATTTTTTTTTGAAAAATGGCAGGCAGTTTGAATTTGTTGCAAGTATAATGAAATATTATGCAGGTTTTGAGCAAGAAAAGCTCACGATTCTTTTACATGAAAAAGCAATCCATAAGGGCCAGTGAGATGGCTTAGCAGGTTAAGGGTGCTTGTGATCAAACCTCGCTCGCGGCCTGACTTCAGTCCTGGGAACCCACGGAAGGCTGAGGAAGTCCTGGGAACCCACGGAAGGCTGAGGAAGTCCTGGGAACCCATGGAAGGTTGAGGAAGTCCTGGGAGCCCACGGAAGGTTGAGAATAAGCATCGAATCCACAGTGTTGTTCTCTGACCTCCACAGGTGTGCCTGCTGAGGCTTGTGCGACTCCTTTTACACACACAGACACACACACACACACACACACACACACACACACACACACACACACCCCGAGTCATTTTTAACTGATCCTTAGAAGTATATTTGGTTTTTTGTTTTTTTTTCATCTGTCCTTCCATGAAGCAGGCAGAGCTGCAAATTATGAGAAATGGTGTTTGAGATTATAGTTCAGAGATTCTGGACCCAGGGAAAATCATTCAGAAATCTATCTTACAAATGGTCTGAGTTCTTAAAGGAAACAGAGCCAAGAAACGCATCCAGCACATCGCCCAAGCGCGTCCAGCATGCCGCACAGGCACTGCCTGCTGTTCATTTCCTACCATCGCTTCCCCTCCCCCTCTCCCTTCTACAGAAATTCACACCCGTGAAAGCTCCAGTGTGAGAAGGAGCTGTGCTTGGCGCGGAACGGCTGAAAAGCCTCCTGACTTCAGATTCAGAACACATTTGAAGACGGGATCAGCGAGATTTGACAAAAGACCGTTTGGGCGCCTTATGTGAGAGAATAAAATGAAGAATAAGTGGCAGAGCTGTCGCTGTCTAAGTGGCAGAATGAGTGCCACCAAGATAAGGAGCAGTATCCAAGGAATTGGGTTTGAAGGGGGAAGGGAATTAAGGATTATTTAAAACTCTTCAAGTCTGAGATGCCTATTAGATAGCCAGGAACTCCCGTTCTTGTAACTCCCACTCAAAATCTAAGCTCAAACAGGAATGGGCTGCTGACTCTCCTTGTTCCTATGTCCTTGGAACCTACAAGAGACTCTGGCACACAGTAGGTGGTGAATAAATATTTCTTGGATGACTGAGTGAACATGCGTCTGAAGCTTTTGTAGTTTGAAGTCCTGGACTACAGCCCTTGCTGAGTAGAGGCCAATTGGCAGTGAAGACTATTTATCAATAACCAGAATGCTAAGAGAAATTGCAGACGATCCAACCACTCTTGCCAGAGGGAGGCTGACAGGAACTGGAAAAACAGGAAGGGTTTCTCTTCTTCAGTCAAGTCCCTCTTTTTGACAGAAACTAACAGGAAGTTCCCTGGACAAGGGAACCTGGAAAGTGTGGTATCACAGAGTAGGATTTAAAAGGGGCTGTGATGGGGGCTTGAAGACAAGAGACAGTAGGTAAATAACTAGCTCAAAAGAAGCAAAGAGCCCAGAAGGACAAACTGAAGTTAAACTCTGGATACGGAAAGGAGAACAAAGAAGAGTGGGGGGCAGAGACAGGACACAGGGCTGAGCGATACACTTCTAGACAAACTTTTAATGCCTAGAAGCCTCAGCGAAAAGAAAAGGAAATATAAATAACAATATGAATTATCTATCCTCTTAGGAGAAAGCTGAGAGGAAAGAAGAAACTTCCCCAGAGACCCTCTCCCCAGCCCCTAGCCTTCTAACTCTACTAACATGGATTCTCCCAAAGCTTTTGCCAGCAGTAAGCTTCAATAAGCAGTCCTGCTGTGAATATTTAAGGTATGGGCATATGTATGCTAATAGTTTGGTATACTTTTGTATTTCCCTGGGTGAACCGTTGGGGGCTAGCTATGCCACACAGAATCTGGAGTCACTTTGAAATGCAGGAGGAAGAGATAATACTCAGAGAGTGAGAGGATGGGGCCCTAGGTGTGGCTCCGAGGGTCAAGTGCCTTTTGCTTTCCATATGCATAAGGACCTCAGTTCTACCCCAAGAAAGCATCTAAAATAGTTAGGCTTGATGGTGTGGGTTTGTAATTCCAGCACTGAGGAGGTGGAGGCAAGCAGATCCCTGCTACTCCCTGGCAGGTCAGCCTATCCTAGTGGGCTAGTCCCAGGCCAGCCAGAGGCCCATTCTCCAAAACACAAGGTCGACAGCAGTTGAGGAACAACGGAAGTTATCCTCCAGCCAGGGCCAGTGCATGGCACACAAGTGAGCGGATGGGAGAAGCTCTTTTGGTTTTAACAGCACTGAGACACCGATAAATCATTTCTAGTTGCCTAGAGTCCCCTCCTGTGAGTAGAATCAATTACGCGCCGTTGTGACACAAATGTCTCCCATTATCTGGGTAGGAATCTCTAAGATTAATCATTTTCTTTCTCCGTTAGACAGTGATCTGCACTGATCATGTCTGTTTGCCAAAGCATTCTGTAATACAACCGTGCCTTTGAAGCTCACATGTAAGGTTAACAACTGCTACATTAAATTAGCTCAAGAAGACAAGAGCACACTGGAAAATGGAAGAGATGCCTTAGATGGAAAGTACACACCCCCTTCCTTTTCTGTCTGCCTCCTCTCTTGGAAATTGACAAATAGGCACCTCCAGTCCCAAGAGTTTGCCCACCCACTCCCCTGGGTCTCTTCCCATGCACCTTGTACTTTTAGAACCCAGTGTTTTCCTTTATGATTTTTTCTTGGTCCCTAGAGCTCTGAGAGTCCACTACTAAGCTGAATTCAGTTCAGTATAGTACAGAGGCGTTAGAGTCTCTACTCTCCTAGAAGCAGGTTTCCCTACTTGTTAAAAAGATAGACATACCAATGTATTTCCTGGTCCTGGTGCTTGGTTTTTAGGTTTGTCACCATCATCCCACTCAATCTCAGTTGTTCTCCATTTCTGCCACTCTGCCTCAGCTTCCTACAAGTGCCATGTTGGCTATTGCTGCGGCAGGATTCACCTCCTTGCAGAATTAAGCTTAGATAATCTTCTTCCATTCATTGTCTCTAGATAATACTAATTCTCTTCAGATGTACTGTTGTGGTGAATGAATTTATAAGCCCAATTTCACTTTTTGCCCACAGATGGAGGTCAGGTTGCTAAGCAGATCTCCTTGCCCAATCTTCAGTTTCCTATGGGTTTCCTTCCTTCCTTCCTTCCTTCCTTCCTTCCTTCCATTCTTTCTTTCCTAAAGAGGCAGGTTTCAAGAACTTTCATTTGCTGGTTCTACAGTGTCTGAATCAATGTAATTACATTAAAATGTATGCTTCCCCCCCCAAGCCAGGATATTGCATCAAACATTTGAGATGTTCCAGTCATGTGTCTTTTCCATATAGACTCCAAAGTAATTAATATGCTTACACGTGATCATGTAAGTGCAAACTCTCTCTTGTTTTTCCTTCTAGAAGGCAGTTTTGAGACTATGGCTGGGTTCTGAACTGGAAAGACTGAGCTCTCTCCAACAAAAGAAAAGCTTCACATGTTGTCTGTAGCTATTGGAAAAGGGAGAACCAAAATTGGAAATGTTTAGTTCCCAGCATCTACATCAGGCAGCTCATGACAGCCTACAAGTCTAGCTTCAGAGAATCTGACACCCTAGGCACTTATACACACACACACACACACACACACAGAGAGAGAGAGAGAGAGAAAGAGAGAGAGAGAGAGAGAGAGAGAGAGAGAGAGAGAGAGAGAAAGAGAGAGACAGAGACAGAGAGACAGAGAGACAGAGAGACAGAGAGACAGAGAGACAGAGAGACAGACAGAGACAAGAGACAGAAACAGAGAGACAGAGAGACAGAGACAGAGAGACAAAGAGACAGAGACAGAGACAGTGTTGTTTTCTTTATTAAGACATTGTCTCACTACATAGCCTGGCTGTCCCGGAACTCACTATGTAGACCAGGCTCACTTCAGACTCACAGAAATCTGCCTATCTCTGCCTCCAGAGTGCTGAGATTAAAGGTGTGAGCCACCACACACAGCCACTGGAAAGTTTTTTAAAAAGAAGTTAAAGCGTACAGCATCACCTCCAGGGCCTCATCATTCACACGCGGATGTTTCTGGTGGATGAACTCCAGCTGACTGTGGAAAGTTTTGGAGATAAAGAGGTGAGGAGTTCTGCTTTTAAGTCTTACTAATCGTAAACACCCAAGGAGTTGTAAGAAGTGATTCTTACCCTGAGTTATGGTTGATGTAGCCCCCTATGCCTTAGTACAGCCCTGGTTGTTCTGGAACTTGTTTTGTAGACCAGGCTGTCCTCAAACTCAGAGGTCCACTTGCCTCTGCCTCTTGAGTGCTGGTATCAAGGACCACCACACCCAGCCCTTGACCACACCCAGCCCTTGAGTTGTTCTTTAAGGCTTTGTTCATCTTTGTGGAGTGCTTTCTTGAGACAAGATCTCCTTTAGCCCAAGCTTCTCTCAGTTTTCTTATGTAACTGAAAATAACGTTGAACTCCTTGGTCTTGGAATATCCATCTTCCAAGTGCTGAGATTATAGGCATGCCCCTCCAGAGCTGGCTGATGTTTTCACTCTTTTATAATGTCAGGAGCAGCAGTTGAGACACTGCCCCCAAGACAGACTATGTCTCTTCTACTGGAGGCCATTGTCTGGTAACTATGTAGCTTCTTTTTTCTGCTTTTACTCCCAGCCCTGGCCTTTCTTCTGGGTTCTATAACAAACCCATCTGTTTAGGATCCTCAACAAGTTTGTGTAACTCGGGGCTCTGTCCTAAGCCTTATATCTTTTCAGCACATCATTCTTTATCTGCATGGTCTTATCTAGTTCATTGTTTCAACTAACATACACACTTGCAGCTGACTCCGAAATACGGAGTTGTATCCCAAATGTCTTAATCCAGTCGAGTTGCTATAGCAAAGTGCTGCGTAGCTATTAACCACAGAAATCTATCTCTCGTGGTTCTAGGGTCTGAAAGTTCAAGATCAAGGTGCTGGTAGGTGCTGCAACTGATGGGGACCCACTTCCTAGTTCTCAGACGATATCTAAGTTGTGCCTTCATATGACAGAAGGGAGATTGATGTTTCCTGGAGCCTCCCTTAAAAGGGTATCAATCACTCCCACCAAAGGCTGTGATTTTTGATACCCTCATATCAGCATTAGGCATCAACCCGTGAATTTGGGAGAATGTAAAATTCTAATCTGCAGCACCAAACGTGTCTCTTTTAAGCTCTGGATTCATTTTTTATATCTTATCTTTTATCTTATTTTGATGCTAGAGACTAAACCTGGAGTGTCTCATACATGCTAAGCAAGGACTCTACCACCAGACTATACCACGACCCTCAGACTCATCTTTTAAACCACTTACTAATGACCCTACTTGTTCCAAATAGCTGGCCACACTCAAACCATTGTTGATTCTTTGCATTGGCTCACTCTCTATTTTTCTTTATTTTGCTGAATTGTATCCTCACTTCCACATAGACAAGAAAACTAAAATGGCTGCCTGGGGTCTAATAATCCTGCAGTCTTGTCAGGACATGTTCGTGAACCCTACCGTCCTGATACCTTTTCTTTCCACAGCCATCATGTGCTAGATGATATCGACTTACATATTTTTGTGGTTGTTAAAGCCATAGACATGAACTCTGATTAATTTACACTAAATATGCTTATTTGAAAGGATATTGGCAGAGCTCAGAGAATTGAAGGGAAAGCTTAATAACCACGCTTCAGGGAAAGCTGGGTCTTAGGTCTTCCTTACTGCTCCTATGGCGTCCTGAGCTTGTCTCTAATGTGGGCGTCACCTTTGGTTGCACTTTCTTTGTGTTCCTTTCTGCGTTAATTGCTCTCATTAAGGTTGAGAAACACATTGAATTTATGTTTGGGTGATCTAGGATGGTGTCTGATGCATTGTCACATATTTTAAAATAAACTTTAGGTGCCTAACATCCAAAGCACTGAGTAGCTGAAATATAAATGTGTGTCTGTGTGTGTGTGTGTGTGTGTGTGTGTGTGTGTGTGTGTGTGTGTGTCGCATTTCCATTTTTAAGAAGCTAACTGTCTTGGAGGGAAACAAGATCAGTATGTAAGCAAAATACAAATAGAACTATGAAAAAAACAATGCCTGAAGACATTGACCAGAAATTCAATCTGAGTAGTGGCATAACGAGAGAAGAATCCAGTGGTAAGGAGAAGTGTTTTTTAGGATAGGGATGGGGATGAGAGAGAAGCACTTCCTGTGTGTATAGGGTACTTATTGTGTTGAGAGATGGGATGAGAATGCTGGTTAAGAAAGAGATGAAGAGATGATGGCCAGTCAGTGGGAGGAAGAAGAAGGTTAGACAGATAAGGACTGATCATGCAGATTTTGTTTAAAAATATATGTCTTTGACTTTACATTCTGTCTTTAGAACAGTGTACTTCAGCATTCTAGATTGCTAATTCTTCAGAATCCAGAAGAGAAGCATTGTCTTCAGCATGGAAAGTTTCCCTGTTAAGGACTTGTCTCTTCCTGAGAGTTCCTAATGTCCTTAAAGGTACCACATGCCAGGTCGTTCTCCTTTCTCCCTCTTTTTCCCTTCTTCTCTCTTCCTTTCCTGCTGTTTTTTCCTGCGTGCCTTTTCTTTTTTTGTCATGGCCTCTCTATTTTGCCAGGGTGGTCTCAACCTCCTGAACTCAAGGCGTCCTTCTCCTACAGCCTTCAAGCTAGCTGGAACAGCAAGCACGTGCCACCATGCCCAGATGTATCTTTCTGTCTTGAATATACTTTTTATTTCTGTGGGATTCTTCCCCTTCAGCCCGGGCTGCACACAAATAAGACATACTTCTCATTGGTAGCAATTTTTTTATTTCAATTTTAATACATACTCAAAACTAGAGAGACAGTTCTTGGAAAGCTAAACATGAAAAAGAACAAAGAACTTATTAGCTCACTTCCCAAGAAGGGAACTTTCAGGATTTAATTCAATCTAGTCAAAGTCTGGACTTATTTGTTTGTTTGTACATAGCCAAACAAATTAGAGATAAATTCTAACGTAGGAAACCTATTGATATGAATTTGGAACATTTTCCCAAATGGTGTTTTTTACCAGCAGTCTTCAGTTTTGAGGCCCCTATGGGTTACCTTCCTTTATTTCTTACTACTCAAAACAACGGCCATCAAACTTCCAGTTTGGGGGCTTCCCACACCATTCAACAAGACTCTTAAGTCCCACATCCTTGAGGAAACCTCCTTCCCAAGTCTCATTAACCTCTCCTATCTCTAAATGACAGGTTCCCTAAGTGTGTACTCACATTTCTGATAGTCCATATTAAGAAGTACAGGAGGAACGAGAGAGGTAGCTTAGCACTTAGGAATGCTTGGTGCTCTTGCAGAGGACCTGAATTTATTCCCAACACTCTTGTCAGGTGGCTCACAACTAGATTTAACTTTAGCCTCGGGGAAATCTGAGACCTCCGGCCTCTGCAGACACCTGCACTCATGTGCACATGTCCCTCATACATAACTAAAAGTAAAATAATTTTTTTAAAGTATAGCAGCTCTACCCTGCACAGATACACATACACACACATACTCACTTGCACATACACACACGTGTGCACACACACACTCATGTGCACACAAGCTCATGTGCACACACACACACACACACACACACACACACACACACACACTTTCCCCAGCTTCTCAGGCCTTCGCTGTGGATAAGAATGGTTGTAAGTTGAAAGAAAAGGTAACTTGAAAGTTGGAAGTTCCTTAGACGTTTTCTCCTTCCGTTGTGCATATGATTTCATTTCATCTCATTTAGAATCCTTAAATAGGTAAATCTCACCACTGTCACCAGATTAGACCTTTAAATCCTTCAGTTAATGATTTAACTTTACAGATGAAATTGAGACTTGTGAGAAATGAAGTCACTAATGTATTAGTGCGTATTTTTTTCTTTTAATGTTTCAGGTTTCATAATTACTTCCCTTCTCCCCTCATTGGTTAAATAAATTTAATTTCTCAAGGGCAAGGATCATTATACTTTACTCAGCTCCCACATCTACAATACCGTTTATTAATCTTGTCTTGTTTCTCACACAGGATCAAGATTGAGTCTGGGCACACGGTGTGTGCTAAGAAAAGAATAATTTATTGACTTGAAGCCTCATAGAGTGTGAATCATTTAGAGGCACTGATTTTAGGCCTCAGTGAATACTTGCTGTGAGTTGGTCCAGTTCTCAGTGAACAGCCATGGGCCCAAAGAGAAATTCCAAGTATGTAATCTTCTTTGCTAAGCTGTAAACACCAATTTCTACTGACTTTGTCATTCATAGCATCCTTGATGTTGTGAATCACTGAGCAGAGCTTTATTAAATATGTTTTAGTTGACTGCAGAAAAAACAAAACAGAGTTGGATTTGTATTTCATGTGGTAACAAAAGGATTCCTGCCAAAAAGAAAGCACCAGGCTGCTCAAGATGAGTATTACTGAGATAAGGAAAGGCTTGTCATATAATTCATGCCCTAAAACTGACCTTGCGGAAGAGTCTGAGATCCTGTGCAGCTCTGTAAACACCAAAAAAAATTATTTTGTAAAGTTTTAAAATAAAAATGATGCAATAGCATTAACTGTTATATATGTACAGTAAGAGAATACATCAAAAGGGCATAGAATTTAAGATATTTAGACAGAGTGAACTTAATTGAATCTACCCAGTGGGCTTGGGAATACTTTTAAGCCCTTTGGTCTGAACTTGGAGGACTAGAGATGTATCTCAGTGGTAGAGCACTTGTTTGGTAAGAGCAAGTCCCTAGATTCAGTCACCAGTGTGGGAAAAAGAAGAGTCAAGAACTCCAAAATACTTTATAATTAGGCATTGCAACTTCCTTCCCCCTCTCCCTCAAAGAGAATTGGTATCTGGTGGAAGACAGAGAAGTAAAGGAACAATAATAGTTCGTCACAAATGTTTGCCACTGGAGACTTTACTACCCTAGTTCTAGAAGAAGAAACTTTTAGATGTGGTCAGGAAAATGATTTGACCATTCATCTAAGCAAAGCCAGTAGGAATCAGAAAGTTCGTTGTGAAGTTCCCTGGCTGTATTTCTATTCATGACTGACCAATTAACCACCACTGGCCAAAGTCAGGCCCATTTCAATATGGAGGACAAGCAGGTAGGTATTTAAAATGGTAGTAGACTAGTCTAGATGTCTGGAAAAAGTTTCTTGGGCATTCTACTACAGCAACTTCTTTGAGTGATCTAAAACAAACAAACAAACAAGCAAGCAAGCAAACAATCAACTTAACTTATCAGGCGTCTGCTTATCCAGTAACTCCTGAACCTTAAGTTTTCCTTTCCACAACACACATGATGGATATGATTCATCTACTCAATTTATGAGCACCTAAGTTAATAGTCTCTCAAATTAAGCTCTCAGACTTAATCTGATGAAGTCTGTGGACCTGCAGAAAGACAGGACTCGCGAGTCAGTAATGCAACTGGATGTCACACTCTCTTTTCAGGTTTCAAGAAAGTAGGGGATCAAAGACTTTGGGAAATATTAAATTTGAAAAACAACCAGGTCCAGATGATGAAGAGGTAAGAAAAGCCAGTTGTATACATCTCTACATCATCTTTCCTTGGGATTGCTTAAACTATCTTACAAGTAGTGGGTTTCTACACTTCCTATGTGAAAGTAAAGGGGAACACACATTTATATACAGAGTGAGGTTAATTTATTCTCCTTAAAAAAAAAAAAAGGGACAGAGGGCCGGGCGGTGGTGGCGCACGCCTTTAATCCCAGCACTTGGGAGGCAGAGACAGGCGTATTTCTGAGTTTGAGGCCAGCCTGGTCTACAGAGTGAGTTCCAGGACAACCAGGACTACACAGAGAAACCCTGTCTCGAAAAACAAAAATAAAAACAACAACAAAAAAAAGGGACAGAGAAGTTGAGGAGGTAGCAAGAACGTATCACCAACAAATCAAGACACAAAACTAAAAACCAGTAACTTATCTTAGGAAGTATTAAATCTTAACTCACCTAGACAGCAAGCTGTTTTTCTTTTATATAAAAGAAAAAAATTTTTTTTGTTTCTCTAGACAGGGTTTCTGTGTATTTTTGGCTGTCTTGGAACTTATTCTGTTGACCAGGTTGGCCTCAAACTCAGAGAGAGATCCACCTGCCTCTGCTTTCTGAGAACTGAGACCAAATGCGTGCACCACCACCCTCCAGTTTATGTCACTTTTTAATTGATTTTAAAAGTTACTATACAAAGTAATGTTTAGTTTTAGCTGTTTTGTTTTGTAGTACTATAAACTAAACACGTGCTCATGGACACCCATCAATCACTTGTTTTGGTTGGATTTTATTGCTGCCACGAAAAAACATAATCAAAAATCGAGTTGGGGAGAAAAAGGTTTATCTGGGTTATACTTCCAGATCATAGTCCATCAGTAGAGGAAGTCAGGACAGGAACTCAAGCAGGGCTGGAAATTGGAGGCAGGAGCTGATTGCAGAGGCCATGGGTGGAGGGTTGCTGCTTACTGGTTTGCTTCACATGGCTTGTCCAGCCTTTCTTATAGAACCCAGGATCATCACCAGCCAGGGATGGTACCAACTACCATGGGCTAGGCCCTCAACCATTGATCACTAATTGAAAAAGTGCCTTTCAGTTGGATTTCGTGAAGGTATTTCCTCAACTGAGGCTCCTTCCTATCTGATGACTCCAGATTGTGTCAAGTTGACACACAAAACTGTCCAGTACAGTCTTCTCTTTACCTTTTAATACAGGGACTCACAAAGATGCTCAGTATAACCTTGAACTCAAGATCCTTTGGTCTCTGCCTCTGCCTCCAGTAGCCAAGATCACAAGCCTGTGCCACAAAGTCTAGCATAGTATATAAGTCATATGTCATATGTATGTGTCAGTATAATTTATTCCTATGTGTTTCTCCATGTTCTCTAGCCTCCTCTTGCTGACCACTTTCTCTTGTCTTAAATAGCACCCTCCTCTGTGTTCATTTTGCCAATATTCTATTATCTACTGTGCTAGTTAGCTTTAACTGTCAACCTGACACAGTCTTGAGTCACCTGAGCAGATAGTCTCAATTGAAGAATCACCCAGATCAGATTGGCCTGTGGGTAGGCATATCTGTAGGGGACTATCTTGATTGTTAATTGATGAAGAAAGGCCTAGTCCACTGTGGGCAGCACCATTCAAACTAAGTAAGTAGTCTGTGCTAGAAAACTAGCAAAGCATATGACTGGGAAGAAGCCAGCAGTTCCTTCATAGTTTTCTGCTACAGGTTCTTGCCCTGACTTTCCTCAGTGGTGGACGGTGACTTGGAAGTGTAAGCCACATGAATCCTTTCCTTCCCTAAGTTGCTTTTGACCAGTGTGTTTTGTCATAGCAACAGAACAGAAACTAGAACAGTCATCACCGTGAAATCTCTTTCTCTCTTTGATGGTCTCTTTTCTACTTTCACCTGCTCCCTCTTCAGAGCTGATGATCCAAACACAGGATTATGTTTGTCTACTTTTATTCTGTCTTCCGGGTATGCTAAGAATATAATTCATGGTTTCTGCCTCCTCTGTTGTTCTCACTTCCATTCATCCTTAGGTAACCCAGGGCTAAGGACATGGAGAGGAGTCTTTCCTTCCTCAGTCCAAATAACAGCACTCCCACAACACAGTGATACCAAGTACCAGACCGAAGGGGGCATCACAATTTAACTTTTTCAGCATCTCTAGAAGGATTGTATTTGCAGAGATATTTGGAAATGCAAAATGTTTTCTCTTCTCCCTTGTTCCCTTGTCCTGTGAGTGTCAGTTCCCAGCTCCGTTGGCAGAGTTGTTCCTGGAGGACCCTGGAAGCCACTTCTTAGGTTGTTGTTTTTCTGTAATTGATTTTCTCCTTAACTGTTAGTCCCCGTGCTGATGTCACCTGATCTTAGTCCCATATAGGGAAAAGGAAGAGGAAGGGTGTGATTCCACCTGCCTAGTGTCCTTCAGCTTCAAGTGTGTGTGTGTGTGTGTGTGTGTGTGTGTGTGTGTGTGTGTGTCAGGGTCTGTGTGTGCATGTGTGTGTCTGTGTGTGAGGGTCTCTGTGTGTGTGTCTGTGTGTAAAGGTCTTGTAGGGATGGTACATGTGTATGTGTCTATGGAGACAGGAAATCATCCTCAGGTTTTATTCCTTGGGAATCATGCTGCCTTGTTTTTGGAGACAGCCTCAGTCTCTCATTGGTCACTGTGTAAACTAAGCCGACTAAGCAAGGAGCGCTAGAGTTCTATCTGTATTTGCCTCCCCGGAGCTAGGGTTACAATCATGGGCCCTGAAACACAGCTTTTTATGAGGATGCTGTGGATGTCTTCTTGCTCGTGTGGCCCCTTTCTGGACTGAGTTATCTCCCCACTCCCTGCACACAGAGCTAGGCAGGTCCGCCTTACCGTCTACATCCCTTCCACTTCAGAATCCTGCTCTCCTGGCTGTAGATCTTGTTCCAGAAACACCAGGGTACAACCCAGGCAGAATAGGTTCTCCTCAGTTAGTGTCCAGAAAAGACCCTTTTACTGAGAATGAGGTGAGGCCATTCTGTTTCGTGGGTGGGACTATGGCACCAGAAAGTTAGCTCAGTGGGTAAGATTCTCTCACAGCAAGCATGAAGGACCTGAGATCAGATCCCCATGTCAAGGTTGGGAATGTGGCTCAGTTGGTAGAGTGCTTGCCTAGCATGCCCAAGGCCCTGGGTCCAATCCCCAATCCTGGATAAAACAGGCATGATGGCACGTGCCTGCCTGAAATTCTAGCACTCAAGAGGCTGAGGTAGGAAGATCAGAAGTTAGCTTGGGATACAGGAAGCCCAATCTTAATGTTTTTAATGTGGCAGTGTGGGTGGGCTCATAACTTTAGTATTTTGGGGGAACTGGACCGAGACAGGAGAATCCCTGGGGTTTGCTTTCTAGCCAATCAAGCTGAATCAGTGAGCTCTGGGGTAAGTGAGAAACACTATCTCAAAATAAATAAATAAATAAATAAAGTGAAGAGAAAGACACCAGATATTTGCCTCTGGCCTCTACCACCACCACCACACTACAACCACCATTACCATCACCACCATCAACACACACACACACACACACACACACACACACACACACAGAGAGAGAGAGAGAGAGAGAGAGAGAGAGAGAGAGAGAGAGAGAGAGGAGTGGGACTTGACCACTAATTCTGTTCCTTGTCTTCAGATGTATGACATAACCGCACAATCAAAATTTGTCCTGAAGAACCTCAGACACTACACAGTCCATCCAAATATGGTAGGTGAAAAGCACACCCCCAGAGATCTCCAAGGGCGAATTTCAGCAATGAATGGGTCTACAGCCCTGACTTCAGAGTGTCCCCAGTTTCTAGGATGGAGAAATGAAACCACTTTGGGGATACAAAGTTGGGACTTGTTTGTGAGCTGGGAGGAGAGCCCTGGGGAGAAAAGGGTCCCAGTTCGTTTTATTCTTCAGTGGAGAAAACATAATCAGGGGAAATGTGTAATCCACACCCCTTCCTCCCTTCCCCGCCCCACCTCCTAGTCTTCCAATTCAGAGAAAAGCAAGCTCGGTGGTGACTGTCCCTTCCCCACCCACACCTGCAGTGACTCACTGTGCTTCGTGACTTTTTCTTTTAACATGCTCTGGAGCTTGTTAGTAGTGCCTGTGCCTGGAGAGAGATGCTGGTAGAGATGAGAGAAAAGCCGAGCTTGGTTCCCACTCCCAGGGTTTCCCCTCAGCCTCAGAGACAGACATAGAAAGGCCGACCAAGCTGAGCCACACACAACTCCTGTTTGTGCCAGGAGGTTGAATGATGGCTCCTCTCCTCTCCTCTCCTCTCCTCTCCTCTCCTCTCCTCTCCCCTCCCCTCCCCTCCCCTCCCCTCCCCTCCATTCTCTCCTCTCCTCTCCCCTCCCCTTCCCTTCCTTCCCTTTTCCTTTCCTCTTTTCTCTTCTCCTCTCTTCTCTGCTCACCTCCCCTCTCCCCCTGCCCCTCTCCTCTCTTCCCCTCCCTTTCCTTCCCTTCCTTCTTCCTTCCTTCATTGCTTCTCTTTTTTCTTTTTGTGAATGACTTTAATCGGCTTGCTCTGTTACTATGGAAACCCCTCTGCTGCATTTCCCCCAAGCCCCTAGTTTATTTGCAGCTCCAAGGGAAGGCTGTGACGGAGAAGCTCCCAAAAGTTTCAAAGCAACAAATTTAAAGGCAGGTTTGGTTAGGCCCTGCTCAGCCTCTCAGCCAGGAGGGTAAAAAGTTAGCCAACTGATTCCTTAGTCTGTCTGGAAATCTTTCTCTCTACTCAGGCCAAATACTATGAGCCTTTGAAGCCCAGTAAACTGCAGAGATTCCTGACTCAAAAGAAGAAGATGAATAGTTTCATGGTAAAGGTGACAGAGTATGATCAGGATATGACTTTACTGCTCATGACTAACAACCCACCGCCCTGCTCCGTCGGCCAGCAGGAAAAGGATGGAGCTCCAATATACTTTCCCCCAGAGTTTCAGTTAAAGGTAATGATGCCCAAGAAGGTCTCCTAGCAGCCTGCATGTGAACCAGAGGGAGGCAGGGGTTGGAGTAAATACAGAGAGAGCCAACTTAACATAGAGGAGGGTTACCAGGATGCTACTACTTAGGTCCTCCCTAGGTCCCGGGCTATGTACTCCATGAAACTGAAACTGCTAAGTTTGAAGTCAGTGGACACGACATAGCAAGACACTGCTGTCTTAAAGCAATACATAAAAAGTAATTGCTGGACATCTTCAGTAAGCCAGGAACCAGAACAAGACCATAAAGGTAACTATAGGACAAATCTTATCCTGAAGAATCTTGGCATCTGATAATCAATAAGCGATCCACATTAGAACAAGTCTCCTGTCCCAGGACATGTGACTAACTTAAAATATAGAAATTATATACACTAGAGAAGAATCTCCCTGTTGGGGAAAACAGGAGCGAGGCAGGAAACAAGAGGGCACAATCAGATTTGTGTTTTAGAAGGAACATTTGCAGGTTAAAGGAAAGGTGCATTAGTTGTAGAAGAGACAAAATCCAGAGAGATTAGTTGTGATGTCACTTTAGTAGTTGAGGTGAGCAATGCTGAAAATCTGAACTAAATTCAAAATAGCAGAGTAAGTGAAGAAAGTCAATTTAAGGGATATTTGGGATTGGGGGTGGTGAGGAAAACATTGACAGCCTAGAGAGGGAACCCAATCTAATGGGAAGAAATTAAATAAGTTGACAGTACAGACAAGTGAGTCTCATAGAGTTTAGAGTCTTGGAATGGGGTAACCCAAAGACCGATCCTTAGGACAAACTATGAGTTGGGTGTCGGTACTTTTTAAATCACTAGATGGATGGCAGTGAGAGATGCCAAAATAAAGTGGTCTGTTCTGAAAAAAAGAACTCATGGATTCATTGTCTGTGGTCTCAGAATTTGTGCCTTTCTACAGTAGGTTCAAGTGCTTATCGTGACAGTGGGTGTAAGGTGTTCTTGAGAAAGAAACAAATGTAGCCAGGGCTGCTGTCCTTAACACAAAGAAGGAAAAAAAAAAAGCAAGCATGTAGCCTGAGTTCTTTAAGAGCTTTCTTTCCAAAGCGGTCCCTTGGGAGTCCCCGAGGTTGGGGCAGGACCTGATTGTCCTCCCAAGGATGTGGTCTGGATGGCACTTTATTAGTGGGCAGTATTAAGGACCCAATTCTAAAGACTAGAACAGCTCTTTAATATTCCTGATGCACCCCTCCCCTACTCTTTTTGGTCCTGGCTTACATATAAGAAAAGTATTCTTTACTGTACCTGCGCACAGTGTACAGTCCAGTAGGCAAGCCGAGGCGTGAGCACATCAACAGTTGCTGTTCTCATTCCCTTCCTGATGCCTCTGGCCCGGCCCTGTCTCCTGTGAGAGTGCCTAAGAAGCTTTGTTTTGTACACTATAACCACATCTCTACTCCTAGTAGGGACCAGATATCAGATTCAGTGAAACAAAATTCCTAGGACTGGTGCCTCTCCAAACCCAAACAAGCTAAAAACTAAATGAGCAGCTCTTGAGGAAATCACAGATCAGATTTTTTTTTTTAAACTTCTAAGCACCTGAATTAGAAAAGGAAAAGATTGGGGCAATGAAAATGAAAATTGAAAGAGCACACAGGATGATGTCCTAGAAGAATCAAACCATGGGAAGAAGGGTGGTCCAAGGGCCAGGCATGTAGCCAGTTGAGGTTACAGGGAATGGAGGAAGCAGGATTAGGGGGAGAGAGATAGATATAGTCTTATAGATTGTATCTCTTGTATCTCTCTATATGCATGTATATATGTAGATTACAAATGGGCAAAGGGGCTACAGATATTTCAGAGTTTGAGAAGGAGGAGGGAGGGAAGGAGGAAAGAGGAGAGTGGAGGAGGAAGAAGGGACTTGTTAGTGATGTGTTAATGCTTAAGACGGATGGCAACCCTCCACTCATGCCACCTTTCCTTCTAAATAATATCCAGTTTCTGCTTATTTTATTTCCTTTTAAATGTTAATGAAAAAAGAAAAGGAGAAAAGGGCTTTAATTTTTGTGAGATGTAAAATGATTTATATTATTTTAGCTAGCCCATATAAAAGACACAGAATCCTGGTATTGTAACTGATACTTCCCAGCCATATGTCCCTTGTTAAATGTGCTGGACCAGGAGCATGTGCCCAAGTGAAACAAACCCTGAGGACAGGCTGATGGAGCAGAAATACCCAGGCGAGGCTCAAACAGGGGCCAAGGGACACACGGCTAGGAAGTAATTAGAATAACTCAAAACCTGCCCAGTCTAGGTTTACAGCCTGTAAATAAAATACCAGGATTGTATGACTTTTATACAGGCTAGGTAAAATGATGTGAATCATTTTACAAGGAGAGAGAGAGTGGTGTGTGGAGGTCAGAGGACAACCTGCCGGAGTCAGCTCTCTCCTTCCATCATGTAGGTCCTGGGGATGGAACTCAAATCATCAAGCTTGGCAATAAGCCCCTTTACCTACCTTTACCACAGAGCCGTCCTACCATCTCTTTTGCTTGTTTGGTGGTCGTTGTTGTTGTTGTTCCCAGACCCAGTTCTGTTAAGGTTTCTGCAGCTTTTAATGGCAGGGTCATTAGCTACATGTTAGTTTTTTGGTTACTCTGTTTCATTAAATCACCTATTAAATAATTTGCATAAGGTCCTATATCTTCAGACTAGAACCACTCATAGAGAAGGAATTCAGAAGGAAAATGCAATAGTTCAGTGGCAATACCAAGTGTTTTTAAAAAAGGTTTTCAAGTTATGAAAGTAAAAGCTCAATATGTCAATTGATAGCTTGGTCACCGGTTCAACAAACGGTTCTCTTCTATTACGTGCCAGACCCTATGAAGGCTAAGAGACTAAGGAGGTGTCAGTGACTAATCTGAAGTCTTTGCTTTACTAAAGTGTGAGCCTACTGATTTAGAATATCTACGCAGACTGCAGGCAAAGAAGCAACCATGCAGATCATGTATAATGTGACAGGTGCTTTGAAAAATCAGAAAAGGGGAAAAGGGAGGTTTAGATAGTGTGATTTGAGGAGGTGCTCAGCAGAGGTTATGACTATTCAATAGACATTTTCGAGAGCCAGGGGACATATCATGTGATTACTGCTCCTAGCATACTGGTCTCATTTTACATAGCCTCCCGTTAGGAAAACATTGCTCGTAACTTTCTCTAGTGAGATAAATCGCAAGAATAAGGCAATTCAGATTGAGTCAGGTGATAAATAGCTCATAATATTGGCACTGCTTATCTCGGGAGAAACAGAGCCTAGGTGGAAACTAGAGGATTTTTTTTTTAATTGAGCATGCTATGTAAGAGGCACTGGCTTCAATCTCCTTGAATTCTTAGGGAAAAAAAAAACGCTACAAGGAGACGTGTATTAGCTGATCAAAGATGAAGCTTATTATTAGTTTACTGCCATTATGATTAGTGTGTGTGTTACACAGAGAAGGCAGCACAGGTGTGTATTTATTAGAATGTGTGGAAGTGGGCTGGAGAGGTGGCTCAGCTGTTAAAGGCAAGGCTCACAACCAAAAAGCTAAGAATGTGTGGAAGTCAGAACAGGTTTTGTGGCATTAGCTCTAGGTTTGGAACTCAGGTTTCCAGGCTTGTACAGCAAGCGCCTTTTAGGCTGACTTTGCTTTGGTTTTAGGCAGAAGGCAATTGGATCACTGAGAGGACAATCACGGATGGGATGTGAGAGGCAGATGGACAGTCAGACTGGATGACTTTCAAGAGAGTCTGAAAGCTTTGGATTTTGTGATCTTTAGGAATGGTAAAATTATGACCTCATAAGACCATTCATTCTATGGTCTTTCCACAGCAGAAAAAAACAAAAAAGCAAAAACACAGCAGTAAGGCGGCTGTCTCAAGGAAGGAAGGTAGAGTTCTATGGGTCTGCTTCCCAATTTATTCCTAAATATTTGATCTCCCAAGCTATTCACAGACTGGATCTGTTTTAAGTGTGCTGTGTCAGAGACACAGACAGGTACACATGTGTCTTTACTCAAGGTCAGAATTCATTAAGTAGCAATAAACTCATAAGCCACTTTGCTTTCTTTGGTTGGCTGCAATTTGCCAAGCAGTCCTGATTTCCCTTGATAGCTGGCTGCTGGCAAACACAGATTGTTTTATTACAATCTTAACTACTAATAAAAACTCTCAACTTGGTACACATTATGTGTCACATGGTGAATCCATTCATCCATCTATCCATCCATCCATCCATCCATCCATCCACCCACAAATATGAAGATTTCAGAAGGGCTAGAAAAGGGATATAGAGGCTTCATCGTCTAAGAGGTTTAAAGAGACATTACTGGAGGCAGAGAGAGAGAGAGAGAGCTCATATGGATTCAAGAAAGAATCACCACAGGTGGTGAGATAAGATTAACAATCTATTTGAAGAACCCAGTTTGAAAGCTACTGGAAGCACAGAGCTAAGTGGTAACATGACAGGGTCCAACTGAGCTGCAGAGGCCTGGGACTGTGGAGATTCAGTGCAGTGTGGGGTCTGGACAGATGAAGGGATGAGTGGCTAGGAAGGATATCAAGTAAGCCTTGACAAGTAGTGGAGTCAAAGCTGAGCCAAAGTCACAGGGTCAGTCAACAGTTCTTGAGTTATCAATTCCTTGGTGCACACACTGGTCAGATGATCAGTCATGAGGGCCACCACCATCACAGTGTTTGGTGTCTTTATGGAGTTCAGGAGAGAGGGCTGTGCCTTTCAGCTTTAGGAGTAAGTTATTTGTCAGTCTGCTTCAGGGTTGGTGCCAAACAGAAGATGGTTTCTACATGTGCTATAAAATACAGAGTCCTCCTTCTCCACACTTGCCCTCAAAATGAAGTCAAAAGGTCCTTTGTTAAATGGTGTCACCGGAAGAAAGGAACAGCTGAAAAGTCACTGTTTTACACAATCTGAAGTAACTTAGAGCAGAGCACAGCTTGTCTGCCATAAACCCTTCCAAGCCCAGGAACTTCCTCTGCCATTAATTTTCAGGAGCCCATGGCTAAGGAGTCCAGCCAGTTACTCAGGAAACTGACCATCTTGGGAAGGTTACCTGAGGATAAAATGGGTCTTTCCCCACTTCCTCTCTTCACGGTCTTTGTGGTTCCTTTTTTTTTTTTTTTTTTTTTTTTTCTGTTAGGTTGGGTCTGCCATTTTAACCTTTCATATTCCATTGTGATTTAGTCCAGGAACTCAGTTCCAGTCTAAAGTTCCGGCTTCTGTCCCCCTTCACCCTCTTCCCCCCCCCCCCCCCCCCCCCCGCAGGAAACTCTCTATCGACGAAAATCCAACAAGAATGACTTCCTTCCCACAATGCCTCAGAAAAAGAAGTTAAAACCAGAACTGAAGCCAGTCTTCCCTATGAAACGGATAGGTGATCCTACCTTCAAGGGACAACAGTGGTTTAGGTGAAGTGCTAGTTGTTTTCTGTTTTCTTTCCCTTGTGCACATTGCTGTATAATTTAGCAAGCAGGGAGATTTAGGATAAGGTCAACTGGAAGAGAATGCTCCGGAGAAGCTTCCCCATGTAGTTTTGGTTGTAAAAAAGATATCAGAGCACATTAAGACTTTCTTCGTGACGTAAGTGTTGTCTTCGGCAATAGGACCTTACCATCAGGTAAGGGAGACATAGTAGGACTGAGGCACAATGTGAGCTCATAGAGACTGTGGCAGCTTGTACAAGATCTTACCAGGTTCAAGACAGAAGGGTCCCAGCACTGAGAGGGAGAAGTAGACACCAGATTCTGGTTTTATAACCAAGAAACTATCTGCAATTGATATCTGCTGGCAAAGGGATAATTGGTTTTCTCCAATGGAGTCTCACTAGTCTCCAGTGGAATATATCAACCACATTTCAGGGTAGGTCCCATGCGTAGCAGTTGTTGGCTAACACAACAAAACAAATTCAATGGCATTTTTGTGGATTTTTAATTTTTCTTGTCTCCTTCCTTCCTTCCTTCCTTCCTTCCTTCCTTCCTTCCTTCCTTCCTTCCTTCCTTCCTTTTTTCTTTCTTTCTTTTTTTGAGATATGATTTCTCTGTGTAGCCTTGGTACCTGGAAGTCGTTCTGTAGACCAGGCTGACCTAGAACTCACAGAGATCCACCTGCCTCTGGCTCCTTGGATTAAAAGCATGCACTACCATGCCCAGCTTGATTTTAATTTTTGTCTACTGTTTTTTGTGTTCCTTGTCTTTTGTTTTTTTTTTTTTTTTTTTTTTTAATTTTTTATTTTCTTTATTTTTTTTGTTTTCTTTGTTTTTGTTCTTTGCTTTGTTTTTGTTTTTAATTCTTTTTTTGGAGACAGAGAAAGAAAAAAACCCAGAAAGTTGGGTGAGTAGGATCAGGGAGGAATTGGGGGAGTGAAATCACTTTCAAATATATTTTTTGTATGAAAATGTTTAATTTTTAGTTTGATTTTTAAAGACAGTTGGTTTGTTGTTGTTGTTTTGTTTTTGTTTTGTTTTTCTGTGTAGCCTTGGCTGTCCTGGAACTCACTCTGTAGACTAGGATAGCCACATACTCAGATGTGCCTGACTCTGCTTCCCAAGTGCTGGGATTAAAGGTGTACACCACCACTTCTTGGCTTATGTGAAAATGTTTTATTGAAAACATTTTTCAATAAAAAATAAGAAAAAAGTCCATGTAAGATATAGCTTCCCAACACAACCTATACCATCACTTATTTGCTAATAAAGGAGGCACAGCCATGCAAAACTAAAGTTTTCAACTGACAATAATTTCAAGAGTGAAGAAAAAATGTATTTAAAGGTCTGTGGCTTTGTTTGTTTGTTTGTTTGTTTGTTTGTTTTTTAATGTGTATGCGTGCTCTGTCTGCATGTACACCTGCATACCAGAAGAGGGCATCAGACCCCATTTTAGATGGTTACCAGCCACCATGTGGTTGCTGAGAATTGAACTCAGGACCTCTGGAAGAACGCTCTTAACCTCTGAGCCATCTCTCCAGCCCTACAGGTCTGTATTTTGAGGATATAGAAAAATCAAAGTGAGATGTAAAGACCAGAGGAACAAATGCTATGAAGATACAAAGAAAAAGGAGGTTTTTGAAAGCTGGGGCGATGACTCAGTAACATGCTCACTGCACATACTTTGAGGACCTAAGTTTAATCGCCAGCATCCATGTTAACCCATTATGCCAGCACTGGGAAACCCATTATGCCAGTACTGGGAAACAGGAGGGTCCTTGGAGATTCCTGGCCAGACAGTCTAGCAAACCCCAGATTCAGTGAGAAGCCCTGCCTCAAAACATAAGCTGGAGACTGAATGAGGAAGACACTCAAAACATGTCTCTGGCCTCTACACTTGCATATACACATGTGAACAATTTTTTTTTTTTTTTAGCAAACATAAAAATGTTTTATTTGTAACTATTCATAGGAGATTTTTATTTAATACTGAGAAGACAGGATTCTGGAATTGGCTGCAAGGTTTACACTGTGTTAAGCTGTCAAACCTTCCCCTCCATTTTTTTTTAAACCAACAACCCCAACTTTCTGGTTATTGTCCTTTCTTCTTTCTTGGGATCTTCTTTCTATCTCTGAGGATATACCTGACTTTTAGGTGACCAGTGCCGTTAACCTGTAGCACTAGACCAACCAAGTATACTTTTTTTTTTTTTTTTTGGTTAAGGTTTTCTACCGACAGTGATTTCAACATCGAAGGGAGGTATTCTGAAGTCTATGCTTTAAGAAAACAGAAAAAACTGTATCCTAACCTCGTCTTTGCCCCAGCCTGCCAGAGAGAGACAAGAAAACATGGTAAGGTCTCCTGTTTCTGCACTGTGATTTACTGGACCTAAAAATGGGCTGCAGGGAGAATCTGCTGGGCTTAGAGAGTTGTCTGAGCTGGCATCTTTTGTGATGGGTTCAAACACTAACTTTTCTTGTAGATGGAAGTTAAGATGGTGGTAGGCTATTTTAATATTCAAATATCAAGAAGGTTCTAGAAGGTATAGGGTTTTCTGTGCTATATCATCTAACACTTAGATTGTTTTTTGCCATAATGATGTATTCTAAAGGCTGAAAACAAACAAACGAACAAACAAAAACCTCTCAAAGTAAATAATACCAGAATTGCTGACAACATGATTTTGATATTTAGGTACAAATAGGTTGAAAGATTTATCTGTGCATAACTTTCACACTTTCTGGGAAATTGCTTTAAAGGGCCAATGGTTAAGAGTATACATTGCAAGTCGAATGCAGTGGCTCATGCCTTTAATCCCCAGCACTTGAGAGGCAGAGGCAAGCAGAGCTCATGAGTTTGAGGCCATCCTGGTTTACATAGTGAGTTCTAGCACCTGTCTTGAAACATTACTACTAGAAAAAGTATGTGAGTCTCATAGGCCCATAAGTCTCTTTGGGATAAGGGTGAGACTGGGGTAAAGGAGGGTTGGGACCAGGATATGTAGAAGGTTTAGTGAGAATCCTCATATATCATCTCTCATTTGATAACACCCATGGGGGCCTCTGTGTTAGACTCTTACTAAACACCAAAGGTACCAACAGTCTAGACCAAGAAAAAGCTTGTGTGTTATGTAAATATGGGCTTAGATTTTCTCCATTATGTAGTTGGCCTCACTGAAGGGTTTCCAGGTGTCAAATACACAACTGTAGTTTAGACATGCATTGATGGCCTTTTAGACTGCACCGCCATGGCTTTAGCATATGGCAGTCGTTTCCTAGGGGTGTAGAACATACTGCTCCACCCTTCCACTGGCTCCTTTGGTCTTCTCTATTTCTTCTATACCGATTTGCTACCCTTCTCATCCTATCCCTACCTGTGTTTCACCTTGATTTCCCATAGTCAACTAAAACCTTCTATATAGAGAAAAAAACAACCAACCAAACAAAAAACCTGACCAATGGAGAAAGGAACTGAAGCAGCAGAGTGACCCATCTTGCTTAAAAGAGCTCAGCCCCACCTCACCCCCAGTGTATTCACTCTTCCACACGCTCCTCTGACATTACCTGTTTTGGGCAATTGCCAGACTTCATGTCTCTGTCCCTACCTAACTCCTAATGACTGTGGTCCAAGGGAGAAGAGGGTCTCTCCTCCAAAGCTTATTTCATTTTCAGCTGCAGAACATAGAAGAGGAAACATCTATTTCTTTTATGAGAAATTCCACATGATGAATATGGGTTGAACTTTATATAAGTCAAACGAGGCAGCTATATATTTATTCGTTACTTTATCAATTTTATTTTATGTATGAGTGTTTTACCTGTATGTATGTCTGCTTACCACTCATGTGCTTGATGCTCACAGAGATCAGAGGAAAGAGCATCGGATCACCTGGAACTAGAGTTACTGCTAGTTGTGAGCCACCATGTGGGTGCTGAGAATTGAACTCAGGTCCTCTGCAAGAACAATAAGTTCTCTTAACCACTGAGCCATCTCTCCAGCCCCTAGCATAGTACTTTTAATCGGGATGGAATAACATCTTAACTGGTACCATTATTAAGGTTTAGGCACATTATTCAGCTGAATCTATATATGGTGGGAAATTTTTCTTTTTCTTTCTTTTTTGGTTTTTCAAGACAAGGTTTCTCTGTATAGCCCTGGCTGTCCTGGAACTTGCTGTGTAGACCAGGCTGGCCTTGAACTCAGAGATCTGCCTGCTGGGATTAAACATGTGTCCTACCATGCCCAACTTGAACTTTTTCTTAAGGATATATAATCTAATCTAGGTAAGATCTTTTCTAATTTTGCAAGAGCCCTGTCAGGATGAGTTAGATAGACATGTATAAAGTAGTATGACAGCCTACAGCTTTAGTCTCATTTATGGTGACTACATATTCCCTCTCCAAATGTGAGTGCTTTACTTTTGTACCTAAAACGGCAGTTATGTGCATTTCCTCAACAAAAACAAATCTGCCAAGGTGTTTTACTAGTGGTGCCATTTCCAAGGTAATATCCTCTCTGTCCTCCAAATGATGGCCCATCATTGTGTGTGTGTGTGTGTGTGTGTGTGTGTGTGTGTGTGTGTGTGTGTTAGAGAGAGAAGGAGGGAGAGGGGGAGGGAAGGAAGGAGGGGGGAGGGGGGCAGAGGGGGGAGGGAGAGGGGAGAGGGGAG
>JANHMN010000016.1:37707104-37782067 GCA_030674055.1 Rhabdomys pumilio | reverse complement strand
ACACACACACACACACACACACACACACACACACACACACACACACCATATTTTATTTTTATAAAAATGCAAGTGGGAGACAGAAGAAAGGTGTCAGTCAAGAGATATGATGCAAGCAAAGTCAGAGATGCTGTTAAAGATTTGAAAATCAAGAGGCCTTGAGTTACAGAGCACAGGTGACCTCTGAAGTTGGGACTAAAGAGGAAATGGATTCATCCTGTCTTCTCTTTCTGTTGCTAAAACAATGACTGGGGCCAAATTCTTTAAAAAGTAGAGGGGATGTTGTTTAGTTCATTTGTGGCTGAAAGTTCAAGACTGGTTTCTTTGTTCTGTTGCTATGATAAAATACCCTGACAAAAGCAGCTTAAAGGAGAAAAGTTTGTTTTGGCTCACAGTTTCAGACAGTTATAATCTGTCTTGGTGGGGAGATAGAGCTGCAGGCAGGGAAGGCATGGTGGCAGGAGCTGGGGGCTGGCTGATTACATTTCATCCACATTCAAGAAGCGGACAGTAAAAAGGAAATGGGCTGGCCTATAAGGCCTCAAGGGCTGTTGCTCCAGTGACCCACTTCCTTTGGCAAGACTCCACCTCTTAAAGGTTCTATAACTTTCTTAAATAGCACTACCAGTGAGGGACCAAGTGTTCAAACACATATGTCCTCCACCGATGGAGGACATTTTTTATTCAAATTACAACACTTGAGTAGCTCCATCTCTTTGGCCTTTCCAGGTCATACTCAAACCCAGGAGCCCCTACAGCTTTAAAAATACAGGCCGCAAACATCTTGAGTTTAGCCCAGTAAGACCTGTTTGGGACATCAACTCATTAACTGTAAACTAACTACAACATAAAATGAATGTTACTCTACCCCTCTAACTTTGTGATATTTTATTATAGCAGTAATAGAGTAGAAAAAGTAATACAGATTAGGTACATTTTTTTTTTCTGTTACTGCTATAACAGAAAATCCAAAAGTAGTTTTGGAATTTTGAAGATAGGTTAGGAAAACTCTAGATTAGTGAGTCTCAAGTTGTGGGGTCATGGCCCCTTTGGGGGTCATCTAAGACCATTGGAAAACACAGATAGTTATATTACAATTCATAACAGTAGCAGAATTACAATTATAAAACAGCAACAAAAATAATGTTACAGTTGGGTCCATCACAACATGAAGAACTGTATAAAAGGGTTGCAGCATTAGGACGTTGAGAACCGCTGCCCCAGACTGTTAGTGGAAACATGGATTTCAATCACTGTGCAAGAATCGGGAGTAAGGAGAAGGATAGAAAAAAAAAATCACCTTAAAGAATTTCTAAAAATCACAATGAATAGATTGTTAATGGAAACATAGGTATTAAAGATGCTGATCATGAGGAATCATTGGAAAATGAAGCTGGAAAATATAGGAGAGGGAGTGGTTTTATTATAGTAGCAGGAAGCTTAGCAATGTTCTGTGATTATTTGAGAAGTATGGCTTATAATAAATGAACTTAGATTTTAACTGATGAGATTTCCAAGCAGTGTTGAAGATGCATTCTGATTTCTTTTTATGTGTCTAGTAAAATTTGAAAGTAGGCAAATTGAGAAGAGACCTGTTTAAAAAGAGCTGGTTTTCTTGAGGTAAGATTTGGGAGGGAAAGATGAGAGAATCAGGAGTTCAAGGCATTTTTGCAACATAGCAAGTTTGAGGCCAGTCTAGGCTACATGAGATCCTGTCTCAAAAACAACCACCACAAACCCAAAGAAATAATAACAACAAAATTCTAAAAACTTACGCCTTGGTAACTGTCTAGTGAGCATAGGTGCTAACACTAAGAGAGTCACTGTCATGAAAGTGTGCTACGGAGAAACAGTGAAAGGAGTCAGTGCTGAAAATTAGATCAAAAGGTCAGAGTCTTCATTTGGAACACTAAAGAGGTCATCCATGAGGCTTATGATACCCTTAGCACTTAAGCAGAAGCTGAAAATAGAGATGAGATTATCAAGGCCAGATCTGTGGTTGAGCCTCTGTCTAAAACCAGCGAGTCTTTGTACTTATATGGCAGACTCACAAGATGGTTGAGTATATTATGCCAGCAGAAACACTATGACTTTGACTTGAAGGTTTACAGAGAGGACAACGTGAAAGGAGCTTTCAACACTTCTGCATTCAGCATGTAGGAATAGGCTAATAGACCTGTTCAGTTTTGAGTACATGTTAGCTGTACTTTATGATCAGGTTGAAGTGGTTAGCTGCATGGGCAGATCTGAAGAGTTCCACTGAGAACTATTTAGATTTCTGCTTAAGCACTTTCCTGGCTAGATTTTAAGTTGTTTGGGGCCTATCTTAGTGTCTTTTTCTGTTACTGTGATAAAATACCCTGAAAAGACAACTTAAGGGACAAATGGTTTATTTGTCTTATAATAACATTATTGCTAGGATATCAGAGCAACAGGAATTTGATTGAGCTGGTCAGTTATTTTTAAAGTTCAAAGTTGGAGATTATAGTCCATTAGGACAAGAAAGTCACAGCAGCAGGAGCCTGAAGGAGCTGGTGACATTACATCCACAGTTAGAGAAGAAAACAACAATGAACAAATTCACGCTTAGGATTCAGCTTGCTTTTTTAAAATTTTATTTATTATTATTATTATTATTAATTTTAATTTTGCTTATATACAGTCCAGGGTCCTCTGCCAAGGGAATGATGCTACCCACAGTGGGAAGGTCCAAAATAATTTCCCATAGACATACCCAAAGGTCCCTTTTCCAGGTAGTTCTGTGTTTTGACAAGTTGATAATTAGCACAAACCACTACAGAGCCAGTGACTCTTTTTCTTCCCATTTCCTCTATTTTTAAGTGGACACATCTGTACTTGTTATACTGTGGCATTCTTACTTTTTTTTTTTTTTTTTTTTTTTTTTTGTCTGTCACGGGTCCAGAGATGGGGAGGATTGCTGCATCAGGAATGATAAGAGTCTCATCCAAATCTAACTTGATAATTTGATAATAAGATTCAGACTTTTGAGCCGGGTTGGTGGTGGCGCACGCCTTTAATCCCAGCACTTGGGAGGCAGAGGCAGGCGGATTTCTGAGTTCGAGGCCAGCCTGGTCTACAGAGTGAGTTCCATGGCAGCCAGGGCTACACAGAGAAACCCTGTCTCGAAAAACCAAAAAAAAAAAAAAAAAAAAAAAAGATTCAGACTTTTGAATTAGTGAAATTTAAATGAGATATTAGGCTGACTTGATACTATAATATGTTGATACTGTATACTTGATTCTATAGTCTGGAGACATCTTGGGATGGGGTGAATGTATTTTTCAGCTGAAATGGATGCAATTTTCATAGCACAGTGATTTTTTGGCATGATCTCATGGCATAATGAGAACTGTGTTGGACTTTAATTCTACAGAACTGTAAGAAAATAGATATGTGCTGTTAGTCTCTAATTGTGGTAATCTGTGACAGTAAGACTAGAAAACAAATAGTGCAGATAGCCATTCTGTATACATAGACAGCATGTTAAAGGGCAGGAAACCCAGAAGGCAGATACTTCATAACAAGTCTATGGAACTATTACTATCAGGGAAATATAAACTAAAATCTTAATAAGCTATTATGTCATAGAATAGTTAAAAATATGTCAATACAAAAAACAAAACAATAACAACAAAAGTTTTCTCTGGTATTGAGTATGTAGGACAGTTGAAATTTTCACATATTGTGTTACAACTGTAACTGCTTTAGAAAACAGTTTCTTGTAAAGTTAAATTTGTAAAAACCCTGTAGCTAATAATATTTCTAGATACTTACCCAAAGAAAATGAAAATATATGGCTATGTACAAAATTGTGTAAGAATTTTGTAGCAGCTTTATTTGTGATTAGGTCTAGACCACAGATAATCCACGGGCTTGTGTATAGAAGAATGGATAAACAGTGTGCTATATTCATACAGTGGTGTGCTGCACAGCCATCAAAGGGAACAACCACACATAAACCTCTAAAACTGCATGTTGGAACAACAACAACAACAAAAACAAAACAAACCCACCAAGAATGGATTTACTTTTTAAATTCCAAGGACAGTCTAAACTCATTTGTGTTGGTAGAAACTACAAGTCTGGTGGCTGGAATGCAATTACATAAAAATGAGCATGAAGAGCTTTCTATAGGCATACAAATATTCAGTAGCTTATTTTGGGTGTTTACTTGCTTATCACACTTGCCAAAACTCATCTGAGTGAGTGAACACTCAGATTGTTTTGGTTTATGTTACAACTCAGCTAAAGAGTAGCTTAAAGAGATTTTGTTAATGGTTTAAAGAAGGTCGTGTAGATCATGTCTGATGATACTGTTATATGTGAAAACCTATGTCTGAAGAGTGTAAGATTTGGGAGTTGAGTTTCAAAGAATATCCTTCATGTGAACCATGGGAGTAGTGTACGTGTGGCAGAGGTGATGGTAAATCTCCATTGCTGATCTGAGCAGGTTTAGAAACACCTAGAAGACTAGTGATGCACAACTTGGATATGTCTAGGAAGTTGTTTCTTGAGATGCTTAAATAAGGAAGGACTATCCACCCAGAATGTGGGTGGTGCCATCCTATATATAGGCTGGAGGCCCAAACTGAATGAAAAGGGGAGAAAGTCAGCAGAATGCTGTCACTTACTTCCATTTTTTTTGCTTCCTGGCCCATCATGACTTCAACTGCTCTGCTATATCCTGTCCACCACTGTGGGCAGAATCCTCTAAACCATGAGCTAAAATAAATCCCGTCGGTTTCTATGAAGCATTTAGTTACAGCAATGAGGAAAGAGAAGTAAGAAAGGGTGGGTATCAGTTTGTGGTAAGTTAACATATCTAGTCTCCATAAATAAGTAGTTCATAAATTGTGATTTGTTGTAGAGTTTGTAATCATGCAAAAATTTTGAGTTGTTAGAGTTAATGTATGAATTTTGGTTGGGAGATGAAAATAGTTTTAGGAAAGCTAAGTCTTTCCATTACTTGATGAAGAACATTCAAACCTGAGCCAGTTTGTCTGGGAGAATGTCTCAGTTGTCCTTGTGACTAGTTTGAGAAGTGGCTGTCAGGGACATGGCCTGTCTTTCCTGTGGTAAAACGCTGCTTCCATATATCTTCAGTAACATTTTTGTTTCAAATTCAAAAAATGACTTTCCAGCTGGTATTTGAAGTTGTACTGTCTTTGGGTCTGAGAAACTTTACTGTCCTGAATCGCCTCCGAGCTCTGATTCAGTTTGCACTTCAGGAGTGCTTACTCTTCTGCCTGTGGTCAGGGGCAACACTTGAATCCTGGGAGTTCGAGTCAGTGCAGTTCTGTTGGCCAGACTCCTAATGCTATTTGATACTGTGTATCCTTTCACACGTTTCTTTTCCTGCCTAGAATTGTCTTGTTTCCTTTTCTGCATAGTTCAGACACTTAGTATTTTGTGTATTAATTTCCCTATTCTCCTGACAGTTTTTCAGTTGTTCTTAAAGAACTGTTTTGTATGTATGCTGTAGTATTTAATGTGTTGTTCAGCAAACACTTAAGTATTTCTCTGACCTCTACACCATTAGAATCTTGACAACAAGAGTCTTACATTGCTCATACTGTTGAAACTGGAGCAATACTTTCCATTTGTAGAAATTCAGTATAGGCATGTAGTAAACAACATAATGTGCTTCTCTCCTTTAAGTAAGGGCATTGAAATTCTCAGGATAATTTCTCTTCCTCTCTGTTTTGGGAAAGCCATATGGTGGGAAGTGTGAAAGGGGGGCTTTAATGGGTGTTGAGAAACCTCTCTGTGTCTGCTTCCCTTTGCTTTTTCCCTACCTTGTTTGTAAGCCTGATTTTTAGATTAATATTTATTCCCTTTTCAAATGAAATTGTGGAGGCTTTTGAACAGAGGTGTTAAAATGATACCACATCATAAACATCCTTTCCAAAGTCTAATGAACAGCAGTGAAGAGAAATGAAGGCCCGGGACTTTTAATTCTAGCCAAGATGCAGTAAGGGCACTATAGTCTATTTTTCACAGGAGCACAGCAAAACACTTCAGTAATAATACAAAAGAAACTACTAAGGCCTCCAAAAAAGTAGATAATAGCAAGTAAACTGGGGAGAGAAAACATTACTTTCTAAGTGACTAATAAAACAACAACAAGCTTCATGCATTCTGTTTCTTGTACTCTGGGCAGGCTGAGTTAGGACTCTGTCAAATGGGGTCCAGAGAGATGTTTACCTGTGGCTTGAGCACAGACTGAAGAAGAAAAGCCATGGAGGACCTGTAAACTGCAGATCACAGGGAAGAATTTGTGTTGCTTTTTTCCTCTTCTGGTTTTTTCATGAGGACAGCTCCAGTGCTAGAACAACTGTACTATGGTGTGTGGTTGGTGTTATAGACACCCAAACCCTGACAAAAAAGATGTTGCTGGAAAGAGTGCTCCTGGTGAGTGACAAGGAGGGAGAATACACTTACTACTATTATTAGCAACTTCCTGTTTAGTCTTCCATGGCCCCCATAGGCTCATATATTTGAATGCTTAGTCACCAGAGAGAATGCTTATGCACTATTTGAAAGGATTAGTAGGATTGGGAGGTGTGGAGTTGTTGAAGAGTGTCAGTGGGGATGGGCTTTGAGGTTTCATAAGCCCATGGCAAGCCCAGAGTCTCTCTCTTGGCTTATGGATCAAGTTATAGCTCTTGGCAATTGCTCCAATGCCTACCTGTGTGCCACCATGCTTCCTGCCCTAATGAAAATGGACTAAACCTCTGAAACTGTAAGTGAGCACTCGGTTAAATGCTTTCTTTGATAATAGTTGTCTTGGTTATGGTGTCACAGCAATAGAACAGTGACTAATAACCAAAACATACTGAGCAAAAAGAACAATACTGGTGGCATCTGCAGTACTTGATTTCAAACTATATCACAGAGTCACAGTAGTAAAGAATAGCATGATACTAGCACAAATATAGATACTCAGAAACCCCATAAATAAGCCCAGACATCAGTATCTAAGTGATTCTTGAAAAAGATGCTGAAGGCTGCTTTGGGAAAATGCCTTTGACAACCGAAAGCCTTTTTGACAACTGGTGCCTTATTTTGTATAGAAATAAACTAAAAATAGATCAAAGATTTTAGTATGAGATCCTAAACTTTGTAAGTACTAAAAGAAAACATTGGTCTGGGTGATGATTTTCCAAATAGTGCTCTAGTAGCCCAGAAAATAGAAGCAAGAATTGAGAATCAGGATTATGTCAAATTCAATAAGCTTCACAGCAAGGAAACAATAGAATGAACAAACAGTCTACAGATTGGAGAAAAGCTTTGCAGGTAACTGTCTGTCAGCAATTAATGTCTAAAATATATAAAGATCAGAAAACATGATATAAAAAAATCAAATCCAACCAAAGAAGGACAAATGATAAGAAAAGACATTTGTCAAAAGAAGTGTAAATGGCCAGTAAATATGTGAAGAGCTGCTCAGTATCTTCAGGTATCAGGGTAGTGAAAGTCAGAAGTGCATCAAGAGCCAGTCAAAATGGCCACTATCAAACAACTAAACGAGAACACCGACTGCTCTTCCAGTGGTCCTGAGTTCAATTCCCAGCAACCACATGGTGGCTCACAACCATCTGTGATGGAATCTGTTGTCCTCTTCTGGTGAGTCTGAAGCCTGCTACAGTGTACTCATTTACATAAAATAAATAAATCTTTTTAAAAATAAATAAATTGTCAAAATGTAATATGGACAAGTTTCTGGGCATAATTTCTCCTGATGAAAACTAGTATGCTTCCTGCCTTCATAAGTCCATAGAAATGTGCTCTCCAGATATAGTGGTGGAGTGGGCAGAGAATCAGGCAACACTCATTCTCTATAGTAAAGGGAGAGACGTATTTCTTTTTTTTTTAAAAAGGAATTAATAGTGCTGAACAACCATATGGACTTTAAGCTTAAGCTCTCCATCGCATGTCTGCTCTGCTTCAATGTTTTTGTGTTAGTGTAGCAGAACTGAGTAGCTGTGAGTAGGTCTCAACAACCTACACAGCCTCAAATCTTCCTTAAATTGTCCTTGTTAGAATATACTCTGGTTGACAGCATGAGTCTTTGTCTTTTACTCATTAGCATATCCAAGTCTCTAGAATAGGACTTGCTATATAATAAGCACTTGTAATGTAGAACAAAAAGTAAGATTAAAGTGATTTAATAGAAGTGAAGGGGCAAACCTTTAATATGGCTGCGGTAACCCCAGTTTATAAACAACAAACAATAAACAATTCAGCAATAAAATATAGGAAAATGTTCTTGGTTTATGAAGAAAGAAACTTACAACTTAAAATAGCACAGTTCATTCAAACAAAAATTGTAGCAGAACAACCAATGCTAAAATGCATCTTGGATAGGTTATATTGTTGAGAAAAAACTGAAAAGTGCTAGTCCCTTAAACATAGGTGTGGTGGTGTGTGCCTGCAAATGCAGCCCTAGCACTTGGTAATTGAAAGAGGAGTATTATAAATTCCAAGTCAGCTTGGGCAGTATAGCAAGTTCCAGGACAATGCTACATAGTAAATGTAGGGGGTAAGGTTGGGGACAGACTCAGGTGACAGAAACAGATACAGACTCCAGAGACTGATCACTTGACCAAGTCTAGTTTTAGCTATTCATGACAGTTTGAAGTGTCAGAAAAGAATAGGGGCAGTGTCTGCAAAGCTGTAAGAAACAGAATGAGGAGATCCAAGAACAGTTTACAAATTGCTACATAAGTTGTTTTTCAAACGCACAAACAATACTCAGACTTTATTTATTTATTTAGTTTTTTTGTTTGTTTTTTTACTTTATTTTTTATTTGATACTATATTTACATTTCAGATTTTATTTCCTTACCCCCTTCTCCCTACCACCCAGGAACCTCCTATCCCATGCCCCCTCCTCATGCTTCTATGAGGGTGTGCCCCCACCTACTCCCAACTCCCACCTCCCCACCCTCAAATTCCCCCCTACTCGGTGTTCAACCTTTATGGGACCAAGAATCTCCTCCCCCACCTATGCCCGACAAGGCCATCCTCCCCTACATGTACAAATGGAGTCATGGGTCCCCCACTGTGTGCTCCCAGGCTGGTGGTTTAGACCTTGGGGAGCTCTGGTTGGTTGGTATTGTTGCTCTCTTCATGGGGCCACAAACACTTTCAGCTCCTTCAGTCTTCTCTCTAACTCCTCCATTGGGAAACCCTTGATCAGATCAGTGGTTAGCTGTGAGCTTCATCCTCTGAATGTGTCAGACTCTGGCAGACCTCTAAGGAGACAGATACATCAGGCTCTTGTCAGCATGCACTTCCTGACATCCACAACAGTGTCTACCTTTGGTGACTGCACATGGGATGGATACCCAGGTGGAATGGTCTCCAGACTACCCCTCCTTCAGTTTCTGTCCCACACTTTGTCTCCATATTTGCTCCCTTGAGTATTTTTGTTACTCCTTCTAAGTAAGACCAAGGCATCCACACTTGGTCTTCCTTCTTCATGGGCTTCATGTGGTCTATGAGTTGAATCTTGGCTATTTCAAGCTTTTGGGCTAATATCCGCTTATCAGTGAGTAAATACCATGTGTGTTCTTTTGTGATTGGGTTACCTCACTCAGGATGATATTTTCTAGTTCCATCCATTTACCTAAGAATTTCTCGAATTCATTATTTTTAACAATTATTTATAAATGAGTAATACTCCATTGTATAAATGTACCACATTTTTTGTATCCATTCCTCTGTTGAAGGGCATTTGGGTTCTTTCCATCTTCTGGCTATTATATATAAGGCTGCTATGAACATAGTGGAGCATGTGTCCTTGTTATATGCTGGAGCATCTTCTGGGTATATGCCCAGGAGTGGTATAGCTGAATCCTCAAGTAATGCTATGCCCAATTTTCTGAGGAACCACCAGACTGATTTCCAGAGTGGTTGTACCAGCTATCTTAGGGATAATAACATTCATGAGCTTTTCTTATCATTAAAAGTCTAAATTACAGTAATCTTAAAGTTAAGAGGGAATTCTATAATATGTTGTAGAAAATGAGTTACCAGTAAACATTGAGTTTACAAAAGTAAGTATAAACCACTCTAGGAATTATTGTTAGAAATTGAATATAAATATTATATATAGTTATATATATTTTTCATGACAGTATAAGAATATACAAAAATTGAGGAGAGATGGGCAAGCAGACAAAAGAGATTATATGCACATTAATTAAGTTTCTTTGTTTTTCTTTTTTCTTTTTCATCATTCAGGTTATGGTTTATTATGAGGGAAGTCAGGGCAGGAAGTCTAACACTGGGTTGCTTTCTTTAGTTTTCTCAGTTTGTTTTCTTTTTTTTATGTGAAAATCTTTATTGAATATTTTATTTACATTTCAGATGCCATCCCCTTTCCCCATTTCCCCTCCCTAGAAAACCCCTATCCCACCCCCATTTCTCCTTTTTGCTTTTATACTATTTTTTAATGTTAATCAAAGGCTTTATAAGTTTGGTAATGCTCAATATCAATCAGAAGTGTAACCCAATACCCAACCTAGATATATCAACTATCTTTGACTGGCAGGGACATGCAAACATCCACCTCAGTGCCCCCCTCCCCCCTGTCACCTATCTCCTCCTCTCCTCCTCCTCCTCTCTTTACTCCTCCCACCTTAGCTCCTCCTACATATCACCCTTCCTGTTAAAATAAAACTTTTCTCTTAGAATACAATTAGAGCATAACTATACCAATTTGTGTCAGTAAGATACAAGATAGACCTAATATCCAGTCCATCATTTTGTTGACTAAACAGAACCTCTGTCGTCTCTCCTAACTAAAAGACTTAATTCTGAACCTGGCTTTTTTTCTTGGCTTTAGAATGAATGTCAGCTGAAAACCATCCTCTCAAACCTTTTCTCTCAAAGTAAATAGCCGGGATTGGCTATGAGACTATAAGTCTTCAACCCTGTCAGAAATCCAGAATGACTGAGTTAACTGAAATTATGGGAAGCACCAAGCATAGCTTCTAAAACTTAGCCAAATTATAGAGACCGCTGAGCACCTGGACAGTCCCTATACTACAAAATGTTGGAGCATTCGATCTTCAGCCTTCTGGCCCAGGATCATCTGACAGACCGAGTGATGCAGAATTATTAAGGGCTGATTACTCTGTATTGGCAGATATAATCAGTCGACTATTCCACAAGTGTGTCCTTTTCTGGACAGTGATTTGTCTGTAGATGGAAAGAGGTAATTCTTGCCTAGTGGCTGTCTCACCACAACTGAAGTAACTCCAAATATACTCAATTTCTTCTTAGAATCCAAGACAGGAAGCTGTCAGGAGCAGACAGGTCTCTAATCAAAATGGATACTAATACAGAAATGTTTGTAACATCAATTCTGTGGACTTCTGACGTTTTGAAAACCAACTATCCATGTAAGGCAATCTGGACTATTGTTTGTTAACTCTTCTCAGCTAAATAAAATATAGAAAATACCCTAACAATAAACTCAGGGCCATGAATTTGATGTAGGCCCTTAACTCACAGGCTAACCATCTCAAATCAGTTTAAAAAGTTAAAGAAGGACTGGGTCTAAGCCTTGTATTCCTAAATGTGTTATATAGGCACAATGCCTATGAGAGTAACAATATTAATCTCACTTTATATCAATAAGAAGCTCATACCAATGAAAACCTTAAATTAGAAATCAAAGTAAATTTTGTACCATTTAAGAAATTATAACTTCATCTTCATAACAATTATACATATTTCTACAAATAGGTTATGGCTATGCAATAAATCCTAGCTAATCCTCCCTGTTCCAACAAAACCACTAATTTTCCGTAGAAAGACAGAGCAATATTAACCACCTCAGTCCCCAAGCCCAGGGAATAGGGGTTCCGACTCTTCATTGACTTCTTCAAGCTGATTATGGGTGTTGAAATATTAGAAGAGGGGCAGGGGGAGGAGTAAATTGATAAGCCTTGTCTGTATCTTCACTGCATCCAGCTGGAATTCCAGGACATCAGAGGTTCGAGCAGGTCTGCTTAGCTCACTTGATGAGTAGATAAACTGGGCCTGTGTATTCTGCAATATACAATTCTCAAAATAAATTTTAGTATCAAGATAATTTTTTGTTTGAATTCTGGAATCTAGTCTTCTGGCGGCCTGCCTCTGTCATGTCTAATCCATATAATTCTGGGAGTTTCTATGAGGGTGTACTCCCACCATCCTCCCATTTTTACCTCCCTGCTCTCAAATTCCCCAACACTAGGGAATCCAAACTTTCAGGCACCAAGGCCCTCTACTTCCACTGATGCCAAACCCCTTACCCCATTCCCCCCTCCAATTACTATGAGGGTGTGCTCCCACCATCCTCTCATTCCCACCTCCCTGCTCTTGAAATTCCCCAACACTAGGGAATTCGAACTTTCAGGTATCAAGACTGCCCACTTCCACTGATGCCTGCCAAGGCCACCCTCAACTACCTATACAGGTGGAGCCATGAGTCCCTCCCTTTGTGTTCTCAGACTGGAGATTTTAGAATGGCTACTCCAGCTTGTTTCTTAGGACCATTTGCTTGAAAAATTGTTTTCTAGCCTTTTACTCTAAGGTAGAGTCTGTCTTTGTCACTGAGGCGGATTTCCTGTATGCAGCAAAATGCTGGGCCTTGTTTATGTATCCAGTTCATTAGCCTATGTCTTTTAATTGGGGAATTGAGTCCATTGATGTTAAGAGATGTTAAGGAACAGTGATTGTTGCTTCTTGTTATATTTGTTATTAGAGGTGAAATTATCTTTGTGTGACTATCTTCTTTTGGCTTTGTTGGAAGAGGATTACTTTTTTGCTCTTTCTAGGGTATAATTTCCCTCTTTGTATTGAAGCTTTCCTGCTATTATCCTTTGTAATGCTGGGTTTGTGGAAAGATATTGTATAAATTTGGTTTTGTCATGGAATATCTTTTTTTCTCCATCTATGGTAATTGAGAGTTTTGCTGGGTATAGTAGCCTGGGCTGGCATTTGTGTTCTCTTAGGGTCTGTATGACATCTGTCCAGCATCTTCTAGCTTTTATAGTATCTGGTGAGAAGTCTGGTGTAATTCTGATAGGTCTGCCTTTATATGCTACTTGGCTTTTTTTTCTTACTGCATTTAATATTCTTTCTTTGTTTTGTGCACTTGGTGTTTTGATTATTATGTGACAGGAGGTATTTCTTTTCTAGTCTAGTCTATTTGGAGTTCTATAGGCTTCTTGTATGTTTATGGGCATCTTGTTCTTTAGATTAGGGAAGTTTTCTTCTATAATTTTGTTGAAGATATTTATTAGCCCTTTAAGTTGGGAATCTTCACTCTCATCTATACCTATTTTTCTTAGGTTTGGTCTCCTCATTGTGTCCTGGATTTCCTGGATATTTTGTGTTAAGAACTTTTTGCATTTTGTGTTTTCTTTGACAGTTGTGTCAATATTTTCTATGGTATCTTCTGTACCTGAGATTCTCTCTTCTATCTCTTGTATTCTATTGGTGATGCTTGTGTCTATGACTCCTGATCTCTTTCCTAGGTTTTCTATCTTTAGGGTAGTCTCCGTTTGTGATTTCTTGATTGTTTTTACTTCCATTTTTATGTCCTAAATGGTTTTGTTCAATTCCTTCACCTGTTTAGTTGTGTTCTCTTGTAATTCCTTAAGGGATTTTTGTGTTTCCACTTTAAGGGCTTCTACCTGTCTACCTGTGTTCTCCTCAAATTCTTTGAGAGTGTTATTTATGTCCTTCTTAAAGTCCTCTATCATCATCATTAGAAGTGATTTTAAATCTGAATCTTGCTTTCCTAATACTATGGGGAATTCAGGACTTTCTTGTGTGGGAGAACTAGGTTCTAATGATGCCAAGTACCCTGGGTTGCTGATGCTTATGTTCTTGCACTTGCCTTTTGCCATCTGGATCTCCTTAGTGCTACCTGTCCTGTCTCTGACTGGAGCCTGTCTTTCCTATTATCTTGGTTTTATCAGAACTGTGTGGGGTGGGTGTTACTACTGGGGTAAGAGCTGGGGCCCAAAATCTGCTCAGTGCTCTGGGCTAGGAGTGACTTCCTGGGTCCTTTGGATCCCAGTTACTCCCTTTTTGGGGTGGGCGTTGCTGTCTGCTTACTTAAGATAATGCCAGGGTTATAGCACCTGGGAGCCCTGCTTCCTCTGGATTCCTAGAGATTGGGGGCAGAGCTGCCACCCAGGATCTGCTTAGTGCTCAGGCCCAGACCGGAAGGGATAATTAATTAAGTTTCATATGTTAATTTTTTAAAATCTAAGCTAATATGGCAACCACAAAAAAAGCTAAAGTTAAAATAGAAATCTTCCATATTTCAGAAAGCACAACACTTAGCAGAGCCTGGTAACTATGGCTCTATTTGGTAAGGTAGTGAGTAGCTTATCTAAGCCTACTAAAATTATAGTAACATTAATTTAAGACTCAGTTCTTTAGTCCCACCTTTGTGTTGTAAGTGCTTGGCAACCATGCAGAGCCTACAGTTACTATAGTCAATGGTGTAAAACATTTCCATCACTGCAATATATAAATATAGAGATAGAGATAGAGATAGAGATAGAGATATACGCACATATATATATCTTTTGAAGAACATTGGATTATAAGGATTATAAGGAACAAAGAAAATATTCAAAATTAAGTTGCTACACAAAATGATTAGATGCAATTAACTCTAAATGTAGTTTGTTAAAAGAGGTACAGATTAGAGAGAGCATACAGTCAGGTGTTGTGGTGCATGTTGCTAATCTTAGCATTTAGGAAGTGTAGGCAAGAGGATTGCAGATTCAAGGCCATCCTGGACTATATAGGAGAACCTGTTTCAACACCCCAACAGCAGGAGAGTAACAGACAAAAAACAAAACCCCAACAACTTTGCTAGATACTGTGATGTAGGAAAACTACAAAGTAAAATCTGAACGTAGAAGAATACACAAAAACATACAAGCCAGCGCTGAAAGAGCTTAGGCCATGCTGTTAATACTAGGAAACTGGTTTATGTGCACAAAAAGTTTTGAATGAGACAAAAGAAGTATTTTTTGATGATGAAAAATGAGGACAGAATGGTAGTGAATTATTTAGTTAATAGGTGATCAAAAGTTCAAAACACAATAAATGCAATTAGAAGCAAATATCAGTCTCATTATACAAAGATTTAAACACATGCAAATTTTAATAGTATATTTTATTGATTAATATTTATAAAAACTACACCTTTATAATAGAAAAGTCACCTCTACATGTGTTTGTGGAATTATTTTAAAATATTCTGCATGCATTTAGGCCCCGATAACATTTAATTTCAGAAAATGGAAATATACTGGAAATTATATTTTCTCATTACAATGTAATCAGACTGTAAACTTATTTAGAAAACAAAAGAAAAGTGAATAATTAAAGCTGTGCTCAAAACATTTTATAATCATTAGCCTGTAAGTTATATAGTAGTTGAAAGTTTTCTGCAGTTGACAATAGGATCTAGTTTGTGGATGTTCTTGAAAGTCCAGAGAATCAAGTGTACGTCCTACAGTATCAGAAGACATTCAGAAAAATATTGACACCCCAGAACTTCTTGAGCAGCTGCTGCTCCAATTGCCCAGTGAGTACTGGAGCATACTCAGTGAACCATGCCCTGCTCTGTGGCAGCCGTACCAGGCACAGCGGCAGCTTTTGACTCCAGACATTATGAACCTATACATTGCCTGTTAATAACTTCAAGTCTGCCTAGCTCTGTCTGCACTCTGCCTGTAGTTTAGGAACCTTGAGTCAGTTCTCTAGTCAGAAATGGACAGCAGTGATTAGACATTGGTCACAACAGTATTCAGTCCTCTGTCTGCACTGTCCACCTTAGTGAGGAAAACAGAGAAGCCCCACGAACTAGGTGTTCTACTTATAAAATTAGGGGGAAAACTGCAAATAAACAGAAGAAAGAAATTAATAATGATAAAGCAGAAACTATAAGAATATAATGCAGGAAGCTTAACACAAGCCAAAGAGCTATTTTTTAAAAGGCTGAAATAAGCTTAATTCAGAAAAAGAAATATTATACAAAATTAGAACAAAAGATAAATGAGAAATATTTAAGAAATAAAAAAATTATTGTGGGAATATTTTATAAACTTTAAAGCAAATAAGCTTGGGGACATGTTTGAAAGTGATGTTCTGCCAGGGTGGGGAGATACCCAGGGGGTCCCACCTGATCAGAGGAGAAGGGGAGAGGGGAATGTGGGAAGGATTGTGGTAGGGAGTAGCCAGGAGGTAGTCAATGAGTGGGATGTAAAGTGAATAAGTAATAAATAAATAAATAAATATGAAAGTGACTTTCTATGAAAATATAAATTAACAAAATTGTCCCTAGAAGAGACAGAAAACTTAAAAGGACCCTAACTGTAGAAATCAATTCTACTTAAAAGGGTGTTTGTTTATTTGTATGAAACAATGTCTCACTGTATAATCCTTGTTGACTGGTCTGGAACCCATTTTATAGATTAGGCTGGCCTTGAACTCAGATCTCCCAAGTACTAGGATTAAAGACACTTGCCTTATCAGTATGACCAAAGTATCTGAGCCTACTTCCCTGTCCTAGCCTGAGGTCATTTTCATGTCTGAAGCCTACTTCCTTGTTCTAGCCTAAAATTTAGATTCCTGTCTGAAATTACTTCTTTGTTCTAGCCTAATATTTAGGTTCCTGCCTGAGATTACTTCTTTGTTCTAGCCTGATATCAGATTCCTGCCTGAAGCCTACTTCCTTGTCCTTGGCCAATGTCATATTCCAGCCAAGCAGTCCATTTCTTTTTCCTTGGCCCATGTCAGCTTCTTGCCAAGCAGCCCCAAAGGCTCTCCACTTCTTCCCCTTTTTTATTTCATTAACAAGACTGAGCCTGTCTTAGGTCATTCTTACAAGAATTCATTCCTTACCCATCATGGAATATGCATTATCAAAAGCAATGCATTTTTGTCTTAGGTTGGTAAGGCTCTGTGCAGAATCTTACCCGTCCTTGGCTTGCCAGCCTGTTAATTTAATAACTCTCTCTAGAGGTCCATTTTCAGGGTCAAGCCATGTACTTTGGCTGCCAGCATTTTTTTTGCATTTGATTTTTTTAATTGGATATTTTATTTACATTTCAGATGTTATTCCCTTACCCCATTTCCCCCCAGCCCAGGAACCTGCTATCCCATCTTCCCTCTGCCTGCTTCTATGAGGATGTGCTCTCCACCTACCCCCAATTCCTACCTCCTCACCCTTGAATTCCCCCACACTCGGCATCCAGCCTTCATGGGATCAAGGATCTCCTCTCCCACCTATGCCCGACAAGGCCATCCTCCCCTACATATACAGCTGGAGTCTTGGGTCCCTCCCTATGTGTTCCCAGGCTGGTAAGAGCCTGGTTGGTTGGTATTGTTGCTCACATGGGGCCTCAAACCCTTTCAGCTCCTTCATCTTCTTTTCTCTAACTCCTCCATTGGGAGCCCCTTGATCAGTTCAGTGGTTAGCTGTGAGCATCTGCTTCTGAATATGTCAGACTCTGTCAGACCTCTAAGGAGACAGCTATATCAGGCTCTTATCAGCATGCACTTCCTGACATCCACATCAGCATCTACTTTTGGTGACTACACATGGGATGGATAGCAATGTGGAATGGTCTCCAGACGGCCCCTCCTTCAGTTTCTGTCCCACACTTTGTCTCCATATTTGCTCCCATGAGTATTTTGTTAATCCTTCTAAGAAGGACCGAAGCACCCACACTTGGTCTTCCTTCTTCATGAACTTCATGTGGTCTGTGAGATGAATCTTGGGTATTGCGAGCTTCTGGGCTAATATCCAATTATCAGTGAGTGCACACCATGTGTGTTTTTTTTCTGATTGGGTTACCTCACTCAGAATATTTTCTAGTTCCATCCATTTACCTAAGAATTTCTTAAATTAATTATTTTTAATAGCTGAGTAATACTCCATTGTGTAAATGTATCACATTTTCTGCATCCATTCCTCTGTTGAATGACATTTGGGCTCTTTCCATCTTCTGGCTATTATAAATAAGACTGCTATGAACATAGTGGAGCATGTGTCCTTGTTGTATGTTGGAGCATCTTCGGAGTATATGCCCAGGAGTGGTATAGCTGGATCCTCAGGTAATACTATGTCCAATTTTCTGAGGAACCACCAGACTGATTTCCAGAATGGTTATACCATCTTTCAATCCCACCAACAATGGAGGAGTATAAGCCCTTAGAAACAGTGATCACAGGAGTGTTCATGTAATTGGGTTTAATGCCTTGCTTTTTCTTTGACTATTTGTGTTTATTATATTACTTGTTCCTTGACTATTTGCATCTATTGTATTGCTAGACCCTCAACCTAGAAGTGACCTTAAAACATACATGTAATTAAAATGGTATAAAAGCATAAAGGCAGAGGAGGGATGGGATGGGGGCTCTAGGGAGGGGAAATAGAGAAAGGGGATAACATTTGTATTGTTAATAAAATATCTAATAAAAAATAAAAAAAAAACAAATAAAAAAAAAAAACAAAATAAAGACATTTGCCGCCACCTCCACTTTTACAAAAAACCATATTGTAGCCATGGACATAGTATACATTTCCAATCCCAGCATTTGGGAGGCTGAGAAACAAAGATTGTGAATTTAAAGCTAGCCTGGACTATACAATGAGATTATAATAAATTATAATATTTCATACCTGCAGAATAGTATTTTATATTTCTAAAGGAAAGCATCTTAATTTTTTGAATGAAATTCATCACAATAAGGAAGTTTTGCATCAATTTTTAAATTATTTCTGTATGTATTTATGTGTATAGGCATGCACATGTGATAGCACACATGGAGGTCAGAGGACAACTTTCTGAAGTTGCCTTTTTCCACTCCATGGCTCCCAGGCTTTGAACTTAGGTCACCCCTTATCAGTTCCTTAACACACAGAATTCTCTTCGTGTATTGTCCTGTTGATGTTTAAAAGCAAAAACTACTTTATGTCCAAAAGCTACTTGTCAAAATTTATGCCTGTTTTCTAAAAAACAAACAAACAACCCAAAACCCTGAGAAACATAAAGAGGTGAAGACTACATTAGGAATTAAGGCGTGTCAAACTTAAGGCTAGGGATGCAGCTCAGTAACAGTGTTTTCAGGGTCCTAGCCTGATCCCATAAATGGCAGCATTGCAGTTCATCTAATGGAAAGCATTAAACAGTATCATATTAGTATTACCATTCTTTTAGATTTTTAAAATTTTTTATTGGTTATTTTATTTACATTTCAAATGTTATCCTTCTTTCTGGTTTCTTCTGCAAAAACCTCCCATCCCACACCCCTCCCCGCTACCACTCACCTACTTACTTCTGACCCACCAACCTAGCATTCCCCTACACTGGGGCATCAAACCTTCACAGGACCAAGGGCCACCCCTCCCTTTGATGCCCAAGAAGGCCATCCTCTGCTACATATACAGCTGGAGCCATGGGTACTCTTTAGTTGGTGGTTTAGTCCTTGGGTGCCCTGGGGTTCTGATTGGTTGATATTGTTGTTCTTTCTATGGAGTTGCAAACCCTGTCAGCTCCTTCAGTCCTTCCCTTAACTCCTCCACTTGGGTCCCCATGCTCAGTTCAATGGTTGACTGCGAGCATCCACATCTGTATCAGTAAGACTCTGGCAGAGCCTCTCAGGAGACATCCATATCAGGATCCTGTCAGCAAGCACTTCTTGGCATCCACAATAGTGTCTGGGTTTGGTGGCTGCATATGGGATGGATCTCCAAGTGGGGCAGTCTCTGGATGCCCCTTCCTTCAGTCTCTGCTCCACTCTTTGTCCCTGTAATTTTCTTTAGACGGGAGCAATTCTGGGTTAAATTTTGAGAAGGGTTGGGGCCCCATCCCTCAACTTGGGGCCGTGACTAACCTCTGGATATGATCTTTAACTAATACAGTTACTTGGTAAGAAGAAATAGAATATTGTTTTGAAAAGAAAGTACCAAGGAGCTAAAATGATTCTTGTTTTATTATTAAGTAAAACAGGAAAGGTCAAAATCCAGGGGTGAGCATTTTAATAAATCTTGCAGAAAACCTTTCTTACTAGAAAGCTCCAGTCATCTCCAGTTAAGTGGTATCCAAAGCTCGGTAGGTGAGGCGAGACAAATGTTACATTAATTACCATCTTTCTAATAGTTAGAAACTAGTTTTTTAAATTAATTACTTTTACAATTTAAGAATAAACAGTAAACGCTCGGTTTTTCATCCTTTTTGCTCTAGCTGTTCTAACAGAATGAGACAGTTGTGGCCATGTTAGAGTATATGAGAGGAGTTGAGAAAGGCAGAATAAGCAGGAAGTGAGATCACCAGTTTGAGAGCAGTGTAATTCCTCAAGGACATGAAAAGGGAGGACAAAAGGCTAATTAACCCTTAAAGTATGGTGTGGAATTATCTAGCTCAGTTCATATGCATCTGCCTATTTCTAAAGCCTGCCAAAAAGAAGTCATTGATGGTTGTCAGTTTTGGAACTTGTGGCTAAGAGGGAGATAAGAGGGAATGAATGAGCTTATTATTTGTTAATTTTATATAAAAATTTTTTCTAGTCTGATAGCTTTTAAGGATTTGGGGACATTTCAGCTTAGGGCTTTCTGTAACATTGCCATCATCATCACCATCATTATTATTTACTAAATATATTTAAAATTATGTACATTTTCATTTGTTTATATGGTTTAGTTTTTCTTTTTCACTCTATTGGTATGTACCTTCCACAAAGCAAAAAAAAACTTGGTTATGTTCACCACTCTATTTATTGAGGCTTATACTTACAGAATTCACCACAAGTAGTTTTTGAACTAGTAGTGGTGGTAAGGTCATTATGAAGACAATTGGGAATTGGTTAGAAGTAGACTCTAGGGAGAGAACATTTTGATTAAAATCGTGCTAATCAATTTGTCTTTCTTAAGTTTGACCAAGGACATGACTGGAAAGGAAGATGTGTACCGAGGCCCAGCCATCAGGGCTCTCTGCAGAATCACAGATGTAAGTTCTCTTAGTTCAGCGCATTGCTAAAGGAAACACTAACTGTGGATTTATGCTTAGGTGCATCTCCGTGGGTCTCAATCTTCTCAAGGCTTATAATTTTTTTTTGACAGGATCTTTAACTTGCTATTTAACTCAAACCAGCCTTGGATTCACAATCCTTCTGCCTCAGCCTCCTGAGTGCTAGAATTAAAGGCATGTATCACTATATCTGGCTTACATTTTGTAGTTTGGTCCAGATTAGACTGGAAATTTTATAAATCTGGATCCTAGAAGAAATAATATAAACAGCTTAATTTATTTTTGCTACCTTGTTATTTTGTTGTGGTTTTCTTTTTGGTGTTAAATTTTTAGTTGAGACTTAACAAATTCTTTTAAATCTGAATATTGGTCCCAGTATGTTTATACATTGCTATCTGCCACCACCCTTCTGGAACAAAAAGCTTTTTTCATATTAAAGTTTACAAGAACCTTACTTCCAGACAATTCTATGCTGAGGGATTACTGTAGTAGGATATTACACATTTAATTTGCTGTGTATCTTAAAATAATAAGAAATTTTATTTGATATGTAGGATTAAGATGTATAACAAGTGCTTTTCATATAGAACCGTTTAAGCATCTTGATTCCAAAAGGAGCAACCACTCTCATATGGGAATTTCTTTTCTTCCTTCCTTCCTTCCTTCCTTCCTTCCTTCTTTCTTTCTTTCTTTCTTTCTGGGGAAAGAAGAGTCTATTTGCTCAGGCTAGCCTTGAAAATACATTCTCTCTCTCTCTCTCTCTCTCTCTCTCTCTCTCTCTCCTCTCTCTGTTTGTACTCAGATGTGTGTGTGTGTGTGTGTGTGTGTGTACTGTAGCTTGTACTGAATTATTTGAATTCTGCTCTTTAGGATATGTTTACTATATATAATCTTTATTACTCATCAATGAATATTTATATAGAACATATATCTGGCCAGTTTTTGTACATTATTTTGTGGACAGTAATTTTGAATGAATGGTTTTTAACAACGTTTTCTTTTTAATGCTATTAGGTAACAATGTTACAAGCCATTGAAAGATACATGAAGCAGGCCATTGTGGATAAAGTTTCCAGTGTATCCAGTTCAGCACTTGTCTCTTCCTTAGTAAGTGATCAGGCAGTTTTTTGTTTCTTATGTGTGGTCTAGTGTCTAGTTTAAAAATAACTTATTACTATTGTTCCCTTACAAGAGAAACAGTTAAAAACATGTGTATATCCTGTTACTTTGTCCAACTGTGTTTTATTTGGAAAAACACTCAGCAGTTATAATCGGCAGTAAAATCTTGAATGTTCGTGTTTAGAAGCTTTGGGGACTGCAGGTACTAAGTAGGATAGGAGTAATAGACAGTGGAGAAACAGAACTAGTCTTAAGTTTTTTCTCTGGGCTCATGTTTACTTCCAACCTCTTTGTTCTCAGCTTCCCTTGGTTTTTTCTTGTCCTTTAAAGTCTTCTTGAATTTCAAGAAGTGACCTTTTGTTTCAGTAATAGCTTTTTTTCTCCTTTCATCAAAACAAAAACTGTTTTTTTTTTAAAGATTATATATGTGAGTACACTGTCACTGTCTTCAGACACACCAGAAGAGAGCATTGGATCCCATTACAGATGGTTGTGAGCCACCATGTTGTTGCTGGGAATTGAACTCAGGGCCTCTGGCAGAGCAGTCAGTGTTCTTAACCACTGAGTCATCTCTCCAGCCCCAAAAATGTATTCTTTAAATTTTTAATACATTGCATTTGATTAAAGTCAGTAAATATGGGACTATTGATTGCTTGGTTAGTGAAATGCTTGCCAGTAAGCATGAGGACATAGTCTCAGAACCCACATACAAAGACTCGTATGGTAGCACGTGTAATCCCAGCTCTGGGGAGGTGGACACAGCCAGATTCCTGTAGCTCATCAGCTAGTCAGCCTAGACAATTGGCAGGCCCCGGATCCTCGTGAGAGATCATGCTTCAAAAAACAATTTGACCCCTAGCCTCTATACACATAGCATGCACACATGCATGCATGCACACATACATGCCACACCACCCCCATGAACAAACATACTTACCCACACATCCATACAAATCATTAGAGCAGTCTGCCAGATTCTAGAATGTCACGAAACAGGTTTTAGATCAAGGAGCGTGCTTGCTGTGTTGTTTCTTCTTCAGGGGAATTTCCTAGAAGTCAAGCTAACATTAGCATTCCTTAAGAGCCATTCTGTTTGATGCTTCTCTTCTTTTCCTTTTGTGGCTTTCATTTCCTGGTCTCTTCCAACTCACAAATGTGTAGGTTTCTATTACTCTGCAAAGAAATATTAAAGAAAAAAAAATCAGTTTATAGTTGCCTTAGAATAGAGACAATGTAGACTTAAAAAGCAGCAGTATTTTCAGTGTTTGGGAAATATCTTTAGTAATTTTTGTAAGAAATTACCTTGCATTCCTAGTGTCTAGTGATCATGCATTATATGCTCCCACTTTGCTTAATTTAGCACATGATGAAGATAAGCTATGACGTGGTTAAACGATGGATCAATGAGGCCCAAGAAGCTGCATCAAGTGACAATATCATGGTGCAGGTACTGTCTTTGATATCATCTTATGTATCACAACAAAGTATTTATTATTCAGCAGTAAAGGCAAATTTTTGACATATTAATCCACTTATTAGTACATACTATCAATTAGGTATCTTACATATTTTCATTACTTCCGTTGACGTTCTGTTTGGTAGAAGATAAATGACCTACAGTAGGAATGTTCAAGAAAAATTCTCTTTTCAGTAGTAGATAGAAATGCTTATTCCAAAGGATTGACAATGATTTGGGACTTTTATTTGAAAGATACTTTGTGTAAAAGGAAACTCTGTTTTCTAGGCTTGATAATAAATAGTGTAAAAATAATCAGCCACCTTTGCCGTATAAAATAGTGAGGAAACCTTTCAGAAAGAGCTTATGATAGTTATTAAGCCATTATCAAAAGGAAAAGGAATATAATCAAAAGTCTTACCTGGTAGTTTTATGTGAAATCTCTTTATGTGCTTGAAAAAGTATTAATGTTTCTATCTTTTTACATTAGCATATTTAACGATGTGAGAAACAGTCATTTCCTTTTGAGACGTGCTCTGGTCTAATTGTGGGCAGTGGACTTTCATACAAAGTGTCTTGGTGCCTACTTCAGGATATTTACCCTTTATTAAGGTGGTGACACTTGAAGGCATGGACTTGTAGTCCCAGAAACAGCAAAACCCTGACTCTCTGTAAGTTAGATCTGAGGGAATGAGCCATTGTTAACCCACTAGATCTCCCTTTAGGCTGTATTCAACCCCTTTCTTACTGACTACTCTGAATTTACAACTTCTAGAGTAAATTACACACTCTCTCTTTTTTTCTTAATGATCCTAGTGTTTAGTTTCACATAAAAAGATACTGTATTTTGTCTGTTTGACTTACATATCTTTTTTTGAAAAAAAATCTTTGTCTAGTTCTATGCAGTTGTCTTTCCTGTAGGTGTCTTACTGTCTTCCTAAGCTCATGGTGCACTCTTTCTTGTTCTTAGTACCATGCATTGGGAGTGCTCTATCACCTTAGGAAGAATGATCGACTTGCTGTCTCCAAGATGTTAAATAAATTTACCAAATCTGGTCTCAAATCACAGTTTGCATATTGTATGCTGATTCGAATTGCTAGTCGTTTACTGAAGGAAAGCGAGGATGGGTAAGTATCCTAAACTCAGTTGGTTTCAATTTACAAGCTAATATTTCCTTAGAATTTATTTTTTTATGAATATTTTTAGGATAGTACTGACTTTACAGATAAGTTTAATGTTTTCCGAATTACAAAGAAATTGACAACAGAGCATAATGAAGCACACCTTTAATCCCAGCACTCAGGAGGCAGAGGCAGGCAGATCTCTTGAGTTCAAGGACAGCCTGGTCTACAGAATGAGTTCCAGGACAGTCAGAGCTTTGCAGAAACCTTATCTCAAACAAACAAACAAATAAACAAAAAATAAATAAAAATAAACTGAGGATTCTAAGTAACACAGTATTTTTTTTTTACCTTTATATATGCTTGTATATGTAGTGGTTGATAATAATGTATTTATGAACTGATACCAGAGGTAAAATGCTGTAGATCCTAAGTTATACAGATAATTGAATATGATCATCAGGAGGGACATTAAGAATCATCTTGTATATCGTGTATAAGAAAGAATGTTGAAATACTAAATTGAATAATTTGCCCAAGATCACTGTGTAAGTGTGAGTTATATATGAACTTACCAGCAATACCTTAGCAGACTTAGAGGCTTCCTGGATACAGGAAGAGGACAGGGATCTTTCAAGGTGTAGTAAACTTGGAGCAAAGAAGAAGCATCCTTACCCTAAATGGCTTATGGCTTTCCCTTTTTAATTTATAGACAGGATCTCTCCAGGTTGGCCTCTCTTGCCTCAGCCTCCCAAGTGCTGGAATTGCAAGTATGCACTACTACCTGGCCAGTTATGGTTTAATTTTAAAACAGATTTCTCATTGGATCTGGAAAACTGAAGAGTTAACACCAGAATCTCTAGACTAGTTGAGTACCAAAGTACCGCCAAGAAAGGAACAAGAAAGACACTGTCTTTTAGCTCGGTTATGAATATCAGAGTGCTGAATTTGATTAAAACCAAAACAGCTTAACCTAGGTTAGCTACTGGCTTCTCATAACAGAAAGAACTTGCTATTTTTTGTTTTAAGTATTGTTTTATGTCAGTCTTAGTATATTTTTATAAGCAGTGTTGAGCAGAAAATCAAAAAAGTCAAAGAGGCAAGAAGATTGTGTCTTTAATGAAGAAAAAACATATTAGTAAAAACAGACTTACTGGTGATTCACATGTTGGAGTTAATTCACAGTGACGTCAGTAACAGTTGCACCATAGGGTAACTTTTCTAATTATGGGAGCTACACTTTTTCATGGAAGTGCTTTTTGGTAGTTGAGAGTGACTTTTTAGCTTTTAAAACTTTTGGAACCAGGTCTAGTAATCTGAAAGTTTCCTGTTCTTTTAACTGGAATGGTTATGCTTTTAGATGTGATATACATGGCTAGAATTTTGTCCTAGGGGTAAATAGCTTTTGTTAAACAACAAAACATCGTGACTTTAACAACTTAAAATCTCTATAACTTAGTTTTCTTAACTGTGAGGTAATTTATCTGTCAGAATTATTGTAATTATTTAAGTCATATGCATCAATAGTAAAGTGGGTAAATTGCTAAAGAACAAAAGTATTAATTGTAATTTCACATACACACCTTTTGTAACCACCTAAACACCAAGTTGATAGTTTTATGTGGCAGTGATTCTTCAAACATCTGGCAGTACAAGCATCTGGCTACAAATATGTCAGGGTAAACAGATACTTCTCACTCTTACCATATTTATTAGCCTTTTTTGTATGATAGAACTTTTCCTCGTGAGACACAGCACACATATATACTCACCTCAGATAAGGAATTCATGGCAACCAAAGTACAAATATCACCAAAGTCCCAACTTGGTGAACAAATGAGTTTTACAAGACTGTGGGTGGGAAATTACTTACAGGAGAAGAAATGGCTCAAAGCTGCATCCTTAGGCCCACCTCAGCATGAATGACAGCTTACAAAAGCTGGAAACCTAGCATACAGCACAGGCTGCAGGCAGCTCAACAGGTTAGAGTGTCCTTTTCATGTGACTCTGGTCTAAACCTCTTCTAGATAGCTTTGCTGGCTTCTGCTGCTTTCAGGTTTCAGAATCTTTTTAGTAGCTTTTTTTCTCTGAGAGTCTTCTCTGTAACTCAGATTGTCTGAGTCTTGGCACCTCTGTTTCCATTGCTTAATTTGGGATAGAGGGGGCCTAGAGAATAAGGTCAGTTTCAGGAACTTCCTAAAGCTACTTTGAGTTATTTACCTTTCTTCTTAAGGAGCTTCCCTGCAGGATGTATTGCTTCAATAGGAGATTGTTGCACAACGTTCTATCTCTTCCCTTAGTTCTTACACACTTCCTGTCCCCTCATCTGCAATGATCTCTGAACCTTGGAGGGGCTGTCTTAGTTAGGATTTTTACTGCTGTGAAGAGACACCATGACCACAGCGACTTTTATAAAGGAAAATATTTAATTTAGGGCTGCCTTACAGCTCAGAGGTTTAGTCCTCTGTTGTCATGGTGAGAAATATGGCAGCATGCACGTAGACATGGTGCTGGAAAAGTAGCTGAGAGTTCTACATCTTGATCCATGGGCAGCAGAAGTGAAAGTGACACTAGGCCTAGTCTGAGCAGCTGAGACCTCAAAGCCTACACTTGCTCTAACAAGGCCACGCCTCCTAATAGTGCCACCCTCTATGGGCCAAGCATTCAGACACATGAGTGTGTGGGGGCCACTCCTATTCAAACCATCACAGGGTGACTATTTAGTTGTACTATGGCTGAGAAATAGGTCACCATGCCAGAGTTACTTGTTCTCAGGAGCATTAGCAGTGGTTATGAATTGAGACTGACAACAGCAGTGATCTGTGGGCATAAATACACATTTAGAAGGCAGTTTGACAGCACATCACATCCATCTAGAAAAACAATAGAGCTTGCTTCTTCATTGGGACCTATGACCTCCTCAACCACAAGTTTTTGTCTTGGCTGACTATCAGATATGAACTCCCTTTTCTGGAGTGGGCCTTAAATCCAGTTAGAAGGCTGTTGGTCTAACCCACAATAGCCAAGCCACTATTGTACAAGTAGGCACATCCTGCCTAGCATATGATATTTCAACTTCTGAGGTCTATAGCTAGGCAGGAATGTTGCTAACAGTTCTCCACTAGCAGTCTGTCTAGCCTCTTCTAGCACTGTGAAAGGCATTCGTCAGGGTGGGAGTTTCCAGTTCTGTCTCAGCTTAAGTTTTCCATTCCTACAGTCAGAGCATGTACATGTGGTATCTTCAACAGTAGGGTGTTATCTAGTTCTGGCATACAACCACTAGCAGTAGCCTTCACAGTTTGTAGGGCCTCAGGAGCTTCCTTGGCCAGCAACTCACAAGGAAGTAGTTGACCCCTGGCACTGAGGTTTTCATTCAGTAACCTTATAGCTTCTGGGAATATCCATTTGCATTCATGTAAGGTGCCTTTTGGCTCTTTTGCCTTTCAATTAGCCCAGCCCTGGTTACAGTTGTAAGGTAGGTAGGTGGAAGTAACATTGTATCTGGTTGTCTCTCCAATGGCTTTCCAAATTCATAAAACACTCAGAGGTTAGCATTATCTTATCTATAAAACAAAACTTTTTCCAGAGGGTGGGCAAGACAAGGCAACATGGTGAACCACCATCTCATAACAAATAATAGAGTTACAAAGATAACATTAGTAAAGTACCATTGAAGTATTTTGTCATCTGAGCAAGTGTTTTGAGCAAGTGTCAGCTGACCCCAGAAGTGTGCAACTAAGAAAATGCTAAAGGAGAACAGAAGCAACGTCTAATACATCATGGAAAAGTTCTATACATTTGCTTCATTTGCTTCCTCCATAGATCAAAGTTGGATACAAAGCATGGATAGGAGGTGCTAACTTAAGTGGTTTTGTGTAGTCCTCAGACCTTTTCTCTAAGCTGTTACATTTTATTTCCTGGAGCTCTTCCACTGAGCCTCCCCATATTTCTTTATACCTGATAAACCCAGTGGGCCTGACTTAATCTGCTTAGATATATAACTCAAGGCCAAAGTGGAGTGAGATTTTGCTCTCCCCTGCTGTACCTGCTGACTTCCTGGGTCAGATAGGACCTGGGTTGGCACTGTGGATGTAGCTGTAGCTGCTAGCCTCCCCATTCACAACACCTAGGATATTGGGGGCGTTCCCAAATGGGAAAAACATCTGCATTCCTAGCATAACCTTTTGACTGATGGGAAAGGTACCCTTTTTAGTCTGCAGTTATGATTACATACCCATGGAACTGTCTTGATCATCTTTACCTATATTGTTCTGTCTTCTGTGACCAGCTCCTGGGGCTTTAAAGTCTTCCAGCAGTTCCTTAACATAGTTTGCCTTTCTATCAGTTCTTCCTTTAGAAACTCCAGCTTGACATAAATCCTGCCACATGTCTTTGAGTAACCCAGACAAAGCTCTTCCTCTGCCTTTACCATTTCATCTCCCCTAGGCTGCTGTCTCACTTTATGGATAATCTTTACATACTGGTCTAAGTCACTAAGATCTTCAAAAGCCTTTCCTACTTTATAAAGATTTTGCCCCACACCAAAGGACTCAGGAAAGCCACTAAAGTTCCATACTCGTTTCAAGGGTCCTACTGGATCAGTCTGTTCTTGAACTCCTCTGTGAATGTAGTTCTATTTGGTCCAGTAAATTGGGGTTCAAACACAGCTCTCCTTATTCCTGGTTCCTGGCCCTCCTCTATGGTCCTTCAGTCCTTATATTTATGAGGATATGGATAGAGCTGACCAAGCTTTTCTACAGGCTCTGAGAAGCCAATCATCTGGAACTGGCTTCCCTCATAGTGTACAGGTTATACAGCCTTAGCCTTAAGAGGTATGAGTAGTTACATGACTTAGTTTTTCTACCTCCACAGCAACCAGACTGATCCCATATGCTCCCATATCACAGCCTCAGAAGTCATGCTGTGACATGATCTTTCATAGGTAGTTTAAAAGTCTTTCCAAATTCTAGAAGTTTACATACTGAGTATTTCTTGAGAACCCTAGTTTCTTGTATAGCACCATTGTACTGTCCCATCTTTATGTTGGATTATAGGTTTTCTTTCTTTTCTAATTAAAGGTCAGACCCTTGAGGTTTCTTCCATTGCTTTTATGTTCTCTTCTTCCTTATTTTTTTGAATACTCCCATGCTTTCCAAGTTCTTAGATCCCCACAAAGGGCTTTTGAGCATGGATCTAACTTGTGTTCTTTCCTTCTTGCCCCCAAACCTTAAGCGGCAAGCTAACATCTTCATCTCGTCTTCTAGTTTATTGAAGTCCGGTCAGACTTGTTACTTGTCCGGTCAGAGGCTAACACAGAGGATGCTTGCTTTATCTCTCTGTCTTGTTGCAGTTGTTCCTTTACACAAGCAAGTTCCTGCTTTATACAAACAACTTCCTATTTTGCCTGTCTCAGCCTCAGATGTATTTCTAATTAAGACACAACAGAGGCCAGGCAACTGCAGCTACTGTGTGCAGACAGTCTCAACTCTAAAATTTCCTCTAAACCTTAAACTGTTTCCAGGGCAACTTTGTATTTGTGTGGCATACCCCATTCATCAAGCAGACATGCCACTCCATACTACACAGACCAAGACTGCCATCCTAAGAGCCCACCCACAGGTACTCCTAATTCTGATGGCTTAGCCTTAGATATGTCTCACTATCCATAGCAAGAACCGTGCAACTACTGCCATAGCACAAAGACGCAGAAACATATATCATACAGAATTTCCTCTGGGGACGCTCCTCCCTTAGGCTTAGCCTCAGCCGCATGCCTCTCTACCCATAACCAGATTCGTTTACTCACTTCTCCTGTCTCATCTTTCATTTCATCATGCCCCTACACAGGCCTTAATTACATTGTGTGACAAAACTTTTCCTGGGGAGATATAATACAAACATCTACCCATCCCAGATAGGAAACTCATGACAGACCAAAATAAGGATACCACCAGAGTCCAACCAATGAGGTTTATTGGGTTTACTTACAGGAATATGATTGGGAGGTTACTTTCAGGAGCAGAAATGACTCAAAGACTCACTAAAGCCAGTGAAGGATACTGTTTCAGAAAAATCAGTGTTTCAGAAAAATCGCACTTGGTGAATGATTCCTGATGTTGTTGTATACATGAACATATTCATTCTCATTCTCTCTCTCTCTCTCTTTTCTCTCTCACTTTCACTTTCTCTTTCTATCTCAATAATTATAAAAATTTTTAAAGATTAGTGAACCAAATGTGTAAATGGGTAAGAAATTTCACAAACTAGAAGAGACTTGAAAAAATTGAATCAAAATACATTATCAGAAATAAAAAATTATTTGAAGGGCTCAGTAGTAAATTGATTACTATTAATTACTAGAAAAAGAGATTAGAGAACTTGAAAATATCCCAGTGGAAGTTACCTAAACTGAAATATAGGGAGAAAAATAAAGGGAAAAATTAATACAAAACTTGAAGCTTAGGGAAACACATCATAGTCTAGTGTATCTGTAGTGTGACTCAGAGAGAAAAGGGAATAGGGTAAAGTATTTGAAGAGATAAAAGGTCAGCTGCTGTTGCAAGGAGGCTGGTGAGCTCAGGTGAATGAGTAGGTTTGAACCATATCTAGCCTTGTGTATCATGTGACTAGAAAGCCAGAAAGAAAGGAACCAAAGAAAGCACAGCATATTAGAGTCAAGAAGACAGAATTAAGAATAACAGTTGCTGTGATGGTTCATTATCATTGTCAGCCTAACTAGATTTAGAGTCACTTAGGAGACACCTCTGGATATGTCTGTGAGGTTGTTTCTAAAGAAGTTTAACTTTGTGGAAAGAAGATCTATCCTGAATGTGGGCTCAGGTTCCCAGTTGAAAAAAAAAGGTAAGAAGGAGAATGTGAGCTGACATCAGCATTGATCTACCTCTGCTTTCTGACTTGGGAGAGAAGGTCACAGCAGCCTGATACTCCTGCTGCCACAGCTGGGGCCATTTTCATTCTCGTGAGCCACAGTGAAGCCATCTTTGTTTGGTTTTGTCGTAAGAAGTAGGCAATAAGAAAAACAACTAATATTGAAAACTGATTACAAAAAGTAGGGCTGTTGCTGGGACCATCTGACCATATATTCCAGGTTCTTTGGAACTGCTGTTTGTTTGAGACAGGGTCTCTCTTTATAGTCCTGGTTGGCTTGAAACTATGTAGACCAGGCTGGCCTTGAAATCAGAGATTCTCCCTGCTTCTGCTTTCTGAACAGGTAGATGTTTAGGTGTGTGCCACTGTGCCCATCTAGAACTACTTGTGGGAGAAATTTGTAAATATTTGGGCCTGTGAGATAGAGAAGCCTTGAAATACTGTAAACAGAGATATGTTGTAAGGTATATAAAAGACCAGGAACTGATAGAAATGTGAACAGTGAAATCTTGGCAAACATGGTTTCAATGAATAAAGACTATTGGGAATTAGACTAGAGGCCAGTCATATTACACTCTGCAAAAAAAGTAAAAAACAAAAGAAAAAAAATCTGACTCCTTTCTATTTGTGTCCTGAAAACTTGAGTGAGGCTGAATTCAGAAATAAAGTTTTTTGGCAGAGAAAATTTTAAGACAGCGTAAGGTAAGGCTTACTGCTTTTTAGTCAGATCTACATTGAGAGAGAAGAGAAATTCTTGAAAAAATGTGCGTTAGCCTGCCTTCACTGCTCCTTCCTGAGTGTGCCTATTTCTGCTGCTCTTACTCTTCTCTGTTGATGTCACATTCAACCCTCATTGGCTTTCCAACATGGGCTCAGTACGGGTGACTTTCTAGAGAGCTAAGGCCTTCAGGGCTGAACTGAGACATTGAGACATCCAGTTTCATGAACTGAGCAGTTACTGAGTTCTCTGCTTCTGCAGTGCATACATGACCATTTTTGGGCTTTCTGGTTCCTGTCATCCATTTTATAATACACACACACACTCTAGGTTCTGTTTCTCCAGAGAACCATGCCTAAGATGGGTAGACTGTTTTAAGTGTGTCTCATGTGTGTTGAAATTAATTCCCATAAGACATACAAAAAGATTAGAGCAGGATGTTGTAGCTTATGTGTATAAATCCTAGTTCTGGAGAGGCTGAAGCAGGAGGATTGCCACTAATTTGAGGCTGGTCTTGGCTTCATAATGAGTTTCAAGTTAGTTTGGCCTACTGAGTAAGATACTGTCTCAAAATAATTTATACATATGTACATACATATATGCATACATAAATAAAAGAATAGAAATCCCAGCCCTTGGGAGGCAGAGGCAGATGGATCTCTGAGAGTTCCAGGCTACTCTGGTCTAAAGTGAGTTCCAGGACAGCCAGGGCTTTACAGAGAAATCCTGTCTCAAAAAACAAAACAGAAAAAGAAAAAGGAGGGGGAGGAGGCAGAAGAGGAGGAAGAAGAGGAAGAAGAAGAGGAAGAGAAATAAAGCTGGGAAGCTTCATTAACTATGATGTGTAGAGAGGGGGCCTTTGAGAAGTGATTAGGACTTGATAAAATTATATGGGTGGAAACTCTGTGATTGAACACTGATACTTTTTCAAGGAGAGAGCGCCATCCCTGAGGATACAGATTATACAAGCACTAACCTGACTCTTGTTGTGCCTTAGGATTCTCAACCTGCCTTAGGATTCTCAACCTGTATTTTGACCAATATATAGTGAGACCCTCCCTTAAAACAATGTATCTGTAAAATCTATTATAATTAAACTAAGAATTACCAGGGTTTCTAGATAAAGGATTAATTAGTAAAACCAAAATCAGTTTGCTTTTATTCAGACAACCAATAAATGAGATAGAATTTTTAAAAAGCATAGGAATAAATTTGTCAAAAGTTGCATGTGTCTCTACTCAGAAAATTACAAAATATTATTTAATGTTACTTGAAAAAATCAGTATATATTATGTTTTTATACTGAAATATTCAATATTATTAAAATGTCACCTCTTTTAAATTGACCTCTGTATTCCATGAGCCTGTAGCAAAAAACCTCAACTTATAAATATCAAACAGAAATGCATATACAATGTAAAAAGACATGTACAAGAAGGCTTAATCTTAAGATGGAGCAATCCAAATATCCATCAGTGCTAAGATCCAAAAATAAATTATGGTGTGTTCATATAAATAATGAACAATTACTTTTGAGTGCAACCACATGGATAATTCTGACTGAGAGGTCATAGATAAAAGAATACATTCTAGGCCAGATCATAGATTCAGTTTGCAGCATTACAAAACACACACACACACACACACACAGAGGGGCTGGTTAATTTGGGTGGGCAGAAGTTAAAATGGGGTCTCACTATGTATCACAGCCTAACCTGGAACTCACAATGACCCTCCTGCCTCAGTCTCTTGAAGCCCTGGGTTTAGATTTCTGTCCGAAATTACTTCTTTGTTCTAGCCTGATGTCAGATTTCTGCCTGAAGCCTACTTCCTTGTCCTTGGTCACTGTCATATTCCTGCCCATTTCCTTGTCTTTGGCCAATATCAGATTCTTACCAAGCAGCCCCAAAGGCTCTCCACCTCTCCCCCTTTTTTATTTCATTAACAAGACTGAGCCTGTCTTAGATCATTCTTACAAGAATGCCTTCCTTACCCGTCATGGAATCTAAATCTTAGGCTAGAACAAAGAAGTAATCTCAGGCAGGAACCTAAATATTAGGCTAGAACAAAAAAGTAATTTCAGACAGGAATCTAAATTTTAGGCTAGAACAAGGAAGTAGGCTTCAGACATGAAAATGACCTTGGGTTAGGACAGGGAAGTAGGCTCAGATACTTTGGTCATCCTGATAAGACCTTAGAAACAGTGATCATGGGAGTGTTCACGTAATTGGGTTTAATGCCTTGCTTTTCTTTGACTATTTGAGTTTACATAGTGATACATAGTGATATCATTTGTGATACATAGTGAGACCTTGATCCTTGACTATTTGCATCTGTTGTATTGCTAGACCCTCAACCTAGAACTGACCTTAATGTATGCATGTAGTCAAAATGGTATAAAAGCATAAAGGAGGAGGGGGGATGGGATAGGGAGTTCTAGGGAGAGGAAATGGAAAAAGAGGATGACATCTGTATTGTAAATAAATAAAATTTCCAATGAGGGGGAAAACAAAACAAAAAAAAAGCCCTGAGTTTAAGATTAGTGCCATTAGAAAAAAGAAAATAGTGGTTATCTTTGAGGCAATGTTTGTGAAGTGGCCTGAAGGTGCTTATGGGGTTTTTGAAATACTTATTTTTCTTCATATCATTTTAATCTTATAATAATGCCCTTAATAATTATAAAATGTATTATTAATATTTTATAACAAATCATTCTAGAATTTACCAGACTAAGAAAACATTTAATAATAGATATTTTCCCAAACAATCTCCCTGGCTTTTTTTTTCTTTCTGATTTTCTTTCTGTGTTTTGAGATAGAGTCTCATATTGGCCCAGATTGTCCTTGAATTCACTATGCAGCCAAAGCTGGCTGTGAACTATTGATTCACTTGCCTCTTCCTCCCAAAGAATCATAGTCATGATCTGTCATACCCTGTCAACCACTAGGTGGTTGGGGTCTTTCTTGCAGTTGCAGTCAGAATAATGGTTTTTGCTGCAATCATCTTGGAAGCTGAAAATTTTGCTTCTATGGTATTTTACTGGTATTCTATTGGTAGAGATATCCCAGTTTCTTGACATATGTGCCTACCTCTCCATAGTGTTGCTTGAGTGTCTTGATAGCATTGACTTTCTCCAGAATAAGAGAGAAATGTGCATAAATTTTTTTATAACCTAATCTTGGAAAAACATGCCAGTGTTTCTGTTGAATAGAAAGACCAGCCATATTTAAAGGAGCAGATAGAAGGATGCAAGAGTCATTGGGAATTGTTGTCAAATTTGACTACTATGTTAGTTGTGGGCTGCCATAACAAAATATTTCATTCAAACTAAAAGCTTATGTGACATGTTTACAGCTGTGTAGCCACGGTAGCTAACTCATAAGCTTCCTGAGAGTCTCCTGTCTCTGCTGCCTATCTTGCCTTAGGAACACCAGGATCACTGAGGTGTGCTACTGTGACTGACTTTATATGTGTTCTAGGGATCCATATTCAGCTCCTTGCTCTTATATAGCAAGTGCTTTACCCACCAAGTAATCTCCCATCCTACAAGTTGGTATTTCTAAGTCATAAGTTTTGAGAGTAAGGGGTGTCTGTGTATGTTTCGTGTGAGTGCATGTGCATCGAAGGTAGAACATGTACATATGGGGGTCAGAAATTTACATCAGATACCTTCCTTGATGATTTCCACTTACTTACTTAGACAGACTCTCTTGCTGAACCCAGAGCTTACTGATTCATCTAGTTAGCCAGCTGTCTAACTATATGTCTAGATGTTGGCTGTCTCAATGTCCTGAGCACCTGGATTACAAGCCAGCTAATACTCCCACACAGCTTTTATGTAGTGATGTATCAGGGATGCAAACTTTGGCCTTCATACATGATGACAATCACTTTTCCATTGAGCCATCTCCTTAGCTTCTAAACCATTAAAAAAAATTTTTTTTTTAAATACAATACTAAACTCTGTGATTCAAGAGAATTGCAACATAATAAATTATGGTTAAAACGTGGTATTAGAAATGAAAGTATGCTCTTTTTGTTTGGGGAGAAAATTATGATTAAACTTTGACCAAAAAATGTATTGGTTAGCATTTTTTTAGTCCATTTTCTGCTTTTGCAGTAGAGTACTAGGAACTGAGTAGATTATAAACGACAGTTTATTTGGCCCATTGTTTGGGAACTGGCATGTGGAAGAGCATGGCACCAACATCAGACAAGGTTTTGTGCGCTACATTGTAACAATGCAGAGATGTTATATCACAAGCCCCATGTCCATTTGTTAACAAACAGCCTTTTAATATGGGAGGGCAAGGTCTGCATTGACTGAATTAAGACTTTAAAGTTTTAACTCTTAACAACTTTATATTTGAGCCTAAATTTCCCATTCATGACTTTTGGTGAATATGTTTAAACTATAGCAGTAATTAAGAGTGGAAATTGAATAAAAATTCTTGAACATTTTAAAAGCAAAAAATGGCACAAGGATATGACTGAAGGTTGTTAGTAGAAACGATAATTAAAGTGAAGCATACAAGCAGGAGCCAGAGAATAATTAGATGGAAGTGCCAGTGTATTAAATAGCTATTGCTATTTAATAGTTGTACAGAAAATTGACCTCAGACTTACTGCTTAAAGCAGGTAGTTATTTCATAGTTACCATGATCAGCAATATGGTGGCAGCTGAGCTGTGTGGTTCTGATGTGGCTACTTTGTGAGTATATAGGCATGTTGGCCAGGCCTGCAGCCATCTGGCACTGAGAGTCCACTTTATACTTTACTCACAGTTTGTTGGCAAGCCTTACTGTCTTCCTGGCTGCTGGCCAGATGCTCCACTTTCCCACCTTTGAGAGCTTTTTATTGACTGTCAAATGTCCACTTAGCATGACAACTACCTTCTCCCAAGCCAGGGTGTAAGTTAGAGAACCTAACTTGGGAACTGCAGTGCTGTGACCTGATGTCAGAAGTGTTGTGCTGTCACTCCTCTATATCTTCCTGGTTACAGTGAACAATCCTGGCAATAATGTATGAGGAAACTATACAGGGCTTGAATATTCATCAGCATTTGTTAAGTCCATCTTCCTGGGCTGCCTAGTACACAAAACACATGATTTATCAAAATAAACCTGACTGTTACCTATTGAAAGAGGTTCAGATTGAATAAACAGTAAGAATATGATTGATCTGTATGTCAGTATTTACAAAATTGACCTCATATTTGGAATGCTATATCCAATTCTTTTATTTTAATTAAGAAAGATAACATACGTATAGAAAATGAAAAAACTTAGTTTTATGTATATAGGACAGAGTGATTGCATACATTAAGAAATAGTATATTATTTCTAGTGCCCCCAACATGCTTTCCGCATATCATTTGATTATATCTGTTGATCTCCAGAACAACAACTTATACAGTGTCTAAACTGCTCATTTCTTTTTATTTTATTTTTTATTTTTTTTGAAAGAAAAGCAATTTTATTAAAAAGAAAAACAACAAAAGGGAGATGGGACCAGGGCACAGGTTAGTCCACCTAGAGCACAGGTTAGTCCATCCGGGCCTTCAGCATCCTGGTAGTGATCTTGTCTTTCTCAGTGATGTGGACAACAATGCCGGTGCCCAAAATGGCATCCCAGTCCACAGCGTTCAGCATGGCCTGGGAAATGGTTTCAAACAGGTGCTCTGGATCCGTGTTGGGCTCCCAGAGAGACTCACACATCCCATACATTTGTTCCGAGCAGGTACCACTGACTACAAAGTCATCAGTCACCATGGGGCAGCCAGTGAGGTCCAGAGAGCAGATGAAGGGCTTAAAGGTGTTCGGGTCCAGGCCAGCAATGACGGGCTCTGTGTAGTAGGGACCAAACCGTTTCTCATACAAGAGGTTGGCCACCGTGCTCATCAGGGTGTAAGGCTTGATCTGCCAACCTTCTTTCAGCTCATATAGGTTCAGTCGGAACTTGAGGCACTGGGCAACTATCTGGACGTCAGTGGCCAGGCCGGCCAGGCCTATGTAGAGCCTGTCACCCATGGGGAAGATCTGGAAGTCCGTGGTCACCATCTGGGCCTGGATCCCAAAACGCCTGTCTGCAGTGATGGCCACACAGTTCTTTCCCTTCATGGCCATGACGGCCCCTCCATTATAGAATGTAATAGACATGGTTGCGCTGTAGTGGGAGCACGACCACCACTGAGTTGCCTGCAAACCGGCTCTGGGTTTCTCATTTCTTCGAGTTCCTTTTTTTCTTTACTCCCACTATACTCATTCCTAAACACTGAAGTCATTCTGTCTTGTTCTTAGAATTTTGTTGATAGACTCATGTTGCAGTTTGTGCCTTTTTTTTTTTTCACATAGAATTTTATTGTAAGAATCACACTTGGTTTTGTTTATAGCTATTCATTTAGACATATTTCCTTCATAATTTCCCGGTTCATTCTTCTAAGAGTAAACATCTGGATTGTGTTCTGGTTTTGGCACCGATGACTAAGACTGCTGTGAATAGCTTCCTTGTCTCACACTGCTCTTGTCTTTATCCATTTTTGTTGCTGTAAAAATACAGATGGTCCTCAGTTTATAATAGTTTGAGTTGGATTTTTTTTTTAATTTATTGTAGTGTGACGGCAATGTGCATGAGGTAAACCTTTTCCCCCCAGGTCTTCAGTGGGTGTTGGTAATGACCAGCAACAACAGTAGTGAGCCATAGCTCCCAGTAGTTTGAGGCTGGAAAACTACACTCCAGGTGTGATGTGCCGTAAGCTAGAATGTTTGGTAGATAGGCATAAAAGCATTTTTGAGTTATATTGTTTCCATTGATAATGAGTTTATTAGAACATACCTCATTGTAAGTTAAGTAACATCTTTATCTAAGACCAAGACATTTTTTATAAGAAGTGTTGAGTTTGCCTCAATTCTAGAGGTTGGGAAGGCAAGAGAATGCGTCTGGCATTTGCTCAGCTTCTGGAAAGCCTTCTTACTGTCTCACAAGGCTGTCACTTGAGGTATCTTCTCTTACAGCATTCCTCATGTTGTTAAATGGCCCAACCCCCATGATGCCATCTAATCCTAATTAGCCCCCAAAGGCTCTTCTATAAATAGCATTAACATATGGATTTGAGGATCAAGTGTTTGCTGCATGAACTTCTGAGGAACACATTCAAGCCACATTCAGTAGTCTCCATCCCTATTTTTATGTTTAAGCATATAATTCTATATGTAGAAGTATAGGGTTGCCATATATACCTCTGCAGTTTATAGGAAACACCAGACTTTGTTTTTCCAAAATGGTTGCTTCAGTCACATTCCACGTAAAGATGTGCACCACTTCTGCCCAGCTATAGGAATTCTTACTATAAAACAGTAGTTCTGGATTGATTATAAGTAGTACAGATACTTTTCTCCATACTTTATTGGCTGTTCCTTTTCTGATATCTTTGTTGAACAGGAGGATCTACTTAAACGTAAGACAATTATCAGTCTTTATCAAAAGAATATTGTTTTTGTTGTCTTGCCTGAACCCCAAGTTCACAAATACATTTTCTGTGTTATTTCAAGCATTATAGTTTTAATTTTCATGTTTTGGGTCCATATCCTACCAATGGATTTGTGTTCTAGATATGATATAAAGTCACAACTTAATTTTTCCTCTCATTAAAATGAAATGAAAGCTAGTAGACTCTGTCATTTGTTGAAATGAGTCTGTATCCACTGCTTTGTAATATCAGCTTTATTGTAAACTAGGTTCCTTACATGCTTGGGTCTGTTTCTGGGCTCGGGTTTCCTGTTGTATCAAGTGCAGTACCTGAGCCACCACCATACTGATTTTTTTTTATTTATACAACATTTTTTATTGGATAGTTTCTTTATTTACACTTCAAATGTTATCCCTTTTCCCAGATCCTCTCCCAGAAACCTCCTACCCATCCCCCCTCTCCCTGCTTCTAGAAAGGTGTTTTCCTCATCCACTCCTGCCTCCCCAGTGTTGCATTCCCTTACACTGGGGCATCATAGGACCAAGGACCTCTTTTCCCATTGATGCCCAACAAAACCATCCTCTGCTACATATGCAGCTGGAGCCATGGGTCCCTCCATGTGTACTCTTTGGTTGGTGTTTAGTCCTGGGAGCTCTGAAGGGTCTGGTTGGTTGATATTGTTGTTCATCCTATGGGGTTGCAAACCCGCTCAGCTCCTTCAGTCCATTTTCTAACTCCTCCATTGGGGTCCCTGTACTCAGTCCAATGGTTGGCTACGAGCATCCGCCTCTGTATTTGTCAGGCTCTGACAGAGCCTCTCAGGAGACAACTATATCAGGCTCCTGTCAGCATGCACTTCTTGGCATTCATAATAGTGTCTGCATTTGGTGACTGTATATGGAATGGATCCCCAGGTAGGGCAGTCTCTGATGGCTCTGCTTCACACTTTGTCTTTGTATTTGCTCCCATGAGTATTTTGTTACTCCTTCTAAGAAGGACACACTTTGGTCTTCCTTCTCCTTCTGCTTCATGTAGTCTGTGAATTGTATCTTGGGTATTCCGAACTTTGGGGCTAATAACCACTTATCAGTGACTGCATACCATGTGTGTTCTTTTGTGATTGGGTTACCTCACTTGGGATGATATTTTCCAGTTCCATCCATTTGCCTATGAATTTCATGAATTCATTGTTTTAATAGCTGAATAGTACTCCATTGTGTAAATGTACCACATTTTTCTGTATCTATTCCTCTGTTGAAGGACATCTGGGTTCTTTCCAGCTTCTGGCTATTATAAATAAGGCTGCTATGATCATAGTGGAGCATGTGTCCTTGGAGCATACCATACTGATTTTTAATAACATTACAATTATGTAATGTAGGTATATGCTAGAGGCAAATCTTCTGTTCTTCTGCATGAGAGTTTTTTTGGGTTCTTATTTCTGTCTGTTTCTGTATAATCTGAACAAGGGTTACTTATCTTTCCTTTCAGTGGAGTTTGTTTATTATTAGGAGACTTACCTCAAGGCCATTGTAACAGTCAGGAGTTCTAACCTGGTGTATTAATCAAACTTTCATCGATGAGACAAATATCTGAAAACAAAAGAAAAAAGATTTATCTTGGCTTGTGGTTTCAAAGGCTGAGTCTGTGATTGTGAGGCTCCATTGCTTCTGGGCCCATGCATGGTAAGACAGAGGATTCTGGTAGGACACATTTGATGGGAAAAACTGGTTCAGTTCATGGTGATGGGAGCCAAACATACAGGGAGGGGCCAGGACAAGATACACCTTTCAAAGGCATGCCCTTACTGACTTACTTTCTCCAGCAGTGCACTCCATCTTTGTAGTCCACTGACTATAAACTCAAGGGGTGAATCCATTGATGAAAGTACCCTCATGATCCAGTCACCTCTCAGTGTCTAGGGATAAAAGCATGAGCCTTCCCATGATCCTTTTGTGGGACTGTTTACTTCCAAATCACAATATCTATACATTTCTTACTCCCAAATGTTTTAACAACTGGGATGTTGGAGCCTGTTTCATTGATAAATTCTAGTGGTTGGTGGTGCTAAATCAATTTTTTTACCTCTGAACTTCTGATTTACTTTCAGAAATCCATGGCAGAAATCCTACTTGATGCCCAATTTGTTACGACATTTAAGAATGCAAACCAACCTCAAACAGCCAAGTAGGACTCATAGATCTAACAGATATAACATGCATGGAAAGAAGCTCCTACACAGCAGACTGAAGTCATATTAAGGGCTCTGTCTGCTCCATTGCCCATTTGTTCTAGGTCAGTGCACAGAGGAGAGAGGCGGGGTAAGGAGAGAGAAGAAAGGAGGGAGACACAGTAACACTCACTTATAATTCCAACACTTGAGAGGCTAGCCATCTGGCTACACAGCAAGACCATGTCTCAAAAAATGAAAGCAAATTGTGTACAAATGAGTTTAGAACTTTTCAGTAAGTAAAGTCTATAGGTTTTACTATTATAAAGATTTTGCAATAGATTTTTTTTTTAAGTTTCATCTCACTACTAATTAGAAACATGAATCAAAATAAAATACCATTTTCAGCTATCATCAGATTGGCAAAATATTTAATACTTTTCTGTATCAAATCTTGGCTAGAATATGAATATTCTCACACACCATTGCTGGGAATATAAAACAGAATAGATACTTTGGAGGGTCATTTGCATGCCTATTAAAAAATAAAAGCACATACATTTCTTGCCTATAATCTAGAAGTTTCTTTTTAAGAATTCCACAGAGCAATACTTGCACATATGCACAAGGAAACAAGACATCAGTTTCTTTATTACTTATAATTTCTGAATTTTGAGAAATATTTTAATATGCAGCCAACAAAAGATTGTACAGGAAATTTAGTTATAAGATAGCCTAAAACATTTTATCAGGAATGAATCCTATCCATATGTCTTTACCTTTTAAAATACTGCTTCAAGGGGAAAAACGGTAAAGTGAATGTGAAGATTAGCATAATTTCTGTAAAGAAAATAACTCACTGATTATACTGTGTATGTGTGTTCATAGTGTGTGTATATATATATATATATATATATATATATATATATATATATATACACATGTGGTTACATGTCACATAGGTATGTACGCACATGGAAGCAATAGATTAACTTCATACAGGTGCTATCCATTTTAATTTTTTTTTAGATAGGATCTTTCAGTGGCTTGGAGCTTACAAATTAGTCTGGACTGTTGGAAGTATAAAATGAGATAAATCTTTCCTTCCCAAGTTGCTTTTGGTCAGTTTTTTTTATCACAGCAGTAGAAAGCAAACCAGGACAATAGGATATTAGAAACTGTTTTAGGGCTACTGGGTGTAAGTCTTTCTGTTAGTTTCTTGAATGATATTTTGAATATAGTAGAATTTATGAAGGATAATGTTAAATGTAGAAATTGCATTTAATTCACTATTATGTAAGCTAGGTGTGATGGCTCATTCCTATAATGCCAGTACTCAGGCAGAAGAGGCAAAGGGGAATGAAGGTTTTGAGGCTAGCATGGGCTACAGAGTGAGACCTTGTCTTAAAAGCTACCTCCCCCCAAAAGAAATAAAAGAATTTTGTAGTGTTGTTATATAAGAGCATGTGTTCAAGAACTATTGTAAGTTGTACAATTCATAGAAATCAGTCTTAGTTGGTTGAAGAGAGTCAGTTTGGGTACCACTTAGGAATAAGAAAGAAAAATCCATATAAAAAAATATTATAAATGCTTAAAAGAACACGATCTAGGTTTACCAATTCTATAGAATATCAAGATAGCAGTTTGTTTGGCCTGATGATATGAATTAGTGAATATAAGCACTTGCCATGCAAGCCTTTGAGTTCAGCTCCCAGAACCTATAATGGAGAGAGAGGACCAACTCTAAACATTGTTCTCCAGTCTCCACACATGCACATGCATATTCATTCACTCACTCTCCCCCACACACACAATGTACATGCACACCAATAATAATAAATAACTTTTTAAAAGTTTGTTTCATTAGCTCTTGATACCTTTTAGTAAATGAATATTTTTATTTAGAACAATTAGGCTTCCTTCTCAGCATTGTTATATATAAAATGATTTTAATATTTTAAATTTTGATCAATTAATGTAATATGTTTGTTTATTATATAAATTAATTTATTCATGATTAAAGTACAAGCTAGGTGTGATGGCTCATTTTATAGCGCAGGCCTGCCTAGGATTCCTAGCACTTCTACTGCCTCTGCCTTTCAAGTGCTGGGATTACAGGTGTGCACCAACCGGCTCAGTTCAGTATTAGGTATTGTTTGACAGTTTTATTGAGATTAATTTACAGATTATAAAACTCACTAAGCATGCAGTTGTATAATTTAGTGATAAACGAATGCATCTCCGCAACCATGAATACAATCTGTCTTTAGAATGTTTCCGTCACCTTCTAAAGTTGCTTATGCTCTTAATCTGACATTAGTCCCTGCTGCCCCTCAGCCCTTGAGCTGCCCTTTGCCTGTGTAGGCATTTCCTACTAATGGCGTCATCATCATGCTGTTTTCATGTAGCCCGATATTTAGTGGTTTACTTGATTGCAGCAGGATCTATCAATCAATGGTCATTTGGGTTGCTTATATTTATTTCTATTATGAATAAATGATACTATTTATAGGCAAGTACAAATCTTTGTATGAACACATATTTTCTATTTTCATGGGAAGATTCTTGTAAATGGAATATGTGGACTACTTGCTGTGTCTAATTTTAAAAGAAGTTGAAGATGATTTTACAAAGTTCCATACATTTACATGCCTGTGAGGACACCAGTGTTGTGTCTCTTCATCAGTGTGTAATGTCTGTCTTTCAGGTTGCTCCCACTATGTATCCAGTATTCTGTCTCTGCTTTCTGAGTGCTGGGGTCCCAGATGGACCTGTGTGCCTGGTGTGTGTTGGACAGTTACTGCTTTTAATAGCCATTCTAGTAGCTATATGGGAGCCTCTCCCCTGCTCCTTAGTTTCCCTTTCCTAATGACCAGTCATTTCTTTATTTTCAGCTGTGTGTTTGCTTTACTGCTTTCTTCCCAGTTTGTTAGTGTTATCAAGTATAAGCCATTCCAGTCTCTCTTGCCCATCATCTAATAGATTGTTGCATTCGGAAGACTTCTCTACCCATTCTCCATTCTTTTTTCTTTTTTTCTTTTTTTCTTTTGATAACTCAGATAATAAAGTTTGACAATTTCATAAGAAATCTACAGACTAGTATGTCTCGTGTACCCTCAAAATGTTAACAAATACTTTTATATACCACTTTTACATATTGATTGTCTTTTTTATTTTCTTTAACATTTTGATGAAGTTTGTTTTATCACTTTCTGAGAGATTGTGCTTTGGGTGCTGTGTCCAATAGCTACCTAGTTCAGATCACAGTGGTTTCCTCAGTGTGTTCTTTTAGTAGCGTGGTATTAATAGTTTTAGTTTGCAACCTTTAAGATTATCATCCATTCTGTGTTAAGTTCTGCATATGGTCATATAATGGTGTACATTCATTTAAAAATATATAGACACCAATTTCCCCAGTGCCTGTTAGTAAAAACTCTTTTCCCCTTTAAATTGTCTCTTCTTTGGGAAGTCAGCTGACCATGTGATGAAACTCCAGTTGTCTTCATTGTCATGATTGCTCCAGGCTTATAGGAAGATGTGAATCTGGAAATTGTGTTTTAGAATTCATTGCTTATCCATATCCGTTTCAGAACAAGTTTTGGATTACTACAGCAAAACCTGCTGGCATTTTGGTAGGATTTGCACTGACTAGAATAATAGGTGTATTTTAAATCAGTTCATATGGGAGTATTGCCATCTTGGTAATAAGTAGTTTTAGAGCACGGACAGGGTCCTTTTCTTCATTTAAAGTCCTCAAAAAGATTTTATAGCTTTCAATTTAAAGTGATAATGTTATTAAATTAATTTTTTAAAGTATTTAATTTATGTGCATATAGGACAACTCACAAGGGTTCCTGGATTGAAGTATAGTTGTTTTTATGTTAATCTTACAGTTTTAAAACTTGTTATGCTCCTAATTGGTGCACGCTCACCCTCCCTTGTACTCTTGCTTTCTCTGCATCTGTATACTGCTTTGGATTTTCTGTGTATACAATCATATTACTTGTGAACAAACATGGCTTCACGTCTTTGTTTCTAGAGTAAGCCCTATGTTTTGTGCTGTGCCTGTTTCACGGCCTCAAGCCTTTAGTGCGGTAGTGAGTAGAAATGACGAGAGATAGCTTCTTTGTCTGACTGCAGTTTTACTGGAAACCCAGTCAGCATGCTGTAGTGTAGATCTTTAAAAATCTTCTTTATCCAGCTGAGGCGACGCCCTCCAGCCCTAGTTGTTTGTTTCAATGTTGTTTTGGTTGTTTGTGATAATTAATGCATATTAATGTGCTGCATAGCATTTGATCCGTATATGTTGTACTGCTTCTGAGAACTATCTGCTCAGTTAACTTACTCTTTAAACTGTCAGCTCTTTCTTCCAGTTATTCATGCCCTGCCTGATGCATGGCTAACAAAGCTTGTCTCCCATTCTACAGGCCATCTTTTCAGTTTGTTGTTGCCTTTGTTGTGCAGGAGCTTAATTTGATGTTTGTCAGGTCTAGCTGTTATTTCCTGAGCTGTTGAATTCTTACTCAGAAAGTTTGTGCTTGTCCCCATATCTTGAAATGTTTATACTTTCCTTTCCTAGTTTCAAAGTTTCAGGTCTTATATTAAGACCTTTAGTCTTAATATAGTCAGGTCTTATATTAAGGTCTTTAGTCAATTTTAAATTGACTGTTTTGCAGGATGAGAGGTAACAGTTGTATCTCAGTCTTTGCCGTGTGCATATCCAGCTTCCTAGCACCCTGTGTGGGTGAGGCCATCTTTCCTCTACTAGGCACTTTGGCACCTTTGTCAACAATTCAGTTCCTGTAGGTTTTCTAGAGAGTTTACTGGAAGATAATTCTTCAGAATACTTCTTAGTGAGCCTCTGGACTTCAGTGAACATTTGTTGTAATATTCCTTCATGTCCTTTACCTCTAATATTATTAATTTGAGTCTTTTGGTTAGTTTGTCTAAGCATTTGTCAGCCTTGTTTATCTGTTCAAAGAAGCAACTGTTTCATTGATCCTTTTATGGTCTTTATTTCATTAGATTCTACCTTGCTCTATTATTTCTTCTTATTTTATTTTTATCTACTAATTTTGTTTGGCTAGTTCTGGTTTTTCTAAGACTTTGAGGTACATCACTAAGAGGTTATCAGAGCATTCACTTGACTTGTTAATGTGTGCACTTATCACAATAAGCTTATCTCTTCTGCCTCTATTTCATACAAAAAAATCTAATGAAGTGTGCTTTTATTTTTACTTGTTGCTAGGATTTCTTTACTTTTTAAAACCATACTTTATATATAGCAAACATAGTTTGCATATTCAATCCTCAAGTATTTATATGGCATCTATAGTTTCTTGTGATACTAATTTTATTTCATTATCCTGATTGCTCCCTTGGCTCCCAGTCACCTCCTCCCACATCCCTCCCCCTCCCCCCTTTCCCTTCTCATCTGAGAGGGTAGAGGCCTGCCTGGGTATCCCCCTACCCTGGCACATCAAGTCTCTGGGAGTCTAGGCACATCCTCTCCCACTGAGGCCAGACAAGGCAACCGTGCTAGAATAACATATCATCCCACAGACAGGCAACAGCTTTTGGGATACACCCCCCTTCCAGTTGTTCAGGACCCACATGAAAACCAAACTGCACATTAGCTACATATGAGCGAGGGTTGTAGAGGGCTAGATCCAGCCCCTATATATTCTTTGGTTGGTGGTTCTGTCTTCCTGTGGAGTTTCTATCCCCTCTGGGGCCCTCAATCCTTCCCCCAACTCTTCTAAAAGAATCCCCAAGCTCCATCTACTGTTTGGCTGTGAGTTTCTGCATCTGTCAGAGTCAGCTGCTGGGTGGAGCCTCTCAGAGGACAGTTATGCTAGATTCCTGTCTGCAAGCATAACAGAGTATCATTAATAGTGTCAGGGATTGGTGCTTGCCCATGGAATGGGTCTCAAGTTAGGCAGATGCCAAGGACCAGCCTTAGCTTGGAGAGAGTTCTGAGAGAAGGGGGTGTCTGGGAGCGGCAAAAAGAATGACTTGAAGTCAAATTGTAGATCCAAGCTGAGGACCTATGTTCTGTTTGATACAGTTTTTTCAGTCTGCTTCTCTATGTTCTGCTTTCTCTCTGGAGATCTCTCTGTCTGTATTCTTCTTGCTTATGTCATTTCTCCAAGCAGTTCTCCCTTTTTATCCTAAAAAAAAAAAAAAAAAACCTCTCTGGATAGTTCATCTCATGCAGAACACAGGTCAGGTCTTTTATTTTACATATTACTCCAATCATCTACTCCAAGTTTTCCTTTTGATTATCTTCTGAATCAGCATCTCGGCCCTCTGATTGCTAGGAGACAGCAAGCAGACATTTTTTTCTTAACACTGCAAAAGAATTCAGAGATCTGTCTGCCATTTTTAAGCACAGACTATAAGATAGTTGGATGGGACCCTGAAATTACCATTTCTACCACGACTGAGTCTAACTTGGCTCTGTCCTAGGCTGACCCTGAACTCAGGAATCTATCTGCCTTTGTAAGCATCAACAAAAAACCTTAGCTGGGCGGATCTCCTGTGATCCCTGCTCCCTAAACCTCTATCTCCTTCCTTAGTAATTGTCTAACGAGTTGGTTCATGGTGCAGCTGCTTTTGTTCCTTAATATTCATGAAGCCCCTCATATAGTTCATATTTTATCCTTTTTTGCATAGGTGAGTAATTATATATTTTCAAACGGAGCTCTTCCCTATAACTTTAAGGGCTGTCCTAAAGTCCCAGAGTTTACCATTTTCCTAAGACATAGCCACACCCTCAACTCCTGGACTCTTGCTGTTTCTAATTATCACCAAGCTGTTAACATTAACAGGGAGGACATTCCTTGGAGGAATGTGAAATATGTACATTATTACACAAATACTCCTTATACCCATAGCAGCCAACAACACTCTTGGAGGGTCACACCATGGGCTCTGTCCCAGGGGTGGGAACCATGTCACTGTGTCCCCACGAAGGCCAGGCAGGGCTTAGTCACTCCTCTATCCTCTGTCCCTGCATTTCTTGTAGACAGGATAAATTTTGGTTAGAAAGTTTTCTCAGTAGGTTGGTGTCCCTATCATTCCACTGGGGTTCCTGCCTGGGTACAGGAAGTGGCCTCTTGAAGTTTCATCTCTCCAATGCTATGAGTCACAGCTAAGATCACCCTGTTGATTCTTGGGGGCCTCCCCTATCCCAGGTCTCTGGCATGTTCTCGAAGTACCCCACCACCACAAATTGCAGATTTCCATTCATTCTCATGGTTACCTGGCCCTCTCTCCTGTTCCCACACTTGATCCTGAATTCCCCCCACCCCCCATTTCTCTCCCCATCCCATCTCTTACCCGGTTCTCTTCCTCTATCTACCTCCTACAACTATTTTGTTCCTCCTGCTAAGTGAGATTCAAGCATCCTTACTTGGGCCTTCTTGTTTAGCTTCCTTGGGTCTGTGGAGTGTAGCATGGGTAGCCTGTACTTTATGGCTAATATCCACTTCTAAGTGAGTACAGACCATGCATGTCCTTTTGGGTCTGGGTTACCTCTCAGGATTATATTCTCAAATTCCATCCATTTGCCTATAAAATTCATTATTTTTAAAAGCTGAATCGCATTCCATTGTGTAGATGCACCACATTTTCTGTATCCATTCTTTAGGTGTGGAGCATCTGGGTTGTTTCCAGTTTCTGGCTGTTATGAATAACGCTGCTATGAACAAATGTCCCTGTGGTATAGCGGGGCATCTTTTGGGTATATGCCCAATAGTGGTATACCTGGGTCTTGAGGTAGAATATTCCCTGTTTTCTGAGAAACTACCAAATTGATTTCCAATGTGGTTGTACAAGTTTACACTCTCACCAGCCATGCAGGAGTGTTCCCCTTGCTCCACATTTTTGCCAGCATGTACTATTGTATGGGTCCAAAAAAATCACTGAAGGAAGACTCCATACTCAGATAGTATGCAAAACAAAGAGTGTTTATTCTGTAGAGTCAACCAGCATACATGGGTCAACCACTCTTTGAAATGGCGACCCCAGATAAAGGCACGCAGGCCTTCTTATAGGGAACCGGGGACACTCTCTAGAAGGATTAGGTAATCTAAAATTTTATTGGTGGTTGCTAGGGGTTCACAGGTGATCATTGGTCTACACTCCTATGTCATGAGCATTCAAAATAAATATAAAATAAATAGGGCTGCCCAGCACAGGTAGCCCATTCTGAGATATTCCCCCATTTTCGTGGTTATCCCCAGGCTGTTTTTTGGGGAGAGGGTTTTGTGATCTTATTCTGGATTTTATGGTATGTTCCTAGAGCTGGTGTCTGGACTTACTGTCTATTCCTGAGGCTGGTCCCTTACGGCCTTTTAAAAAAATCAGACCTGGTCCTTAAATGTAGATAAATGGGATCCTCAAAGTGGGGACAAATGGGGTTTATAATGTCCTTTCACTATCACTTGAGGTTTTGATCTTAGCCATTCAGTCATTGTGAGATAGAATCTCAGAGTTGTTTTGATTTGCAGTTCCCTGATGACTAAGGACGTTGAACATTTCTTTACGTGCTCCGCAGCCATTTGAGATTCCTCTGTTCAGCTCTACCCCATTTTTAATTGAGTTATTTGGGTTGTTGGTGTCTAACTTGAGTTTTTAATGACTCCAGACAGATAACACCAAAGTTAAATCAAGGTCAGGTAAACAGGAAATTATTTTTTAAAGATATATTTTATTTCATTTATATGTATGTGGGTACATATGTGCACATGTATGTCCAAGTGCACATAGATTCCAGAAGAAGCTGTTGAATCTCTTGAGACTAGAATTAGAAATGTTTATGAGCTATTTGACATGAACTTGACCACTGAGCCATTTCTCTAGCCCCTAAGAAATATTCATATTCTCATTCATATTCTCTCTCTTTCTGTGTTTGTTAAAACTTGTTTTATTATCTAAAATGTGGTCTACTTTGGAGAAAGTTTCATAGACTGCTGAGAAGAGTATATATTTCATAGATGAAAATGTCAGTTAAATCCATTTGTTTTACAGTGCAATTAAACTTCAACTTTCTTCTGGGGAGTGGAGTTGGGACAGGCTGAATGATATAGCTGTCCGTTAATAAGAATGAGATTTTTTTTCTCTTTGAGGCAGGGTCTCTCTATATAGCCCTGGCTGTCCTTGGAAGTCATTATGTAGACCAGGCTGGCCTCAACTCAACAGAGATCCACCTGCTTCTGCCTCCCAAGTGCTGAGATTAAAGGCATTGCAATACCACACTCAGCTAGAGTAAGATTTTTAAAGTAAGTGTCCATTGTTATTATATCTGGACTTGTCTTATCCCTTCATGTCTAGTTGTGTTTTGTGAAATCAGGTGCATCAGCATTTGATGCTGACATATTTATAATCATGATAGATTCTTAATAGTTATCTCTTTATTAACATGACATGATTGTCTTTATTTCTGTGGTTAACTTTGGTTTGAAGTCTGCTTTGTCAGGTATGATATAGCTGTTCTAGCTTGTTTTTGCATTCTACTTACTTTTCCATTTTTTTCTCTTTCAGCTTTTGCCAGTAAGTTTCTTATAGACAGCAAACAGTTGGATTTTTCTTTTTAATCAATTCAGCTGACCTATGTTCCAAGTTAATACTTTAAATTTAATATTATTGAGAGATATATGCTAACTTTCCCCATCTTTATACATTTGCTGGTTTACAGAACTATTTGTGTTTGATTCCTTCCTATTCTCCGCTGTTTATTCAGTTAATGAAACTTGTTCTTTCTTGGGCTTTTATGTTTGTGTATGTGTTTCTTCCTCTGATGTATGCAGTATCTCTTTCTTTCTTTCTTTCTTTCTTTCTCTTTTTAGTATTTCTTTAAGTATATTCAACAGTGCTAGTATAGTGGTTATGACTTGCTTTAATTTATTCTTCTGAGAAGTCTTTATTTCTTCTTCAATTTTAAAGGATAACTTCCCTAGATATTATTGTCTGGGTTAGCACTGGGTTTTGTTTCAAAGCTTGAAATACATCAGTCTATCTCTCTTGGGCTTCTGGGGTTCTTCTGTGACCTATCCTATTGTTTCGATGAGTTTCCCTTTTTAAGTAACACTGCATTTCTTTCTTGAAATTTACAGTATTATGTTTTATGCTTTTGAAATTTTATGGTGCATCGAAGTGTTTGTCTGGCTCTATTTGGGATTCTCTCTGCCTCGTGTGGCATGTCCATGACTTTTTCTAGATTTGAGAAGTCTTTTGCTGTAACTTTTCTGAATGAATTTTCAGCCACTTTAGTCTGTTCTTTTCAGGTCCTTCTGCACACTAGATTGGTTGGCTTGGTCTCTTAATAATACACCACAGGTCTTGAATGTTATTCTCATTATTTCTGGATTTTTTTTTTGTTTTTTTGTTTTTTTTTTTTTTGTTATCTGAATATAGATTTCCCACTTGTTACCAGCTCCTGGTAGCTTTTCTCATGCCTGGTCTACTCTGTTGCTGATACTTTCTAGTAAGAGTTTCCATTTGACTGAGTTTTTTATTTTTAAGATTTTTTTTTGGCTGAATTTTTTATTCAAGTTACCAAATTTCTAGTCCAGATAGCTAAATTTTTTTGTTCAGATATCATAGTGACATATTCACTCATCTCTTATTTGAACCTTTTTATTAATCTCTCTTTCTCTGTAAGTGTGTGTGTGTTTGTGTGTCTGTCTTGCAAGCACATGAAGATATGGATGTGAGCATGTATCCAGAAGCTAAGAGCAAGATGTCAGATGTCTTCCTCTATCACTCTTTGCTTTACTTCCTTGAGACAGGATCTTTCACTGAGCCAGAAACTACCAAGTGTGTCTCTGTTCCCCAGTCCTGATATGTGCAGCATGCTTGACTTTTTATGTGGGTGCTAAGGCTTCCAACTCAGGTCCTTGTGCTTGCAGAACAAGAGTTCTTACTCACAATGTCATGTCAGTAGCCCCTCATTGATCATATTTTAAATCAGAATTTAAAAGTATTTCTTCTGACTCTTTAACCATTTCAGTATTTTTAGGTTCAGTTATTAAAGTGTTGCAACTTTTAGAAAAACTCACTGCTTTGTGTTTTCATATTTATGATTCAGGTTATTCATCTGCTGAGATGGCAGTTCCTTTTTAGTGAGCTCTTAGTAATCAGCCTTCTCTTAAGGACTCCATTTACAGAGGACAGAGATCTGTGATAATAGCATTAACGCCAAAATAGACATTGAATTAAAATACATTTAAAGAGGGTGGAGAGATGGCCTAGTAGTTCAGACCATGGATGCTGCTCTTCCAGAAGAGTTTGGTTCCCAGCATCATGTCAGGCAGCTTACAGCTGCCTGTCTGCTTCCAGGGGATCCAGTGCCTCTGACCTCTGCATACCTACATTCATGTGTACATATCCATGCACATATGCATAATTTAAAGTAAAGTAAATCTTTAAAAAAAATACAGTTAAAAGAAATTATAGTCCTGCAGAGACTAGATGTCCAAGGGTGGGGTAGTACCCAAGGGGGCTTCCCCTTCTCAGAAGAGAAGGGGAGAGGGTAAAAGCGGGGAGAGCTTTATAAAAGGAGGACTAGGAGGAGAAGAGGGAGGGAGTCTGCGATCGGGATGTAAAGGGAAAAAAAGAAATTATTGAATAAAAAAGGAAAAATATTTAAGTCACTTATTACTACATCTTAAGTGACGATAGAAAAGAAAGTGGTAAAAATAATGTATTATAAAAGAATGAATTTAAAAATTAGTAACGATAAAATTAATGGTGAATGAAGTAAAGAAGGGGGTTTCTGTTTAAAGAATGAACAAGATTTAATGAAAATGGGTCAAGATGTGAAATGAACAGACAGCAACATTAGAAAAATATTTCAAATTACAAAATATAGAAAAAACTATCTAAAAGTAAGAGGAATAGAAACAAAAAGATAGAAATAAAATACTAAAATATTAGAACAAGAAAAATATAAAGACATGAAATATTATAAAGAGTAAAATTAAGAAAAGTGACAGAAAGAATGAATAAAACAAGGAAGAGTTAGATGCTTCTTCCTGTGTCCTCTAATTTTAGGCCTAGGAGGGGAGGTGGCAGTGAGTCAGGCTAGTGCTGCCCATAGGGTTAACTCCCCCACATCAGCCATTCATTGTATAAGTCTGTTGATTTCTATCAAGTGTGATGCGTCTGTTTTTACCTTGTTGCTGTCTGAATTCTTCTGACTACTTATTTACTTAATATTTCAACAACATTGTATTTCTGTATGTTTATCCTGCTTGTGATTTGTTGAGCTTCTCTGGCATGTAGGCTTGGCTTGATTAATGAGTGTAGAGGTTTTCAGTCATCGTTTTCACCTTGTCTCTTTCCGTGTAGGAACTGACATGCATGTTCATGCTGCGCAGGTCTCCAGACCTGTTCACCTCTTCCTGCATGTCTTTATTTCCTTCTGCTGCTTATCTTAAATCTCAGTTTGCTGGCAGCTGAACCTCCGTGATTAATCTTTCATTCCCGTGTTGCTTTTCCAAATCTCTGGCTTTTATTTACTTTTTTAAAAATTAGTTATAATACCTCATATTTATGTAGTTCTCTTTAGTTCTTTGAACATGTTTGTATTAGTTGACTCAAAGTGTTTGTCTAATAAGTCTAATGTCTAGGCTTACTCAGGAATAATTGCTGGTGACTACCTTTCCCTTTTGTATTTGGGCAGTATTTTATTTTACTGTTTATTTGCATGTCTTGTGATTTTTTTGGTAGGAAGAATAATTATGTAGTTTTCAATTTTTACATTTTTTTTTCGGATTTTACATCTTTAAATGTGATATGTAGCATAACTGACTTTCTGATATTAAACTGATTCCGTAAGGCTGCTGACATTTCCAGAGTGACAGTGATCTAGGAAGGAGGGATGGGGATTAGGAATCCAGCAAGTTAAAGCACCAGAAAGCTCACCATTCTTAACCGAGATCTGGGGTTTGCTTCAGTAATTGCTCACTTACAAGGCCTTGGTTGAATTTAAAAGTTCCAAAAAAAAAAAAAATAGTTTTGACAATTTTTTCATTGCTTTTTAAAGAGTGAATTTTCAGTGGTCTTTTATCCAGTATTCCAGAGGTGTGTCTCAATCTCTGTAACCATTTTTATCTCAGTGCTTTTAACCATTGTGATTATTACCCTGCTATTTGATATGTTAACATGGTCTGTGTACATTTATTGGCAGTCATGAAAGTCCACTCTTTGATTTCATTGAGAGCTGTTTGCGAAATAAACACGAAATGGTTATTTATGAAGCTGCTTCTGCCATTATTCATCTTCCTAACTGTACTGCAAGAGAGCTGGCACCTGCTGTCTCAGGTCAGTTGTGTGTGATAGCTGTCCTTTGTTTGTTACAGTTTTGAAATCAGTAGGCTTGCAGAGTGGGCATTAAGAGAGGCATTTGGGGCCAAGACCGCTCAGTGAGTGAAGACGCTCGCTCAGGATTCCAGCTTCCTTTAATGTTTAGAAAACACAGTTTCTCATATAACTAGCACTATTTCTCTTAATCCAATGCAAATATTAATTGGGATATTAATTTTTTAGAGGAACAATGCAAAGTTTGTTTTCTGTTGAAGTTTTTATAGCTGAACAAAAAGTGCTTTATTTTCTATCTTTGATGATACTGTTGTTCACATGGAGTGTTGATGCAGTGATGAATTTCCTGATGTACAGAATGAACATGATTATTACACACTATAATTTTCATCTATCTGGTGAACAGTATCCACAGTGATTTTTCTGTTTCTCTTTGTCCAGTTCTTCAACTTTTCTGTAGCTCTCCTAAACCAGCCTTGAGATATGCAGCTGTGAGGACCCTAAACAAGGTAGGTATCCCTTTGATTAACTATAGACATGTGTATTTAGTTCAGAAACATGAAATACAAAGCATTTGGCTTTCCCTTCAAGCTTAGAATATATAACCTATGGGCTTCACATCTGTAGCACCTCATTTGTACTTGTGGCCTTAGTTGTAGCTGTTTATACTGTTAGTCCATGGAAGATAAGTTGTTTCTGACATTTGAGTACTTTCTTTATGTTCGGGTGTTAGACTGTTCAATATGGAGGCCATTCACAAGTGTCCACTTAATTAAGATTAAATAAGGAATTCAGTTTCTTAGCCACTCCGGTCATCCTACCTCTGGTATAGCCATGAAAATCCTACAAACCAGTGCAGCAATTGAGCACTTTTACCAGTTCCTTGTCTCGAATGTTGAAACCAGTTGTGTCTTAGAATTCATGTGTTTATGATGCTATCTCTTATATATTAACTCCAGTGGGCCTGAAACAGTGCCCAACCATAAAAATATACAAAGATTTCTTTCTGCACAAAGCATAAAACTTGTTGTTGTGTGGATAAAGACATTTTCATTAGTCTGGGTCATCTTCGTCCATTGAATGAGTTTTACTGACAGTGATTTGCAGAGTATTTTTACATTTTCAGAATTTTGGGTTGGTCCGATGTAGGATAGACAGAGAGACGGAACAACATAGATGTAGAGTGACAGGCATATTTTAGCAACTGTGGGTTATCCAGTTTGGCAGGAATTTGTTTAATTACAGAATTGATTTCTAAATGGCAGAAAGTCTTTGTTGATCAGCATTTACCAAATCTTTTTCTTAAAGTTTCTAATGTATAGTACAATAGATACTTGTGAACATATAATCTACAAGTAGATGCCACCTATAATAAAAGGGACTGATACTGCTATAAAATAAAGGTTATATGGATCTAGGCATCCACCATACCTGACCTAAAATGATTACTTTTGACCTCTACTGTTCCCTTCTGATTTTTACTTACCTTAATTAAAACTTAGGTTCTGGCCTTTATTAACAACAATGTGTTTCTGGTTTTTTGTCTTGTTTTTAATTTTTTCTTGATACTTTCTACAGGTGGCAATGAAGCACCCCTCTGCTGTTACTGCCTGCAATCTGGACTTGGAAAACTTAATCACAGACTCAAACAGAAGCATTGCTACCCTAGCCATTACAACATTGCTCAAAACAGGAAGTGAGGGCAGTGTGGACAGGCTTATGAAGCAGATATCTTCTTTTGTGTCTGAAATCTCAGATGAGTTCAAGGTGAGAATTTAAACAAGCTTTACTTGGTCTATAGCTTGCCTCAGCGGTGTCTTTTGAGAAGGTCTGAATTTTATGAAGTTTATGCTCTCATTCTTTTCCTTCCTAGGCATTGCTTTATCCTACATAAGTAACTTTTGTCTCTCTCTTAAGTCATAAAGGCTGTGTTTTATTTTAAATGTTTTATGACTTTAGCTTTTACATTTTGGGTTGTAACCATTTGATTAATGTTTGTGTGATATGTTCAGTGTTTTCCTGTACTCATACTGAGTTATTCCAGCAGAATTAGTTGAAAAGGCTTCCTCCTTATTGGAAATGAAGGGGCTTCCTTGTTTTGAATCCAAAGACCTTTCCATTTTTTTTTCTTGCCTTATAAAACAGCTAGCACTTGTAACAAAGTGCTGAGTAGAGCCAGTGACAGTGTGCTGGAAATGACCAAAGGGCAATGGTAAGTCTTTGTGAAAGAATGAAGAAAGCAGCTATGTCATTCTCTCTAATACTCAGCCAGGTAGCACATGGGACCACTGCTCTCTACTCAACATGCTCTAGGCTCAAAAAGTAAACAAAAGTAGACATTTTAAAACTTCGGGGTAGCATAAAAATTGTTTTGCAGCTGTTTGTAAAAATAACAAACAGTAGAAACAGTAGAAAAAGTATATTAGTAAGAATAATGTTTTAGGATGGAAGTTGGCAAACTTCTCTAAAGGACCATAAAATAAATGCTTTAAATGATCTGGGCTCCTGAAATGATCTGTTTATATAGTCTTTGTTTTTATCCTTTACAATTGTTTAAAACTTTAAAACCATCATAGCTTTCAAGTCCTATAAAATAGGATGTAAGTGTAGAATGGTGCTGTGTGCCTGTAATCCTACGATGTGGAAGGAAGGCGGGGACAGAAACATCATGAGTTATGGCCAGCCTGAGCTACATACAAGTTCCAGGACATCCTGAGTGAATAACAAAACTCTTACCTCAAAAAACAATCCCATTCTTTGGTGCCTTCTAAAGGAAACTTCTGCATACATGCGTGGTTTGGGGAAGGAAATAAAGACGTGAGACAAATATTGTTGGGTAGCTTGATGAATCGAGGACGCATCCAAAAGCCTGATTATATCAAACACCAGATCACCAAACACTTGGCAATATAAATTTGCTATTGATGTTTCAGTGCAACTGAAAGCTCCCTCAAAGGAGACTTGACCACCTGTCTCAATATGTCAAAGACAGGATTAATCATAAAAAGCAGAAAAGGGAGATTAAGTCAATGTGACTATATGGGGTTGGTTGTTGTCTGTCTGTAGATGAAATGGTTCAAAGAGGCCGTAAATGAGGGGATAAGCCAGTTCTCATAACGTGAGTATTCTGCCTGAGAATCATTTCACAATGTAGTGACCTGTCTTTGAGGCTCTTCTGTTTCTTTGATCCAAGATGACTACAGATTCAGGACAAGACTGGAAACCTTTAAGACTCTTTTTGGAGGTGTGGAATGAGGACTTAGGAAGTTGGTAATGAGATACCTCAATTACTGTTACCTTTGTATCTTCAGCCTTGGAGGGGATGAGAATAGTTAGGTATCACGAGCTTTATGCTTTTTGAGTTGATTAACATGCCACTGTGCAAATTAAGCAGGTGGCTGACCCAAAGTTAAAGGAGACAGATATGAAATAAGGCAGATTCCAGGCTTTTATCTTGCTTTTAGTTACCTTGTGGCCCAAGTCAATGATTTTGAGCAAAAGCAGCTTCTAACTTCTAAGTGTCTGTTACAAATCTGTATAATTGTATATGAGATTTGTTGTTCTCTTAGATAAGCTAATAAAAATTACTACTATTCACACTGCTCTTTGTGTTTTTTATGGTGGTGGGGTGGGGTCACTTGAGGTTGAAAGATGATCGACATAGATCACACCATATTAGCTGCACAACTGAGACCCAAACCTGTATTTTCTAAATTTTATTTTATATTTATTTATTTTTGTTTTTTTGACTCAAGGTTTTTCTGTGTAGTCATAGCTGTCCTGGAACTCCTTCTGTAGACCAGAAAGGCCTCAAATTCAGAGATCTTCCTGCCTCTGCCTCCATAGTACTGGGATTAAAGGCATGTACCAAGACACATTAAAGGCTTGCATTTCCTAATTTGAAATGCACTTCCTCTGTGTCTTCATTCTGTGTCTTCATCTGCCATCAAACATTTAATGTTTATATCATTTTTAATGGATCTGTTTAGAATCTTTCTTTTTGTTTTCATGTCTTGTTGACTTTTTCTGACATCTGTGATATTGGGTTGAATATGATAAAATGTTATTAAAGTATCAGTTCACCAGCTAGATAATTATAGAGGGAAAAAATAAATTTTAACCATCTAATTCACACCATGGAAAGAAATAAGTTCTGTCTGGATTGAAGATTTGATTGTACAAAGCAAAAGAATAAATAGTTTTAAAAAACCATAAAGACATCTTTATGACCCAGTGTAAAGCAGACATACATAGATGTATGTACACATGCATACTTTACCACTCTTGTTCAAGGTGAAGTAGGTCACCTCTACCTCAGTTCTGCTTTTACAAAGTGATTCAAAGAAGTCTTTTTTTGCTTGAAGGGACAAGCCAGTTTCCTTAACATGATTTGTCCTGCCTGTAAATGATTTCTTGATGGAGTGATTATGAATGTCTGTGTGCCTGTGTGCATGCATGTGCACACATGCACACTTTTAAAAATAAGACATAAAAGAAACTTGACAAACTAGAACTAGTAAACAATTTATATTTATTTTCTATTCCCTGAGTCCCCACCTTACTCTACTCAGCACAAAGCAGCCATAGCAGATACCATCCCACATCCCATGCAAACAGAAAGAAGTACTGGTGCTGACGAATATAACAGTACAGGCCAAAATCATGTTTATACTATAAATGTGAAATAGGAAAGTCCTCAGAATAGCAGATACATTAGGTTCTGGGGGGTTGGATATGAGATAATTGGGGATATTAGCCCCCCTCATCTTGGCATTAGCCTTTTGTTAACTTATATCTCCCCTTTCTTTCATCTGTTTCTGTCATTGCATTTTATTGGTTTATATTAGCAAATACATATGTACAAGTTTCATACATTATGTACAGAATCATTTTCACACCAGTACCCTCTTTGCCTTCCTCTACTTCCTACTGACCTGCTTTCTTTCCCCAATTGTCCTCCGTTCTGCTTTCATGTTGAACATGTGTGTATGTATGGAGGGTGCTTCCCAGTGAGGTTTTTAAGGTTATTTACAGGAACATGAACATCTTTCCAGTGGCTACACCACTGAAGAAAATTTCTCACCCTCCCCTGTCAACCATTAATTGTGACTAAATCTTCAGAGATGGGTAGAACCCCATGAGCCTCTCTGCTTTTCATGACAAGGTAGTGATGGGCCCAATCTTGTGCAGATAACAGCTGCTATGAGTTCAGCAGTGCAACAGTCCTGGTAAACCTGGAGGTCAGTGTCCCACACCGCTCCCTCCTGACCTGACATTCCTTCCCCGGCTTCTTCCATATGTCCCCTGTAGTAAAAGGTGTGTCTCTCTGTATTTCTGTGTCTGTGCATGTGCATACACCTTTAAGGGGGCTATATATTCAACAGCCATTTAGTCCCAGTGCCTTAAGCAGTTATACATTGTCTGCAGTCACTGCCAATCGCTACATTAAGAAGTTTCTCTGAGCACAGCTGACAGCAGCATATATGGACATAGGCACAGTTTCTAGGATACAAATTCAATCAGAAAATGGTTGGTTATCCCCATGGCAACTTGGACTTGCCACTGCTGCACCAGTGGGCTCATCTTGACTGGCCAGTTAATACTGCCTTTTTTGTCTTTTAAAGGCCCATCCTTTACACATATTTTCCTCCTAGCCCCATTCTTATAAATTGATGAATCTAAAAAGAAAATGCAGGTAGCACCCTTAGAAGTATATTCAGGTCAACTTTTGAAGAAAAACAGACTAAGATGGCTTCTAAAAAGAATATCCCTGCTCAGCCCATGGATTCCCTGCACATCATCTTACTGAATCCTGTGGCTAATAAAAGTTCTTTATATTCCCTGTGCCCCAGAAGATAGAAACTTGAGATAAAGGGTCAACTTGGTTGTCTTTAGGGTCAGTCTTAAATAAACCTGCTTTCCTTCATCAAAACATTTAATCGACAAAACTACCATAAATAAATCATATACCTAAAAATTGCTTTTGTTAAACAAGCATTGACTCCTCTGTTGAACCCACAGATTAACTAAAAGAAGGATGGGAGCCTGGCATCCAAAGTGTGTGGTATCTTCAACAGTAGACTCTTACCTTCAAGTTTCAGGAAGCAGTCAAGGGCAATAGCAATGACCTACATTGTGCTGGAAGTTTCTTGGACACTCCCTACCTTGATGAAGATGAAGCAGACAAAAGCTAGCATATGTTAGGTGGAAATACAAGTACAGTCATTTTGAAAACTGGACAGTATTTACTAAAGCTGAATGAACATATGCCCAGTTTACTCCTAAGTATACTCCCAACAGAAGTGCATGTATACGATTCATTTTAAATGTCATAGCAAAGCAGTTAATTTTGGAGGAATCTGTGTGGTTAAGAAAATCCCTCTAAATGCCTAAGTTTGACTCTATGACTCATTAGATACGTGATTGGCTGCCTCAGTTTCCTTGACTATACCAAGGAGATAATAATAATTCTAATCCCATAGAGTTGTTGTGAGGTATAAATAAAATGATAAAAAGCTAAGAGTACTCTAGTGTTAACTATTGCTGGTTTCTCTGTGAATCATATGAGAACTATAATGGCTCCTATTGAGTGGTTGAATAATGTCTATATTATTTGAGTTAATTCTTTTATTTTAGTACACTTGCCATAAATCTTTTATAGTACAAATAGATTAATTTGTTTCAATTTGCTTTAAGTTTTAGTATTGCCCCTCCCATTTTGATTATTTTGTTATTTCAATTTTGCTACATAGAACACTGTACTATTCAAAGAAGTAGTAATATGTTTAAAAGTGTATGTCTTCCTCTCATATGTCCCATACCTCCTTATAAGTTTATCTGCATGTGCACTTACCTTCTTTAGTACACGTTTTATAAATATAAGATACATGCATGTTTCTTATTTTAGTGTATATCATTTTGTATAGTACAATAGATGTATCATTCACAGAGCATCCCTTTTTTTAACCTAAAGATAAATGGAAGTCATGCTAAGTTTTTTGAAGGAGATATGCCTCATTTTCTTTACAGCTACATAATACCCCAACAGTTTTGTGTGTGTGTGTGTGTGTGTGTGTGTGTGTGTGTGTGTGTGTGTAGCTTATCAAACAAGGCTTCTGTTTTGGTAGTGTGCAGTTATTTTGTACTTAGGCGTAGTGCTGCAAGGGATACCCTAGGCATGTGGTTTTCAAACATTAGATCTGTATTTCAAAGTGTATTTGTTATGAAAGATAAATATAGTAGATATATCATTCATAGAGCATGCTAAATGTTTCCAGGAGTGTATAAAAGTATGGCTTCCAGTAATCTTAGCAGTACTCTGTGTGTTAAGCTGTTGTAGTTTGCCAGCCTTTTGAATGAGAAATGATGTTTCACTGTGTAGTTTTAATTCTGTTATTATGAGGAAAATTAAATGTCTTTCCTTTTTTAAATCCCTCTGTGTGTGTGTGTGTGTGTGTGTGTGTGTGTGTGTGTGTGTGTGTGTAACGTTTGTGTGCAAGTATGTGTGTAGGCATGGGTCCGTATATGCTAGAGTACATGTGTGAAGGCCAGAGGACAAGCTTAGGTATCTTTCCTTCTACCTTCTACCTTGTTTGAGGCAGCTTCTGCTTGCTACTGCACTCACCAAGCTAACTTGTCCACTAGCTTCCCAGAGCTCTCCTGTTTCTTCCTCCCATCTAGATAACTGGAGAAGCACTGGGATTACAGATCCTCACTACTGTATCCACACTTGGGTCCTCACACTTGCTTGGCAAGTGCACATCAATCCACCCCCACCCCCCAGCCTAGCCCTCTTCTGTGTCGTTAAAGGTCATTTATACCTCTGTGACGTGCCTGTTTGGCTTTTCCACCACAGTTTTCTTTTACAAATTTTGTCTTATTTCTTCAGTTATTTAAACACTTCTTGTATGTTAAAGATACAAACATATGAAACATGTTGCTACTTTTCCTCCCAGTTTTCCCTTGTCTCCTGTGTTAGCATGGGTTCTGTAATGCTCACTTTCTTTTTTTGGTTTGTTGTTGTGTAGTTATATTCATGAGTCATCTTGTCTATTCCATCTGTATTTTAGTCATTGTTAGAATCCTTATACTTGACAGTGTGGAGGAATTCACTCATATTCACTTCAGATACACTTACACTCTCATGTTTTATTCAAGTTCCATATGTCCTTGCTCTTCTGCATTTCTCTATCTACTTGTTTATCTATTTGTACACACCATTGCCACAGTTTTCTTGGCCCTGTTAGCAGCTGTTAACTCCCCATCGAGGCTCTTCTTACTGTTTTCCAAGCTTGTATGTTTGTTTTCCTTATCAAAATATATCTTCCTTCTTTCATAAAAGTTTTATCATCTTTATTGGAATCATATTAAATGTATAAATTATTGTAGAGGAGAACAAGCTATCTTATTGGTGTTGAAAAGTCATAACTAAGTACAAGGACTGTGTTCAGCTCCTTTGACTGGTGTTTGCTTTTCTACAGGTGGTTGTTGTACAAGCAATTAGTGCTCTCTGTCAGAAGTACCCTCGGAAGCACAGCGTTATGATGACTTTTCTTTCCAACATGCTTCGAGATGATGTACGTAGTAGTTTACTTTTTAAACATAGGAAGTTGTCCTCTTAAATTCCCTTGATTGCTATTAAATACCACAGTGTTTTATTGTTGTTGTTTTTAACTCACTTCTTCAGGGTTTGTATTTTTATTTTTTTTACTCTTTGAAATTTTAATACATATATTCAGTGTATCCTAATAATGTCCACCCCTCATCTGCCCCTGCAGGCACTCCAACTCAACCCAGGACCTCCCATTAGTATATTAAGCATATTTTTTTTATCATGTGTTAAATATATTTCTTTATCATTTCTGTATACCACTCAAACATATACATAATTCCAATTGCTGTATTTATCATGGCTAATTATTTTCCCACTTGAAGGGGGAAAACTTTGTTTTTATTGTTATATTAAAGGAAGTTAGTTGAAATTTTAATATTATAAGCATGAATTTTGAAATACAAGCACTTCTTTAAAATAAAATTTTAAAAAGATCCTTAAAATGGGGACACCATTGATGGTGGCTAGTGGTTAAATTAAGAAAAAAAAATTCTTTAGAACAAATGACAGTTTTATCTTCTCTTTTGTCAGGGAGGTTTTGAATACAAAAAGGCCATTGTGGACTGCATAATCAGCATTGTGGAAGAGAACCCTGAGAGTAAAGAGGCTGGTCTAGCCCACCTCTGTGAATTCATTGAAGACTGTGAACACACCGTTCTGGCTACTAAAATTCTCCACTTACTGGGCAAAGAGGGCCCTAGAACTCCTGTCCCCTCCAAGTATATCAGATTCATTTTTAATAGGGTAGTCCTGGAGAATGAGGCTGTCAGAGCTGGTGAGTCATTAGAACAGAACTAATGATGTAATTGCTGATCTTTAAAAATGGGTGATTTGAGAAAGTAGTGATGAAGTTGCAGGGTATCTGATGCTGTGATTTGATCTTGGTTCCAGATACACAGCTCTTCCTTTGTGTTTCAGCTTCCATACAGATATTTACCTTTAATTAGAGACCTACAGCCCTTGCCTTTCAGTGTGACAGGAATACTATAGTAGGACTTCTAGTTTTTTCATTAAACCATAAGTAAGAATATATATAGGATTTGTGTATAAATGTGTCTGTATGTACATCTTAAGTGATTCTTTCTAGTCTATGACTCTGGAATTGGTAAATTCTCCCGTGATCCTTTCTCTCATTAACTCTTGACCTTATCCTATCCTTATACTTCGTTTCCAGATAAACTCAAAGACTACATACATCACTAGTTGCCTTCATATGCTCTTTGTCCATTTTTTTTTTTTAGCTCAATAAAATTTGGCCCTGTTCTTTAAATTCTTTTTTGTTTCTTTTTTAAATTGCATATAAGTTGGCTGGCCAATCAGACTACTTAATATTTTTATCTTAGTTCACATTCTTCCAGATTGTTTTTTGGAGCTTTGTTGACTCCTGAATATGAATGTTCACACTACCCCCAAATGTAATGTGAAATTCAAACTAATTCAAACTAAAATCTTCACTTGATCCTACTCTCACAAGTCAGACTTAGGCCACAGCTTTGAACTTTTCTCTGCTCTTTACCACAGTCCTGTCACTTTTCCTCCTTCTTGATTCTTCATCCTCCTGTCTTTATGTCATTGGGTAAGGTTTAGGCTTTCATTCATTTCTGATCCCTAGCTCATCTTTTTCTGGTTTCATAGATATTATTTATTTATTAGCTGAATTTGAAGAGTGGTCATTAAAATAACAAACTTGGGCTGGAGAGCTGACTTAGCATTAGGAATACTTACTGCTCTTGCCAAGGACCTGAATTTGGCTTCCAGCATCAACATTATATGGCTCACAACCACCTGTAACTCCAGCTCCCAGATGATCGGATATTTCTGGTCTTCCCTAGCACCTGCATTCATGTATACATACCTACACACAGGTGGATACACTTACACACAATTAAAGATAATTTGTACAAAATCTTAAAAAGACAAACTACAAATATATCCTATACCTATGTGGGATAATAAAACCTTTAAAACCTTGAAGTCCCTGTGATTTTTAGTTTATCTCCAGTCTTTTACTTTCACTTTCTAACATGGGTCCAACACTTAGCCTTTCTAGTTCAAGTCTAATACTAACTTTCTGCTCAGAACACAGGACGTTTTTATTTGTTTTTCTTTCTAATACTCTTGTCCTGCCTTTTTCCTTTGGGTAAACTAACTATTCTAAAAAATTAGGTGCAGTAGTGCCTCCAATCCTTGTCTTACCTAAGCCCCTATCACTGTACTTGCCTAGCATCTTTTTTTTTTTTTTTTTTTTTTTTTTTGGTTTTTCGAGACAGGGTTTCTCTGTGTCCTGGCTGTCCTGATACTCACGCTGTAGACCAGGCTAGCCTCAAACTCAGAAATCCGCCTGCCTCTGCCTCCTAAGTGCTGGGATTAAAGGCATGTGCCACCACCGCTGGGCCCTTACATATCATCTTGGATCTACTTTAGCAGAGATTTACTAGGCAAGATAGTCTATCTTACTGCACCCTCACTCCTTAGGTCACAGACCATGTCTTATCTTTCTACCCCTCCACTTTTGCCACACTTCCAGATAAAATTTAGGTGAGCACTGAATCTTTGTTGAATGAAAGGAATTTTAATAATAGTTTTTTGATGCTAGTTGTTTAAAATTTGAACTGAATCATGTCAGAGGATATATGAGGCTGTCATGGGGTAGAGACAGCTCATAGCCAGTGTATATATATATGGTTCTTTTTCCTTACAGAATGGAAAATTTTCCTGTATAGAGCTCACTAGATACTTTACTGTTCTATTTATACCTAAGATCAAGAAACTGTCAACACAAGAGACTTTATTTCTACTGAATACCAACTGCTTCTCTAATTTGCTTTTAGTTTCAGTATTTTTATTTTGTTCTGTTTTGTTTTCTAATACAAGGTCTTACTTTGTAGCTTAGGCTGGTCTCAAATTTTGAGTAATCTTCCTGCCTTGGACTCACAAGTGTCTGATTTGTTTTTGAATGCTTATTGCTTAGCTCTGGAAAGCCAGTATTTACATTGTTTCATCTTGTGTTTCACAATAGCTGCTGTGAGTGCTTTGGCTAAATTTGGGGCTCAGAATGAGAGCCTTCTCCCTAGCATCCTTGTACTCTTACAAAGGTATGTAAAAGAATGAATGCTGGCTGTTGGAAAATAAGACTACCATGTAGCCAAGTACTAAAACCCTCTTTGTACTGTGTCAGATAAACTGAGAAGCTAAGAGGAGAGCTGATAGAACTAGTCGAGGGCAAGTGGAGGTTTGGGTGGGTTTTCGGATTGTTGGTTTGTTTTTTGGTTTTTTTTCTAGTCATTATATATGTGCAAAATTTGAGTTTTAGATTTCTTTTAAATCATACTGCCAGAGTAAGGCAAACCTATGTACCTCAATTTGTACAGCAGGTACTAATTTAAAAGAGATGTGAAATGATTCATGTGAAGAACTAAAGATAGCCTTTTATGATTTCCATAACTCGTTAGTTGGTGAGGAAAGGAAAAAAGTTGATGGTCTTTTTAGCAAATATTTTGTGATTGTATCTTATAACTAAAGCAATTAGCTCATTAGCCAAAGACCGACTAGTTTAAGTAAAACAGATTGCCATTTGAACAATAGCTGTCTGGATTTTTAGTGCTAGTTTTCTTTTTGTATCCTTAGAAAGTGTAACATTTCCATTTCTTAGTTGTAGAAAAGCTAAAGTCTTTGTTGGGCTCATGTAGTTACAGGTTCAGAATTAGATTATAAATTATTATGTAATGGTATTGTGTTCTCAGTGCCTTCTCAAATAGCAACATTTCTTTAGTAATTCATAACAGTTCAAGAATTTTTAAGAGCCCATGTTAGCTATTATTGAACTCTTATCATAAAAGTCGTATCAGATGACCTGAGCTGCATTCTTCAGGTAGATGGTGAAAGTTGGACATCTCTGTACACAAAGACAGAGACAGAAGCATGCCTATACTATTCCTTCTGATCAGGTGTATGATGGATACTGATGACGAGGTACGAGACCGAGCTACCTTCTACCTGAACGTGCTACAGCAGAGACAGATGGCCCTGAATGCTACATATATCTTCAATGGTCAGTGAGAGTCAGGATTATGGACATATAACACATTTATTTGTCAAATGATCAATGATTGGTGATTCACATATTAACTGACTCCTTTAGGCAGTTGAATGATTTTAATCTTTGAATGCAATTCTGTTTCTAGGGAAACTCATATTCATAAAGGTATTTTCTAATTTGGTAATAGCAGTTCCTATGAAATAATATAGAAGAAGATATTCTTTACAATATGAAAGGGTCCAAAGAATATTGCTTATGCTTGGTTCTTCTTAAGCTCCCTCTTAAATGGCTGTGTCCCCATTTTTGTTTTCTTCTGCTTTTCTTGTTACCATGATATTTTATTTTCTGAGAAATGCTTTCTTTCTGTTGACATTTTTTATACTTTGCTCCCATGTTTCCTTGAAAGAAATAAGACAACTTATAAGTTTATGAGGTAGATGTCTATAATAATCTTTAGTTTGATTAAGCAGGCTATAGCTTCCTATGCTGCGACCCTTCAGTACAGTTCTCCATGTTGTAGTGACCCCAATCATAAATTATTTTTGTTGCTACTTTATAACTGCAATTTTGCTAGTGTTTTGAATTGTAATATAAATAAGTGTTTTTTCTGATGGTCTTAGACAACCCCTGTGAAACAGTACTTTGATCCCCACATGTTGAGAACCACTAGGCTATAGTTTTTTGTTATGTGTTTCTCTTCCTTTCGAAAGCTTAACCATTACAGATTGTTGAGAATAGATTATAATGCTGAGATTTTCCTGTCTCTAGGTCTGACAGTCTCTATACCAGGGATGGAAAAGGCCTTACACCAATATACATTGGAGCCTTCGGAAAAACCCTTTGATATGAAGTCAATTCCTCTTGCTATGGCTCCTGTCTTTGAACAGAAGTCAGGTAACAAAACTGTTTAACTTTGTTAGTTTTTCTCTGGATAAGTAATTTCATAAAAACTTGTAAATATTAGCATATCATCTAACCTGGAAAATAAAACTAGAAAAAGATTTTTTAAATAGCATCATTTCTCTCTTTATCTCTCTTTGTTTGTTTGTTTTTTAAGACAGGGTCTCTATACATAACCCCGTCCTAGAACTCACTACATAGACAAAGCTGACCTGGAACTTACAGAGATCTACCTGCCTTATCTTCCAAGTGATGGGATTAAAGGCATAGTGTGCCACCACTCCAGGCATATTTTTTCTCTTAATACCTATTTTTTTTTTTAATTCCTTGAGATCTTTTAGTACTAAGATAGATGATGTTTTTTAAATTTAAGATTTTCATTTTAAGCCTCTTTGGTTTTACCCAAAAGCCAGAAGAAGAAATATGTCCTAAGTTGAAAAAAAAATTTTAATTATTTAATACAAAATAACACAATACTTGAAGCTGTTTGCCACTGTGTATCTGCTAGAAGTTATTACCTTCATTTCTTTCTGTATGCAAGGTCAGTTAAAAGTAGGAAGAAATTCACTTGATTGCTTATATCTGTCTTTCTAGAAATCACACTTGTGACTCCTAAGCCAGAGAAGTTGGCTCCTTCCAGGCAAGACATTTTCCAAGGTATATTTTTATGAATACAATAATTTTTAATCCCTAGGCATTATAAATTAATAACATCCACTGCTTTTATTCAATTTGATTAATTCTCAATTCAGTACATTTTCCTGTGTCATAGGTTTTAGTGGCTGGAACTATCTGGTGTCCATGGACTTTCCAGTTATTAATTTACTACCTGGGACTGTTATTCTTGTGCATATTTTGTTGGTTAAAAGGGAAAAAATTAGCAATTTAGCTTCTTCTTCCCTCTTACATATAGGAATCTAGTATATAAACTTGGTAACGTAAAGGATATTTCACAGAAGCTCGGAGATCCCCAAATTGACTTTTCAATTGTTAGTAAAACTATAGAAATGAAACCATCTTTCTACTCTGTGGTAACTAAAGCATTTTAATAAAGTCTCTTCCTGTCTTCTTCATGCTGCATTGTACTTTATTTCTCTTTGTACTTAACAGAACAATTGGCTGCCATTCCTGAGTTTGTGAACCTGGGGCCCTTGTTCAAGTCTTCTGAGCCTGTGCAGCTTACAGAAGCAGAGACAGAGTATTTCGTTCGCTGTGTGAAGCATATGTTTACTGACCATATTGTATTCCAGGTGAGATAATGAACTAACTCTTGGTTCTTTTACAGCCTTTAAATACAAGCTGCTATACTTGGAGCCAAATAGTACTTCCCTTTAGTTTATGATTCTAGTTCTTTTCAGAAAGGATTGATTTATCAACAATTTGAGTTTTCTTTTCAGATGTATAGAAGTTTCTTCCTCTGATTGGGCTATTTTTGATAACCAAAGTCTAAAAGGATATAAAATTAAAATGTTCCAAAAATAGACATATGGCACAATTGTTTTAAAAATCAGCATTTAAACAACAAGGTAAACTAAGTGTGTTATACACAGAACTTAGATTTTTAACACCTTGATGTAGAGACAGTCTCAGGGAGAGACACACTGATGGCTTAGCACAAACCACTCACAATAAGCCTGTCTGTGTTTCACAGAGACAGTTGGGAGCATACTCTTGGCAGGTATAAGGCCTGGCCTCAATCTCTAATACAAAAAGAAAAAAAATCTTAGGAGACCTATAGTGCTACTTAATGTTGAGTAGATTCCAGCATGGAACTGTGGACTATGAGTGAGTAGAAACAACTTATTGGAAAACATTTCTTACTATTTACAACATTTCTATTGCTAACTTTTCAGTTTGACTGTACCAATACTCTGAATGACCAGCTGCTGGAGAAAGTAACAGTGCAGATGGAACCATCTGATTCCTATGAAGTGCTGTGCTGCATCCCAGCTCCCAGCCTCACTTACAATCAGCCAGGAATATGCTACACACTTGTTCGCTTGCCAGATGAGGATCCTACAGCAGGTACTAACTCTTAGAAAGGAGAAGAGACTTAGTGCTCTAAAGTGCATCACCAGCCGGGCGGTGGTGGCGCATACCTTTAATCCCAGCACTTGGGAGGCAGAGGCAGGCGGATTTCTGAGTTCAAGGCCAGCCTGGTCTACCGAGTGAGTTCCAGGACAGCCAGAACTACACAGAGAAACCCTGTCTCGAAAAATCAATATATAAATAAATAAATAAATAAATAAATAAATAAATAAAGTGCATCACCTCTTGAGCTCTTAGAATGTCTTGACAAATTTTTAATCTTCGAGAAGGTAGTTCTTTCCAGAATGTAATGTTGAGGGTAGGTATGTTTATAAGATTGATTACCATTATATAGGTATCACTTTCAAAACTAAATCTGTGAAGAAAAACTTGCTGATGATAATGTTAAAAGAGGAACTGAATGTACACAGTAATAGCCCAAAAAAGCATTTAGGTTTTCTATTGAAACAATATAAGCATGAGTGAATACCTGATATGTCTTATAAGAATCAGGACTTTCTTCCCCAAAATTCCTGGGGAAAGTTGGTTATTTAGCAGATGGTTGGCATTTTAAATACATCACTTTTAAGCATCTTGTAGCATAAGATTGCAGTCTGCAGTGTTTCAGCCTCATTACCTTAGTCAACCATTTTGTGTTCCATATTTGAGAAAGGCTTTATCATTTACTTGACCTATGGTCAGTCTTAGGGTGGAAGTGGCATAAGGGTCTGAATGAGAGACAATGGCTAGTGCCAGTGATAGACTTTATACTTTGAGGATTTTGGATGATCTCGATGGTGTATCCTTTATAAATGTTAAAATCCATCCCACTTGAACTCCACCCCACTCAGTTTTCCCATACTCATTGCAGAACTAACCCAACTTTCACAGAAATAAGCACACATACCACATTAATATTTAAAGTTTTTACTACTTGTAAGTACAGGAAATACAGAAATTAACAATATTAACAAACATCAGAGAAGTTACAGAGTTACAAGAAATCATAAAAGTACTAGTAAATAGTAATTCCCTGGTATCATTCAGTTACATTTAGGGCTTATTCTGATTTATTTTATAGCCCCTTATCCTAACTCCCTTCTTCCGTGTTCATTCATAGGAACTGCTGACCAATCTTAGCTGGGTTGGGTGCTAGACTAGGCTACTCAGACTCTGGCACGAGGTAGATTCATGTTGGCACCATTGCTGAGTCTGAATCCCAGGATGTTCCCTCTGATCCTGAATGGATCTGTCTTTGTGTTGTACAGTCACTTGGGTCTGTAGCCCTAACCCTGGGTAGGAAGGCACTTTCCTATCTGGACTCTGACATTTCTCCTTTGAGCTTTTGGTCATCTGTTGTTAAATTTAATAACTTTGTTTATTCCTTTGTGAAATCTCTCACCTTCCATTTCCTTGTGGTTTCACTTTATTCTCCTGGTCTGATTTTCTCTCCAGTTCATTCATATTTATATAATCTCTGAAGTAGGTCTGCTAGGCAGTAATTAAACTTTCTGTTCTCAAAAGTAAAGCTAGTTTTGTTTGCTGTTGTTCCAAACTTGTATCTGGGTCCAGCCTTAATACAGCTCTGTGTCTTTGCAGTCATCCTGGGAGACTCTGGTTTTTTCCAATAGCCATCTTTCCTTGCTTCAGAATTCCTCCACAATCACTCCACTTCTCACTAAACTTGTAGGTTGTTAATTTTAAGGGATGCCATTACTTTACACTTAATTACAATAGGAACCTGAATAGGAAATCTGAACCCATTGAAAACTCCACCCCTTCCCAGTTGAGATTACTAGCTCTTCATATATACTCAATACTAGCTCTTCAGGTGAACTCTGATATTGGATAACTCAGGGGACCCACACTCCAGGGAATGGGACGAAAAGAATAGGTACAGTTTTACAATACCAAAATACACAAAACAACAATATTGAAATTACAGCAATTACATATATTATAGGAAAACAACAGTAACATTAAACACTTCCACCAAGAGAGAAAGAATAGATAATCACCTCAGCTCTCTTCACTGAGGAGGTAACTTCTTCTTAAAACAGATCTTACATGTTATTAGCCCAGAGGTTTGAATGTTTGGTCTGCTGGCTATGGACTATTTGGCTTTTGTTTGTGAAAATTTGGCAATCAGAGACATTTCTTTGTTAGATTTAGAGGGTTTTCTGATCAGTGGCAGAATGCGGTTATAAACTCTAATCTTGTTTCATCACTTTTGTGTTTGATCTACCGTATACTTGATTACTCCTTTCTATTCTTTATTTTTATTAGATTTCATGAATTTTAGCCCGTAGCCAATCTCAATCTCTACTTTGCAATGAACGATGTGAAACACCAGGACATAGGCGGTAATGGAGTCTACACCCATCCTCCCATCTTTCTTTTTTAACATTAAATTTTCTCCATTGCAGATATTCTAAAAAATACCAATCACTTCAAAGTCTTATCACTTTTAAAATGTGTCTTATCTCAGAAAAATATTTTTTCCTTACATTCACAGGGAAAATATAGAAATTCTTGTTTATGATTTTCTTCAACTTGAAAATAATGAAGTATATTAGAAAGGGATATGGGTTTAATAGACAGGTGATACTTTTAATTTTGGCCTTAGCACATATTGAATCTGTGAATTGGACAAATTATTTTATTTGTGTGTCATCTGGCACCATACATAATAACACACAATATTTTGTTTAATTCTAGGTTTCCTTAAGTTTTTTCTATTACCATCTTTAAAATCAGTTCTTCTGCAGATCAAAAGATATATGCCCTCCCGTATCATTCAGAATATTATTTATTGATTATAAGTTTCTTTGCTCAATCTATAAACATCCTTGACTATCAGACACTGGTTTCTGAAGATTATTGATCAAACCACTTACAAACTCATCTCTGTGTAACCATTTATTCCCCTTATCCAATCCATTCATTACGTGATACCTGATGAAGCTTTTAGGGAGCCAAATAGCCTGCTTTACCAACTGGGCTGTGTGAATTTTGTTGCAGGCCGTGTTGATTATAATTCAGCCTGTGTCCAACTTTTCTTTCAGTTGTCATAGTTCTTTTTTATTTTTTTTATTTTTTGGCTTTTTCTCTTTTTTTTTTTTTTTGTCTTTTTCTCTTTTTTTTTTTCTTTTTCTTTTTCTTTCTTTCTTTTTTTTTGTTCCTTTTTCTTTCATTCTTTTTTTTTTTTTAAGACAGGGTCTCCCTCTGTATCCCAGGCTGGCCTTGAACTTGTGATCTTCTTGCTACTAAACCCAACTCACATTTTCTGATTTTATAGTTAACTATGTGATGGTCCCACTACTTTCCTTTGTTTGTCTTTAATATTCTTGTGTTTTCTAAATTTGTGAAGTTGTTTCTGCACTAAATAAAAGCTGGGTTACTTACTGACTTGGTTCTCTTATAAAGAGAACTCTGCTTAGATATGTTAATACCTCCCACTTTGGAAACCCTGAATTCTGCCTTTTGCTTTCCTGCCCTGGCTCCATTATCAAGGGTGAGCTTTGTTTATCCTCTTCTGGCCCTTTGATTTTGCATCAGCGGTGTCAGCAGTTTGATTCAAAATTTTGTTACCATCCTATTCCTCCTATTCTACCTACTTCATCCTCAGCAACAGTTCTTGGAACCTTCCAGTCAACACGTGGACTCAGGGTTCTTCGCAGGCCAGTCTGATCACTTCCTACTTTGCACTCACTGCTCCCATCATTCACCCTCTGCGTTTAGGACGAGCTCTGGTGAGTCCAGGTGCTATCTGACTTCACCTAGCTATAACCAACCTAGCTGATTAGGTCTGCTGTTGTGGAAAATCATGCTTTTTAAAAAACTATCAGAGCCATCTGTCCATGGTTTTCAATGACATAGTGCTCCCAATTATTTTATACATACTGTTTATCTTTCGCTCTTCCTCCATAGGTGGTACAGCAAAAGTAAATACCTCATTTTCTCTTTTCTAAGTCCTGAGTCTACCTCCTTCCAGTTAACACTTTCACTGTTCTACCTTCCACTGCTCAGAGAAGT
>JANHMN010000016.1:37676879-37707094 GCA_030674055.1 Rhabdomys pumilio | reverse complement strand
TGGTGACCATTAGAGCTCCTCACTCAGGCATCTCAGTGCCTCCCCTTCTTGTATAGACCTTGAACCCTCCCAACTCCTTCCTCTTCCTATTCACTCTTTCACATACAACATGTTCCTACCACAGTCCACACTGTATGCTTGATATTTTATCTCATTTCCACTTTTTTTAAAAAATTGTTAGAATTTTAGAAGACCAATATCTGTTTTTCTCTTTATGCTTAAATTTACCTTCTTTTCCATTGTTGCTTCCTAGTCAACACTGAGCTTTTTCTGAGAGAAATCTAAACATCTCATCCAGGCAGCTTTTGCTCATTTCCTTCTTCCCCTCCCCCAGCCCCATAGCATATTTTCACCTTTTCCCTCCATTCATTATTTTACTAGTTGACATTCAAGCCTTCCATAAGATCTAGGTTGTAAAACGACCTTTTCATAGCTTGTATATAAAAGGTGCTCACACTTCTAACGCTGTTCTTAGCAGTTTGATGACTCATTCTCACACAGCTTTCTCTATTCTGTCATCAGAGTCACACACTACACCGTAAGTCCCAAGGCCCTACGTGTAGGGATGCTTCAGTCCCTGCTCCTGCTCTTTGTCCCCAAGAGTACACTCCTGGAGAACACACAATGTGCTCACTTTCAGTACTCTGAATCCATGGACATCTCTTCTCCTTTACCCTCTCCTTTCTCCCCATCACCTTGCAAGAAGATTTCACCTCATCTGTTAGTTTTCTTAGGGCTCACCTTAGTCCTAATATACCGTACTTGGGCTTACCCATTCTGTCTTTTCTTCTTTGATACTTTACGCTCTCACTCCCACCTCCTTACACCACTGCTGTCTAACCGCTCTCTGATGTCAGTGAGCATGCTGTCAAGGCTTGTATATGCTCTCCACATTTACGCTCTTTCCTTGTCTCCATTCAGCTTCTCTGTTCATTTCTCAAGTTCCCCTTGGTTTGCAATTAGACTTAACTGTGCTGCATTGCCTTTCCACTTTGCCCTTTCCATCTTCATAGCTGCGAACATGGGTGTCCTCCCACTCACCTTCTCTCCACTCCCCCCTTCCTTCCGTCTTTGGCCTTCCTCTAGTCCTTCGTCCTCATCTCAGCACTCTTGCTTCACTACCCTCACTTTGTTGTCATTTGTTTCTAACCTCCCAAGCTGACCTCAAACTCAGAGACCTACCTTCCTTGGCCAATAGTCAGTAGCCAGTAGGCACGTGAGCACACACGTACACACACACACCTAATCCTTAACTTTTCTGTCAACTGACCTACCTTTGTGTATATACTTTCCTGAACATTACCCCTCTGATGTCCTGTTTTCAGTTACCACTTGGTCTTCTCCTTCTCTTTCTTTAAGAACTGCTTCCCTATACTACCTTCTTCCTGCTCTGTCCATGCCAGCAATTCACCCTGTGCTTATTATAAGAAATTCAGTCATTCAGAGTTGTCTAATCATTTTAAATGAAATTTTCAGTAGGAAACACATTTGTAGGTGGTGCAAAATGATCCCATACTATAGCATAGAAGTGATGGTTTAAACATAAACAAAAAGTTGTTATAAATTACATACTAACTACATATAATATAAATAAATACTTTGGAAATATGTACTTACCAACTGATGAGTTTCTTGAGTTATCTTGCCCATATTATTGGAAAGATGACAGGAATATTTCACAGCATTTCTTTTAAGGTCCTTGGTCAAGAAAGTGAGCCTCCTGATAAAGTACTATGGCCATGACAAAACTATGTCCCCCACAAGCAGGCATGTGTACTAAGCATAACTCACTGCTACCAGGCTTCCTAAGCAGATGATGATGATGATGATGATGATGATGGGGGGGTGGAGAGAGAGAGTGTGTGTGTGTGTGTGTGTGTGTGTGTGTGAGAGAGAGAGAGAGAGAGAGAGAGAGAGAGAGAGAGAGAGAGAGAAAGAGAGAAAGAGAGAGAGAGAACACTTTACATGCTAACTGCTTTTAAACTGTATACTGCAAAGTTAGTGATACTTGGATTCCTCTTTCTGGCCTGACAGTCTGTACCTTAAAATTCTAAACCAAACTCAATTCATGTATTTTATCTCCACTCAAGTAACACACACACACACACACACACACACACACACACACACACCTGGTATATGTTTTTCTAATCGCTTCGCACTTCTCTCTCTTTGTTGGTTCTACAAGATTCTCTAACAACACCCCAGCCATACCTTAAACATTCTGCATCCCTCATTCAGCCTACTGAGATTTCCTGAATTTCTGATTCAGGTCTGTGACCAGGGGAAAAGTTACAGAAACACTGCCCATGCCTTTCCCTCTGTCAGTCCTTTTAGTTAAAAAGCTCATACCCAGCATCAAGAGCAAGTATACCCAAGCTCTCCTGCCTGACCTGTTCTCCATGCACTCATTGTTGGGATCTGAGAGTTTAGTTCTAGAAATCTCTATGGTGCTATGGTCTCTCTCATTACTGTTACTATTCTCTAGGTCACACAGTTCCCCCTGGACTTCAGTCTCTCTTCTTATATTGTCTTTTGAGCCACAGAGGAGCTTCTTCTTCCAGCCAGTACCTGCCTTGATTTTCATCTATCGTTTTCCCATCCCCACAACCCCAACACACACACTCTATCTTTTCTGAAAACATCATCAACCCCTTATGCAGAAGCCACCTGTGTTTGTGCAGGTTTCTGCCTCCTCTTGAGCAGGGCATTCTAACCAGGTTCTCTCTCTAGTATAACTCCCCTCTTCAAAGACAAAACCCAAACCCTTTGTACAACAGAGTAACTCAGTGCTGGGGCACTCCACATAGCACAGTTTGTACTCGAATGTCTTAATTATGTGCATGCTCACCCTCAATTCTCCTTGGAAATCAAAGTGAAGTTTTACTTTTGAGTTGGGTTCTCATCATAATCCTTGATCTTTCTCCCAGCATTATTTATCCATTCTATGGACAAACTACTCAGACCTCCTGGTTTCATTTTATCCCTGTTGATCCTAGTCTAGCTCTTCTTGATTCCTTGAATTAAAACTCCCACCAAAGCCTCCCCTAACTCAATGCCTTATTCTTCTCCCACTGCAAATGCCATTTTTTAAATCTGGCTTTAAGATCCATCCTGTAGCCGGAGGCCCACATTCTTTTAGTCCTACAGATTCCATCCTGGGAACACCATTGCCTATCTGCCAGTGTCAGACTCCCAGAGAGGCTCCCAGACTCTCTTCCTCCATAACTTTCTTAGCAGTACTTGCCAGCATTCAGATGCTCCCATCTTTCCTGGGTTCTCTTCTGTCCTTTTCCTGTGTGACCTTAGACACTGACACTTGTGTTAGCCACATAATTGCTTTTACCCCCAGTGGCTATCTTTATGTCATTATGGGTTCATCGTATTCTCCTCCACCTCCTTTCCCCAATTTTTAGTCTATGGATTTCAGAGGGTCCTTGCAGTTGGCCATGGTTCAGACCTTTCCCATTATATACTGTTTGATCCTTAAGTCTTGGTCATATTGGTGGTTTCAGATGCCAGTCAAGGAAAGATTACCAGATGACACCCTTCATTACAGTGCTTCTTAGCCACATTCTTCTCTCCATCTTTGGTTGCAATCTAGCATAACACACATTTCTCTACTGCAAATTCAACTCTGTCACTTTTCCCCTGGCATTCCTCATCTGGCCCTCTATAATGCCCTTCCCTACCCAGCCTTTGTGCACTGTACTTTCACCCCCAATGCTACCTACTTTTTCCTTCTTCAGATTCCAGCCTGTCTTGTCTATAATACTTTCATACAAGGCTGTGTAGGGTTCGTGTCACTCACTGTCAGCCAGGCTCCACAGAGCATGTCAGCAATGTCAGTACCACACCATGCAATAGTCTGCAGTATCTTCACTACCTGATATGCTGTCCATTTCCACCCCACTATAGTCATCATGGATGCTCAATTCTTTAGATGTATTTGCTTCCTCATAATCTTCACTCACTCTCCATGTTGCAACAGTAACCTAGTCTCAGGACAAGCTACCTGCCCACACCATTCACTAAGCAATCCTAATACCTCCATAAAGTTGTCAACTGTCACTTTTTATCAGCAATCTGCCATCTTCACTTTTATAAACCGTCCCTTCCTTAACAACCAGATCCTACAATTCCCCTCCCATACTCCTGTCCAGTCCTTCCTCCTTGTACTGTTCACTATGGTCTCTATGCCCAAATGTGGCCAATTAGATGTACACCAGGCTCTGCCAGGGCTTACCATGTGAGCCCTGTATTCTACACTGTCTGTGCTTGTTGGCCTTCTACATGTGTTTCCTTCCCTTTGCTTCCATTGTAACCTTTCATTTTCATTCCCTCCTGATTTGGGGCCCAAGAATACAGTGTTAACCTTCATTTAATACCTATCCTTCCTTAGTGCTGGCTCTTTTCTATCTGAGGTTAACTTTAATGTTGATACTCTGTGCGTCAGCATCCCTTCTGTTCTGTGTGCAGCATTCCCATGAATTAAGCGATGCTCAGTAAACAACCACTTTTTTTTTTTTTTTAATGTTCCCTGCTTAACACACTTTTCATGCTCTTTAGTTTCCTGTGTCCTGTATTGTGTCTGTTTTCAGCTCAGTCTAAAGCTATGTGGATCATTGTGGGTAGCCTGTTTCCTTTAGCCCTCTCTTGGCACACACTTTTTTTCAGCTATTTAGGAATCTTCAGATCTGTATCCTTTTGCCATGCTCTTCCACTGGGTGGTTAACTTCTCCCACTCTGGCACGTGCTCACTAGGCACTAGCCCAGCTGCACATCCTTCTCCCTACTCAACTTCAGCATGTATCTTCCCAACTCTGTATTCTCTTCATACTAATCTCCTTAGCAGTTAGCTCTCATTTTTAGCAAGTCCTTAGAAAATATACCTCATTTTTAAAGCCTCTTTAACAGAAGTCTGAAGGCTTTGTTCTCTTTGTTCCTTTTAGGTTTTACCTTTTCTGTTTCATGAAGCTGTAGACTTTATGATAGTAAGTTCTGCTTTTTCCCTGAAGGGCCCCTCTGACTTCCTCTCATTTCTCCCAGTGTCTGCCTTTTTTCTAGCTATACTGATGCATTACTACCATGGCTCGTACTGTAGCCCTTAGCAGATTCCCTGCAATCCTCATTGTGTCAACCAGATCAGCTAATGAAAACTGTGCCAGAGGTTCCTTTTGTACATTCCTCCTCAGTCTCTTCCTATCTATCATATCCACAGTACTGTTAAATGGCCTCTTGTCTTCTGCGTAAAATACAACCAGTTTGCCCCAGTCCATGGTCTAGCTGTCCGCCATTCATTTGTCTCTAATTTACCTCTAGGCTTCTAATCCTGCAACTTTACATAGCACTCTATTAAAGTTTATATTGAAGGATTTAAGGCATTGAATTATAGTGTCATCAATAGATTACTCATATATATCAATTATATAAGGGAGAAAGGGAAGGAAAGAGATAGATGGACAGATGGATGCATGAATGCATTATGGAGGGATGGAATGAATGTTCACAGACTGAACAGGTACCTCCTGGTGCCCATACTATCTATCATATATCTACATTTGAGTCCCCTTTCTTCTCTTGCTTATTCCCCACAGTAGCTTCCTAATGTTTCAGTGTCTAGTATTGTCTGCATGTGAGCCCTTTCCAGATCCCTGACTAGCCCATAGACACCTTTCCTCCATCCTTGCTGGTCAAATTCTCTCCTTCAAACTGTTTGGAAAATCCCATTTTCGTCAAAATTTTACTTGCCAAAATTGTGTCAATTTTTTATTACTCATTTGTCATCTGACACATACAGTGACTATGTGTGTTTCCACTGTGAGACAGATGTTAGCAATGGTAAACCTTGCTTTCACCTTTCACTACACACTGAAGGTTGTTTTACAGCAATTTATTCTGGTGTTCTGTAGAGCCACTCAGTCTACAGTCTAAAAGCATTGAGACCATGTACTTGGTCAGTGTTAATCTGATGAGCTGTCTGCTTTGCTGTTAGTAGTGTTTGCTTTGTTGTATATTAGAGCAGTGAGTGGTTCTAGTTTTTTCAAAATACTCTTTGACCAGCATGGCAAAAAGTCCCACCAAAATCTCTCCCCCTCCTTTTTCCACATCAACACAAAACAGTGTCCTCAGGTCATCTCTTCTGTGCACTGTTCTAGTCCACAGTACAGAAATATCTTCAAATCGTGCTTTGTGAACTTTCTGATCAGCTTGCAAGCTGTTCAAGAACTACCTTAAAACAGGGCATGCACGTATGTGTTAAGACTTGAGAGTGTGGACCACAGTGGTGAGCACAGGTGGTGCTTCCTCAGTAATGAGGGAAGTGTGCTTGCTCTGTGCACTCATGTGGGTGTGCCTGCCCCTCCCTCCAGTTGCAGGCACCTTTAGCTGTACCATGAAGTTCACAGTCCGGGATTGTGACCCGAATACCGGAGTTCCAGATGAAGATGGATATGATGATGAGTATGTGGTGAGTCTTCCCTGCAGACCTTTACAACATTCCATGACTTCTATAAACAGCTGACAAAACACATGGCACCTAGACTAGCTCGCTCTGTAAAGGAACCGCCATGCCAGAATTTAAATGGAGCACTTTGTAACTATAGTAAAGAAATTCAGTTCCCCACCCTTTTAATGGGAATAACTAAGAGATAACTGCATCATTTTTAATGTGATTGAGTTTACTTATAATATAGGTTTTGGTTTTGCTTCAGCAAACTTTCATTTGGTTGGCTTTAATATTAGCAAGTCCTGAACTGAAAAGCTTTGACATAAAGGGGAGAGGCTGGAGTGTTAAGTTTAGAAAAAGATGCTCTATGCCCTCAGCTCTAGCTCTTAAGTGTGGTCACATGACTACTGTGCACCTCAGGGCCATCGGCCCTCAACGTACACTCAGCTCTTGCCAGATTGTTCTTGTTCCTCTGTACTAGGACCTATAGATAGCACCAGGCTCACACAGACCACATTAGTGAGGAAGAGCTTCCCTCTGGCCGTTTGTATGGTTTGGAGACATAGTAATAAATTATCAGTTTCTTCTATCTTTGTTGTAGACTCAAAGGACTTTCATTTACTGACCCCTGCTTATTGTCCACTAGCTGGAAGATCTTGAAGTGACTGTGTCTGACCATATTCAGAAGATACTAAAACCTAACTTTGCTGCTGCCTGGGAAGAGGTGGGAGATGCCTTTGAGAAAGAAGAAACCTTTGCCCTGAGCTCTACGAAAACCCTTGAAGGTAAGAGGAGCTTTGCTGCCAGTGGGCTGCCTGGGACCAGTATAAAACCCAGGAGGTATATGTGCAATTCTGAAAGAACTCCTCTCTGCTGAGTATGTTTTAAGTCATCTGCTCAGAACCAGGTTCCTGTCTTAATCGTCAACTAAACCAGCCATTTTCTAGGCTAGCAACCTCCCTCTAGTCTGCAGCCTGTGTGCCTGCAGCTCTTAGGACACAGTGAGACAGAGGCAGGCCCACAGTTTAACTTTTCTAATTCTTGTTACATTTAATTTCTCCACAGAAGCTGTCAACAACATCATCACATTTCTCGGTATGCAGCCATGTGAGAGATCAGATAAAGTACCTGAGAATAAGAATTCCCATTCCCTCTATCTAGCAGGTAAGAGACGTCTATCAGGGCGGGGGAGGCACTCCTTGCCCTGTTGCCTCTGTCATCTCATTATGTAACAACTGGAAAGCTAGTCAGAAGGAGCAATTGATTTTACAGGCTCTCCTTACGTTATTCTTTAGGAGGCACATCTGGCCTAAAATACTTCAATGTGTAACAGATGCCATTCCCACCCCCACTAACCACTGCCTGAGTGCACCAAGCTAGTATTACTGAATACCTCCATGTACCTGGTATTTCACATCAACACTGAAAAAGTAGGCTTATTTGTAGGATTGATTTCCTGTAAATTTGTATAAAAGCTGAACCAAAAAATAATAGAAAGGGGGTACAGGCAAAACATGATTCTATTAGTCAGAGCTTATTTGAGGTTCTTAACATACTTCTCCTCACTTCTTCTCTCAGGTGTTTATAGAGGTGGCTATGACTTACTGGTGCGGTCCAGGCTGGCCCTAGCAGATGGAGTGACCATGCAAGTGACTGTGAGAAGCAAAGAGAGAACACCTGTGGATGTTATCTTGGCTTCTGTGGGATAGGTTCTTGCTGGGAAGGGTGATGTTGCTATGCCCTCCCTATTGGTGGATTTTAGGCTAGTGGCATGAACTTCCCAGAATCACACTTAAAGCTTAATAATGACTTTGAAGAAGCAAATCCAAGTGTTTGGCCCTGAGCCAGCAGATCAAACAATGTCTGTCTGTGCGCATGAACTTTAGTGTTTCTTCCCTCCTCCTTTGCTCGCTCAGCCTTGGTATGACAATGCAGCTTTGAGTGGGCTTGGAAATCAGATACTACTTACGCTATTCTACAGCTGCTTAGCTTCATTATACGCTTCTATTTAATGTGTGAAAACTCTTGGCAATGTTGGAAAATTTTGTCCCAGAAGGGTGGAGGGGAAGCCGGAATCCATTTTTGTCACAGTTTGTTTTTATTAATAGAAAATAAACACTCATTCATTCCAGTTTCAAAGTTGCTATACTTGAAATTTCTAATTTAAAAAATGAATTTAAAATAATCAATAATGCTGCTTTAACTAAGTTAAAACTGTGGCTTAAAAAAGTATTCAGCACCATTTGCTCTTAGGTCTTTCAGAATTTCTTCTTAAAAGTATCTGGGAACTTGCCTGTCTAACTGAGTCCAGGAGTTATGTGAGACAGCCTTTCTGACAGCCAGTGGGATGCTAAGCAGCCATCGTAAGAGGAGGCAAGACATTCAGCTGTTAAAATGGCCCCCTCTCCTCCACTTCAGCCCTGGAAGAGCATGCACCTATGCTCTGAGATGCAAGAAGGCAGGCTGTTATTTACTGTTCAGCTTGGACTTTCTAAACAATAACAGTAAATCTCTGGCACAGATGCAGTTCTTAATACCTTACAGTTTTAGGAAATTCTGTAAATTCAACCTGTTTATTCACAAATTCTATTTATAATGAGGTTTTCTTCTTAGCAAGGGCCAACTGTTTGTAAATATATACATGAGTATGCAAGTCAGTCTTAGACGCATACTCAAAACACTGTATTTATGCCAATGTCTATTTAGGTTCGGTGAGCTGGGGGTGGGGGGGATGTTGAAGGGGGTAGGAGCAGTGCTGGGGATTGAACCCAAAGGCTTTAACATGCTAGGCAGGCACACTACCACTAAGCTACTTCCCCAGCCCCCTAAGCCAATGTCTGTTTTAACAAAAAAAAATGTCTATAATTAGAAGCAGCTGATGAAACTAAATGTAAAGGTGTGACAAGATATTCCCTCTCATAAGCTGTTTACAGATCTTGAAAGGGAGATAGCAAGTTCCTCCCTCACACTTTAGTCTAGTATTCCAATTAGGATTGGGCCAGAAGTTAGCATTTCTAAATATTTTAATAAAATCCACAGAAACTAGGTTTTTGTTGTTATTATGTTTTTGGGGTTTTGTTTTGTTTTTTTTTTTGTTTGTTTGTTTGTTTTGTTTTTTTTGAGTATTTAATACAAAAAAAAAGTATCTAATGCTGTGTTTCTACACAAAACAACAGCAAAGTATTTACATGGTCAGATGTCACAGAAATGAGAGGATTATCATGCCACCCTTAGAGATGAGGTGGACTAGCATGGCATCCTTAAAGTTCCAGCTGCCTATTTTCTGTAGTTTGTTCACCAATGTGAATAAAATGGACTTTTATGAAAGGACAGTGTTTGATGGCCAGGACCTCTTCTGGGCATTTCTAAGTGGAATACACACAGATAACGAGAATGGGGAGGTAATACAGGGAGGCTACTCTCCAGCTCAGAAGGAGTTGATGAAGCCCATATATGCATTCAAGAAGCCCATGGGATCCTCTAGCTGTGGGTAGTGGCTAATGTGGTCATCCAGAATCGACACTGTGGACCGCGGCAGCGTTTTCCTAGTGGAAGAGAACAGCATGGAGGTGAACTTAAGGCTGGAGGATGAGAGGATGTAAGGCATGGAAGGCCCCGAAAATGCCCTACAGACACCACACTGGAAGGAACCAACAGAGTTACTCGTCTCCTACTTGGAAACTATACCTGAGCAGATAAACTTCCAGTTCCACTTACAGTGGTTTCAATTGTTCAGAACCCAACAGACAACATCTTGGAAATACAACACTTCTGTAACAGTCCTCAAAACATGACTTTCAGCTCCTTAGAGAAGCATCAACAGGTGGCTCACTCAGCAACTCACTGCCCAAGCAAAGATAAAACAAAGAACCTTCCTTAATCTCACGAGGAGATTGTTTAAAATTATAAGCAAGCTGTGTTTTGCCAGGTTGTATCCACTAGGACATAGGAAGGTATGACAGACAAGCACCTTCTAAGTAAGTACTCTCAAGGAGTAACAACCAATGAAGAGGCATTTCTCATGGTGAGCTGTTGATAACTGCTCAGTTGAGATGAGTGAACTGGCTCAGATTAACACATGGAATGATGGCAGCCATGATGGTGAGAACAGGATGCATGAATCCAGAGAAAGTATAACAAATCTCTTGATCTGTCCTCTCAGTAAGATTATGATTGCCTGTCCCTAACTGGTCTGTTTATTTTGTTTCCAATGAGATCAGATGCAATACACCTAGTGCCAACAACCCTGTCCAGATGAAACACTGACAAAAGAAAGACCTCCAAGAACTCACCTGTACAGCTCCAAAAACTCTGGATACGGATTTATAGGATCCAGTGGCCCATAGATAAAATGAACTAGGAAAAAGAAGAGGAAGGAATTTCTAGCAGCTCACATCTGTGTTCCTGCTGCTACCCTAAAATTAACCTCCATTCATTAATTTATTTTTTAAAAAAAGTGACTAAAAATTGTATGAAGAAATCCTCACTTCTTGTTAGATGAGCTTAAAGAGCGTCTAGAAAAAGTCAGTCTTCTAAATAGAACTATCTGGTCTCTTCTGGCCTTTCTGTGCCCTGAGCCAAAGGGAGAAGCTCACTTTCAAGGGCTGCTTTCTAGAAATGGAGATAGAGCCATCACTCACTGAAGTTTCCTTGATTATAACTGACCTCTGACCTCTGAAGTCCAGTTTGTTGATTAGTAACTCGTATGTGGGAGGCACTGTGCTGTTTGTTTCCTTTTTAAATGTGGACGAAGAGGGCACAGCAGTGGTGCCTACAGTTTCCATTAATGAATGACCTTACTAGCCTTCTGTCCTAACACTTTGATATTTATGGTGGCAGGCAATTCCCATATTGCCATGCCAGCTGTATCTGTGGTAGTCCTCTGCCTCACACCCTCACTCTGGTAAACCAGCTGTTTGGAAACAGGGGTGCCAATGAATAGAAGAGTGGCCAACTAGATGTGCTTTGGGGTTTTGTCTGTAAGTGTGAGGGTTAAAAGTAAAAAGTATGTCCTAAATATCATATAGCATATACTGAGGCCAAACGTAGCTGTTTTTTAATGGAAGACTCAGATTTACTTGAGTGCATGTTTTTATTTGCATGGAGATTTTTATGAGTTGTAATTATGTTAAGTCACTGTTCCCCAAACGTTCCTGTCAAGAAGTAACAAACAACTCCATACAGATACTCACTGGGGATGGACACAGATGCAAGTGCTCCCACCCAGCGCCTTCTAAACTTCTTCCTCTGATTGATGTACTGTAAAAGACTACAACACGGGCGAGTCAGCAAGAGCAGAGCAAGACCTAGTAGACTTGGTGTCAGTACAATGTGCAGAAGCAGCCTTGGGGCCAGGAGTAGCTGCCTCGTCCATCCATGTTAGCATGTGAACACAACACCGACTACCAACACAAGCACATGGTTCTTTGCAGTTATTACACAGAGAATGCGATCTTTAGAAAAAGTAAAGTTGGTTAATTTAAAACCTGAGTCTAAGAATCCAGTTTTGATTTCACTACTAACCAGCTCTGTGACTCTTAAACACATTTCTTTAAATCGAAGTTCCTCTGTTGCTACTGAAAAAACAGGCAAAAGGAGCTTTGTACTTAAGAGAGACACATTCATGCCTTTCAAAACTATGATTAAAACATTCTGTAACATTTAATGTTAACCAAAACTCTAAAGAAGGATATGCCAAAGTCAATGAGTCATTTTCATGCAAAAAAGCATTAAGAGTTGCTGCTATTTATCCAAATTCTCATGGCAAATGCTTTAGGAGCAAGGCTCACCCTATGCTTGATTTCTTTTCTGGAAAAAAAATAAAAACAGACCAGGACTGCTTAAGGTTTGTCTCATAATCCCTAACCAGCATTCCTGTGAATAAGCCAGCAAGGGGCAGAACAAATCATCTTACATCTGCCGCTCCCTCCAAGAAAGGCTCACTGGGCCTAGAGTGGGGTTCCTGTCTTACCTGTCAATGACCAGGTTCCCATCGTTGTTGCGAATCACAGCCCACATGTCCCACAGCTCACTCTCCGTAGGTCGAGTATATGGTCCGAAGACTGGAGTGAGACTAAAAAGAGTAGAAACACAGGAAGGTGAGACTGTGTGGACAGAGTTCAGAGTGCCAGATGTTTACAAAATCTCCAAGACCAGGCTAGCTGTGGTCCAGGACTTGAATAGCAACGTTTGATTACACTGTTGTCAGTGCATAGTCCCTCTTTGATGATGACTTACCCTCGAGAGAACACAAAGAAGTTCATGAGCCTGGTGAGGATGGGTGAAAGCACACCTCCATCTTTGAGGAGCTACAGGTAAGAAATGAAAGTAAAAATATCAAGGATCCAGAGGGAGCCGACAACCCCAAGACAAAATCTCTTACATCAAAAACAAATAGAACTTAGCCATATCTTCTGAAAAAATGTATAATCCCTTATAATTGATGAAATCATCTTATTTAGGATCTCAACTTATTTAAATATCATACTTAAGACATAGACCTTCATATAGTTTCATATTCATAAATATTTGTTCATCTCTTATTTCTCAGAAATGTTTGGTTTCATGTAGGTTTTATGTAGGAGGCTTTATTTGACTGAGGAAAAAAATTAACTTGATTTATGTGAATTCATATAATAAAGAAGATTTCAATAGACTGGCTCATCACCACAGGTATGCTCCTTAAAGGTGCCAGTGTTTTTGTTTTTAGTTTTTTTTTTAATGTCACAGATGTCTAATCCAGGGGAGCTATGCAGTAAAGTTGCCAACCTTTTGGAGAAGGAGAGGACGATGGGTCTCAGGAAAGATACCTGTGGAAAGAGGGGCTTCTTAGTTCTTTACCAACAACGTAACCAACAACCTAACAACAACAGCCATTATCAGAAACTATCTACTCATTCACTGTTACATGCAAAGCTTTTTCTGCTAAAACAGAATTGTGAATAAAAACAGCTCTGCACTGCACAACAGCTTGTACTTAACACAGAACTGCACGAGCATGTACCAGGCTGAGGCACGACTATACTGCTAATGACTACAAGATGCTCTGCTTAATAGACAGATTGCAGCACGCTGGGATTGCTTTCCTCATTTAAGGTCCAAAAATGGAGAAAGTAATTTATATGCTCCTCCATAACACACTGATGCCTAGGCTTAAGCTCCCTTCAGCACGTCCTCCCAGCCCCCCATGCTCAGAACACAGTAGTAGTCGTCATGAACTCATACTGCAAACACAGTAGATAGGTTCTTGTAAAAGAAAAATCACTTTTTTTTCCATTGATAAAGGGACAGACACACTATTCTTCTCCCAGGCTGCCCTTGAGGCGTTAGGTTGGGGCATTTGGGCATTTCTGGGTTAATGAGCAGCTCAGTGACAGAAAGAAAAAAAGCCAAAAATAAAAACAAAAAACAAAAACAAAAACAAACTTCCAAATGGTAAGATTCATTCCCAGCTGACACCTGGCACTACCACCAATTAAGAGTTTATTAATGCATTTTACCAGCCGGATCAACAGAATCACGTTTGTGATAGCCCCTTTATTTTTTGGTTTTGTTTTCAGGATAGGGCTCTAAGCCCTGGCTGTCCTGGAACTTATTATGTAGACCAGGCTGGCCTTGAACTCAGAGATCTGCCTGCCTGTGTCCCCCAAGTGTTGGAATTAAAAGTGTACAACACTGCACCTAATTCTTTAGAAACAAACAACAACAACGAAAATGTGTGTTTATTGTGCCTATGTATATACTCGTGCCCAGACACATATGCAGAGGTCAGAGGGCAGCTTGTAGGAGTTAGCTTTCTCCTTCCACAGTGTGGGTTCCAGAATCAAATTCATAGCCACAGACTTGGCAACAAGCCCCTTTGCTCATTGAGTCTTACTGCCACCTTGACTATCCTTTTATTTGCTATATATTTGAAAATATGTATTTAATAAATACCATCAACCATGAAAACTAGTTATGGCACAATAAAAGTAAAAGATACCCTATGTATAGTGTCTGTTTATAATATCAGATGACTTTTTTAGCTTTTTTGTGACTTAAGAGGGTGACTTTTCAAAACTACACCCCACTTTCCACCTACCACCAAGGCAATTACCTCCATTCGACAGGCAGAGACTCTTTATGGTGAGCCGGCCAGATCGATTCTGCTTGTACCTGAAGCAGGGCAAGAAGAAACACACATGTAGCTGAGCAACTGACTCCCTTGCAAGGGCTGCAGACGACCCTAGAGATTTGATGATCCCAGAACAATCTCAGTTTCCCACTATCTTAAGCTGTGACGTCTGTGCAGAGGACAGAAGTCTGGTTTCACTGACCTGTACAGCAGCTCCTGAGCAACAATATCTCCATAATCGTGAGACAACAGGTTGATTCTGCGGTTCTGGAGCCCCAGGTGCCGCAGAAGGGACTCTACGATGCTAGCCTGCTCAAATATGGAATACTGATGTGGTCGCTAAGGAAAGGAAAACCAGAGATATAACATGATGTTAACAGTGCCGGCCAGACCCTGCATTTGTACCCCCTAACCCCCATCACTGACCCCACCAAGCTCTTGCTTACCGGCTTGTCGCTGAAGCCAAAGCCTAAGAAATCAAGGGCGATCACTCGATGGAACCTCAGGGTCAGCCCTTCCCAGATCTGTAAGAAAGCAAGCATGGTGTGCAGTCTGCTCCCAGGGCCCAGCCCCAACAGCAAACAGGCCTGCATGCCAGCCTGGATGAAGTGAAAAATCCCACCACAGGCCTAGGTGAGCCTCTTGGGAAGTGACTCCTAGCATTTGCTATATGGAGAGCGTTACTCCAGTCTTTAATTTGGCAGTGCTCCTTTCTGCACAGTCAGTATTTTACTCCCCTTACAGTACATACAAAGCAATTCTATGTTTAATGAGATCTTATCAAGCAATTCAATCTGCCAGAGAATTCTAGGGCCGATCAAATAAATAAATAAATAAATAAATAAATAAATAAAATCTTGAATTTGAGTACTTTTTTTTAGGCTATAGCAGGACCTAGAAACTTACCTTGTACCAATCATAGCTGGATGTTGGAAAGCCATGTAAAAGCACAACTATCTCAGGGCTTCCGACCACACCGACAGAATCTAGAAGGAGGAGAATGAGAAATAAGGCCAACTCCATGCAAGGCAGCCTCGACAACACCAAAATGTAATTCACTAGAAAGGATCAGACTAAATTAATTACATCACAATGCTGCAGTATCATGCAGGCTGACAGATTTCAGGAGCTTCCTGCTAATCTATGGTTTTAAATCGTAACGGCATGCTTTACACAAAAACCCGCAGCACAGTTTGCTCTTTGTCACTTAGAGTTTTAGAGACATTCCTGTATTTTAGCTGATATTAATATTAAAACTCGAATTATTTTTAAAAGCAAAACCAATTAAAATACTATAATCACGACAAGCTAAAACTTCTTTGTACCTTATCAATACTTATCACATCTAAGATCTGACAGTTCTTCCCAATGGATCACCTGAGCTTATACTGTTTGTTCAGTACTAGCAGAAGACATGCAACTCAAAAATCAAACTCTTATAAAATGGGCTAATAGATGAGAACTTTTTCTGTATGCGACATATTTCAGATTATTCGAACAATAAAACACCTTGCCAACAGTACTAGATTTAAATTAATACTGCTAGTGGTTTTCAAAAATTATTTAATTAAAAGCAATTAAAGCATTATGTGCTGGATTTAGCCTGAAGAATCTATGCAAATAAGATGTAACACTAAATATTAAGTCTAGGAAAGAAACAACAAGCCAACGTAAAAAACTTGCATACTTACTGGACTGGCTTTAACCAATGAGAGGGGGTCAGGAGCAATAATGAAAAACGGTTTACGAAAAACAAACATTTTTCGTTATTGCTCTTGACCCCCGCCCAAAAGAAATCTTTTCCAATCTGTTCCTTGGTTTCTCCACCTATAAAATGAGGTTAATGGCGCCTATCTCCAAATGCTGTTATCAAGATTAAGTGAAAAGTGAAACAGTGAAGTTAAAATATAACATAACTGAGTGACCTGAGTGTCAATCTTACCAGGTTTAGATACATATAACAAATCATGGAAAATAGTAAAATGACTTTGGAAATGGGGTGGGGGGTTGGGGAACAAAGGTATAGACAGATCTCTAAATACCATACAGCTTTCCTGACACCAGGGTCACTCAAAAGAGAAAAGTAATTTCTCAAATACAAATGGGCCTGAAAGAAATTACTATCGGGTGCAACGCTACCCCCACCTTCACTATGGAGCGACAGACCAAGGGACACAACATAGGTGCCTCAGCTGAAACCTACATGACCCACGTCCTTGGGATTCTCCTACAGTCCAGTTCTCACCTTGGTAGAAAATGCGTAGTCCCTTGTAGGTGAAAAACTTGCCAGAGGTCTTCCATGAGTGCAGAGCAGGGGAGAGCTGAGGGGGTGGGATGTGCAGGTATGCAGCCAGCAAGGGCACAGCCAGGAGCCCTACTTGGACCCACCACTCCCTCATCCTGTAGAAAAAGCAGCCAAGGTAACATTGTACACGTCCAAAAATCAGAATAGAACACAGTTGGGAAGCCTGGGCACTATGAGGTTCGACTCCACCCCACCCCACTCCACCCTCCCCCTCCCTGCTCTACCCCTCCCCACCCCACCCCACGTGGCAATGGCATACATTTTGCCAAGAAGAATGTGATAAACACCTCTACCCTTTGGCATTTGACACTCACTACCATTCTTTCCAAGCATAGATGTAACTCACTCCATGGCCTTAAGCAGAGAGCTGCTTCTGGGTTCTAACACATATATATCCTCTGGCCAAGTGAATCCCCATTTTGCACTACTGTCTGGATTTGAGCTAAGAAAATGGGAGGAGAGACTGGGAGCATTCCAGTAAGGCATTCCAGTAAGCAGCTTTGCCCTTACCCTGAATATCTAATCTCTCAGAAGTCTGGGCAGCAGATTATATTTGTGCATTCTTAGGAGACTTTTGAGGTGGTTCTCTTTTATTTAATTAAGACCCCACCCCCACACCTAGCACTCAAGACTTTTGTCTAGGGGTGAAAAAAAAAAAGCACAGATTTTTGGCCCCAGCTTGCCATGTCTGGATTTCAAAGGTCCAGATCCTGGAGGCAAGAAATAAGGCAGGATTAGAAACCATTTCCTTTATTTGTGACTCGCCATGGTCACCAAGGAAAGGGTACTCTAAATAAATTGGGACAGTGCCTCCTAAACTAAAGCTACAAATGAAACAAATTAATTGCTAGAGCCCTGGTGGAAGCGTTTGCTTGACTCGCTGTCTTTGTATACGAGTACACCTTATATATACTACATTACCTGCAATTTCACTAAATTGACTGGTTTTGGGGGGGGGAGGGCTCTATTTGTAAACCTGAAATGGTGGGTAAAAAACGACACCCCCTGAGGAATCTTGGCTGCCTGCCTGAACTTTAGACAGCACTTAAGACTTTTTTTCCTTCCTCCAAAGTCACTGTCCAATAAAGTCACAATGATTTTTGGTTCTACCTTTCGAGGCTATACTAGAAATGACTTTAACAGTGCCAGAACATGATGGTTTTATCTCAGTCTGTTATCCACTAACGGGTTTTACCGCTGAACCTCCTTGAAAAGCAAATAAAAGCGTTAGGTTGTGTGTGGGGGGGGGGGTCTTTTTGTTGTTACTGTATGTTTCCTCAGAACCCGTTTGGTCCTGTTACCTGTTCATACATTTTCACGTAGCCTCTGGGGCATCCTTGCTGGACTCACTGAATCCGCAGTGACTCAGCAGAACAGCGGGGAGGGGCGCCCACTGCAGAGCGAACAGGGGCTTCCCGCTGGCGCAGGGAAACGGAGGTGCCACACCCACGCTCTCCAGACCATACCTCAGTGCACCTCCTCCATTCAGGAAAGGGGGGGCAACCCCCCCAGCCATTCTCAGCTTTAGTTACCTTGGTAAAAAATACCCCCAACATTTTAAGATTTTTAGCAGTCAAGCAAACTAGCAATCAGACGAAAAGGTTTAAACAAATATTTTCAAGTCCAATCCCTATTATTTGATGGTATCATGATTTAGAGCAAAAATTCAACACATTCCCATAACAAACTTTACGTGCCTTAATTTCTTATTGCTATAAATGATATAAAAAACATTTATCTAATTCCGCCAAACCAGCCCACCTGATTCATTCTTAGTGAGAACTACGCTGCGCACCCACAAACCAAAGCAAACAATTCCCTTTACATTTTAAGAGCCTGGCTGCGTGCCAGTGTCCCCGGGGTTTCCATTTCTGGCTCCCAAACAACACTTATAGCCGCGGCCACACTGCGCGGCAAGATCCAGTCACACCTATACCGTAACCAAGCCACTGAGAGGCCAGAACCTGGAAATCTTAAGTCGCTCTGCGGCAGTCTCGGCTCCTGGGTCCCTAAATCACATGCCTTGGTCTAGAAATTCTAAATCACGCCACAACAATGACCAGCTCTGAAAATCCTAGAACACACCCGGGCGTTACCAACGTTCGCGAATCCTAAATTGCTTCACTACCACGTCGTAAATCGTAAATCATACCACAGCGAAGACCCAGACAAAAAAAAGACTAATTCTCACCATGGTAATGCAAAGATCCTAAAATTCTTAACTCTCACACGACTAAACCCAGTTCTAAAAATCATCAGCAAGGGCGATTCCGAGTTTGGGCTGTGCGGCAACCTTTGGGTGAGGATTTTAGCCACCCACATCTCCGGGGTGCGGGCCGGCCACACCCCCTCTCGTGGCACGGGCTGGCAGCACCCACCTGCGCAAGCGATCTCGGCGCACCATGGCCGCATTATCCCATGCCGCCCGCCGCAGGATTGCGGATCACAGGGCGCGCTGAGGCGCCCACAGCGGTACAGGATCGGAGGTGGCGTCTGCGCAGCTCACGGTCCGCGCAGGGCGGCCCGCGGCAGCAGCAGCGGAGGCAGCAAGCGGCAACTCGGGCGAGCCTGCAGCACTGTGCGGCTGCCGCAGAGTTGGGAGCTGCTGCGCCTGTGAAAGAGCACCGGGATGTGCTGGTGGCCGAGGCAGAGAGGAGCAAACGGGCACCGTCTTTTAAAGCCCACAGAGCCCCGCCTCCAGCCCGCCCGTCATGCTGCAGCGCCCCTCCTTCTCGCTCCCGCCGCAGAGCCCCTCCCCACCGCTGCAGAGAAGGGGGGCTTCTCCCGTGGGCGCCTCCCGGGGGTATCGACCCCGCTACCCCCTCTTTCCTCACAGATCTCTAATCTTGAACCCCAGATTCTCCTAAAGAAAGCCTTCCCATGTGTTAATGCCGCAGGCAAGGATGACAAATGTCTGAGATATCCCTCCCCAACCCATCCCTTGGACCACGCAGGTCTCCAGCCCCTGGATGGCATAAATCACCCCAGGGCTAGGGGGCTTGTTGCGGCACCCACTTCTTTTCTACCTCCTACGTGGGTTCTGAGCCCTAAGAGTGACTACGCATCCGAAAATGCAGGTCTCCAATACGCGCGGCAACCCCAAGCCCTTAACCCGTGATAACAAAGAAGGAAGGGCATACTAAACGGCTAGGGAAGGGACAAATTCTGTGGTATCCGTGGCTAAGTGGACACATTCATGGATGGGCTGTGATCACATAGATGGGCCAAAGTCACCACCACGGTGGCACGGGTACACTTCTTTTGCGGAAACACAACGTGGTTCACATGCCATAAGCTGCTGCAGCTCCCATCTGGAGCCGCGTTGGGGACTGTTCATCAGGAGCACAAGCCTCCTTTATTTTCATGCACAGCGCAAACACCCTAGAGGTGCAGATGAAACTGGAGATTTTTAAAAATCCAAATCTTTTAAAAGTCATCTTTCACACCTTCACAAAGTGCAGAGCATTGTGATGCCAGTGTGATGTTTGGAACCATACCCTGAAATTCTAGCAGCCCAGGCACGAGCTAGCTAGGGACGCCGCGAGCGCAGGCCGGCCCAGCGGGGGCGCTGCAGGACTCTCTTCGGCGCCTGGTTTGCCGCAGCCTTGGCTTTGCAACATCCAAGCCGAGCCATGCAGTCCAGCAAGAACAAGATTCAGCCAAGATTCAGGGCCGCAATGGGTCAGCAGAACTCGTGGGGATCTAACCTGTGGGCATCTACCCATGTTCCCGGAGTTCAGGACCACCCAGCTAACACTGAAAGTGCCAGCACCTGAGAGAGGGCCATCAGAACGCGTAACACAGTCCAGGGTACACTTCTTCGGGGATGGCAGGAAACAAATGCTTGTGCAGAACCTCCGCGAGGCAATGTAGAGGATTCTGAAGTGAATGAGGGATCGGAGGGTGGCACTTTTTATATTCTCTTTTTGATTTCAGAATATTTTCTAACATGTCGGGGCCCCTTTTTCCCAGCCTAAGACTTCCCTCAAAGTCTGAAACCCTGTCTCATTAACCTTTTGTATCCCAGATCCCGCCATGGGGTAGGCAACAAAGCAGGCCCCTAACAAATACCGCATGAATAAGTTCAAGAATTTGAGGGCGCACAGGGGAGGAAGTAATTAAGGGGAGGGAGGAAGGGGTTGTCTTGAGTGATGAATAGACATTTACCAGAGACAAAGAACATTCCAGCCCGAGGGGACGGCTTTCGCAAAGCACCGGGGGCTCTGCACCGTAACCTTTGGTTTTTTTTTTTTTTTTAAGTGTTTCCTTTGGGCGCCAGCACCGACTTGGGGGCTAGGGGTGGAGGGGTGGGGTAGAGGGCAGACCAGAAAGAGTAGTTCATCAGAAGGAATGTGGAATTTGTCCTAAATGAGAAGCTACGGATGTTTAAATCCTGTAAGACCGCAATTTAAATTAGCCCCTTTACAAGTAGAGGATTACCTACCTATATTAACTAACCACCAAACCTTTTAAAGACTGAATTACTTAGCAAAATTTGAACTGGCGTTTTCTACAAAGTAAAGCCATTCTGATTTTAACAACTGCCCGTGCGGAAAGCCTCTGCATTATATATTTTCATACGCGCTGTCAATAGAACCTTTGAGCCTTACAAACAATTCTACTTTCATTCTCACCAGGCCGAAGCACCAGCATCTAAGATGAAGGCAATTTTCTAATTAATGGACTGAGTGCCCCACAATGGAGCTCATTCTGAAGGGGGGGTGTGGGGGGGACAGGCTACCCACAAGGAACAAGGGGGTGGAGGGGGGAGGGCACCTTTAAGCCCCGGGGGGGAGAAAAGTCGGTGAAAGCTCTGAACCACAAAAGCAATTCCAGTCCAGGCCCAGGGGAATCCTTCTTGCTCGAGGTGACCAGGAATAACTTGGGTGGTAAAGGGCGGGATGCGGTTGAAATGGCGTGGAACGCAGAATGGTTAAGAAGAAAAAGCTGGTAGCTCGGACACAAAGGCTGAGCCGCAGGAACGCGCTTTGCTGGGGACTCGCTAAGGCGTGGAGAAAGGCTTTTAAAAGTCCAAAGGGTTTGGGAATCTTGTAACCAGGACTGACATATTTCTAGAGGGAGCTTCCTCCACAGCGAGGAAAATCTGACCTACGTTCTAAAACCCCTTTGGAGCACCTGAGAAAACATGTAACTTGATAAATGAAGGCAGCTCCCGTGCTTGCTGCCGGTACCCTCACTTCTAGCAGACATTTCCTATCCTTGGCGGAGCGTGAGCCACAGCGGGGTCCCCTCGGCCAGCCAGCTGCACATCGGACATTGCCTTCATTTCCTTCTCCAACATGGTTCACATTGAAACAGCAACTCAGATTTGTGCGAAAATCAGCAGTGTAGAAACTTCTCCATTTATCGTATCACAGCAGCGAGCAGTAAGAGACCAGCCGGCTTCTACTGTAGGTTCAATCGTCATTTTTTTTTTTTTCATTTTGAGCACTGTAACAGGTTGGACAAATCCAAGGTAGAGCCACTTTCTAAAGCCAGAGTTACAGATTTGAATAAACTACTAAATGGCAGAATGGGACAAACTCATTCAACCCAATAACACTTTGTTAAAGAGATTTAGAGCTTTACTTAATTAAAAAAAAAAAAAAAAAGGTTTCATTGAGCCCGTGAAAAATAGATTTTTTTTTTTATTTTTAAACTCCTGTGTGTCTGCAGTTACACAAATATACTTGGAATAACCTAATCCTGGGCTATTTTGCTCCTCGGGCATCACTGAGTATTTTATTCTGCTCTACAGACTGGATATTAAGAAACATTTAGACATGCAGGAATGTATTTAGGGTAAAACTAAAACGTTCTGTAAATCATGTGGCTCAACTGGAAAAGCAACCGGCATAGCTGAAGTTCCTACTATGGGCATCTCTCCCTCCCCCCCACACACACACACACCCAGCGCTCCCCATTTTCACAGAAACTGGCTAGGTGAGGATTTCCATTCATCCCCAAGAAACACTAGCAGCTCAGGTTACCCTGTGCTAACGCGGGAGAAGCTAGGAGCTGAACACGGATGAGCCTGGAGCTCTATTCACCACCTCACACTACCTCGCTGTTTGAAATAACTGGGCATGTTTAGTCTAAAGAAAAGGAGCCTTGTGGTGTGAGTGGAAGGAGGAAATGTGTTCGCAGTCTTCAAATATTTGTGGAAGGGGTGTTAGACATTTTATTCCATATGGCTCTAAGGAGCGCAAATGGCACAGAAACAGAAATCCATTCAGCATAAAGAATTTTCCAACCCTGCTAGGAAGGATTGAGTGGCCCATGACAAGGTCCCCAACTCTAGGGACCCGATAAGCTGGCAGCAGGTATGTAAAGTCCTGGTCTTAGCTCAATGAATGGCCTTTCAGGGCTTTTACCATTCGGTGGAAATGAAGACACAGAGGTGCTGGCTTAGCCAAAGTGATCCGTCTGCCCAGGGAACAGATCTACCACCCAGTCTTGCCCAGTCACGATCCTCAGCCAGGGTCTGGACAACAGGCTGCTCCCTACCTGAAGCAAGACTGCAGGAGTGTCATTAGACTCAAGGCAACTCTCACTCTCCCTCCACTCTCTCTTTCTCCCTCTCCCTCTCCGACTCCCTCCCTCCAGCAAATCTATCTAATATATTCCTAAGTGACGTCTTGCTCCCTTTTTGAATTCTTTTTGAGAGAAAAAAAATTTCTTTGCAGTAAAGAGCTCCAAAAATGAGTAGAGGGGGAATAATAATGAAGCCGAATAAACAAGTACGATGAACCAAAAGGACAGACAGCAGCAGTTCCCTCCCGCTGCAGTATTACAGTATACCCCTAAATGAGCCTTCCACACACACCCTACTCCACATCTCTCATAATCTCACACCCGCAACAACCGAACCCCTCTACTCGACCGACAGAGGCCATCTTAGCCACTCAACTATCAGTGGGCTTGGAGGTTTCTAATTAACTAACAGTATCTCACATCTCCACAGCTTTACCTTCCTCGCACACAGTATCTTATCTCATTTGCTGCTCACCACAGGCCCTCTAAGGAACAGCTAGTTTCAGACGAGCCAGCATTCTCTTCCCAGCTGCCCAGGAAGGAAGACTATACCTCGGCATTCCACACTTTTTCCGGTCTCTCTCCCCGACCTCGCTGCCCCGCTGTGCCTTCTTAATTTGCCATCTTTCACCGAAGGATTTTCCTCCAGTTTGGAGGAGCAACCCCTGGGGCAGGTGATTTGGGTTGCCTCTTAACTCTCAACTTAAACCTTCCTCAGCTGTCCTTCCCGGGTCCTGCAAGGGCCCCATGCACACTAGCACTCCTGTCTGGGGTGGGGGTGGGGGTGGGGGGCTCTTAATCCCCAGCAGTCTGCACCCCCTACCTCCCTGGCTATCCAGGCCCCACTCTACCCTTTAGCTAGTCCCTTGTGTCCCCAACCTTCCCTGCCCGGGGGCACTCACTCGCACCAGCTCTTAACCTGTGAGGTGCACAAAGGTCTGAGCTTTGTGTTCTACCCGCCTTAGGAGGAGCATCCATGCTCCGACGCCATTGTCACTCCCCGTGGTGCCAGGACTGGCAAGGTCCACATTCCCCCAAGATGTACCAGTGTCACAAGTGGGTGGGCTACAAGGATGAGAGTGGGACTAGCCCTCCTCCTACCTGATTCAGATAAAATCTGTCCTACGGGACCTCCCCGCCATCGCGCGCGCGATGTGAGATACTGGGAGGAAGGTGCTCGTGCACTTCTTGGGACCAAAGGTTTGTTCAGTTCCCAGGGACTATAGGACCAAACCACTGAATGCCGGCTCTGGCTAGAGCGTCTCTATCTCGGTGCATCAATCCATCTCCCCCAGCCCACCAACGTGCTGCCGCCTTCTCCCTGCCAGGCCCCAGCGCCACCTGTTGCAAAGGGTATGAAATGGCAGGCCTCACCTTTGACACTGGTCTAAGGCGATGGGTTCTTATCTGAGTACTTTCCACATTCGATCAGTAAAAGTGAAAGCTAAGAAAGCAGTACTTTGATGGTTATTAATTCTGGAGCCATCTTGGTGAGTCTTCCATGTGTCAGCCTTTCTCACTTCGTAGTTACCCTTTAAGACTTCCATGTCTGGATCTCATTCTGAAGGCTGGGGAACAGTCTACCCTCACATCTATAACCTTAATCATGACCTCTGCTCATCTTTACAAAGGTAACAAACATTTCATACTCAACAAGTCTAGGTTAAGTTTGACTCCAGTCCTTGCTCATTCTGTATCCTGTTTTGACCAGCACCTTCCGTTCCATGCACAAGCAACAGAAACTGGACATAACGAAGTAATGGTCTAGGCAGCATGGGAACGGATCCCAGCAATCTCTCTTTTTTCTTTTCATTTTACCTCCCAAGTCCCTCTTAAATGTCCCTGACACCTTTCCATTGCTACTACCTTTTTCCTTAGCTCGGGCTCCCTTACCCTCTACCTGGACCCTTGTTTTCTAATTAGCTCACAGGGCTCCATGGCCACGCCTTGTCTCCTCACCACCACACCTGCCAAAGTGATTTTTCTTACATGAGAATCTGATGGCATCTCTTTTCTTCTTAAAATGTGTGACTGGTGTTAACTCCAACCTGTTTGGACTGGCATACAAAATGCTTCATGTGCTTCAAAGTCTGGTGCTTGGCTTCCTCTAGAGTCTTCTCTCTTACCCTCCTAGTTCTACACTGTCTTCATAATTGAACCAACCATTACTCATCAAAAACACCAGGTGGCTTCCGGTCCCCGAGCCTTCACTCAGGTCCTCTGCCCAAATCAAATGTATCCTTTCCCACTGTGTCTACCTTTTAAAACAAAAATCCTACTTATCCATCAAAAGTCAGTTTGGTTACTGTATCTCTTGCTTGCCTTCCTACAGAAGTATCTCCCTCCTTCCACTGAGCCTTTCTGTCCCTTGGACACACTTCAACGGATGCACTTACTACATTGCCTCGTAGAGATATTTGGGGATCTGCCTTGTCTCCCCTGCTCCATATCTGAACTCCTTAAGGTCAAGGGACCATGTCATTTATTTGTGTCTCTTCTATCCACCTAATATTTTATAACAATGACAGAAATGAATAATAGCAAAATACTGTTGATCATTTGTGGGAGACCCTGTCTATACCGAGTGAGAGCTTCAACTGAGGCATTGAAAGCATAAGAACCAAAGTAAATTAGTATTGATGACGAGCTAAAGGAGAAAACAACTCTACTAGTATTTCATGACATCTTAATTTATAAATGTGATGAATATTTTTGCTAATAATAATCTCTTTTGTTGTTGTTGTTGTTGTTTTCCCCAAAACTCATGGGTAAGTCAGAGAACAGAGATCTAAATTGAAAATCACTAGAATGTTTAAGAAGTTGTCATAGAAGGAGATACCAAAATTTTGTAAGGTCTAATAGAGTTCCTGTGTGACACTAATGTGCCTGGCACACAGGAAACACTATATTATCCCAATTACTGTTGTCATTAATATAACTAGCTCTCAACCCAGTGTTGGGAAAACAGAGATGCAAAAGGATAGATTATTTAATACAGTGTTATCAAAATTTTATGGGAGCATAAAGAGAGATCTACCAGGGAAACAGGGAGAGGGGTGAGGGAATTAGATAGCATCCAGAGGTCTCATGATAGCAGAATTTTCTAAAACTATAACTGTACCAAAAAGATACCAGAAAATCAAAAGCGGGGAGGGAAGAGGTCATTGAAACCTATGCTGACAGAGCCCTGAACTCAAAGGAAGTTCAAATGCAACCAGAAGTCCAAGTAGGGTCATCAGACTCCAGGACAGAAGAACTCATTCCCATCCCCCAGCCCTGGGTCCTCCTAGCATAGAAGAAACAGCCAAGTACAACAGACAGTGATGTGTACATTAAGAGGGAGGTAAAGGGGAGGCCGGGGACCTCCTCGGGGAGCACAACCCTCGAGAGCCCACCCCCTTCCTCCCAACCCATGCCAGGTGCCTAGCACACTGCCCTACTGTCTCCTCAGCCAAGCGACATGGAAGGCTGCTTAGAAACGGACATTCGTTACCACAGGCCATTAACTTTATATAGGCAAAACGTATTTATGTTCCTTCAGCTCTTCAACAAACAGGGTAAAGAAAATTTCTATGAGTAGCTCACTCTGCCTACCCCCTGGGGAGGGGGCGCCGAGGGTGGGAGCTGCTGATGGGAACCGCAAAGGAGACACATGGTGGGGGCGGGGTCTAAAGTTAAACAGAGGAACACTGTTGGTAAAAAAAGATCCATCTTTTTTTTTTTTTTCCCCTTTTTGAGGACAGTTCAGCACTATCAAAATGGACCCAGCAATATCACTTTGTCAAACTATCCTACATCCTACATGTATGCTCCCTGGCATATATCCAAGGTTGAACAATACTGCCTTATTTAGGAAAAAGAATTTTTTTTCTAAACTGGAAATGACTTCAGTGTCCATTTATAGGGTACAAGTGAAGAGGTCCTCTAAGATGCCAAACTTCTCAGTGTGGTGTGAAAGAGTAAAGCTCAAAGCAGCCTGCATATTGTGAGCCTGCTTGCAGAAAAGCATGTTAGGGCCGTGTTATTAACTGGAACGTCAGTATGTAATGCTGATATCAGGGATATCTTCAGTCATGAATTAGGAATGCCTGTAAAACCCTGAGGGTGACAAAGTGGGTTAGGGACTAGCTGTTCGGCTAGAAGGTTTGGTTGATTGGTTTCAGATTTAAATTTGAACATCTTAAGAGGGCATCCCCTGCTGGTGCCATTAAGCTACCTTTTCACTTCTGCTCCCCTCTCCCCTCAGTCTGTATGTGGCCCCTAAGTGTACATGAAAGCAGAGCAGAGGAGGAGGGCCAAATGGATGCTTAGTCCCCACTTTCTGTTCTATGTGACAGGCCAACATCTATCTCATACCTCAAGAGAGAGCAAGGCTTAGACCCAGGTTGTTCCTGCAGAGAAGAGTGGGAGTAGGGATGGGGACTGCTAATCAATATGGACCTGAAGGAAGGAGCTGGGGCTGTCGTTCAGATAAAAAAAATTTAAAAGACCATCTGAACCAGCCAGGGAAGCCAGAACTTCATTTTCATCCATCTTTAGCCACTGCAGTAAGAGTATCCTCTCTTTCTCTACCATGAATACTGTAGCCTATGCTTCATCACCAGGGCTGCTGGGCAAGGGTCTAGCATCCTGGGGAAGGATAACTCTGATCCTGTCTCTGAGGGTCTCACTCTCCCGAGTTCCCTGAGTGAATCTCTCCCTCTTTACTGTGTTGGCACCAGATGTACAGGAAACTGGAACTGTCCCAACTGAAGTACCATAGGAAATCAAACTGGAACATCTCTGAGCCAAGGTGTCCATAAGATTGCTGCTATCCTGGCTCATGCTGCCCACCACAAAGGATTGATGGGTTCCACAGTTAAAAAAAAAAAAAAAAAAAAAAAAAAAAACCTTCAAGTCTGCAAAAGATTTACCTTAAAATAAGAATAAGGAGCATTTCCAAATGAAACATACTCTTGGTTTTGGCAGTTAGATGGACTGGCATGAGAAGTCTCAAGCCACGCCATACTGTTCCATCTACTGGAAATTATTCCACAGAATAAAATGATTTATTTGAAAAAAAGTTTTACTGGAGGAAGGTGGGTAATTTAGAGTCATCTCTTCTGTGGTAGCGTTGTGTAACAATTTCATCTTAAATTAAAACATTCTATCCTGCAATATAGGAAAGGTCCTTAAACAGAAAGGTAAACAACACAAAATAGCTTCAGGAAGTCCCTGAAACTGATCGGATTTACTAGACCACTCTCTGCTATAGTAAGCAGTAATAGCTTAGAGTCCTTCTCTGAGATGAGCAGAAGACTCAGACAAGCCCAGCTGCCCGGGAGAGGTTTAGACCAGAGTCACTTGGAATGGACCTACTCTCCAACCTGCCTGCAGGTGTGCAGTATGTTCCCAGTTCCCAGCTTTAGTAAGCTGTCAGCCATACTGGAGTGGGCTTTGGTGATGCAGCTATGAGTCCTTTCTGCTCCTGTAAGTAACCCCTTACTCATATCCCTGTAAGTAACCCCAAAGAAACTCATTGGTTCACCAAGTTGGACCTTGGTGGTGTCCACACTTTGATCTGTTATGGAATCTTTATCTGGGGTAAGTAGACATGTGAGTTGCGTCTCCCTAAAAAAATTTTTTTTTATCACACACAGGGATGAAGACAATGCACACACAATGAGGGCGATGCAACTCGGTGCTGACGTGGAGTATAAGAAGGAAGTCTGATTGACACTTGCCTATCATTTTGGTTTACTTCCTTAGAAAAGGAAAACAACAACAAAAAAGACAGGCATAGAAGCAGCAGGGCTAAGAGCCACCTCCACAATGTTCCCTCCATTTCTGTCGGGGATGTGCAACTCCTTCAAGGCAAACCTGAAGAGTCTATCATCAGATGACTGGATACAGTGTGCCATGTCTAGACAATGAAACACAGTTGATATGTAACCTCAGACTCACAGAGCTGCATCCCCTGTGCTGGTATCAAAAGTATGTGCCACTATGCCTGGCTCTTTGACCTTTTATTTTAAGACACATCTCACTAAATTGCCTAGTTCAGTAGTCCGGGAAGACCTGTGGCTTGTGATCCTCTCGTCTTAGGCTCAATAGTAAGTGTGATTAGAAGTCCGTATCACTAAAACAAGTTATAACTAGTGGTTTTGCTTTGGTTTTGAGTTTTGGGGGAAGTTTGTTTGTTTTGGTTTTGGTTTGTTTGGGGTTTTTTGTTTTTGTTTTTGTTTTGTTTAGACAGGGTTTCTCTGTGTAGCCCTGGTTGTCCTGGAACTCACTCTGTAGACCAGGCTGACCTCAAATTTAGAGATCTGCCTACCTTTGCCTTCCAAGTGCTGGGATTAAAGGCTTGTACCACCACCTTCTAGCCTAGCTAGAGTTTTACATTTTCTTTCTTGAGAGCCTACAGGAAAAAAAAATAGACAAAAAAAAAAAAATCAGAAGCGACTCTATCACCTTGAACCCATTCCCATTTTAAAAAAAAAATGAAAAAAAGTTTTCAAGACACTAAAGTAGAATACGCATTATTTTTAACATGTGAAATATTTACCAAGACAAGTTATTTTCTGGACCATAAATCTCAACAAATTTTGAAACTTATATGACCTGTTCAAAAACTAGAATAGAATCAAATTAATAAATCCATTATGGAAAAACATATGGGATTCCTCAAATATTTAGAAATTAAAAAAAAAAAAAAAACTAAGTGATCCATGGCTCAAATAGTAAATCAGCTGGAACAGAAACAGAAGCACAGCAGATCAGGCTTATAGGCATAGCCCACCCTGGGCTAGCATGGCAGCCTTGTAGGCATAGCCCAC
>JANHMN010000016.1:37570007-37676869 GCA_030674055.1 Rhabdomys pumilio | reverse complement strand
CCCACCCTGGGCTAGCATGGCAGCCTTGTAGGCATAGCCCACCCTGGACTGACATGGCAATTTGAATAATGGATGGTTCAAGAGGATGTGTTTCAGATGAAAGCGCCATCTTCTACCTAGAGAAACTCTAGAGGAACAGAGTCAACACAAAGTCAATAAAAGAAAGGCAATTTGAAGCACAGAATTAATAAAACAAAACAAAAAAAACCAATATATTTTTTTAAAAGTCATTGAAAATGAAAGCGAATTCTTTAAAAAGATCAGTGCAACTAAAAATCTCTAGAAAACAAAAGGGAATGGAGAGAATTACCAGTATCCAGAAGGAAATTAGAAAGAATCCTTAAATAAAAAAGAAATGTTATGTCGATACATCCAGTGAAACATCAATGAAATTTATTCCTGTAATTCAAACACCAAGACCACTGAGTAGGAAGGCTGAGGGTCCCCATATCTATTCAATGAACTGGACTCAGGGTTCCAACCCTTCCTGCAAAGAAAATTCCAGTGACTTCATTGTGTCCTTCCAAATACCTCCAGAAGAAGTAACCCCTATTTTTCCAGTCTCCTAGAGCCAAAACAGGCCACTCTCCAGCTTGTTTTGTGAGGCCGGTGTAATTCAGCTGCAGAATAGACCAAGGCAAAGCAAGAAAGCGACACACCAATGAATCCACCAAGCCCATTTGCAGAAATCTTTAATATGTTTTTTGGCAAAGTGAACCTAGCAATATATAAAATGGATGACACATTATAACTAAATGGAGTTTGTTACAGAAATGCCAAAAATCATTTTAATATTCAGAAGCCAATTAATATAATTCACCACATTAAAAGATTGAAAGTGAAGAGTCATCTCGATAGATTTAGAAAAGCATTTGGCAAAATTCAAACTCCACTCTTGATTAAAATCTACCAGCAAAGTAGGAACAGAAAACAACCCCTCAAGTCCAACAAAGCCTCAAAAAAACGTAGCCAAGCATGCGCCATCGGCAAGGCCTTGCCTCCTGATAGACTGAGCAAGGCTTTTGCATCCTTTCCTTCCGTATCATTCTGGAAGACCTAGCCAGTAAAATAAGGTAACAAGGAGAAAAAGCAAACGAACAAGAGCCCCATAGATATTGGAGAGAAAAGGCTGAATGTCTCCATTTATACATGTGATGGTGAAAATCCCCAAGAACCAACACAGAAACTACCAGAAACAATCACTCTGGTAAGTTTATAAAATACAAGGTTGATACAGAAGACCAATGGTGTATGTCCTTTTACCAACAAGGAGCAGCTGAAAATTGTATTTCAAAGATACCATTTATAGTAGCATCTATACATATGAAATGTTTATGGATAAATTAAATATACTAAACCAAGTGGTACCCTAAAGAAAAATCAATTATGTGAGTAAGAGGAGTGTTGCATCTAGCACCTGGACTGGAAGAGTCGATTTGTTAAAGGATCAGCCATCTATTGTCCTCAAACTGATGTGTTTGTAGATTCAATAAAATCACAAGAATTTCAATTTTTTTTACGAGAGAAAATAGCAAATAGATTCAAAGTTTATGTGGAAAGCAAAGGACCAATAGTACATGTACCTGTAGTCCTAGCACCCCAGAAGCTGAGGCAGGGGGATCATAAGTTTGAGTCCTGCCTAGGCTATGTAGTGAGTTTCAAGTCAACGTAGGCTAAAAAGACCCAGTCTCACAAACAAACAAGCAAATAACTAAACCAAACAAGAAATGAAAAGGTACAAGTTAGTCCTAATAACCAGTCCATCATTTTGCTGACTAACCAGAACTTCTGTCATCTCTCCTAACTAAAACACTTAGTTCTGAACCTGGATTTTTTTTCTTGGCTTTAGAATGAATGTCAGCTGAAAACCATCCACTCAAATCTTTTCTCTCAAATAAATAGCCAGGATTGGCTATGAGACTATAAGTTTTCAACCCCATCGGATATTCAGAATGACTGAGTTAACTGAAATTATGGGAAGCACCAAGCATAGCTTCTAAAACTTAGCCAAATTATAGAGACCACTGAGCACCTGGACAGTCCCTATACTACAAAACGTTGGAGAATCAGAGAAAGAGGGTAGGGGACATGGAGGCAGATGTTCACATGTCTCCACCAGTCAAAGATAGTTGATATATCTAGATTGAGTATTGGGTTACACTTCTGACTGAGCATTACCAAACTTATAAAGCCTTTGATTAACATTTTAAAAAATTGTATAAATGCAAAAAGGGAAAGGGGCATGGGACAGGGGTTTTCTAGGGAGGGCAAATGGGGAAAGGGGATGACATCTGATATAAATAAAATATCCAATAAAAAAACAAAAAAACAAAACAAAACAAAACAAAACGACTCACTGTAGTCAGAAGCTTGCAAAGCTAATGTTGGTGTAAAGACAGACATGTAGGACATTGTCACAGTATAGAGTCTAGAAATCACTCTAGGCTCTATGTAAGGTCATTTGACTACAGAGAGAAGCCAGAATAAAGGATAATGTATACACAAAGTTGAATAAATAGATATGTGTGCAAAACATGAAAAAAATAAAAAGTTTTGAACCTTTATGTTGTTCACACACCTTAATTCAAGATGAATCATAGGCAACATTAAAATATACTTAGAATGAGTCACAGAGCTAAATATAAGAGCCACAAGGGCTTTGGAAGAAAATTCTCAGTGGGCTTTGGTTAGGCAAAGCTTTCTTAACTAGAACATGGAAATAATTTTTTTAAAAAAATCTATTGCATCCTTTAATCCTATAATTTCTACCTTCTCATAAAAAGACTTCTCTATCAGTCTTTGAATTGCTGAAAAAGAAACAGAAGAAGGAAGGATCTGCCATTTTTTTATACTTAAAGGAGCTGAAATGGATTCAGACACAGCTAGCTCCAGCGCTTGGTTGAAGAAGCCTCTCCGTGGATTTGTTGGCTTTGAGTTGGTTTCCTTTGGGGTCAGCTGCACTGTTTAGTGTCTACGACAGAGTTCGGTAACACCAGAGCAAGACAGAACGAAAGTTATGGACCAGCTCTTCATGTCCCAGCTTGGATACATGGCCTTCCTTGAACATGATTCTGCCGGCCAGGCTCAGGCGCAAGCTTGGCCTCAAAGTAGAGAAGGGATAGAGAGAAATCAGCCAAACAAGGGAGCAGGGTAACACACGGAGACCAAGAGGAGGGGTTGCGGCCAGGCGAGTTAAAGCAGCCATTGCCGAGTGGGAGGTTCTACTTTCCAAATTAGAAAAATAAAACTGTTGTTTTCTTTTCAATCTTTAGAACGGGCCTAAGGGACCCAGCCTTTGGTGGATTCCTAAGAACATTGCCTGAAGGAGGAGGGGGCTATCCTTTGACCGGATGTAGCCGCATGCTTGGAGATGAGGTAGAAGAGAGTGAAGGAAGATGTCAGCTGAGGGCTCCTCTTCTCCCTTCTGGCTGAAACAGAAGGTAATTTTCAGAAAGGGGTAGAAATGAAATTGAACTGGAAGGGTTTAGAACAATCCGTTGAGGAAAATGCCATTGCAAGTTGGCTAGGTATAAATGAAGGATCCCTGAGCCAACTGGCGGGTGGGCCACCAGTGGGGTACTTTCTTGGGCCATTTGCCCTCCAGCTCCGGGATAAAGCTATTCTTCTTCCAAAGGTCAGACCTATTTTGCTCGATGGTAAATCACTTGAAGCACATTTATATTAATACAAACAGGAATTCATTATGAAGTCAAATACAAGCATTACATGAATTTTAAGATCAAATGCAAATTTCATGCTTACAATAATCCCTTAAAATTGCTTTTCACTCCCCTCGTCATGCAAATTCAGGCCTCTCCTCTGCTGTTAGGAAGATTTTGATAGAAACATTTGCAAAGTGCCATTTTAAAGAATAAGGGCCAAGAATCAGAAATGTTCTTTTTTTTTTTTTCCCCCAGTGTCCAGATACTTTGGCATAAGAAGTCAAGCAAATATTCTAAGTGGATAGATGAGGACAGTGAGGACTGAACTGACCTGTGGCTGGGTTGGGAGAACCAATGCACATGCATGAGGAACTGTGGTCTGGAGGCTGCTTGAGCAGCCTGGGAGCAGCCGCATTCCTGGGTGACATTTCACATGGGGTCTGGATGAGTGTCTCTTGGTAGAAAGTGGGAATCTGGCGTTCTTGGAAAGGCAGATTTGTTGCTGGGGTCAGAGGAAGTTCATCTAAGAACAACCAGCTCTAGCAAGCTGGCTTTCAGCTTCAAAATCAGTGAGAGACAGAGAGATGGAGCCCGGAGGTCCTTGAGTTCCCAGGTTCAACCAAACAACTGGAGTTCCGCAAGAACTTCTTAACAGCAGGAAGAAAGAGAGAGGGTGGGAGAAAAATGGAACTGGTAGATCCTTCCCAGGAACAGTGTCTGTTAGCTGGCCGCCCTTTTTTATACTTCCACACAGACTCCCCAAAAATGTCTTCATAAGAGGCCACATTATTCAGAAGGATCGTGAGCCAGTGCTGGGTAGTCTCATGTTCACAGTGATATGAGAATGACTTCGGGGGAGCTGGGAAGATGGCTCTGGAAGTGCTCACTAGGTGGGTGGGGTGAGTTTCATCCCCAAAATCAATGGTGGAACATGGTTGTGAGCCCAGGCCAGGGAGATAAAGACAGGCAGAGCCCCAGCCTATCCTGTCAGGGGTAGGAGTGAGGGGGTTTGGGGAGTGGATAGCTTCTGAAAAAGACAACAAGGTTGAACTCTGGCCTCTGAATGAATGTTTGCACACATATACCTGTGCACATATACAAGCATGTGTACACATATTCACATACACACAAAAGAGATAAATAGGGAAAAAAAGGAAACCAACAGGCTGACTTACTGATGCAAAATGGTTTACAAGAGGGAGTTTGGTTGTCTGCACATGCTTGAGAGTGAAATACAAACTAAACCAAACTGTAATTGCTGTTAATATTTTTATGTTAATAATGCTAAGTTAATTTAAATTATGTCATTCTACAGATTATAAGAGATGTATTGTACTTCACACACACACACACACATACACACACACACACACACACACACACACACACACACAGGTCAAAGGATGAGCTCTTGGCCATCAACACAGAAGTTGCAGTCTGACTACAAGATGTCCGAGGACCCAGTTATTTCTGTCTCTCTAGGTTGGGGGCCCTCTGGAAATGTTAATCAATATGTTTTGATTATCACAGTGGATTTGAAAGGCCAGAGAATACGGGGGGGCGGGGGGGTTGGAGCATAATGAAAGAATTAAATTGGCAATCTAGTTCTTTGGCCTAGGTGATTGAAAAAAATTAAATAAGCACAAACCCAAAGGCAAAAGAAGAAAGAAAAGCAAACAAGAGAGAGAGAGAGAGAGAGAAAGAATCACAATCAGCCGCTGCACCTGGAGCATTAGGCTCAGAAAATCCAATTTGCACATAGCTAGTGGAAGAGCTTTTGCTGAGGGGGCAGGGGCTGAGGACTTGCGAGGGAGCAGAGGACCGTTGCCCTGGAGACAGTCTTAGCTTGGAAATGCCAAATAGGAAAATAACAAGGACTTAAGGGAGAATGGGGGGGGGGAGGAGAATGGGCAGTACTTAAGATGGTTGAAATCCCAGAAACCAGACTAGACTACATAAAAGAACAGTGCTTAAAAGAACAGATACAGATTTTAACCACTTTGAAAGTGAGGCTAGGAAGGCGGGGGTTGGGGTATCTTCCGTTGTCTCCATGTAGCATTTAAGGTAGGTGTTCAGATACTGACAGGATTTTATATTGGAAAGGAGGGATATTTGCTCAGAGCACAAGGTGGCATATACTTACCCGTGTCTTCATTTCTGCCCCAGAACATACCAGCAAAGATGTTCTCAGGAGGCATGAATAAGGGAGACTAAAGCTGACTGCAAAGGCTCCTCCCGGGTGCCCGTAATCACATGAGGTGTCAGATGTAAAGGAATGTGTTGTGCAGAGCTATTAAAGCAAAGGACTTCGGGTTAACTGACATGATAACCACTAGAGGAAAATGGTTTGTTCAGCCATCAGCTGGACAGATGGCTGAGCAATGAAGGTTTTTCTGCTCTTCCAGAGGAGCAGAATTTGGTTCCCAGTACCCACCCTGGACTGCTTACAAGCACCTGTAACTCCGATTCCGGGGCCTCTGTGGCCTCCAAAGGTATCTGCCAAGTGTAAACACACACACATAAGACACATACAATAAAATAAATCTGGGAAACATGGCCAGGACGCTCTTGAGCTAGAATCTGATTAGAATTGATCTGAATAAACCATGCGAGACGCCTTAGGATTCTGGTGCTAAATGTGGGACTGAACGAGCCCAGAGCTTGAAAGGACCTAATGACAAAGAACAGAAAAAGTCAGTGAGATAGATCAAAGGATTCAAAGACGAAAGAAAAAAAAGAGTCTCAAGTCGGAGCACCAGCGATGGAGGTGCTAAAGAAAACACCAAGAAGCTGGTTAAATGAGAAACCCAGGAGGGCCCTCCACGGCTGCTGACAACGGGCAAGCCGCGGCTCCGGATATACTAATGCCCCACACAGCAGCTTAGTAGGATGCAGTAAGACACTCAGTTCCCCTGAATCATCAGCTCTGGGGATGTCTCACAAGCAGTCCTGAGACACCAAGGACTGAGAGGCACCCTACTCAAGCCGCCCTGACTTGTCTGTGAAGATTCTAGGTTCACACTTGCTACTGAATAGGCTTCTTAAGACGTATGGGGGTGGGGGTGGGGTGGGGGAGCCGGGCGGTGGTGGCGCACGCCTTTAATCGCAACACTTGGGAGGCAGAGGCAGGCAGATTTCTGAGTTCAAGGCGAGCCTTGAATGAGTTCCAGGACAGCCAGGACTACAGAGAGAAACCCTGTCTCGAAAAACAAACAAACAAACAAACACCGACAGATCAGTTAGGACTAGTAGAGAAGGGGTGAGATCCCCTCCCAGGACGTCCCATCTGGGTTTGAGAAAGCTGTAAAGCTGATGGTGGGAGAGCAGTTAGCCAGCTCCCTACAGAGAAGTATGTAGCACCAGATTAAGTGATAGGATTCTAGGAAGAACCAGAATCCACTAGCCCCTCTCTCTTCCCTCTAGAACTAGCTTTGGAAAACTACTAGGTTTGTAACAGATGAATTAGTGAGCCCAAAGAAAGAAAACAAAGATAACCCTAGGATCTCAGTACTGACCAGGTGTGCAGTCAGAAGGCCCCTGGGAAATGAGGAAGGCACCTTTTCAGCTTGGGGAGAGCAGGTAGTGAAGTAACAAGAAGCTTTAGACGGCAGGAAGCAAACACATAGACATAATGGCTGGGGTCAGGGCACTAATGGAGAAGACTGCAAATGACTATAATTTTCAGAACTGCGAAACCATAAATTGTGCCAGGAGAACTCTGCCTGCTGTTCCTTTAGCATCTTCGTGCACTAAGAAGCAGCTGGAGGCTGTGGAGTTGGTTAAAAATGATTCTTGAAAAAAACAGAGAAAATTGTATATTAAGAATCAGAAGTGTAGCCCAGAGGCCTGGATGTAGTAGCCTGGACCAGCATCAGAGGTAAAACCATGTTCATGTTTCAGCGATGCACGAATAGATATATATTTTTTAATAACTAGAGAGTCAAGGACATTAAAAACAAAGGAACTGCCTGGTTTGGTTCTTTCCTGGTTACCATTAAACTTTTAGTTTTACGTAGCAGCGGTGGAAGGGCCTTAGCTTATCCAGGTGAGAACAATGTTCAGGAATTAAGGGGCAACAAAGCTGTTAATCTCCCAAAGGTCTTAGCTTTGGGGACATAGCAGGGCTCAGAAGAGATGGAAAAACCGGATGTCTCCTCCAAGTTCCAGCCCCAGAAACTGCTGACAGCGCAACAGGAAATCAAAACTGAGACACTGAGTGAGAGGGGATCTAGAAAAATCCCAGGATGAGAGCAGGCTAGTTCAGGAGCCAGAGGAGGGCGACCACCAGAGTCCAAGTTCTTTTTCAAGAGCTTCCCTCAGCCATTTCTTAGATTTGAGTGTATGCATGCTTCATTGGGTTATAACCAGTGTATAATAACTGGTCAAAAAGTATGTCTTTTCACAAATCTCAACATATAAGTAGACTCGGAATTAACACCACATTCAAAATAATGAACACATCCAGTGTCTGTCCCCCACCTCCATGTACTCAGCCCTATGATGTGGGGCAGAGGGACTTGTACCCACACCGGTACCACTCACATATGGAGATATCAGTACCTGTGCGGTCATTTTGGTTTCACAGCGGTGGAAGTCTAGTTAGTCTTGCCAGCACTTCCTGGTCTGGTTCTGATTTGGAAATGTCTGTCAAAGGGAATGATTTTGTAGTTCTTGAGTTCCGTCTTGATGTCTTCTGCCATGGCGCTGGCTCCTCAAGAGTGTCCAGGGGCAGCGTTATTTCAATGTGACCCTTAGCAAAGTCTGCACTTATTTATCTTTCTCACCCCTTTAGTCCCAGCTCCCATCTATTCTCCCCAATGCCGGGGATTTACCTATTGGTGTAATTCCTGTTTCTATGGATTAATCAGTATATTCTACAATTGTATGTAAATTGTGCCATGTAGTAAGTATCCTTTAAATCATTTTATTAATTTATTTGTCTATGTGTATAAGTGTACACTGTGTATGCATACGAACATCAGAGGACAAACTTTGAGAGTCAGTTCTCCTCTTCTTCTATGTGGGTCCGAGGGATTGAACTCGGGTAGTCTCAGCAGCAAGTGACCCTACCTACTGAGTCACATTGCCAGCTCTGTACATGCTCCCTTCTGATAGACTTCTTTTTTACTTAACATAATGATTTTGATATCTATACATGCCCCGTATTTTTCATTACTAAGTTGAATTTCACTATGTGTAGACAGATTTCTCTTAGACAAATGCAGTATTTGATTCTACTAAGATGAGTTTTTCTTAACTCTTGTACCTAAGTAATGCTGACCTATAGACATAGTTTGGGAAGTGAGCCTTTCTCATCCTATAGAAGCTCTTATGTGCAATGAGTATTATTCCTTAAATATTTGGTAGAATTGTCAACAAAGACATTTTGGCCTTGAGGGTTTGTTTTGAGGTGATTGAGTTGGTTTTGTGGAAAAGAAGATTTAGTCTGTACGTTGGATTCCTTTAATAGATACATGACAGTTCTCGACACCTATTTCTATCTTGGATGGAGCTGAGTAGAGTATTTCATTGGGAATTTTTCCCATACTTCCTATTCATAAATATTAATGTCCTTTTGACATCTGCAGAGTCCACAGGGATATCCACCTCTCATTCCTTACAGAAGGATCCTGTCTCCTCTCTCTTTTCTTTCTGACAAAATGGCTGTAGACTTATCCACTTTATTGATAAGCCCAAATAACCAGGGTTTAAGCCTCTCAAAAGAGAGGAGCCCTTTAAATGTTTCTGGGACGTGCAACCGTTAACCTTCTATCACAAGAGCAGGGTGATCCAGTATATAAAAGGACTCACAAAGCCACACTTGGTCAATTGGGAGGCTGAGGCAGAGAGTTGTCTCAAATTTATGGCTGGCCTGGATTAGAAGATAAGTTTTAGGACAGCCATGAGAATAAGTAAACAAATCAGCTCATCTACTAGTACATCTAAGGTAGCCCAGGCTGTCAGGGAGTGTGCTTACAAATCAATTCTCTATCTTCTAGCTACCCGAGGCCACATCAGGACCAGTAACACTGGCCTTCCTGATGCCAAGAAAGTCAATTTTTCACTCAGAGTAAAAAAAATTTCCAGGCGTTCCTAGGCCAGTACCTAAGTTTATTTCCTATGCTTCTTGGAGCTCTGGGATATGGGAACTGGAAGCCAAGTTCCTCACTGTTGGAGAGAGAAGTGTCAGGAAAGCAAGACAGGACAGTTAAAATGAACTCTGTGGGGCTACATGGATGTCAGAGCACCAATATGAATTCATTCATTTATCTACCTCTTTCTGTACACACACATGTGTATACCCATAAACATGCACATATGTAGAAAAACATTTGGATATAGTTATTTTTATGAAATATATAAATTTATAAATATATAAAATCACACACACACACACACTGCCTAGATCATGATGAACAAATCTAGGACCAGCACCTAGCTTAGTATATAACATTTTCAAATTAGTACAAAGCCAGGCTAGAGTGTAACTCAGTGACAAGCAATTGCCTAGCATATATGAGGCCCTGGGCTCAATCTCCAGTGCTCTAAAAGACAAAGTAAGTTGAATCAGATAGGCATCTAGATAAGCCTGATACTGGAGTTGGATGGAGCAGCCCAAAACAAGCCTGGTTGGAGCACTTTGTAACACCAGAAGGTAGGAGACAAAAGGGCAGGCAGAGAGAGAGGCCTGAAGGATCGACCCGCAAGACTGCCTAAAGGCGAAAATCCCAGACAATTCAAATAACAACAGAATCAGCATTGAATGTGAATCCAAAATAAAGCAGATATATGATAGATAGATAGATAGATAGATAGATAGATAGATAGATAGATAGAGTGCCACAGAAGAACTCAAGTTCTCTCTATAACATCCACCCAAATAACATCTGTATATGCTCTTTGACTCAGCATGGAGAATTGAAATCTTTCTTCCCCTGACTCCCTTGGAAAAATGAAATGTGGAAAAGAAAGCTATCAGCCACACCATAGAGAGGGCAAGCACAGACTACTCCACCCGAGGATAGAGAATGCCCTCACTGGTGATGTCACATGGATAGAATGTGCTCCTGCTCTTCCTGACAAAACCCAACAACCTCAGTCTCATCGCAAGAAATAGCACCAGGAAAAGCTTCAGAAGAACACTCAGTCCTGTGAAAGGAGAAGAGGCTAGAAACAGGCTAGAGAAGAGTAAAGACGGACAACTTCAGAAATGCATAAGGAAACTCAGGCAGGAAAGCAGGAGGGGGGCTGGGGAGATGAAGGGGTGCGTAAGAACTGGGGAAGAGGGACGATAGAATAAAACGGGGATTGAAAATGGCCAAAATATACAATGTCCATGTATGAGTTCATCAGTGAGTGAGAGACGTGACGGGCACGTGGGCTAGGATCCAGGGTCAGAAGAGCTTGTTGATGACAGAGCTGCAGCCATGTGGCCGGAGTCTGGAAGGGAGGCAACAGTGCTGGCTTCTTGTTTGGACAAGGGCACCCTGTAATATAAGAGCTGCCAACAGGGAAAGGTGGAGAGCTGCCAATTTCTTCAGCGTTCTCTTTGTAACTTTTCTATAAGTTAAAAGCCATTTCAAAATTAAATACACAATATAAATGAAGGTGAAATAAATACATTTTTAGATGATCACAAGCGAAAGCATTGAGCCCCAATGCCACCCAACCCTGTTAATGAAAATTCTTTCAGTCTGAGAGAAGGTGGTTCCTGAAAGAGAAATGGTTACTCCTTGAAGAAAGGTGCCTTGTATCTACCTCTCTCTGATGTTACAGGTTCAGTCTGGAGCATCCCCCACAGCCTATGTTCTCAGCATCGGGTCCCAGCTTACCTTGCTATCTGGAAGACTATGGGTGCTTTAGAGATGGGGTCTGGCTGGAGAAAGTCGATCCCTAGAGGGGTCTTTAAGCTGTACTCACCTTCCAGCCTAGCTACAATTTTAACATTTTGTAAGTGTTTGCCTACATGTATGTATGTATGTATGCATGTATGTATGTATGTATGTATGTATGCATTATGTGAGTATGCATGTATTAAGTATGCATGTATGTATGCATATATGTACATCATGTATATACTCAGTGCCTAAGGACGTCTGTTTTCCCTGCCAGAGCAACAAATGCTCTTAATCACAGAGCCATCTCTCCAGCCCTCCAGCTACGTTCTCTAACTCCTGGTCAGCTACCGTGCGAAGAACTGCAGCTTTGTATTCCTGCCTTCATGGACTGAGCATTCCTGCCTCTATGCCTTCCCCACCATGATGGACTGAAATCCTGAAACTAGGAGCCCAATCAATATACCTTCCTTTCCTTAAGGTCTTTCACCTCACATAGTCTATCGGGATGATACAAAAGTCGCCAAGGCACACCCAAAAGAGAATGATAAAAATGTAAGTTAAAATAAATACCTTTCTATTTTTATAGTTTTCTTAGGATAGAATTGATTAGACCAACATATTGACAGTATATTACTGAATTTTCATGTGTACCAGCAGTTTCATGTATTACAAGAACAAAAAGGACAGAAAAGGCAAACCAAGCCTGCTACATGGCTTAATGGATAAAGAAACTCTCTACAAAGTCAAGAAGTCTGAGTCCAGTGCCCCAAACACACTGGGTAAGGAGAGAACCAACTTCTGGAAGTCCTCTGATCTCTGCATGTCCCATGGCACACGCATGCCCATTCTCCCTCATATGTAACACATGATAATGAATGAATAAACAAACAAAAACACAAGTCATTCGATTGCACACTTGCATACTTAACATAAAATATCAGTTGAAGGGACAATGTAATCATTAAGAATGGTCATGAAATGACATCAAACAACCATGGGAAAATAGAGCAAAGAGTTGTCACCAGTAACATAACATACAGCATGGACCATATCTACTTAAAACAAAAGAAGGCGTGTGAGGGAAAACAGCAAATGCAGATAAAAATAAATAAAATCCCAAGTAAATAAGTAAAAAATAAGTAAATTACCAAGAGTAGATACAGTTAAACCATAGATGGTTACATCTAAATGAACAAAGATTTCTCTTGTAAGGCAGATATGATCTCAGTGAAGAATAAGTCTTAACCAGATGGTGGCTACAGAAACAGGCAAACATCTAAAGTACCAGGTACAAAAATGGCTGCAACACGCAAGCCCTAAGCATAAAGAATCTGGAGTAACCATATGTGAAGTTTAGCCAAGTAGACTTCAGGATAAAATATATTACCAGAGATAAAGGAATGTCTCCACTTTTTATTGCTTTATAATAAATGACCACAGTGCTTTTAGTTTAACTTTAAGACAATCCCCATGTGCTAGTTCACAAACCTGTACACAGGAAATCTGGCCAGGCATTGTTGAGTTTTCTACTCCAGTTATTACAAGAAACTCACCAAGTTAAAGCTTCATTTAGAAGCCCTGAGTGGGGAAATCTACTTCCAAGAATCCAATTTCTTGTGGTTTATTACTTAGTCCTGCGTGTCTTTGCTGCCTGTCAGCCAGAGGTCACCCTTGGTTCCCACAGATTGTCTACCATAATTAACATGTGGACTCTTCTATCTTGAGACCAGCCACAAGGTGTTAAATCTTTCTTATGCTTCAAACTGCTGGCTCAGTTTCTGGGACCAGCTAGAGGAAAAAACTCCGGTTACAATTACCTAAACAATTCCCATCTTAAGGGCAATAGCAACCATGTAACAAAACCAAAACTCTAAAAATCAGTTAGAATAGCAGTCATACTCCCCAGAGGGACAAGATGTCGGTATGATTGTTTTAGAATTCCTCCAGCCACAGGGATATTTCATAGTGATACGATAATCAATTTGTAGACTAGTAACAGAATCTCAAGCCATACAAAGCAAATACTTATACAGCTAAAAGAAGCGGACAAAGCCAACCCTTCTCAGAAACTGGTAGAACAAGTAAAAGAGGAAAAAGAAAAAAAAAAGCCGATATAAATGACTTAAGCAATAGTATCAACTAAATTGCCTCAATTGACATTTGTAGAGTACATCCCAATGATTTTAGAATGTCTCTTTCCCCGATTCATGTTTATTCACCAGTATAGATGGTGTGACTGCCGTGTAAAAGGAAGAACATTATACGGTGTATTCTCAGACCACAGAGCCATTAAACTGGGACTCAGTAAAATCTCTGTCACAGCAATTCTACCGTGACATATGTCAACAGGATGGTATTCCTTTTAGTATGATCAAAGAAATATTAATTTCATAGGAGTTTGGAGGTCTCAAATTGAGTCGTAGAGAAGAAGGCTTTCCGGGACAAAGTTCAGAATGGGAAGCGAGGGACAAGCAAGCATGCAATGTTTTATAACGGGAAAGCCCTGTCAGTGTGGATCCTGAAAGAGATTCCACCTACCATGAAATTTCAGAGGCAGCAAAACACATGTGCTTTCGAGACTGGGGAACGGGTGAACTTTACAACATCCTGCAGAAAGCAACGGACACTGGCAGGAGATGAACCTCAAAGATCTAATGCTAACAAAAGTCCCAGGAGTCTGTATGATCCTCGTAACCAAGCGGAAAGAACGCAAGCAACACATTTATAGCTGCTTCGTGGGTCAAGGCAATCACGAAGGAAGTGAGAAGATATTTTGAACCAAACAACAATGAAACTATATCAGGAGCTGGGGGATGTAGCTCGCTGGGTAGACTGCTCGCCTTGTGCAGATGAAGCCCTGGGTTCAGTCCCTGCTTATCACATAAAGGCAGACACATAATATATGTCTGTGATCCCAGCACTGACTTCGTAGTGGGAAGAGAATCAGTCTTCCTAGGCCATCCTTAGATAGATAATGTCTGACACTAGCATGAGAACTTGTCTGCTTGCTTGCTTGCTTGCTTGCTTGCTTTTTTTTTTAAAAAGGGGGCAATAAATTGGGGGAATGTAGCTAAGGAAAACCTTTTCTGACTCTAAGAATGTCTGCAATCTAAGGTTCTACCTTAAAAAAAAAAAACACTGAAAAAGGGGGCAAAAAAAAAAAGCCTATAATCCACAAAATAAAGAAAAAGTAAAATAAGGAGAAGAACAGAAATTATTAAGGAGAAAATAGAAGGGAAAAGTTTAAAATGCTTCCTCAAAAACATCAACAAAACTGGCCCGGCCTGGGCTTGATGGAGGAACAGAGGTTCTGCTGGACATCAAAGGAAAGGGGCTAGCAGCACAGGCAGAACAGACTTTCAGGGAGATAAAACAGCCCCGTTGGTAAGTGTATAATGAGTTTGACGTCCTAAATGAAATGGCATCCTTTAAAATATACAACTTGTAACTTAGAGCCCCCCTCCCCCAAATTCACAACATATGTATAAGAAAAAGGACTTGTATTCAGCACGTAACTTTGAAAATCCTCTAATAAGAAAACCGAAAAGGTCCCAAGAGCTCCTTGCTGAGTAACATATTTAAAGAGCCAAGTAACACAGAAAAAGATACACTATCACTAGTTTCCAGAGCGATGCATCTATGAGCTGCCATCTTCACCACTACACACCCATCACAATGATTTCAAAACTTAGAATACTCTGGGCTGGGAAAAATATAGACAAAACAGAAGTCTTCTTTCTGTCTTCTGTGGCGGATGCAAAGCATTTCAGTCACGTTCAAAGAAGTTTGTCATTTCCTTACACAGATAAGCATACCCTTATCCAGCAACCCAGCCATCCTGTTTACACAAGGGAAGTAAAGACACATGTCCACATAAAAGCTAGCTAGGAATGTTTATAGGGGTTTTACACAGAGGCTCTAAAACCCCCAAATTATGTGTCAACTAATGGGTCAATGGAAACAGACTGTGGTATATCTATACTAAATAACAAAAAGTAAGGAAGTCCTGACTCCTGAGAAAATGATGTTCTCAGGGGTGTGCTAATCACCCCAACCAGACCATTGTATATATATGCATTGAAATGTCACCCTGAACCCCATAAGAATGTGCAATCGCTATGTCCAAATTTAAACCATACATTTTTAAGACAGTATGATTAGTAGCAGTAACCACACCATATGATCCTATATGGATAAACCGTAAATGAAAATCTAATCTGTAGTAACAGAATCAGACCTGTGATAGCCGAAGGCTGCAGCCTGGTGTGCTGCCTGGACACAGGGAACATTCCAAGTGAGACAGAACGGATGGCGGCTGTGGGTATGTGGGCACATGTGCTTTTCAAGATTCATTGGATCTTATGTTTGAAATTGGTACATGTTACTGCTTCTAAATTACACCTCAATAATGTTGAATATAAACAAGCTTCCTACAAGAAAGACTCCAGGCCCAGATAGTCTCACTGCTTTCTAGTAAAATGGTTAAGAAAGAAATAATACCAACTTTATACTAACAGAAAATAGAGGTGGGGACACTCTTCAGTTCACTTCATGAGACCCACAGTACCAAAAACAACAAAGCCACATACGTTACAACCAAGCAAAACTCCAAGCCAATATCCACTCATCAACATATACGAAGACAGACTAAATATTAGTACATTGAATGTAGCAATAAAAGGACACTACATCATGACTAAGCAGGGGTTTAACCAGAGAATGGAAAATTGGCTTAATATTTGAAAATCAATAGATATAATTCAATATACTCTTGGAGTAAAAGCAGTGGGGGGAAAGCCCCCCCCCATAAATGAGGCAGATGACTCTGTAGACGTGCACAGGGTGTTTTTCAAAAAGTCTTCCTCCAGTTGACTGGTTCAGTGTAATGCAAGTGGTTTGGCCCACCCGCTAATTTTCCTCACACCTAATCACCACCTCTGTTTGCCTCTGGTTGGAAAGACCTTTGCATTATCGGCACTGCAGGTCTGGTGATGGCATGCAGGGAGAACAGACCTGGGCAGGATATCATCACTCCAGCCTCCTGACCATTTTTTTTTTCGTTTGTTTGTTCTTCTGAAAAGTTTCTCTCTAAGGGAAGGTTTACTACTGTAGTAATTACACTGAATTAATTTCTCATGTTTTATTATCTTAATGAACAAAATTAAAATATTTGTTCCAGACAAGGAGAATTTCCTCCTGGTACTCTTCTCTTCCCAAAACAAAAAGGCAGTGAGTGAAAAGCTGACTGTCTTCAACTCCAAAGAATCCAGAGTTCTCTCAAACACAGCCAAGCTTTACCTTGAGCAGCCAACTGGCCTCAGTCTCTATACTGGCCAATCGCTATGGCTTACCCAAGGCGTTGAAACAGAATGGTGGCTTTTACCTTCACCTCTGAGAGACCAAATAGCAAGCAATGCGCCAATCCCACCGTAGTCCATCCTCAGGAGCTTGAGGGGCCATGACTCCACTCCCCTGCTACTCCTACCAAGGTAACACAAGAGCCTGGAGCAGGCCCAAGTTCATCTGGGCACCCTCGCAGGTGGGGGAAGGATATAGTGATGGCCATGAGGTACTCAGAAGTCAGCTCTAAGGAGAGCTGACCCTCCCCCCAAAACAAGAGGGGTTTTTTTTCCTTCGTTAAAAAAATAATAATCAAGATGCCCTTGGCAGCTCCTCTCTACCCTTACTGGGGAGCTATGGCCTGGCTTTTCATCCTCAGGTTCACACTTGACACTAACTGCCCATATTTCTTGCGGCGGTCCCTTGGCCTGGCAGCCCCGCCCCCTGCAGCTGTTGATCATTAAGGTGACCATAAAATATATCACTCAAACTGGAGCTTTTAGAGAATAAAAAGTGAATGCTATAAGTTAAACTGTGTTAACAAAAAATAAACTGGGTTGTTTCAGGGGACATGGGCACATCGCCTTCTAACAGTTGCCCCTCCATACCAAGGACTGGTCTCAGCCCCACAGAAATCCAGGCGGGCCTTTCCTTTTAAAGATTTTATTTTTGAGACACTAAACTGAGAGTGAAAACGGAAGTAACCAATATGAGAAAGTTAAAAGAAAGTTCCTGGGCCATCAAGGCTTAGTTCATCAGGATGAAGATGTAAAAGGTGTTTGCTGCGAAGCCTGAGTTCAAACCCAGGGACCCACAGGGTAGAAAGAGAGAACCGACTCCTGGAAGTTGTCCTCCGATCTTCACAGGAACGCTATGGTATACACACATGCACGCACGCGCACACACTACACCAGCAGCAACAGCAACGACAACGAATAAATAAAACTATAAATTTTAAAACGAATACAATAAAGAATGTTCCTAGCTTCTGACTCCTAGCTTAAATAGCCAACCTCACTCTGAGAAGGTAAGTGAAGTTTCATGATTTCGATTTTTACATTTAGGAATTTTCTTCTTGTATGTTTAAATGGCTGCTTATTGTCATAACACACATCACATATATTGTGGAAAAATAGAAAGTTTAAATCAAGAAAAAAAAAGTTAAATGATTACGTGGTCGTCAGAGTTATTGTTGCTGAATGAGTGATGTTAGCAAAGAGAGTAAATTGAGGACCTCGAAATCGAATTCTCCATGAAATGAAATGGCTTCCAATTATAGAACCTGAGCTTTAGTAATCCAGGAAGCGTTTATTCAAGAAAGATTACTGAATCTCCATTAAAACTATGCTTACGTTTACGATCCTTTAACTTGCCCTGTTCCAATACCCCTGATTCTAACTCCACAGTAGTTCTAAAAACAAAGGGGCCACACTCGCGATAAACCCAGAGGCCTGGGGGTTACGGAGAGAGCCCACTCCACCTCTTTAGCGGAACTGGGGCCTCTTAAAGCCTCATTCAAAAAGAATTGTTATTATTTCACCTCTCTGGTGTTTCCCTGGGAGACTCCATTTGCAAGGCCTTCTTTATTTGATTAGAGTTCATCAGTGCAAATAAAACCCACTTTTCCCTAGGATGTTTGTCAAAAACAATTAGAGCTAATTGTTTAACTTCATGGCTGCTTGAGTCGGCAAATAATAGACTAACCAGGAAGCTTCAAAAGGGAAGTCTGGGAATGAAATGCTCCTGGGGGAATCAAAATTTATATATTTGTGGACTGTCAGAAGTTATGTGTGTGCATACAATACACTGCTGCCTCAGGCTGTGCTCACAATCAGTAAGGCCATAACGTCTGCTCCTTCTGTCCCTAAAGACGCACACAGTGAAGACTTTAGCATTGCTGAAATAACCCAAGTAACCTTAGAAAATGAAATGACATGCTGTTGAAAAACTGGTAGATGTTTTAGTTAAGCTGGCAATGCTCCCTAAATGCTCCCTAAATTGATTCCGTAGGTTTGGTTCAGTTCCAATAAAGTTTCAAACCATCCCCTCCTGTGGGGGTTTTGTTTTTTTTTTTTTTTCATATATAGAAACACAAGTACCCGAGAAGATCCCGGGGGGAAGGGAAATATATATATATGAATATGTGTGTGAAGCTTCATGAGTTTATATGCACCACATGCTTTTGTGTTCACAGAAGCCAGAAGAGGACTTTGGGTCACTTGCCACTGGGGCTACAGATGTTTTGAGCTTTTATGTGAGTGCTGAGAACTGAACCTGGGTCCTCCATGAGCAGTGCTCTTAACCACTGAGCCCTAAACTTAACCTCAGGATCTTACAAAAGAACAAAGCTGCAGTGCTCGGATTTCTCCTTCCCAAATTCAAGTCGTGAAAGTCACCATGTGCAGCCCCCTGTAACTTATGGAAATATAAGTGAACAGAAGAGATGGAAATTCAGAAATAAACCCAGTCATTTAGGACACATTGATTTTCGTTTGTTTGTCTGTTGTTTTGTTGTTGTTTAAGACAGGGTTTCTTCTCTATGTGGCCCTATAGACCTGGCTGACTTGAACTCAGAGATCAACTTACTTCTGCCTCAAGAGTGCTAGTATTAAAGGCGTGGGCCACCATGCCTGGCTTTGGTCCACTGATTTTTGACAACGGGACTGATGTTACAGGGGTAGGAGGTGAGGGAGGGGATGTCTGTGGTCCTGCCACAGCTGGAGCTGTAACCATGCTGAGGTCTGCGGCACCCTGCTGACACCAGAGGCCAGGTGGATATCAGTGGTCCATGCTGTCACCGTTGGAAGTTTATGATCCACATTCTAGCTGAATAGAAGGATGATGAAGCTTCTACTGCAGTGGTACCAATGACTGAAGACTCATAGTTGAGGGGAAAAAAAAAGACATAGAAGGCTTCTGTGACCACACTCCCCTCCTGGTTCCCCCTCTCCCCCCCCCAAAAAAAAATAATAATCTAGACAGAAAGCCATTGAAGAGAGTTCTTTAAAATTGTGATGAGGGTGCTGAAGTGTTTCTCTACAACAGATGGCTTTGGTGGGAGTGAGGGTAGAGAAGGACTCGTTTTTCTTTAAGGGGCTGGCCACTGGGAATTTGACCATGCTCCAGCGACTATGGACAACACAAATTGGACTTAGTCTTTTTCTTTTCTTTTCTTTTCTTTTCTTTCTTTCTTTCTTTTTCTTTTTCTTTCTTTCTTTCTTTTTTTTTTTTTTAGATGGAGGCCATGAGGTGTGGAGCTGACCTGGGAAAACTGGGAAGTAAGGGTGATGGTGCTTCATGTAAACTCCCAAATAATAACAATATTATGTTTAAAAAACAAACAAGAGAAATATTTCTTTCAACAGATGTTTCTGGATCAAATGGATACAAAAGAAAAAGAGTAAATCCCCCTCTTATATTGTTATGTAAAAATTAACAATATTGATTAAAATAACCGAGTTAAAATTATAAAATTATTAAAAGAAAATGTAGAGGTAGTACTTCAGAAATTTATGTCAGACGCAGATTCTTAGATTCTTAGAAATGACGCCAGAGGACAAACGATAAAAGAAAAATACAGATAAATTTGACTTCAGGAAAAATTTAAAGTGAAAAAAAAACTTATAGAAACTTATAAAACTTATAAAAAGAAAGAAACAACTTTTAGCATAAAATAGGAAAATGGACCCAAAATCCTACCCTTAACCAAGAAGCTATTTGCAACTGGTACCTGCTGGGACAGGGAGGATCAGTTCTCTCAAGGCACCAACACTGGGTGCATCAACCCCAGCCCAGGGCAGGCGCTAGGCCCAGGAGTGTTTGGCTCACACAAAACTCAATAGTGCGTGTGTGTGTGTGTGTGTGTGTGTGTGTGTGTGTGTGTGTGTTTGTTCTTGATTTTTTTGGAGGGTGAGGATCTTGGGTTTGTTTGTTTTTTTATCTTATTTTTTTGGTCTTGTTAAGAGAACATAAAGTTGTAGGAAATGATATGATCAAAATGGGAATTTTTTTTTTTTTAAATAAAAAAGGTAGGAAAAGTGTAAAAAAGAAAATAACATATCTCACAAGTATTTTATATGCAGAATGTTTGATATTTTTCTTGATTATAAAAACTCCCTAATCTTCAAATTGAATAAACTTGACTAAATGCCTCTTCAAAGAAGATTATAAAGAAGTGGATACACTCCCTGGTTTTCTTACTGTATAATTCTGTCTACATCCAATGGCTAGTGTTCTCCTGGGGACTATCCTCTTTACTCATGTGGAGCCCCGCCCCACAAAGCTTTTGTGTTGGAATTCCTCAGTGTGGCAGATTTGGAAGGGGCCTGTAACAGGCAGCCTTTGGGCTTTGGGTCCTAAGGGAGCCTCGGCAAAGGGATGATGCTTTTCTTGAGAAACTAGACTAGCCCCCATAGGCCAGGTCCCTTTCACATTTGGAGGGGCGGGATTGTTTTTTGTTTTTGACAGATTCTTACTATGTAGCACTGGCTGTCCTGGAACTTACTCTATAAACCAGGCTGGCCTCAAACTTACAGAGATTTACCTGCCTCGGCCTCCCGAGTGCTGGGATTTAAGGCATGAGCCACCACTGCAGGCGTTTGTTTTATTGAGTTTTCTGTGTTTGTTTTAAGATTTTTTTTTATTACTTCTGTGTATGTGTGTGTATCTCTGTATGTGGGTGCCCGAAGAGGCTAGAAGTTAGATCCCCAGAGCTGGAAGTACAGGCAGTTGTGAGTCACCTGATGTGGATGCCGAGAACTGAAGACTTGGTCTCTACAAGAACAGTAAGCACTTTTTACCCAGCGTGCCCTTCCTGCATCCCCAAACCCCTTCCACTCTTTGCTCATAGTGACCCACCCTTGTGTCCCATCACGAGGTTGAGCATCATGTGGCCCTCACCAGAAGATGAGATGGTGCTGGTGCCCGATTTTATAACTTCTAGACCTGTGAGACAAGACAAAGCTCTTGTTACAGTCACAGAAAGTGAAAAAGAAATCTGTGTAATCTGCCCTGGGAGCTGAGCATGCTGGCTCAGTCAGCCTATAGTTCCAGACACTGGGACAGCCAGGGCAGGAGGATTACCTTACATTCAAGATCAACCTCTAGGCTTTATAGGGAGTTCCAGCTCAGCTGGATTTATGTGAGATCAGAGAGAGGGTGAGGGTGAGCCTGAGATTGGGGATATTTGCCTTGAATTTGCTAATTCGACAAAAATTTCTAAACAACTGACTCTTCTGCCTCCACCCCCAAGTACTGGGATTATGGGCAAGTTGGGCAAGTGCTGTCTTGCCTGGTCTTCCCTCTTTTTTTTTTTTTTTTTTTTTTTTAGCTCTTTGTCTCAGTTTGAAATGCTTACAGGACTTCTCTCTCATGCCCAGCATTGATCCATTGATCCATTTGATATCTCCTGTTGGTGGTCTCATTAACTTGGTATCTATTCAGTGGTTCTCACCCTTCCTAATGCTGTGGGCCTTTAATACAGTTCCTCATGTTATGGTGACCTACAACCATTTTTTTTTTTTTTTTTTTTTGCTACTTCATTACTGTAAAATTGCTACCGTTATAAGTTATAATGTAAATATCAGAATTTGTCAATGGTCTTAGGTAATCCCTGTAAAAGGGTCAGTTGACCACCCCAGGGGGTTGTGACTCACAGGTTGAGAACCACTGAACGGCCCATCAAAACAGCACCCAGAATAGCTATAGATCTATCAAGTCATCAGTGGAGCTATGGAGCCTCTCGATTTATCCAAGCATCCATTCCAACCAGGCAGAGATCGGTCCACTTCATCCTGTATTCTAGTTCTGCTTGAGCTCTTGATAAAGTGACTGACCCCTCACTCCCCAGACCTAGCTCAAGCCTCACCATCTTTCTGAAAGTGAGATTCCTCTCAATCCACAACCTTTGAAAGTGACTACTGAAGCCAGTGAACTCACTAAGGAAGAACCCTGGTGTGGGCAGATAAGAACTGTGAATGAGCAGGGACCCGATTTCTGAAGATGGGGAGAGGGCCAAGGACACACCCTGAATGTGCACACGGGCACTGGGTTGAATGATGGAGAAGAGGTGAGCCCAAAGCAAGATGGGTTTGCTCAATGGGAGATGGTGCTCGCTCGAGATCCTTTGTCCTCTGTCTACACTGAGTGAGGCAGGAAAACCAGGGGGAAGAGGGCCCTGCTGATGGCCTGAGCAAGGGCTGGGAGAATGAGCACCTCTGCAGCCCCAGGGGTGTATAAACTGACTGATATATAAACCAGAACACTAGTACATTCATATACAAAGAGAACTCTTCCTGCCAAATGGACCAGATGTTTGCGCTGACTGGTCAGCGCATTCTCTCCTGTTGGAAAAATCTACATGGGAAGCCAAATTATAATCAGGGGGTTGTTTGTGAGCATGAAATCAGAACAAAGGAAGGGAGCTGGATGAGTTCTGTGGCATCCATGGGGATATAGGGTGGACTGCATGCTTGTGTCTAACGGTCAAAAAACAACCCTTTCCCTTGACAGGGCTGGAGACATAATGACAAATGTTTGTTCCTTGGCTCCACTCTTCAGCACTCCCTGCAGACTATTCCCCTCCTGTTCCCATAGTCTTGCTTCAGCTGTTAAGACTATTGATTAGGTTACAGTTCTCCTTCACATTCCGTCATGCCTTGATTAGATTTCCAGGCTCTGCTGCATCCTGTTACTTAGGATGACATTTGCAGACATTTATGTGCGTATCATGTGTGGGTCTCACTGGTCTAACAATTAAAGGAAAATATTATCACTTTTGGGAGATGATTTATCATCATGCCTTATCGATACACTAGGTAGGAGATAAGAAGGTTGAAAATGTCCAGAGTGACAAAAGAGGCCGCTTTCCATGTGTCAGTCTCCTGTGTGTCTTCGTAGGAACTGTCACACTTCATTCCTGACAAATATTGAGTACCTATCTAGTGCCAGACACCAAACCAGGCATGAGGAATGTGAAGAATGAGTCTTGATGGAGTGTCAGGTAGGGGGTTGTCGGATGAAGGAAACAGATAAAGAGATCACAGATCCCAGGCCAGGCTGCTTCAGGAATGTGTTGGTGGCATTTGCAAAGAGTCTCTCTCTCCCACAGTCTGGGATGAAGACAGAGGTCAATCATGGAAGGTTCCCAGAGCAAGTTGGGTTCCTATTTATCCTACAGGGTTACTAGAAGGTAATCAAATGATCTGAACTCAGACTTACCAAACAAGAAGCAAGTACAAATAAAGGACTGAGAGGCAAGCGATGTCATGACATGCTGGGAGGGCTGTCCCCCAGGGTGTCGAAGGCTCTCAGGCTGGTGAGAGACTGTCTTCTGACGGTTGGTGGGAACAGAAACCTCAAAAGACTTCCCTGCGGAGAATCACTGAGTGGCTCTAAATCCTTTGGAGGGTTTGAATGTACCCTCCAAAATGCCATTCTTTGGAAACTTGATAGCCAGATTCATATGTTCATAACATTTGGAGTTGGGGCATTTGAGAGGCAGAGAGGATTAGGTGGGGTCATGAGAGTGGGGCCTCATGACATTAGGAACTGTATAAGACAGAAAGAGACTCTGCGCTCTTGGTCTCTCTTACCACATGACCCATGGAGAAGGGCCCTGACAGGTGCTGAGCAGATGCTGGTACGTGCCTTTGAACTTCTCAGCCCCCAGGGCATCTATTCTTCGTAAATTACCTGCTCTTGAGCATTTGGTTATGCACACTATAAATCACGTGAGACATTGTTACCACTTGTACTTAATGAATTTTCTTTTAAAGACAATAAAAATTGACTGGAACTGTCTTTTGTATTTATCCTCATTTTAAAAAAAATCATTCCCATTGTTCTTCATGTCTTTGTATTTGCCACAATGATCCCACTATGATCATGCTTTTTCTGACAGAGAACTTCTTTAATATTTTGTTTAATACAAGACAATTGACAATGAATTTCCCAAATTTTTTCTGGAGTATCTTTTTTTTTCTTTTCTTTTCTTTTTTTTTTTTTTAATATTCGCCTTGACAGTCGGCTGTGAGCCTGCTCCAATACAAGCTCCTTGCCAGGACAGAGATTCCCAAAACTATGAGCCAAAATCAGTCTTCCCCCTAGTAACCAATCAACCAGACAAAGGGTACCCTGATTGTAGAATTCAGAATTGATTCATCCTTTTTTCTGTACTTAAAACACATCCCTTAATTTTCTGTTCTTTTTTTGATTTTTTGTTTTTGTTGTTGTTGTTGTTTGGGGGCTTTGAGGGGCTTGGTTTTTGTATTTTTTTTGTTTTTGTTTTTGTTTTTGAGCCGTTGTTGCTCCCAACAAGAAGTTTGCTATAACTGGATCCTTGTTCTTCTATGTGTAATATTCCTTGTCTTTCTGAGCACATTGACTTTGTCTCTGTGTCTACACTGTGTGGTTGGCTCTAATTTCTGCGTTCATTTGGCTACAATGTTGCGTTCTCAGATTGTCCACCTTGGTTGCCTTGTGTTATTTTTAGAAAATCCCTGTTATATCTCTGTCATTTCATCTGTCTTGCTTGTGTGTCTTCTTGATGACATTCCAGCATTTAAAAAATTAATTAACTCTTGTGGGTGCGTGCATTATGCTTGTGTGTGGTTGTCCATTTCCAAGTCTGTGAATACGTTGTGCGTGTCATGAGCAGAGCTCATTATCGGCTAAACCAGGTCCCCAGGCTTGGCATTTATGTTGTGTTTGTTTGTTTGTTTGTTTGTTTGTTTGTTTTTCGAGACAGAGTTTCTCTGTATAGACCTGCCTGTCCTGGAACTCACTCTGTAGACCAGGCTGGCCTCAAACTCAGAAATCTGCTTGCCTCTGCCTCCCAAGTGCTAGGATTAAAGGCATGCGCCACAAATGCCCAGCAGGCTCTGCATTTTTACCCCTCTTTTCTGTACTCTTTCCCAGACTTTCCCTGTGTTTCATTTTGAATGGTTCTCTTACCATCTTCAAGGTCACATCAGTTCTAGCTAGGTTGCTGTTGATACTAGAAAAAAATCTTCAACCTTTTAAAAAATATGTATTTATTTATATATACATGTATATTTCGTGGCACGTATGTGGTGGGCAGATGACAACCTGCAGGAATCAGATCTCTCCTTTTACCATCTGTGTCCCAGGGATCAAACTCAGGTCACCAAATGTTCATAGCAAAAGCTTCTTAGCCACTGTGCCGCCATCTTGCTCATCCCAAATTTTTCACTGTTGATACTATGTTTTTATTCCTCGTATTTCAATTTTCATAGTTTCTCTATCTGCTAAAAATCTCTACATGCTAATCCATATGTTTTCTACCTTTCTCACTAGGACTTTTAGTCTGTTTGTCAGTTTTTGTAAAATCTAGATCTGACAGATCTTTACTCTAAGCATCCCTTTCTCTCTTCTTTGTCTCTACGGCATGATTTGGTACCGAGCAGCAGCCATGAAGTAAGTTGGTAGGAATGAAGTAACCTGCATTTACTTCAGGACGTCGGGACGTGGGCAGCGTGCTCCAGCGGAGGGCTGCGCTTAAGGAATCTAACTCACTGGTCAGTAGCTGGTTCATGTGCTGCCCTTGGTCTCACTTCCCGGGGTACCAGACAGGGTTACAGCCCTGTGCGTGGAGCTGGCAATGTTTCTTCGGTTTGCAGGTTACCTCTGGCTTTCTTGCCTACCTGCACACTGGTCCTCAGAGGCTTTCCCCACGGCTCTCCCTCTAGCCCTGTCTTTCAGTGCACGACCGAAGCTGTAGCTCGATGCTTGTCGCTGGGCTGCAGTAAGAGCAGGGAGGTAATTCCTCTGGTCTGGGCCCCTCAGTCTCTCACAAGAATTATTTGCCTCATCTCCAGGGCCCTGCTCAGTCCTTCCTCTTTAACCTGGCCAAACACTGCCTGATACCTTTGGAGAACCTAGGCAGAAGCTTATCTCCTTAGCTCTCTTATCTCTACAGTGTGTTGGTGCAAGTTCTTGGAATTTAGAGATTTTCTTGACCCACCCCATCCTGTCCCTGACACAAGCAGCTTACACCTCTACCCCCTCTCTCTAAAATGGCAGATGTCTGTGGGATTCCTGGGAATGGGAAGGCCAGCTTCCTTCCTGGTCCCAGATGTTTCCCCCCTTCGTGGGGCCCCCTATCCTGATGGTCTGTTTTATCACTTACATAGGAGTCACAGGATATGGGTAATGTTTGTGCCTGTCCCTGGCAGTGACCGATCACTTCCTGAAAATCTACCCCACCAAGGTAGCTTCCCTTGGCTACCTTGTCTTGCTCCAATCTTTCTGTGAGTAACCAGAGGACACGGATGGAGAAGAGAGTGCACATGTCCTCTTGTGATAGGAGCTGTATCCTGCTCAGTACGGTCGGGTGTGGATATCGCTACCCATTTATCTACAAAAATATTTCTCTGAGGGGAGGAGGAGGAGGAGAGGAAAGAAAGAGTTAACTGGTTTATGTAATTATAGAGGTTAGCAAATCAAAGAGAAAAAAAATTCTGCACGGGGTGTACAGGCTGCAGACAACGGGAAGAAAGTCCAAAGGCAGCTTGCTGGCAGATTCTCACTTCCTTACGGGTGGTCAGTCTTTTTCTCTTAAGGTTTTCAACTGTTTGGATGAACCCAAACCACAGACTAGAGGGCTATCTGCTCTGCTCAAAGTCAACCAATTAATCTCATCTTTTAAAACACTTTACAAAAATACCCATATTAATGTTTGGCCAAACATCTGGGTGTACTGGTGCAGCCAAACTGACACGCGGAATTAGCTAGCACAGGCTCCCCACTATTCCACACTGGTCTGCTAACCCACATGCAGCCTAAGGGCAGGGGCTTCTTCTTCCCTGCATCTATAACCAGAACCTTTGTGTCTAGCCCGATGGACAGAGTGGGAATCCACAGGACTTTGGAGTTAGTTATGAACTTATGAACATGAGCTCACCTCTCCAAGGGCTTTGAGAAGGCATGATTTTTATAGAAGAGTTACTTTTCTATTTGTTGTGATGGGGTGATGTTCCTTTGAAGGTTGTTTTGTTTTGTATACTAAATGTCAGTGTGTTTTTGTTTTGTTTTTTTACCATGGGTATGATCTTGATTGTTTAAAAATTATGGACAAGAATTATATGTGGAGGGAAAGGAGAGGCAAAGAAAGCAAGGAATGGGGTTGCAAGCTAGCTGCCTCAAGTTTTCACACAAATGTTTAAATGTTATTCTGACAAATATGACCATCTGACACATTCTGTCCCTACTGGGGCTCTCCTGACACACGGGCCCAGTGGCCATCTCTTGTACCCACAGTGTGATAGGTCCCTCCCAACTCTGACTCTACCTCCATTCTGACCCAGGCCAGATCTTCAGAGTGCTCTTGGTAGTGGTTCTGTGGCAGAACATTGATTCCCCAAAATCTCAAGTCAAAGACCAAAACATTCTTTGTACTATCCTAGCACCTTAGATTCTGTCACAGGTGGAAGATCTTCTGGGAAGGGACATCATGTGCAATGTGTCCAATGCATCCTGTCACAGCAAGGCAGTCCATGTGGCCCACAGTTAGGGTTTGAATATGTCTCCCAAATTTCATATGTTGACAATTGTAGCCCCCAATTTATATATTTATATTTGGCTATGGGACATTTGAGGGGTAATAGGGTCCTTAAGAGTTCATGTCACTCATGGATTAATAGATGGATAGGGTACCCTCTCTGGCAAATAGGCTCTCCAGGGCATGCCCTCTGCCATGTTGGGATGCAGGAAGAAACCCATCACCAGGTGCTAAGCAAGTGCAGGTACAATGCTCTTGGAGTTCCCAGCTTCTAAAACTCTGACTTAAATAAATCTCTATTCTTTGTAATTTATCTAGCCTCTGGCATTTTGTTATAAGAACAGAAAATGGACTAGGACACAGAGGTGTCTTCAGAACTATGCAAGTAGAAATACGGACTTCAGCAGCAAATTAACCAGGATATCATTTACATCATTACTTCTTTGTTTCATTAGAAAGTAGCATAGTGTGTGACTATAGATTTGGGTGTCCATCGCTCTCCTTGGACTGGCTGTAGGGATGTGTAGATAAGGGCCAATATCCCACTCAGATGTGGTGTGCTCTTCCTTTGAACACACTCCACACTGATAGAGTGGCGCCCAATTGCTGCCACTGTTCTAGGGACCTTTCATGGGGTAGAGGCTCACTACTTAAGCCACGAGTTCTATTTCTTGGAACCCAGGAAAGGATCCCAGAACTGGATTAGACTGGGTGGAACTATTTCCTTAACATCTGGACATGTATGTCATTTAGGAATTGGGAACAAATGAAGCCAAGGAATGGAGCCAAGGCCCATAGCCAAAAAGGAACATCATGAGACAGGTCTGGCGGAGTGGGGAGTTTGGACTTTAATCAAGAAATAGACTTGACACCCAAGGGAAGCATGGAGAACAAGTGGGATGAAGGCTGCTGGACAATAGAGAGGATCAGGGTGAAGGAAGGCACAGAGCGTGGGAAGTGTGCAAAAGGACCAAGCTGCTGGCACCAAAATGTCCATTTAGTTCCAGAGAGAGAGAGAGCAATCAAGGGACTTAGTGGGTTCAGGGACACCTAAAGTACAAACTGTCTATCACCCTTGTTGACCCTACCTGAGGCTCCCTCTCCTCAAACTCAATAGAAACTAAAATCTTCTGCCCAAACAGGGTTAAAAGGGTGACATCAAACAAATGGAAGTTCATAAGAGCACTTCTAACTTCAGAGAAAAATAAGATTAATCAGTGGGAGTAGGAACTTCTAAAGAAAAGAATCAGAACGTCTTCTCTTACAAACAAAGCTCGAACGTCTCAGCAATCATCACTCTGATTGCAAGGAGCACACTGAAGTGCCTGGAGAGTCTTTTACTGCCAAGAACTGCCGCACTTCACATAGGGGAATTACTCAGAATTACGCTCTGGTCTAAATCAGCCTAGACAAATGCCATAGACAGTTCTCAGGATGCAGCCAGCATCACGAGGAAGCTTTGTTTCTTAGGGGAAGAATGTGATTTTTAAAGTATGGAATGAGTTCATAATCACTAAAAAAAAAAAAAAAAAGAATCTGTGAAACTCACAAAATGTCAACCAAATAAAACAAATATCTTTAATTTGTAATCCAGACATAGCCTTTATTAATTTTTTTTCATTTTCCCTATAGATACCTGTATTTTTTTCTCCACACATATCAGGATCATATTAAGTAAGAATTTCTCATTGTTCTTTTCATTTGCTGTATCAGGAGTAGCTCTCTATTTCCCTGATTATTCCTTAAAATATAGGTTTTCATAGTTCTGTAAATTACCTTTGATGAATATGCCATCATATAGTTTAACAATTTTTTTTTTTACTTGATGACCAATTAGGCTGTTTTGAATTTTTCGGTGTTTTAAGTAAGAGTCAAGTTAACATTATTCTGATTATTTCCTTAGCTAAAATTCTTAGACTATTAAGAGTTGAGGATGTTTCTTGTAGTTGTTATCGAATTACTCAACAGGTTACGCTTCTTTATATGCACACTGGGAATGTCTGAAGGTGTTTACTTCATGAACCACTGGGCACTATATGGTTAACTTTTTAAAAAGAAAATTATCTTTTGCCGGTCAGTTGAAAAATGAGACAGCTCTTTGACTTGTTAGACATGTCGATGTTTACTGAATGTTATCATCCATGGATTATCATTTGATAGCATTTAGCTATTTTTCACATTGAAAGTAAACACCTTCCTTTAATGTTGATACAGTTTTGACACCATAGGATCTGAAATCTTAGTGCTAAAAGCCTTCTGGTTTGTAGCTTGACACTACCAAAGAGCCCATGATGGCAAGCGATGAAAGCAAGGCGTGGCTCTTCCTGGGCAGAGTTTCATCAAGAGCCTTTAAGCTCTTCTCTCTCAGAATCCAGGGGATGGAGAAGAATCTCGTGTTTAAAATGCCCCATCCCAGTAACAAGGTAGCATCAGACTGAGGAAAACACTCACTTCCACAATCTTGCTATATGCCTTGTATGCTGCCCTAATTTGACAAACTCGACGACCCTAAAGAGCAGTAAGCCATGTGTTTTCATAACCACTGGAGCAAGAGTTAACAACAGTCTTACAAAGAGGCAAGCCCCAGCATTGAAGAATGGATGTTGAACGTGTGCTGGACATTACATTTTCTGTTCTTGGGAACTTGATTGTTGATCTGTATCTTGATGAATGCATTATTGCTCACTTGCTTGATTTCCAAGTTTAAAGATTTACAGCTACGCTTGACATAGTCCAGGTTCTCATCCTGCTCGTCCCATTTCATGATCACCCATTGCTTCACCTATAGATGTCGTCAAGTTTCTCTTTTCTTTCTTTTCTCTGACCTCTGGGCTTTGGCCCCTTCTTACTCTTCCTTTTTCTCCCTTTGCTTATCTGTGAGTATGCATGTACGCACGTGTGTGGAAGTCACAGAACAACTTGCAAGTAGTTGGTCCTCCCCTTCCACCATGTAGGTTCCAAGGATTGACCTCAGGTCATCCACTTTGGCAGCCAGGACCTTTGTCCACTAAGCCATTCCACCTGTCCCTTTCTAACTTTTCTACCCATAATCCCTATGGTCACTTGAAGTGGAAACTAAAGGGTTCTTTGGAAAGTTGGCTAGATGGTGTTTTGTTGGGGCAAACACATGAAGGAATGTTTCCTGAAGCAGAGACAGGAGAGAGAATGTTCTGCTAAAGCAAGTGTGTAAAAGGACGTGTGATGACGGGGTCTTTGCTAACAACACCCTTGTATTGGTCTGCCTTATTATTGCTTAATTGAGCTGCGTTTGTTGGGACGCCATAGAGAGAAACGCACCAAAAAACTTCTGGTGGTGTGCTGCAGTTTGTTGCAGCTTCTAAGGACTCAGGCTGATTGGATGCAAGGGCTGAGGCAAGAGCCATGCTGAGGCAAGGCACAAGGAGGACAAGTGATGTTTGGAGGGCATAAATAGGACTCCACGGAGTGACAGAGACGGAGCTTAGCTTGCTGGGTCTTCACTTCCGAGAGAGGTACAGGTGAGAATTTCTCCTGCTGGTGTTCTGCTGATCCCTCCTACTAACTCAGCAGAGGCTGAGGCCTGGCTGTCTCTGCTAGGTCATGTCGCTGCTGTTGCTAACCCAACTCTACCAAACTGGACTCCTGGTGTATCTGTGAGGTGTTTACAACTGGACCAAGCTGTCGCTGCCTGCTAACTTGTGAATTGAATTGCTGATTTCCAGACAACACTGAGTTGCTCCAAAGAACCTGTCTAAACAGGCCCACTTCCCCTGTATCCTTTCTTTCCCACTACCTCTGGTGGGTGGTGGGCTACAAGGAAGGTTAACGCATTTAAGAACCATCATTAAAAACAGGAATTGAAAATATTAAAGTTACAGTTACTCCAAGTCCAAGCTGCACAGGTGCTCCATATGCAAAGATCTGATAAATATCATCCTACGTACTCCCTTCTTTCTTTTTGCAGCACCCAATTCTTTATTCTAGTAGAATGATGAGTGGGAATTTTAGACTAGACATGATAAAGGAACTTAAGACAATCCTTGGTGGGTATTAAAGACTAAACACAGTAAAAGGACAATAGTCCAAGATCCTGGAGGTTCAGTCTGAATGACTTGATCCAAGATACATTCCTAAGAGCAGGTTCCAGAAGTAGCCAAGAGGACAGGGTATGAGAGACCATGTTGTAGAATGGGCCATCTGCATAGACCCTGCCATAGTTCACATGGATGTTGTCATTCACACAGAACTAGCCAGTATGAACAAGCTAATGTAACCTTTCTCTATTCCTGGAAAAACGACTTAGAGCCAAGGACAAAAGGGTTAGCGTGCTGCTCCTTCCCTGTAAAAGGAAATAATAATTATGATGGATTTGGTGGGACATTTAGGAGCCGAGTCAAACTGTGTGGGTAATTGTTTTGTAAAGGTGCTAGGACTTCATTTTCAGATCTGGAATGAGAACAGGTGGTGGTTGGTGGCAGGAGTCACAATGGTTTCCATGACAACGGGATTGGGTTTTTAGTCTTCTTTCCCATCCTCCACAAAACGTACTGCAGCTTTCCTCATAAGGTGCTTATTAAATACTTGTTAAATGAATGATGAGCCACTGAACGGTGTGTGCTCTTTGCAATTAAGGCTGCGGTTCTTTAGCTAGACTAAAAGCTTTTAGAGCAACAATAATTACTGTGTTTACTCGTGCTATTTTGCATAATTTGCATAATAACTTAAAACCCGAACATAATAAACTATGTATTCTCGTTCCAGATGAACAACCCATTTCCCAAATCATGTCCTCTGTCGTGGAAGAAGTAGCCCCGATGTTTGGTTAGAATGGCTTTACAAAGGGGTTGGGGCGACCTGTGGTCAATTTGTGTTCTCTCTTCAGCCTGAAGGCAGACCCCTCTTCTCAGGTCTGCGCAGGCGCCAGGCGCCCCTCCCCCCCCTTTCTTCCCGCGTTCAGGCAGGAGCTGGCCGCCAGGATTCAAGCTCCGCTAGCGGGCGTCCCACGTTGCCCTTAGCAACCATTGAACGGCTTCTCGCTCTCCCTCGCCCGGCTGAGGCAGTAAACGGAGCCTCTATTGGCTGGCTTGGGCAGCCAGACCAATCGGAAGAGAGGTTACAGAGAGGCGGCTGAGTGGGGGCTGTGGGGGTAGGAAGCTAGATTAGTGGCAAGACGTGAGGCTAGAACCCCGAGCGTGGTCGGTTGGAGCAAATATGTCTGCCCGGAGGCACATTGGGAATCCTGAGGTGAGGGCCAGGTCCGGACCCGAGAGCCGGAGGGGGCGGGCGCACCGGAAAAGGCGCCACGTGGGCAGGGACGAACAGCCGGCCACTTCCGCCGCCCAGAAGGCGGGAAGTGGCCAGTGTGAGGAGGGGGCCGAGCGCAGGACCTGGGGCGGGGCAGGCCTAGGCTCCGCATCAGAGGCACTCGGTGGTGCCAGACCTGATCTCCCCCCAAATGCCGACCCAACACACCAGAGTCTGAGGCTTGGAGGAGCCAAGTACATAAAGACACAGCCCCCTGCCTTCAAAGAGTTCACAGTCTAGGAGTGACACTTGCAAAAGAAGTAAAAGTAAAAGACCTCCAGAAACATGGAAGGAGGAGATGAAGGAGTCCATCACTTCTCAGAGTCGGGGTACCCCAGACGGTACCAAGCCGCCCTTGCAAAGGGAGAGTAATAGGACCCTTTCTTCTTCTCGTTTACAGTCAGTGCCCTTGTGCATTTGTAGCAGTTTACTGTCACCTAATATTATTTGAACCTTACCAAACAAGTACCAGACCTACAAAGAGAACGTCAAAGTCTCTACAGTAGAGTTCAGTCTAGAGATAGAGACGTGTAAACTGGAGTTGAGTACAGTGAGATTCGGGAGAGAGATGTAAGAGGGAAGACAGCACTCAGTTGAGAGAAGGAAGGAGGTTATTGATCTGGAAAGGCCCAGCCCATCAAGGGCATTCATGAGTCAGGAAGAGCTTGCTGACTAGAACAGTGTGTGTAAAGCTAAGGAGAGTTTGGACTCTTACCTGTCCCGGTAGGAGTCTACAGAACAAAAGGCAATTTGAGAGGGGCCTTCTTCTGCATCTTCATACCAAACATCAGTTGTAGGTCTTTGATTTCTTGGTGAATGCCTGTTGTTTTCAGAAACTGGCATGTGTACTGGAGTGCCTTGATAGTAATGTCTATTATTTTATGGTTTTGGTGGGTTTGTTTTGTTTGTTTGTTTGTTTTCCTGAGACAGTCTCACTATGTAGCTCTGGCTGTCCTGGAACTTAATATGTGGACCAGGCTGGCCTCAAACTTACAGAAATCCACCTGCCTCTACGTCATAGATGCTGGAATTTAAAGACATGTACTTCTACTACTCAGCCTTGGTAGTAATGTGTAAACATTGCACAGAGTCATTTACATTTGGAATCTAAAGTCCAATTCAGTGAAGTAGAAATTAGAATAAAGGTCACCAGAAGTTAGGGATGGAGTGTCTGGAACAAACAGATGCTGGTCCCAGGATAGAACGTTTGTTAGGAGAACTGAAATTTTGAGATGGCCCAGCAGGATGGCCAAAATATAAATTTAATGTATATTTCAGATTAGCCAAGAGAAAATTCCAAAACTCTCTTGACAAAAAGGGAGGTAATAACTATCTTTACTAACTTGATTTAGTAATTGCACAGTGTGTGCATGTCAACATTATGTCCTAGAAATAAATTATGTCTTGTCAACTAAAATAATATCAATATCAGATGCCTATGATGGGGAGGGGCAGTTGAAGAGTGGCAGCACCATTATCCTGCCTATTGGTCAGTACTCAAGAAGCTTTTAAGGAGTTTTAGTCAGATTTGCATTTTAGGTGCCATCCACTGTGGTAGGTGGAGTTGGGCAGGCCAAGGCAAGGAGTGGAGACATTGATTAGATGAGTATGTTGATGTATGTCTGAGCTGATGTTAGGAAGTAGGGACGGAATTAAGGAGAAACATTTGGTATAAAACAAACCCACCTGATATCAAGCATGGTCACCTTTGAGAGATGGCATTGAGGCAGATGACTTCCATTCCAGCTGGGAGCATTCATTGGCTCTCATGAATGAAACCGGAAATATAGGACAAAGAGTCTGTTAGAGGAGGAAGGATGTAAACAATTGCTGTCTTTACTACCTTCTTTGAGTGGAGGGCAGCTTCCAGGAATTCTTGAGAAAGAATGCATATGTATTTTTGTACCCAAAATATCATATCTAAAAATGTTTCTATTCTACATTCTTTTTTTTGTTTCCTGAGTGTGCAGCTGAGGATAGATTTCTTGGTTGGAAAACAACATCTTGAAAACATTGTTCTGTGACCCTGCAGCCAGTGTGTCTGTAGAAAAGCCCAAAGCCATCCTGTTGCTTTGTGACTTGTTGTTCCTTTCAGGAAGCTTCATTTTGTTCCCTGTGTAACGACATTTCACAAAAGGATCCCTTGTTATGGCCTGCTCTCATTCACTTTGGTAAACACCAGAAACTTGTATCTTTCTAGTTTGTACATTTTTTTCTTGAGTTATTTTACAGTTGACTTCATTTCCTCCACCCTCTTTCTTGGGTTCAGTACTTTGATATTATACCCATGTAAACTGGTTCTGATTTTTTTTCCACTTCTATCTCCTGTCTCTCTGTTTTTTGTCTTTCTGCTTTAAGAAATTTAAGTTTATGTTGGGTGGTAGTGGCTTATGCTTTTCATCCCAGCCTGATCTAGAGAGTAAGTTCCAGGACAGCCAAGGCTACACAAAGAGACCCTGCCTTAAAAAACAGAGGGGGGGGGAGGGAGAGAAGAGGGGAGAGAGAAAGAGAGAGAGAGAGAGAGAGAGAGAGAGAGAGAGCGCGCTTTATTTTCTAATTCTTATATTGATTGTAATTTCTGCTGTGTTTGTGTTGAGTGGGAGTATATGCATACGTGTGTAAGTTTTATGTGTATGGGTATTTGTGTGTGTGTGTATACACAGGTGTGTGAGTTTTATGTGTATGGGTATATTTGTGCTGTGTGTGTATACACACGTGTGTGAGTTTTATGTGTATGTGTGTGTGTGTGTATACACACGTGTGTAAGCTTATGTGTATGGGTATATGTGCAGGATCCATGTGTATGGGTATGTGTGTGTGTGTGCGTGTATACACACGTGTGTGAGTTTATGTGTATGGGTATTTGTGTGTGTGTATACACACGTGTGTGAGTTTATGTGTATGGGTATTTGTGTATGTGTAGGTCATCAACCTCAGGTACTCCCTCAGATGCTGTTTACCCTGGGTTTTTTAATTGTTGGTTTGATTGTTGGTTTTGAGACAAGAGTTTCTCACTAGCTTGGGATTCAGCACTGGGCTAGGCTGGCTGACCATCATCTCAGGGATCCACCTATCTGCCTCTTTAGCACTGGGATATCACCCAAGCTTTTTCACATGGGTTCTGCGAGTGGAAGTCAGATTCTCATGCTTGCCCAGCCATCATTTTTCTGAGATATCTCCCAGACCCCCACCGTTTTAATTTTTAAGAGCCGTTTTTTCACTCTGATGTCCCTTTAAAACAACAACAACAACAAATTTATTTTTATAGATTTGCAGGAAGGTGTTAAAATAGTCAGAGGTCTTGTGTGCCCTTCACTCATCTTTCCACAGTGTAGTATGCCATCAGAACTAGAGTATTAAAGCTTGTATGATTTGTGTATTGTTCTAGACTATCTCATCACATATGCATAGAGCTACAGTCACAATAAAGAACCTCATTACAATAGCTCTCTCATGGTACCCCTCCCAATCACACCCTTACTCTTACTGCCCTCATCCCTGGCGACCACAAATACGTTTTTCCATCTCTGTGTTGCCAGTTTAAGAATGCTATAGGAATGGAGTCATCCTGTGATGACATCTGTGAGGACCTTCTCAGATGGCTTTTTCTCTCTACTCGAGATAGCGTCCTTGAGACACCTCAGGGTGAGGCATGCAGTTTACTCCCTGGTTGTTGGCTAGTACTCTGTAGTGTGGATAGACTAGTTTGTTCACTCATTAACTCATCCAGTCAGTGTAAAACATTTTGATTGCTTTCAGTCTGGGACTATTAGAAATCAAGCTTTCAGCTTTTGTGCGGACATAAGTCTTCATTTCTGTAAGATAGATAGGTTCCCAGGAATGCAGTGGCTGAGTTGTATGGTAAGCGTATGTTTAGTTTTCATAGAAGATGATGTCTGATTTTTTTTCCAGAGACTGTACCTCTTTTTATTCCTATTAATAGTGTATGAGAATTTTAGATTTTGCAGAATGTTGGTAACATCTGATATTGTCCATGTAGATACATAGTGTTATCTCACTGTGGTGTTAAAGACAGTGTGTGTGTGTATGTGTGTGTGTGTGTGATGGTATGTATGTGGAGATAAGAAGACAACTGTGGGAGTTGGTTTTTCACCATGTATGTTGCCAGGTTTGGTGGTGAGTGCCTTTACCGACTGAGTCGTCTCTCCAAGCCTTATTACAGTTTTAATTTGTATTTCCCTAATGGACACAAAGACTGGCAATTTTTTCATGTGACTATCTGCCATCTAGATAACCTCTTCAGCAAAATGTCTTTTTGTCTTCCTTTTTTTTTTTTTTTTTTTTTTTTGAGATTGAGTCTCACCCTGGAGCTCACTGTAGTCCCCCAGCCTCAGCCTCTTGAGTGCTAGGATTAGAAGTCCGAACCTACACACTTGGCTTCCTGCTCGACTGCTTGAGCCTTTGGTTTCCTTTTTGTTGCCATTGTTGGTGAATGCATAAATACTGTTTATTTCGAACAACAGATAATAATTAGGATTTAAATTCCTTACCTTTACTTTGACTCTGTACTTCTTATGAATAACGTGTGCACCTCATCATCACTGTCTGTAATTGTCACTATCAAGTTTTATTTTTATTCTGCATTTTTATAAACAACGTAGGAAAACTTTCTACATCACTATCCTTATAATTTTTTCCAAAATTATCTTTTCCAAAACTTTCTCTCTATATACACTATACTGAAAATCTTATGCCAGCTGGCAGAGAGAGGTTTGTATTGTAATTTTGTTTTCCATAAATGCTATATTATACATATGGTGTTTTGACTTGCTTTTTTTCTCCACTTAACAATATGTCTTGAAGCTCTGGGTACCAGCTGATCCCAGTTCTGGTAAGGACTGCCACTGCCTGTAATGGCTACCTTCTTAGGGTGTCTTCACAGTGGGTGTGAGGAGAGAGATGTTCACTAGTGTCTCTTTCTAAAATGTTATTTTGTGTTTTTTAAAAGTTGACTTGTGAAGCCAGGCACAGTGGCACAGGCTTTTAATCCCAACACTAAGGAGGCACAGACAAGGAGAACTTCGTGAGTTTAAAGCCAGCCTGGTTTACATAGTGGATTTCAGGACAGCCAGGGATACATAGTGAGTCCCTTCTCAAAAAAATCAGACAACAAGAAAAGTTTATTCGTGGGTATAGGTGTGGTATATGCATGCACACGTGTTCATTCCCGTGCATGTTTGCTTGAAATTTGGCATTTGGTGTCTTCCTCTGCTGCTCTCCACTTTCTGTTTTGAGACAGGGTCTCACTGAGCCTGGGGTTCTTTGTTTGAGCTCAGCTGACTGGTCAGTGAGCTCCAGAAATCTGCTTATCTCCATCCTGTTGCCCAAGTCTCCTACCACTGGACTTGCAGGTACATACAAACCATTGTGCCTGGCTTTTTATGTGAGGGCTAGGGATTGGAACTCAGGTCCTCCTGCTTGCATAGCAAGCCCTTTACCAACTAAGCCCTTTCCCTGACCACTTGTGTCTTTTCATAAGGACACCAATACTATTCCCAGACTTCTTTTAACCCCCTGTTGTCCATTTATGTTTCTGAGTAAATTTTAAAGGGTGATGGAGATATTGAATTTTATTTTTTATTGAGAAGAGGCCCGCTGATGGTGAGCTACAGATGGTGACATTTACCAAGATGGGCAAAAGATAATTGTCTGGTACAGTGTCGCGTATGTGTGTGCAGGGTGCGGGTGATTTTGAGAAGCAGCTCCTAAGAGCTTTCATGAACCCTTACTCAACCACTCTGTTTATTTCTCATTATGGGGGATGCCTGAGGCAGCCGATTCTTTGGCCTTTTAAAAACTGCCTGGGCCTTCCCTGGCACTCCTTATCCTTCAGCTGATACGTGCCAGTGAAGTCTTTTCAGTTGTTGATCTCTAGTGATACAGGGCCTGTTTCTCTGCCAGCCACATAACTACCTATTCCCTAGGATTCTGCTTCCATAGTCACCAGCTTCTCTGTGGGTCTGAGCACATTAGTGCTCAGTCACCATCATGTCCCCCTCTTTCTGCATTCGGGGTTATTTATGTCCTTAAGATATTTCTTAATGCAGTTCTTACTGAGGTTTTGGGAGGGAGTGAAAGCCGATGTGTCTGTTGTGTCTGTTCTGGATTCCAGATCATCACCACCATCACCATCACCGTCACCATCACCATCATCCACAATGATCTTATTTCCTTGTATGTTTTCTGACGTGCTTACAAGAACGTGTGATAAGGTTGCCTTACTTAATCCTCCGTGCCACTGCCGTCATCAGCCAGAGTAGCTCCACAGACACTTCTGAATAAGTGAATATATGTCTGAAGCTGAAAGGAAAAGTTAAGGGTAAAATCCCACCATGTAGAGATTGTAAGTCTATAAAAGGAAATTCGGGTGTAAGTCTGATTCAGAGAGCGTCTATTGAGTGAGAAGGTGGAATCCTGAGAAACACAGTAATTAGGGGACTGACAAAGGAATGAGTCATGTATCAGTGGAACGTCAGGGGAGAGAGATTACTGAAGCCAGTGCAGTAGAAACAGGTGTGGGGGTGGTGGTGATGTTTTTAATATTCTCTCCTGTGGCATAGAAGGAGCAAGAAAGTTTCAGGAAAGGTATGCATTATGTTTGTTGAGTAGATTTTTGATATTAGTTAGCTGGCATGAGAGCCACAGTCGAATAGTGGGGACAGCAATCATTGCAGTAGGTGACAGTGAAGTCCAGAGAGTGGTGACTTTTGCCACTGTTAGACTTAAGAATCTTGGCAGAACATTACTCCTGAAATATGTTGATTTGTTACAAATAATGCCCTTAGTGGCTTGACAGAAACCCTTCTTTCATTATCTCTTCTGGCTCTGCTAGATGGTTCTCTCATGAAAAACTCATGTGATTTTGCAGGCAGCCTGAAGCTACAGTTTTTTCAAAACCTCCAATTATATGTATGTCCATCGATGCTGTCTGTTGGCTGGAGCTAATTACCTCTCACAGATGTTCTTTTTCATGTGGCCTGGACCTTTCCGTACTTGATGGCTGAGTTCTAAGAGCAAGTGCCCCAAGAGAGCCAGGTGGAGGCTGTACTGTCCTTTACTGGCATGTCACTTCCATCAGCATCCGAGGCTCACCAGGATCTGGTGATGAGGAAAGCAGTAGGTCTCGTCTCTCAGTCATCAAACTGTAAAATCAGTTTAAGGGGACCAGAAATTTTGACTCTGTTGTGAAAAATACAGTCTGCCGTGAGGAAAGTATCAGTGTACATGGAGTCTGGGGCCCCATGAGTAGTAACTACTGAGGAAGGTATCAGTGTACATGGAGTCTTGGGCCAAGATAACTGTTTGATATTAACATAACTGGATCAATTAAGACACCCATTTTTAAAAGTTTTTCTTTGAACTGGGCAGTGGTGGCACACGCCTTTAATCCCAGCACTTGGAAGGCAGAGGCAGGCGGGTTTCTGAGTTCCAGGACAGCCTAGTCTACACAGAGAAACCCTGTCTCGAAAAACAAAAAACAAAAAAAAAAACAAAAAAACAAAAACAAAACAAAACAAAAACCTGAAACTGTAACATTAAAAAATAAAAAGGTTTCTCTTTGAGCAAAACCTATTTTATGTGAGATTACCTAAGGACCAATACTCACTCTCCTCATCTGTGGACAAACATACAGGTAGGGAGATTCTGAATCAAATGTACAATGACTTAAAGAAAAATTGCACGTGTGCCAAGCAGCTATGAGTCCTCTGTTGAGAGATGGTGAATCGGAAAGCACCCGTGGTTCAGGCATCTGCTGCTGGTGGTTTGCCTTGTATTGTTGTCATTCGTCTTCAAGAAAGTCCCTCATGAACTTCTTATTAATCTTTCTTCTCCAGCATTCATATCTTCACAAAACCATGTGTTACTTTGCATCATCTGTGGCTATGCAAAACAGTGGTCTGCTAACGTACTGTTGTGATTGTACGACTCCCCTCTCAGAGTTTCCAGTCCGTCCCATTGTGGAAAAGAGCTGGTCATCACTCCTAGTCAACAGTCGGGCTCATCCATGTGGAGCGCCACTCTCAGGTCCAGTGTTAGAGCCCAGGGTTCCACATACTAATGGCTAGTGAGGTTCTGGAATCACATAACCCTTCGGAAATTTGGTGGAAACCCAGGACCCCAACATACACAGAATTTTTCACAGAGCTTCATGAGATTCATGGAAACTTACCATCGAGCTCCCGTGAAAACTCTGGCAGGAGTTCAGATTCACAGTGGCTAACAGTTAAATGCTTAGTCAGATGTCAAACAACATAGGACATGCTCACTAAATGAAAGGAGCAGTTGCTATTCTGCTGACTTCTAACTTTCTTTAGCAAATAGAACAATTTGTTTTTCAAACAGTCCCTTAAAATGGCTTTGCTGTTAGGATTTATTTCCACTTGGAATATGTTTTCCACCTCTCTTATTATCTAGTACCCTATTCATCTATGAAACCTGTTTGCTCAACCCAGTGTCTGAACACCCTTCTTCCAGATTTCTAAGAGGCTCAAGTGGTACTCTGCTCCTGTGGTACTGACATGAGCATGGGCCTTCATGTCTTGGTGTGTGTGTGCTTATGCATGTGCCTCTCTGTGTGTGTTGAGTTGGGGTGGGGCATCTTACAAAGTTGCCCTGGTTGGCTTAGAACTCATAGTCCTCCCACCTAACCCTCCAAAGGACCTGGGTTACAGGTCTGTACCATTGTGCTTGGCTTCGTTGTATTTGGTGGACATTTCCTTTGTTAGCACAGGTTTTATAACAGGTACTGAGAAAGGTACAAGGTTGGGCCCCTGTTCCAAGATGGACAATGATCAGGACACGTAGTCAAATGAACCTTTTCCTCTTGAGGTCGCTTTTGGTCATGGTGTTTATCACAGACACAGGACAGTGACTTAGACACTGCCTCTCTAGGGCTTTGCTCCTTGAAGGGCCTTTGATATATCTGGTTATTTCCAGTAAGCCTGTAGTGATTTATGACCATGAATTTTCTCAACTTCTTCCTCTCTTATAACAAACTTCAGGATGACTGCAGATCTTATATCTTTATTTTAAGTATGTATCAAAAGTTCCCCTTTCTTCCTAGGCTCTGGGCCTCTGCTCATTCACCTGTAAGCATCCTTAAGTCTTCCCTTTCTCCTCCCAAAACACATAAACAATGCCAAGCAGAGAGAGACAGAGTGAGCTCACCTTGGCAATTCTGGAGAGAAAATCAAAAAAGACCATCTGTCTACTTACTGCCCAACCCCTTCTCAGACATTTGACCTGTTGATTTTGTTCCTACCCGTGTTGCTTTTGCTACATCTGCTTCCATCAGGGCTCATCACAATGTCCTGGTTTGTAAATCCAGATTCACCTTTCTGTTCTGTTGCTTGACCTGGATTCCTGTTTGCCTGTTCTTTTGTGACCTCTTGTTGTTGGGTTTGACAACTTTGGTCTGTGTTGGTGTCTTGCTTCTTCCTATAAGTCTTCTGTAATTTGTGTAATCCACTTTCTTTGGCTTCTTCTGAGTCCCAGCCAAGGCTTCACTTCCCCACCTGAAGAAATTTCTTCTCAGTGTACACTGTTTCCTAGAGTGATATTGGCCAGTACCATGGCTTCATATGCTGCCCATAGTCAGATAATTCCCAAATTGTTTTGTAGCCTGTCTCTCCTAATCTCTGCATCCATATTGCCAGCTAGACACTTGCATTTTTGATAACCTACAAACTTCTCATGCTTACTGTCACATGTCACACATGGTGCTTTTGTATATATGCGTCTTTCACTGCCTTCTCTAGGGGTTAGGGTGCCCCTGCCCTCTTTTGTACAGTGGTCTGTGAGCAACCATGTTGACTTTACATTTTAAAGATGGGGAGATAGCACTAGGTAAACACTCTACCACAGAGCTACAACTCAGCTTCACATTTCAAAGATGTCTCGAAACGTCTTTTTAGGGCTTTCTATCCCTTAACATAAGTCTCTCAACTGGTGTTTGTGCCTCTTTTCTTGACTATGATCATATTCTCCATATCATGGGGATCAATCATCCCAAAGGTAAATAAGATCTCACACTCCTCCCTAAGCCTCCAGTGGCCTCCCATCATTTTCTTTTGGACTCCTCAAGTTCCACACTGTTGGCATCTGGGCTTGCTCTAATGTTGTGTTCTAGGATGTTAACCAGTGTCCCTTGTCTCTTCTAGGAAATGCTAGGGGTATACCCTACTACTCTGTTATGACAACCCAAAGAGTCTCCAGACATTTGGTGATAAATGTCCCTGGGCACAGAGCTGGTGAGATTGCATCTGTTGGAATCTACTGATTGACAGTATGAGATGCAAGTGCCTTAGATATTTTGGATAGAAGGCCCTTTGTGATGCCCCGCCCTGGCTTTCCAATGGCTTTTGTTCTCTCATGGCCCACAGTCCTCCGTGTCCTCCACTGACCACCAGATCCCTTGAGAAGTCACCTGCACATTGTTTTCATGCTCTTCTCTCTGTCAGGGTCTTAGAGTGCCCACTGCTATTTTTGACCCTTAACTAACCTCTATAACCCTCAGAATTTGGTTCAGCAAGTACCTTCTAGGAAGCAGTTCTTGATCCTTGGTCTGGTTGAGGGACTGGTCTCGAGTTCCCGTCCCCCTCTGCTCCCTCTCTTTGTTCATCACATTGACACCTATATATCGGGAGGGAGCAAGAGCTGATGGCCAGGCCTGTGTTTACCTGTGTCCCACATAGGGACCTACCTCTACTAGGCACTCAGTAATAGATGTCCATGGAATGAATTAGGCTCACTAAGTCTTTGTAGAAGGAACCAATAGTCTCCTTTGAAATACCATTTCTTCACAGTGCTTTCAGTCCCCACCATTCTAGCCTGAGTATGTCCTGGAAACAAAGCCAGTTGGTCAATAGGTCAAGAAGCTGCCATCCCCAAGGCAGGAATTTTCAGGAGGAAACTGTGCCTCTTTTTCAGAACCTACAGCACTCTGCTAGTGTAGCGTACAGAGCGTAATGTCGTCCTGGGTCCTCGAAAAGACTAAGAAAGTGAACTGAAATGAGAACTGGGAAAGAAACCTGACATTTTTCTCCGGCAGCATATGGATTTCTCATTAGTCCATGTAAGGGAAACCCGGGGGCGGGGAGGCCTCAGCAGCTGCAGCTGTCCACACTCCCTCCCCTCACCATTCTGCCGCCACCACACCTGGTCCCCAGAGGCACCCTCACTTCTCAGCTATTTTGGCTTAGGTACGGACAAATCTCCATGGTTCAGCAGAGACTAGCCTGGAATTTTTCAAAAGCAGCTTTGCTAGGAAACAAAACAAAAGTAAAAACAGGAAATAGGGTATAGAATGATAAAAATATAGACTAGGGGGGAACAGTCCCTCCACTTTAGATAAGTGAGGCAGTGTGTGTGTGTGTGTGTGTGTGTGTGTGTGTGTGTGTGTAGTGTTATTTTGCTGGATTAAGTTCACTATTTAATTTTTCATGATATTGTTTGTCTCTGGGAACTCTGCCTAAGTCTCTCTCCATGTTTGTATGCCGTTATTTCTCTTAAGAACCTTCTCCATCTTTGTCTAGGGAAGGCATTGTTGCTGACCTTCTAGGCAGCCATTACAGATCACAGTGAGAAACGAGTTTTCCACCATTTTTTTTCTGCGGGCAAGTCAGCTTAGTGCTTGCAAACACTAGGCAGAGGAGTCCTACTCAGTGTTCATAATAGAGGTTGTACTTGCCTAGTGTGAAATGAAAACCACAGACATATCATTGGCTTTTTAATAACGTGAAGGAGTACTGACCTTTTTACCCTGAGGGCTTCGTTGGTTTCTTTTCTTTTTACCTTTTAGGTAATTGCAATAGCAGATGGCGGAGCTGAGAATGTTATAGCATGGTGGCCTAGCATGTGAGGGGGTCTGGGTTCAATTCTGAGTGCTTTCAAAAAAAAAAAAAAAAAAAAAAAAAAAAAGCAGATGGTTTTATGTTTCATGTGGAGAAAAATAAATTTAATTAAAAATAAATATTATTAAAAAATGAAATAGCAAGTAGAAGTTGTGAGGATTTTATGTACTTACTTGGCAACATTTAAAATGGAGAGTTTTCTGAAGGTACCCCAATTTTGTTTTGTTTTTTAAGCTTTTAAAAATGACATTGTGTGTGTACACTCGTGTGTGCCCTGGCCACAGTGCTGAGGTCAGAGTACAACTTTCCGGTTGGTCCTCTCCTTCCACCATGTAGGTCCTAGGGATGGAATTCAGGCCATGGGATTGATAGTGAACATCTTTTCTAGTGCCCTCAGTTTTTAAAAAATTCCCTTGGGCTCTGAAATCCAAAACATTGGCCAAGAGGTATTGCGTGAGTCATAGGAGTAGACTAGGCAGTATTTCTGTGCTGTGTAGCTCATTGAGAAAGATATTCTGATGCCTGTGGGTTATTTCACAGTCCTCCCAACTGCATGTTTGCCCCTCCCTGTCTTCAAAGGGAAGTGATCCAGTCTTTGTAAGTTTGATGTTCTCTCCTTAGGAACTAGATAGTATGGTTCTGTCCCCAGACAAATGATCACTGACTGACTGTAGCAGTAATAGATGTACTTATGTATTAGGTCCCACAGACATGAGCATCTCATTGTCCCCATCTTCAAGAAAATCCTAGCTGAGGGGAAAGATTTAGTTTTAGAGGATAGGATGGGGTCTATATTTTGCCTGCCAGGGGAAGAGTGCCTGTTCCCATCCAGACAGCCTCACAGTGGACAAAGGTTTTGCCAAGGAAAAGCTGAGGAAAGGCACTTGGGCAGTTATCTGCCTAAACTGGAGACATCAGGGGAGATAGTCCCCAGGGATGTAACACGGGAACACACACGGAAGATGAAGATCAGACAGTACAGTTACCTATACAGTACACATGCTTTTCCCATCTCTAGACCAGAAACAGGCCAACACAAGAAAGCTCTTTATTCTGAGCTTGCCCTTCCTTAGTGGCTTTTGCATTCACCACAGGAATTTAATATGGGGGATTGTCTGCGCTTGGATTCACAGAGTTAACTACCAGAACACAGCATAACACAAGGCACATCTGATATAGACACCTCTGCTGACCATAAGCTCACCCGAGCCCAACGTGAGCCTCAGCTGCTACAGAACTGACATCTGTGGGGCTCCAGAGACCCTGCAGAGGGGACCCTGGCCTGCCAGCATCTGGAGCATCTGGATCCCGCCTGCCACACTCTAAAGAGCTGTGGACTAAACCTAGGAGAGTCCAGAGGAAAGGGCCCTGAAGCCATGTACAAAGAATGGCATTCAAAGAAGACAGCATAGCTACCTCATTGGGAGGCATCCTTTTTAAGGTTTTCTTTCTTTGCACACAGTACTCTGAGATTATTTTTGATAAAATGTGGAAATGTTTTGATAGAAACAAGGTAACTACCTCCACTGAAGGAAATGTCATTCTTAAGAGTCCTACCTGTAAGGACAGTGGCTCCTCTGAGCCTCACTCATCTTTAGAGTCAGAAATTTTAGCATGTATTCCTCTCACCCACCACGATCCTCATGTTAACCCCCTTCCTTGTCAACTTTCTTCTTTTGCAGTATCTGACCAGACGAATACCACAGAACCCAAGATATCAACATGTCAAATCAAGACTGGATACTGGTAAGTAAAAATCATAAACAGAATTAAAAAAAAAAAACCCTAGTAGCTATTGATAAACAGGAAGGTGCCCATCAAACTGGGATCAGCCATACTTGGAAGTGCCTCATTGCCTTGCCTGATGTCTTTGAAAGCTGCTTTTAGACTATCAGTGAACATTTTGCACTCACGTAAATTCAGTTGTTATTGCTTACTCCATTAGAAGTCATCTAAATCAAGAAAAGGAAATCCTAGGAGCTGAAACCATCGTTCAGTAAGTTACAGGGCTGGCCCTGAGTAAACAGCAGGAGGTCACACTCCATTTTGGAGTACCTTAAGTGTACTCCATCAATCTGACAGCGGCAGATTACACATGTGCATGTTTGTTCGGTCCAGTGTTTGCAGAGTGCTGACTGCATGTGTAAGTGTGGACTCTGGGAGATGGGAGGATGGCTGTGGCTTGTGGCTTTTGCAATTAGAGCCTCAAGACTCATGTGGAGTCCAACTGCCTTGAATAAGAAACGACAATACCAGCTGAGATTGAATTAGTGAAAGGCAGTTAGTTGTAAGAGAGCCGTCCTGATCATTTCCATGCTGTCTGCATCTCTCTGAGTTCTGCTGCTAATGCTGCCGAGATCCCAGTGGATTGGCAGTCTTGTGAGGGTTGGGTTGCTTGTTTCTTTTTCCTTCAGCCTTAGCCTCACAATTCAGAGTTTTCTGTATCTGAAGACACCTGATGGAGGTAAAGGAGAGCTGCCTCTGCTCACACGGCCTCCCCGTTTCTCCAGGCTCCTTGAAAACTCGCTGTCTTCATTCAGCACAGATACAAACATTTGCAGTGAATCAGATTTGCACATACTACTTTGAAACATTCTCGTGCCACACAGATATTATTCTTGCACATATCCTGTGTGAGGGGCAAGTAGAAATATCATTACTGTTTAAGAGAAGAAAATAGTAACTTGGATTTTGTGATTTGCTCAGTTCTATTTCTTGTACCACAATAAATAAAGTAAAAAATAAATAAATAAATAAATATTTAAGACCCCAGGTTTATTCCAGACATCTTGATTTATCTATACCTTCATAATTTTTTTTCATGGAAATCTAATAAGAATTTGTGCCACCCCCTTCTATCTCCTCAATTCAAGCCATAACCAAAATTTGACTTAATAATGGTATCTGAAATTAATTTTAATTTTTAATGCAGTACTTAACATCTGACTTTGTAGTGCATATTAAATGTTGAAACCCTTTTATATCCCGAGAGTTTTTAAATGCTTTTTGTTAATTAAGCTTTTTATGTTGAGATAATTGTGGATTCACATGTGCTTGTAAGAAATGAAATGGAAATTCCACACACCCTTTACCCAGTGTCTCTGAACCTGTTCTATTGCTATGGTAATGACAGCATCACTAGGTACAGCCTAGCGTGGAGCACTGCCATTCCCGCTGAGGCCACCATGCTCCCTTTAGGAGCTCTGCCCATGTGTCACTCCATCCCTCTGTGATCCTCACAACTGCAGATTTCCTGTCTCTCATTCTGTTGTTTTTTTAAAGTGCTACATCTATGGAGCTGCACAGAACATAGCATTCCACCCCTCTGTCTCTTTCCTTGCTGTCTTTACATGTGTATCTTTGAGGAGCAAACACAGAGCCTTAAACATGCTAGGCTATTGCTTTACCACAGAGCCACACCTGTCCAGACTGGATGGGCATTTTTCACTGGGCTAAACTTTCTGAAGCTTAGGTTTTGTTGTGTAATGGAAGCTTGTTTCTTTGTTACTGGCTGGTATTCCCTGGTATGGCTATACTTGATTTAATCACTTACTTGTTGAAGGACATTAACAGTTTCCTATTGGGGGATAAAGTTGGGTTTTCTGTTTTGTTTTGTTTTGTTTTGTTTTGTTTTGTTTTTAAAAAAAGAAGAAAGTGCTGTAGGCATTGATTTACAGATTTTTGTGTGAGTAAGTCTTAGTTTTTTTCTGGAATAAATGCCTAGAGGCACAGTTGCTGGGTCATATTGTAGTTTGGTTTGTCTCAATTTTCTCTTTTGTTTGTTATTTCTTGTTTTGAAACAGTCTCGAGTAGCTCAGATTGGCCTCGTATTCTTTTAGAATTCAGGCTGGCCTTGAATTCCTGATTTTCCTGTCTCTGCCTTCCAGTTTTAAGAAACTGTCAAACTGTTTCCCAAAGGGGCTACAGTGTTTTACATTCCCAGGAGCAGGAGATGAGGTATGACTGTCTCCATACCTCCACCTCCCCTTGGCATCTGACGTCACATTCTTTCTTTTACCCCTTCTGATGAGGCCCCTAGTAGCATAGCATCACCTTTCGCTTGCCCAGTAGCTTACAAGGAGTATCTTTGCACCCGCTTGCTTTCTGTCATCTTTGCTGAAATGCCGTGCTGACTGGATTACTTGCGTTTTTACCACTGGATTTTCAGTTTCTTATGTATTCTAAACACCCATCCTTTGTGAGTGACATGATTTGCAAGTTTCCTTTTTCCATCTATAACTTGTCCTTTCCTCTCCTGACGATCTTTGAAGAAATAAAGCTTTTCATCTTGATGAGGTCCATTTTTATCTGTTTTCTCTTAGTAATCAGAATCCCATCATCTACTTTAAGAACTTTTGGCCTAAACTACATTCCAGACACTTTTTTTTCTCCTGAAAGTCTTTAGGTTTTATGTTTAAGTTTGAAATACATTTTGAACGGCTTTTATGTAAAGTTGGCTGACTTAGATGGAGATTAGCTTTCTAATTTAGGGCTGTCCTCCTGCTCTGACACCTTCATCTTTGTCAGCAGTCAGGAGAATATTTATGTGGGTTTATTTCCTGGTCTCTGTTTTGTCCCTTTGATCTATATATGTAGCCTCTTGCCAATACCACAGTCTTGATGAATGTAGCCGCACAGTAAACTGGATACCTGGAGTGGGTTAGCCTCTTTATTCTCATTCTGTTCTTCTTTACAAAATTCTCTTAACTATTCCCTTGCCTTTCCATATACATTTTAGAATAATTTTATTTACATTTATAAAAGGGCTAATTTTTTTATAGGAATTATTTATCAGTTTGGAGAGAATTAACATTTTTAGCTATGCAGAGAACTATTGACTTGTTTTCTGTTTCTGTGCGTTTTCCAATTCTGACCATTGTATAGTATAGTGCATTCCAGGCTTACCCAGGCCCACAGCATAAGTCAGTTCTCCATTCCTTTTCATTGCCAAATAATGTCCTATTATATGGGTATTCCATACTTTTAGGACATGGTGTGTCTTAAGAGCATCAATATATGCAAGTTTTTGTGTACATGTGTTTCTAGTTCTCTTGTGTATATATTGAGGAGTTGAATTACTGGCCATATGATACTTCGTTTTTTCTGAAAACATGCCAAATTTTTCTAATCAAGCCATACCACTTTACCAGGCCGTCAGCCGTGTGGGAGGGGTATGTCCTCTCCATACCCTCACTAATGCTTTGCCCATCATCTTGGTTATAACCACCGGGATGACCATGCAGTATCTTACATGATTTTAACCTGTGTGCCCCTGATGACTAACGATGGGGAACGCCATTTTGTGTACTTACTGGTACTTGTATGTTTCCTATGGAGAGATGTCTACAGTCGGATGATTTGCTCATTTTTAAAGTGGTTATTTTTCCACATTGTAAGTTCTTTTGTTTATTCTGGATACTAGACTCTTAACAGAAATATGATTTTCAGATGTATATTCCTATGCTGTGGGTTGTCTGGGGTTTTTGTGGGACTTAACTAGAGGGGCAAATTACATCTACCCATCTTTCCTAGAAGCAAAAGTCTCTCAAGCTAGTTCTGTAATAGCTTTTGGAAGGGCCAAAGCATGCCTTATTGCTTCAGGCCCCCGAATATTTTATAGTCAGTGTGGGAGCAAAATCCTTTCCTGGCATTTGGTTTTGTGTGTTTCACATTTAGCCATCAATCAACTTTAGGGAGAGATCTTTAGTGTTTGCATTTTCAAGGTTTTTTGTGTGTAGAACTTGTGGGTTATATGCTAAGATGGACAGCCTGCCAGCCTTTGGGGGCTCTCAAGGGGTACAGTAGCCCTGAACACTTTATTTTGCCCAAAGGTTATCATTGCCATAGGTAAAAATGTTGAGGAGTCCTCCTTAAGAAAGCACTAAGGAGGACCTGAGAGCCCACACAGCAGGGAGAAGGTCTCACCTTGGTGCCTTTTTTAAGCTCTGCAGCCAGAGACTTGGAAATGGGCAGAATGAATGAGCAGTTCCCAGCTCTAGGCTAAGTAGATGAGCCTTTAATCCTTTCCTGTGGAATAGTGGTTAATTTAGAATCATTCATGCACACACAAAATCAAGAATTCTGTGGCAGTCTTGTCTTCTTGAAAGGCTGGTCCCTTCCTCTTAGAAGAGGCTCTTTTGTCTCTGTACTCCTGGCTCCACTTCTCACAGAAACCTGTACCCTGGTAGAGCTGTGGCTGACATCTCAGAATTACACTGAGCTTCCAGCATTTCCTTTGTTTCATAGGTGCCTAGGTGGATCTTTGCCTTTGCCGTCACCAGGCCAGACTGTGCCTGTGGCTGGCCTCTGAGTCTGGCGTCTAAGGCACCCCCATGGGCATTTGTCCTGTCCCTGCTCTGGGTTCTGAGCACTGTGTCTGGATTTGTGTTCTGCAGCCACAGGCTGCACTGAGGGTGTGTGTGCTCTAACCCAGCCCATTCTCCCTGCGCTCGGCTCTTCTTTCTTCGTATCAGTATCAGTATCATCCTCTCTGTGCTGTTTTTAATCTTAGACATGTCTGCAGCTCTCAGATCCTGCAGCCCTCCTCCACTGGTCTTCCGAACATGACTTCATCTTTGTGGATGTCACCTTCCTTTTGTTGCATCTGCACAAGGAATCATTTCCTTTTCTCTTCATTAGTCTTTACTTTTCCTGAATACTCGCTAATAGTTTTGATCTTAAGCACCCAAGCTCATTACAGGCTACATGCACTTCATTTTTATTTGGTATTTGATTTGTCTCTTACGTCAAAGGAAGGAATGTATGTGAAAGGCTTTTACAAACCAGAAAGCTGTAGACCCACATATAACTCATCTGGGCTAACAAAGGACCACTGTGCCTCTTTTCACGCTTCCTGCTCCTTCTGAGCCAAAAGAACTTCTCCATAGAGGAGGGAAATATTGAAGAAAAAATAAAGCCGTGGAGCTGTCTCTTAGCAACTGAATTCCTGCCTTATAAATCTTGCCCTCTCTAGATTACTGCTGCTCAGAATCATTGGCTTTTGTTACATGCTCAGTACAAATAACGTTATTAAATTATAGGAACACAATGGGGAAAAAAAAATCAAAGCAGTGAGTGACTCCGTGAATCGATTGCACTCTGTCTGTGCACAGGGATACTGATGGAGTTGTTTCTTTCTACTGATTCAAATTGGGGAACTTTTGTTAGATATCTTTCATTGCAACTTCAGTGGTAAACAAGGTGGAAGCTAAATATCACCTTAGGCATTTCTAGGCTGCTTGAGTCAATGGCTCATATGTGTACCCTGTAACATAATTGTGTATCAATCAAGTTATACATCATCATTTAAAGAAAACCAGAAAACCGGGTGTATGAAACACAAACCAAATCAGGATATGATCATTTACATTATAAAATAACTTACTCTAAGGACTTTTCAAACGGCAGAGTTTTATAGTATATTTCACCCAGCCAATGTTTTTTTTAGTGTCTCCCACACTAGAACACAGGAGTAAAGATTGTGACTGTGCTTGTGGATGTGCACAGATAAATAGCCTTGGGCTTTCTTTCTGTTGAAGAAGGTAGATAAGGCAGTCCAGTCAGTGATAAATGCCTTGTGAGCGCCAAGCTGCTTGCTGTAGGAGTGTGGGGAGGGGAAAGCTACTTCCTGCTGGATAAGCCAGTGTAGGGACATTAGAAAATGAAGGTTAGCCGAGCTCAAGGAAAGCCGTTAAAAACCTGTGCTGGCAAAGTAGGCAGGCTGCTGGCAGCACGCACACTAGAGCTCAGAGCCCTCTGTTCAGTGTGGGGCAGCGGGCAGCTGCTGAGCTTTGCTTTTCCTTTGTTTGGCTTTTTAATTAGTCTTATTTAGGAAAAGTTGGCAATAATACTTGATTTTTCAAAGTCTTAAAAGATTAGTTCTCTGATAGCTTTTCAGGCTCCTCTGGTATAAAAGGCATGTTTGTAAATAAATGACCTATGAAGTTCCTCCAGTTCCTGTAATTCTGTTGTGATTAGATGTAGTAAGACAAAGCGCTTACTTGACACACTCCTAGCAAACGGGTGATAAAGTGCCAGTGTTCTTACTTACAGGGGCCGGTTTACAGGGCTGGGGGCAGTCCTCCTGCCTAGTAGAGAACCCACCACTGTCTTTTCTCCTCCATACCTGGAGAGGAGTGAAAGGCTCTAAAGAAAAGAGCCTTCGTTACTTTGTTACTACCTCTTTTGGATTTGCTCATAATTTCCTCAGGTATTTGTAGAAATACAAGAGGTTTTTGATTTCCTGCCTTTTTCCTTCAGTAGGAAAAACAAATGATGGGGTTTTTTTTGGGGGGGGAAGCCCTTCTCCCGGTGGAGGTCTACTGGTGTAAGATACAGTGCTATGCAAACCTACAGGAAATGTTGATAGTGAAGAAATTAACTTTCAGGAACGGGCACATAGCTTAGTGGTAGAGCATTCTCTTAATACATATATAGCCGTGGGTTCAATTCCCAGCACTGCAGAATTTTAACACACACATACACACACACACACACACACACACACACACACACACAAATAAAGTTCAGATAGTTTGTTGATAGAAACAGTATTGGTTGTAATGCAGTATTTTATAAAAGATAAAATAAGTGAGGCTGGCTGTTGCTTTCCATTCCTTAGGGAGTTTGTAGCATCAGATGGTCCTGTGATCAAAGGAGGAACACTTCCTACAGGTTATAATGTCTTTAAAACCACAGGAGAACGGTGGCTGTTGTTTAGCATAGAGTCCTTGCCTTGCGCACAGGAAGCCTGGGGTTCAATCTTCACTACCAGTCACAATAGAACAGTAGAAGACCCAGGTGGTTCTCTGAACCAGACAAGAAGCCAGGAGGTTGGGAACACTAATCCTCGGATAATTGGTACGTTGCTGCTTTGCTGGGCAAATTGATGAGGCTTTTTTTTTTCCCTCCAAGCTTTCTTACTAGATTGCCTGAAGCTCCCCTAAACCTAAAGAAACTGCCACTTCAACCACACACAGCGTAGGAGACAGGAAGGGGCCTGTCACTAGGGTTCTTGTGTCAAGTGTTTTAAGGATAAGACTGTAAGATGCTGAACAGCAAACTAATTGGCTTTTTCTTCAGAGCCTCGTTGTGGACCGGCAAGTCCACGCTTGAGTTCAGAGCTGCAGTAGGAAGAGGGGTGGGGATCCAGGAAGAGTTGGTGGCTTCTGCTGTGGAATTCCCGGGTCAGCTCTCCGGTCAAAAGGCTTATTTTAGACATTTAAGAAGACATTGGCTCTTTCTTTCTCTCCCTTTGTATATCCTCCCCACAAAAGGAGGAAGAGAGCTTTGACCCAAGAAAGAAAAACCCAAAGCTCCTAACACAGATGCATTTGGTTTTTATCTGGTTCTTGGTAGCTTGGGAGGGTCGTCTGATGCATACTCAGTGTCTCTCTGGAGGCTTTTGGCCTCCTTAGCACCCAGCTGCCGCTGAGCCCCTAGAAGGACAGCATCTGAGTTTACGGGTACACTGCATTCTTACTATTGTGATAGAGACATTATCCTAAGATTAAAAACAGACCAAAATAATGATGATAGTAATTAAAAAATAAGCCTAAAATAGTGGATTTTTATTCTGTGATGAAACCATGGTAAATTTTCAATAACAAAGTAAGCATGGTATGATTTTAAAAATACATTTGGGGGCTTAAGGAAGGATTTTTTTTTCTCAGTTTCTGATCCAAACATGAAGAAAAATTCAGAATAGTGCTTTGCAATGTGAGTTTATGTCATTCATTGAAAGCATTACTTTGATCTGAAGTTAGGCTGAGTCTCACGGTTTAAAGAGGAGCAAAACTATAGAAATGAAAATTATTTTTTGAGTGTTTTTCATTTACCATATTTAGGTGCAAGATAGAACTTGCCATGTTAAATCAAATCAAATTGCAGCACACTCGGTTCAATAATAATAATAATAAGAGCCCTGGCTTAAAAGCTAGAATGTAATTCACTTGGAAACCAGAATGATTATGGACCAGTTTTAAAGCATGAACACGCTCCAAACCACCTTGGCTAGTGCTGAGTACTGTAGAACCAGGCTGTAGAACACGAGGGCTGGGCGTGCTCTGCAGCAGTGGGGACCTCGGCACACCAAGCCTATGATGAGCACTCGTGCCCAGACTGTGTGGGCTGGTTCAGGCTGCAGCATCAGCATGAATAGTGAAACACACAGTGGGGGAAGGGAAGGAGAAGCCACAGAGACAGAGTGGAGTGGAAAGAGTTGCCTGGGCAGCCACAGAGGCAGATTTGAGACATTCAAAGATGATTGCTTCTTTCTTCATCTTCCTCTGTACATCTAACTACAAAAGTCTATGGGGGATGGACGGAGGTCACACAAGGGGGTGCAGGCTATAAACAATCATCTGTATTGCCTGAGGACTTCATGGGTTCCCTTTCTCCAACTGCCACTACCAAACCTGAAGGGCTATTTTTAACACACGCGCGTGCACACACACACACACACACACACACACACACACACACACACACACGCACACACACACACTGACGGGGTGCTTACTCCCAGCCTGTTCCACAGGGGTTCTCATTTTCGAACAGTAAAGCTTACCTAACACTTGCCTTCTCTTTCTAGGTAGCAGCATGACCAAATACATTGAGAAGCTAGAAGAGATTAAAAAAAGTGAGTACCGCTCCTGACGACCTGGGAGAAACTATGGGACTGTACTCTCTATCAGCTGATATTTCCTGACCGTTGCAGTCTGGCCATGTGTGGCAGGCTGTGGGGGTCAGGTGAGCCTGGCAGACACCCCTGTAGCTAACCAACTTATGCCCTGAAGGGGATCTTAATGTTAGAACATGGAGACGGCTACAGCCCAAGCTTTTGGTCTTGTTGGACTGCAGTCTGTGTGGTCTTTTTGTCTGATGCCCAGTCTTCTTATTCAATCTATACCCATGACAGGTTAATAATAGAACTTTCTTCATAATGTTTTTATAAATATTCGTAGGTGAGTGTTCATGAAGACTAAGGCCTGAGGAAGCCAACCAGACCTTAGTGTTCTACATTGGCCATTCATTGCAGTCTATTTTCTTTTAATTAAAAACCATATTTCATGCATATCCCTTTTAGAAGCTAATCTTCTGCAGAGATGTCTGACTGGTCACTGAATGTATTGCCCTCACAGAGAATCGTCATTTTTCAATCTGTGCCCAAAATCAATCAATATAAAATGTACACGTTGGAGCCAGAATTAAAGAAGACATAAAACATGTGTTTTCTAAGATGGATCTGACTGGTGTGAAGCAGGAGAACCCAGAGCCAGGGTGTTTGGCCTGTAACAGGAAGAGGCTCTCTTACCTCAGTGCAGGCTCTCTTACCTCAGTGCAGGCTCTCTTACCTCAGTGCAGGCTCTCTTACCTCAATGCAGCACTTGGCTCTGCTAACACGCATCTTCTTGGGAGGGAAATTACAATTCTGAAAAACACCAGAACTTTTTTTTGATACAGCAGATAATTTTAATTTAAAAAAAATAATGTCCCACTTTAATTGCACAGTGTAGAAGATGCACAGCACATGCAGCCAGGGCCAGTTCTCTGCACTCTGTATTTCACTACACTCAGCAAGAAGACTAAGTTCTATAGAGATTTCAAAATACATAGTTAGTATATAATGTTTCAGGATCCTTCTTATTCATTTTACATGACGTCAGTTCTATGTCTTTATATGAGATGCATTAAATTTCTGAAAGAAAATCCTGTTTACTCACCGACGCTGCCCTGCCGTCGTCCTCGGCTCACGTGAGGCAGGCAGCACCCAGCTGGCCTGCTTCTGTTTGGGTTTGTGGCCTCCTTCAGCTCCCTTCCATCTGAGCTAGATGTGAGCTCACATGTCCGTACCAGGAATTTGTCCCATAAGAAATGTCCTGTTCCACTCAGATCAGCTAAACCTTGCTTTAAAACAATTTCTTAAGAGCACAATGTGGTTTTCAGAGTCTCCAAACTTTAAATGGAGGCTATGTCCTGCAAAGAACTACTCTTGGAATTGAATCCTTGAACATGCTCCCTCCTTCCTTCCTTAGAAGTCACGGGCTTCCTCTTGCCTCCCCGATGCTTTGTGCTCGTCCTGACAAAAACACTTTAGACTGTGCTTTGGCACCTGCAGTCCCCCCTCTTTTTCTGTGGCAAGTGTTCTCTTGTTTCCTGACATTCTAGCCCAGCTCTTTGCAGGCCTCACCTCAGATGCCACAGTGTCTGTGAAATCACAAACCTTGTTCTGTTACTCTCTTTGATTTGTCTTCCTCTGTGAGTTCGACTTCCTTTTCTTTGCTAGTAATGTGTTTTGACAGAACCTTGGAAATGCAGAATCTTTTGTACTCTGAACATTCTTTGAACTGTACTGAAGAAAGCGATGCTCTCTGCTATTGACCACTGACAAAGCCCATTCTTGGGGCCTGGTGGTTAGATGACACTAGTTGGACCCAGTGTGAAACATCCTAGATAGTCAGGTCTCTGTCCTTCCAGTAACTCGAGAGAGGGCAACTCAGCCCCTCAACTCACTACAGAAGCACAGCTCGCTTGTGTACCTGAGCTGTGGTAATCTGTGTCCTTCAGAGTCTGAGAGGAGCCCAAGCAGCAGAAACTCCGTTCTTAAAGCCGTGTTCTCTCTTAAGAGGACAGACTGACAGAGCTGCCCAAGCCTTCCTTTTTTATAAAATTGAAAACTCTGCACAAGGCTTTGACTTGATCTTGTATCTCCGAGTAACCATGTCAGACAGTCCCATTGACGGTTCTCCTCAGCCAGAACCAGGTATGTGATGCCCCAGCTGCAGGATGTGGTGGGCTCCCAGGGCTATACAGAAGACAGTCTACAGACTATGACAAAGCATGATACTTATCCACTATAATCTCTGCTTAGCTAGAAGGGATTTTAATATATATATATTTTATACTTTAGGTATTTCAAGCAATGTAATGATACCAAAAGAATACCAAAGGATACATGTCAAAATCTAAGGTCCTTGAAAGATATTGGCTCTCCCATTGTCTAATTTATTGCTATTTTGATTTTCAAAAATGGCTTTGGGTGGGTAGGTTGGTAGCAATTTGGAGGGAGTGTTGTAGCAACTCACTTGTTCTTTTGAAGACTCTACTCAGCCTGTTGAGATTTGCATCCAGGCACATTTATTAACTATTTTATCTAGCAGAAGCTGCTCTAAGAACTTTCTAGAAATAATAGTCTACTTGCCAAACTGCTCTCTTCAAGACATTTTAAAATAGAGAAGTTTTAGTTCCCTGCAAGAAGGAGCTATAATATATTTAACAGATGGTTAGTTTTAAGGTAGTATTATTTCCTGACTCTAATTATTAAAATATTTGGTAAATCAGGCTTAGATTACCCTCCAAAGCAACCATCCGGTTTGTGCTAAGTTTTGGGGGAATTCATGGAACTGATTAGTAACACCAAGTAAATAATCTTAAACACCTTTAATCCTTTCCTTTGTTGCTAGGAGTCTTGGTTTATGAGACATTCTGTGAAGGCCATGGCAATTATCCAGCTAACCTTTAGTAATTCTGAAATAATGAGGTGGTCTTTAAGGAGCCCTGGGCACCAGTGTAAAAACCATGAACGGGAAGTAAGGATAAAGGCGGGCAGAGTTCAACAGTGTGAGCTTTAAAATTAGCATCATTGTTAGAAGAATTTCAGGAAGCGAGCTTCTGGTGAAAATCTTCAGAGCAGACATTAGAAAAGTGAGATTGAGTTTTCATGTTCGATGAGATACGAAGATGTAGTTTTCTTTGTTTGGTTGAAGACAGGGTCTTGCTGTTAGTTTAGGTTGGTCCTGAACTCAGGATCCTCCTACCTCTGCCTCCCAGTTGCTGGAGTTACAGAATGTTCTACCATGTGTGGCTGATACAAAGAGCTGTTGATGGAACAGTAGATGTACCCTCACTTGAGTTATACTTCAAAACTGTAAAGATGATATGAGTAAATACAGATTGCTTAGATTGGTTTTGATTTGATTTGATTTTCGTTGTGGTAAAAACACAAAACATAATTTACCATCCAAATCATTTTTAAGTGGGCAGTTATTGAAAAAGTGTTGTGTGTTCTCATTGTTGTACAGCACACCTCTAGAACACACGCACACGCACACACGCACACACGCACACACTAGTGATATCTCAGGTTTCTGGCATAGTTTACAACCACAGGATAAGATGATTGCTCTCTTTGAAGTCAGAGTCAGAACGGCAGGGTATAAATGCCTGACCAGCTGTTTGGCCTGAGGCCACTCAGCTTCTCCTAGTCTCTGTCATCATTTGTAAAATGTAGCAGTTTATCCCTCACTTTGTTCTGCAGAGGATGTGAGGCAGCTCACAAGAATGCGTGCCACACAATGCGGCCATGGTGGAGACAGCTTAGAGGAAGGCTCCTCGGTCAGCCAAGGCACAGGAAGATGGAGAAAATACCACCTTTCCTCTTTTGAGGACACTGTGAAAACCAAATGATCTGTGTAAAAAGCACACTCATAACTTGAAAGTGATACCATATAACTTGATAACTAGAAAAAAATGTTAGCCCAAAGAGAGCAAAATGAACCCATATAAATGCATGTTGTATTTTGCTTTTTCAGATTATAGATACAAAAAAGATGAACTTTTCAAGAGACTAAAAGTTACCACTTTTGCCCAGCTGGTAAGTTGAGTAGTTTCCCTGTTGGAGTAAAGACTTTGTATTGCTCTGCGGGGCATTTCTAGTTATCTCTGGGGTCTTTTTCATGGAGTGGTTTCTGGCCTTCATATCTCACCATGACAGTCTGAATGGGTGTGTATGGAGGTGCTGTTCACAAAAGGACAGTGTGGCATTCCTCTCTTTAAAATAAATACATCTGCATCCTATTCTCAGTAACCAGATCTGTGGTTTAGGTTTTATTTTTACTTCACACACTTAAATTTAGAAACTAAAATCCTCAATTCTAGATTATTTTATTTTTAAAAACAAAACAAAAACAAAACAAAACAAAAAACCAAAGGCCCCCCTGTTCTGTCCCTGAGCCTCTTTCCAGACTGCTCTGCTGGGAGTGATTTCCTTACTTGAGGCAAAGCATTTTCTGAAAAAGCTTTTTTTTTTTTTTTCTGAAAAATAATGAACAGGGTGTCTCTACGACCTCCAACCAGGAGGTTTACCGATGTGACTCCAGTTGAATTTGGGGCCCTATGGACAGTGCTTTAAAAACAAATATTGTGCTGAGACATGTCCACAATTCATTTTATTTCTCAACTGTACAGGGAAATGTTGACACCATTTTGTGTTGTTATAAGTCAGTATCACATTTTCAAGAAATACTGTGTTGTGCTGAACCAGACTCTGTGACGAAGTGGCTGTGACTCTCAGCCACGTTTCTCATCCTAACTGATCCTTTTGGGCTTCTGTGTTGATACAGTAACATTTTTGTTTGTTTCTTTCTTTGTTTACTGTGCTGCTTGTGTTTAATGTTTTAAATGATTTTTCTTTTTGTTATTGTTTTTGTTATTTTGTTTTTTCTGGAACATTCATCTGTGGGATAATTACCATCCTAATGGTTAAGAGGCCTGAAATTCAATAAGATTTGCCAGTCAGGACACTGACAGCTTCTTAAAACAAGATGACTTTGATGTTTGGAGTTTCCCAGTCTTATGTAAAAGACAGAATCGCCTTTGTTTAAAATAAAAATATGCCCACATCTACACATTTCATTCTTTTCTATCAGGTCATTCAAGTTGCTTCCCTGTCGGATCAAACACTGGAAGTGACAGCTGAAGAGATCCAAAGGCTCGAAGGTAATGGGAATGAAGGACGTAGGAAAGGAACAGACTGACTACTGACAGAAGTGCTCACCCTGTACACTTACTATTGTGTTCATAGGGACTTGGGTCACTGATACGTCCGTTTGCAGTTAGTTACTCTCAGAGAAATGCTGTCTAGTGCCCTAATTATTCTCATTTCTTAAAAAAAAAAAATGTTTTCTGACACACAGTTTTACTGTTTTAGATGTTTAAATATATACTTTTTTCCAGCAAATATTTTTAATGTCTTCTGCATACACACAGGTTACAGAATTCGGGTGGTAAACAACTAAAAAGCTGAGCAAACATCTCTGCTTCCATGAGATTTGTAGCTGTTGTGTGCACACACAACTGTATACATGTGCCAGGGAAAATGACAAATGCTACAAAATTACCCAAAATGGCAGGGTTCATTGGAGGAAGGCAGTGGTCATTTGTTAAGTGTGCATCACTGGGTACTTTGTGTGAATTTTATTGTTTAATTCTCTCAGAAACTATCAGGAAGGTGCATCTCCTAGCTGGGAAGTCCAAGCATCAGAAGCTAAGCCCTGGGTGGTGTATCTGGTGAGTGGGCTGAGGACACGAATCTAAACAGCTCTAGAAGTAACTTTTTCATTGTATCACCAAGGGATTCTTCAGAATTCCTTTGAAAATATGTGAGATGCCGTGGGAGTTCTCAGGAAGGATGTTTACCAGTTAGACAGAAACAGGCTTCCTGGAGGCATCTGAGGGGTGCAAGTTATGGGGGGTTAGCAGCCTGAGCAAGGCTTGGACATGAAAGGATGTCGCGTATGCCGGGAATCTGGTAATCCAGGCTGGCTCTGGTCTTCAGGGACGGGTAGATATTGGGTGCGAGATAAGGCCAGGAAGATAAGCAGGCTCCAGATTTCCTTGCTTAAATACCAACTGGAAAATAAAACCCTTCTAGTTGTATACTCATGAAAGAAATACACAGACTTCGGGTCTTGATTTTATCCTGAAGTACCCTGCAATCAATGTGTGCCTGTTTACTGAAGAGGAATGCGTTTGTTAAGGTTGATGTAGGTCAGGAATTTAACTTCTGATTTCAAGACAAGGTTCTCAGGAAGTCTGAACACTGGTTTTGTGCAACTCAACTGCCATTGCACTAGGCTGTTTTTTGTTAGGGAGGATAAAGAGACTCTGAACATGACGGGAATTTATCTTTGACAGATGCCTCTCACCCAGCAGAGGAATAAGGGCCCATTGTAATGGAGATAATTGCATCTCTTCATACAGGCACTCCCAATTTTAACCGAGTTATATAAGCACCTAGATTTGGCCTTTAATTCATTGTTGAGATTGCTGCACCAGAACATATGGGCACATGCAATTTTCTCTTCTGAGATAAATTTGCAGAGCAAAATAGGCTCTTGTAAAGTCGGATGCCATAATGTGTGAGTAATATTAGTGTTTCTCTAGTGCTCTACTAGATAATAACGCAGTCAGAAGTGCCTGGAGAACAGACTGTACCTGTATATGTGTTGGTTACCTCTGAAGAATGCAAACCTCTCTTTTTACAATGCTAATGCTTTTTCCTGACTTAAAAAATATATTTCAAGACAGCAAAAATATATCCAGAAGAAATCTGATGATGATAAATAATACTCGGTGTTGATGATTAGGTCCCACCTCCTGCGTCCCCCACCCACCCCGATCAATGTGTGCCCTCTGCACATAACGTAGCTCCGCTTTGCACGGCCTTAACATTTTTTTCATTCAGATTTTCCATATCATTAAACAGACTTCAAAAACAGGATTGTAAAAGTTGTGTTCTTGTCTATATCTATCCTTGGGACTTAATTTAATTGTTCTACTGTAGGGTGTACCAGGATTTTTTCTGATTTGTCACTTTGATGACAGAGTGCCACACTGTCTATGTGTAAACAGGCATGTAAGTCTCATTGTTCCCTGAAAATGAATCGCTGCAGATGGCTGGAGGTAACCACTCCCTCACCATCCCCAGTGTGGTTGTGACCCTGCACACATTCCTGTCAGGAGTGAACGGGAACGCCTTGCCACTAACATGGAATAATCATCCCTGAGAAACTACTCTCTCCTGCACTGGATAAAAGTGTAGCTAATTGTATTCGTTTCTTTGGTAGTCAAATGGAGCTGTTTGTATATGTGTGTATGTGCCACGCACATTCATTTACTGGACCTCTCTTTTAAAAATATTTTTATACGTTGTTTTCTATTTTATTTTTCTGAAACAATGCTCATCTCTTTATCTTATTGATTTGTGAGCACTCTCAATAATTAATGTCTTTGATACAACAGCAACCAATATAGTGCTGCAGATGACGTGAAAAATCTTTGGATTATTTGCAACAGTCCCCACTGAGAGCAGTGTTAAGGATAAAACTCCATTCTGACAGTGAGTCAGGAACACGCACAAGAGGCGCCTCTTTACTGAAGTCTTCTCTGAGACCAGAGTAAAACTATACCTGAGACTAAGGAGCCTAGAAGGTCTGAAGAGATACTTCCGGTCGCCGTAATTGAATTTCCACAGGAATGTTTCACTGCTGTAGTCACTGTGAGGTCCTCCTTGTGCTTTCTAATCAGTGCACAGAAAGGGTGCTCTGTGTAGTGAGTTCAGCCATAGCCTCAGGGCTGTTGGGCCAGTGTCGAGGCATATTTTCATATACAAATTAAATTTTAGTCTTCTTCAATAGTTATATCTCTTCTATTTCTTCTTTCACTGTTTTTATTAGAACAGAAAATTCCCAAATGTTGTGGCCTCATTTTCCATCTACATTCTTAAAGATTATTGAAGACCCAGAGACTTTTGGTGTATGTAAACTGTATCTGTTCAAATTTAGTATAGAAAATTTTAACCTGAGAACTTAACCAATATTCATTACTGCAGATAAAAGTATCAATCCTAACCCCCATCACAAATAAAAAGTGTGTGTGTGTGTGTGTGTGTGTGTGTGTGTGTGTGTGTGTGTGTTTTACTGGGTATCAGACCCATGGCTATGTAAACACATGCTCTTCCACTGAGTTGTATCCCCAACCCATAAAAACATACTTTTATATTGAAAAAAGTCATTAATTTCCAACCCAGAATTTTACCAAGTGGCTTAAAGTATTTTGTAAATTTCTTTTATGTCTGTTTTAGCAGACAACAGCTGATTCTGATATCTGGTTTTGCCTTTAGTTGGTGCAATGTGCTGTTTGGGTTGAAGTCTGTCAGGAAAATCTGGCTCCCACAGACCTGTAGTTGGTCTGGAGACAGTATTTTCCGAGCCCTTTCAGTCAGTTTATGTTTTCTTCAGTACTACACTAAAGCTTGTGAACTGGTTCATCCTCCTTCCCTTCCTCCCTCCCTCTTTCCCTCTGCGGCCCTCTTCCTTCCTCTCCTCTACCTTCGCTTCCTTCTCTCTTCCTTCCTCTCTTTCCACCCTTTCCTTCCACCCTAGCTTCAACCCCAACCTCCTGCTGGAGCACTGGCATGCACCAGCTCAGCCAGTTGTTTCCTAAGGGGCCACTATAGTATGGCTTCCAACCTCTTACCCATGAACCTTTATGCCCTGGTATATCCTTAGGTCTGTCTCAGGGTTTCAGTACTTTTTCTGACTGTGTGTGGTTTCCTATCTGCTCATCTGTCAGCTGTCATTTTACTGAGTTATGAAAATCAGAAATGTGTCACTACAGGGGTCAGGGGGACCCTTCATAGTTTACCTCTGGATGCCAAAAATGGATCCCAAAATTCTGGGCTTTGTTCAAAAGTTAGCCACTGACAAGAAATACCATTAACTGTTTTCTTTAAGAGAATGTTCACTCAATTCATCTATGAGACATTGTCTCCAAAATAGACAAGTCTAAAGACCCAGATTTTCTTACAAAAAAAAAAAGATGCCTACAGCAAAACAGTTGGCTTAGCCACAGCTTTCTATACTAACCCCTAACATTGCTATAGTATAGAAAACTACCATTTCGTCACACAGAATGTTCCAAAGGCATATACCTACTTCAGAGACAGGATTCTCTCCTTTTTTATGAACCAGGGTCTTGGCTGGCCTGGGACTCACTGTGTACCATGACTGGTTTCAAACTTATATCAGTCCTCCTGTCTCAGCTTCTGAAATGCTAAGACTACAGCTGTGAGCCACCACACCCATTCAAGATTTAATGAAAATTATTAATCACTGTTTATGAGGGACACTTTTTAATATGACTGCCAAATTTATTTACTGTAAGAGCTCGTGCAACAGGGAAAAATATGACTGCTAATAAATGTGGTGCCTGCCACTTCCCCAGCGCTCACCGAGTGCTAGGCTTTCCACACTGTCCTCTTTGTACCATTAGAGCAAATATAAATACAGTTAAAAAATGATGGATTGTAAATTTAGCTCAATTGGTAGAGCCCTTGCTTAGCAAGTTCAGGGCACCAGGTTCTGTCCTCAGCTGGGGTGGGGGTGGGGCACATAACATCTTAAATTTTTTTCACTTGTAGACAGCATGAAAGGGCCATGGGGAACTCCTGGGGTTTACTTCACTGTATTTTGAGAGGTCCTTTTGTTACAACTTTTAGAATAACTTTGTGATAGTGATATGATTTTTTTTAACTTTGTATCAGTGGAAATATTTAATAAGTTACTTCAAATTTTGAGCTTCCATTTGACTACATTTTAATTTTTAAAACTCTACATTAATTTGTGGTGTGAGTGGGTGAACACACAGAACCATGTGCATGCGGAGGTCAGAGAGTAACTCTTGGGAACTGCTTCTCTCCTTTGACTGTGTGGATTCCTGGGCTAAAACTCGTCGTCAGGCTCGAAGGCAAGCACCTTTGCCCACTGAGCCATCTCACCACCCTGAGTATTTCTTCATTGCAAATTCTAGACAATGATTCTGCAACTTCAGAGGCTGATGCTGAAATCGCTGCCAAGACCAATGGGAAAGGGAGCCCTGGGGGACAGTCACCCAGCCCTGTCCAGTTCATCAACAGCACAGGAGCAGGGGACTGCAGCCGCTCCACTCTGCAGAGGTACTTGTGTTGGGTTTGTGCATTCACTGCGGTGTTCTCCTAACCCATCTCAGTGATTCTTACCTTCAGCAGAGCTGGCAGCAGTGACATCCCACATCTTCCTCCCAGTCCTTGACATTCTTTCTATTTAAATGCTACCTGAGCCCTTTTCACTTTGTACTGAGTTCACGTGGAAGCGGATTAATAGGCACGGATTGTCTCTTCTTGGTTTCTGTCTCCTCAGCCCTTCTGCGTGTGGGCTAACTAGGGTCTAACTTTTTCGGGTTCTGAGTTTCTGTTCTGAGTATGAGTTTTTTCCTCTACTGAAGCTCATAGTATCCTGTCTAGAATAAGAAAGACAGAGTGCCACAGAGTGCCCTGGGACAGCTACAGAGGAAACTGATGGCAGCCACTGGCATTTATGCTAAAACTGCACATGGCTCATCCTTTTTATTTACAAGAACCTTATTCCGTGTGTTACTTCTCACCAATATTAACTGTTGGTTATAAGGACGTGCTGGTTTTCAACACACAATATAGCTCAAAACTATCTCCTGACCTCTGAGGACTTATACAAACACATGGTACACATTCTCTCTTTTCTCTTCTCTCTCTCTCTCTCTCTCTCTCTCTCTCTCTCTCTGTCGGCCTCTCAATATTAAAAAAGAAGAGATATAAGCCAACAGTGTGTCCACCAAGAGTGCAGGTTCTTTATCAAGTCAGTCCTCTTTCCCTTTGCATTACTGAAATGTGGACTGTGTAGTGTGGTGTCACGGTGTTTATTGGATTTAAATGCAGACAGTGAAGTCCTGTGATGGAGAGGAGCCAGGCAACACACGGCTCCTGGTTCAGCAGTGCCTTAGATGTCCAAGAACAATACCGTCTTCATACTTCCTTACAGTCAATTGCTACTTACCATTTTGTTCACAATCCCTGGTCTTCTTAGTCCTCTGATGTTCTTGCTACATTTTCTCTATGACATTAAGATGGCCGCTCATGTTTAATGACCTTAGAAACAGAGCTGTCAGCGATGAGCTCCCTTATTTTAGTCCCAGCTCTTCCCCTGCCTCATTATATGAATGCCACTAACTCTAAAAGCCTCTTCAGGCTCACCATCATCCTGTGTAAATTGGAAGTAAGTGCAGATAACTATTGGAAATAAGGTTGTTTCCACACTGGATAGGTCGTTGTGTAAGGACAGTCACTCGTCACTTAATGATGGGACATTCTGAGAAATGTGTCATTAGGTGATTTTTTTTCCCCATGATGGAGCATCAGAGAGTGTACTTAACTAACTAAAATGGCTCCCATATCACAGCATATCATCTTATGGGAGTGCCACGTTTGACTGGATTGTGTTTGTGTGGTCCAAAACTGTACTCGAAACATAGAAAACATTGTTGATACTTTATATCGGCTTTAACAAACATAGAAGTCATTTGCATGTCTCTTGTCCTGCAAACCTTATTCTCTGCCCATTTACTCTGCCTTTGTACCCCTTCCATCCTGTTGAATTGTCCTCTCTTTCTTTCTCTAAATGTCACCTTTGTTGCCGAAGGCAGCACGTGCCCTATACTTTCTACTCCTCCATCCTACAGAGACTTGGCTTCATTCTCCGAGTGAGGATAATATTAGATACATAGTAGCCCCGACTTGGGGCCCAGTAGTAGAATAGCATCTACACAGTCCTGCCTCCTAGCAGACCTGAGGCACTCTGCCCAGTTACATTTTCTTTGGGGTGCCCTTTGAGAAGACGAAGATGAGGATCCCTCGTCTCTCTATTCTGAAGACATGCATTTGACCTTTTAACCTCTGACCCCTGACTCCTTTCTGGTCAACTATTTTTTTTTCTGCTTACAGCGTCATCAGTGGCGTTGGGGAACTGGATGTAGACAAAGGGCTCGTAAAGAAAGAAGAGCCCAGTGGCAAAGACAAGCCTTATCCGGACTGTCCCTTCCTGCTGCTGGACGTGCGGGACAGAGACTCTTATCAGCAGTGTCACGTTGTCGGGGGTAAGAGAGGGGCCGAGTCCCAGAAGCAGAGCTCAGCCTTCTTCCAGGAAGTGTAATGCTAGCATGGATCAGCAGTCAGAGAAACCCTTGGAGTGAGCACCACAGTGACCTCTAAGAGAGGCTGACTGAGCTCTCCCATGCCTCAGAGCCCAGGGCACAGTGCAGTGAACAGAGCCATCTGGCTTCCTCTGTTCATCGAGCCCTTTTTCTTTTATTTCTCTCATGAAATATTCAGGTATATTTTGGTTTATGGCTCATGAACTTTGGAAGTGTATTTACCTCTTAGACCGTAAGCCAGCTTGGAAGTGGGGTCAGATTGTAAGAGTGCTCTCGGCTTTCTGATTGTGTTCTTCTCTTTGTAGCTTACAGTTACCCCATCGCAACTCTATCCAGGACAATGAACCCCTATTCAAATGACATTCTTGAATACGTATCCTTTGATATATTTTAAGGAGTTGGATGTTATCAGGATTTTAAGACTCAAATTTAACCATGAGCCAGGTTCTTAGTGTGAAAACTACAAGGGACCTTTGACACTGGCCAGGTTAGCATCTTTTAGATTTTGGATTCCTAGGAGCTGCTGAGCACCCAGCTGTTCAGACAGGTCCTTTGAAATCATGCTTCACTGTACCAGCTGAGCGTGTATAATCTGTTGAGAACCCTGACACTGTGGTTCCTCTGGAAAACTTGCCCAAATTGAACTTAAGAAGTAAAAGTTTTCCTATTTTCTTTTAAACTTTTTAAATTTTTTCACTCATTAAAAATCATACAAGTAGAAAGAATACTGAAGAAAGTGTTAAAAAAAAAAAAAAAAGAAAAGAAAAGAAAACTGTCCTGTTACCAGACTATTGAATGTCAGCTGTTACCACCACACTGAGATATTTTGTTCTGACTAGTCACTATATGTGTGTGTATGGTTTGTCTTACAAAATTGAAGTCACTCATGTCTGTGATTTCCCCGTGCTATTGTAAGCTGTTTGGAAGCCCCAGTTTTGACAGTATGTAATGTCTCTTCGTCAGAGTTACTTCCAGAACAGCCTCTTTATTTTGGACATTCAGCTGGATCTGTTGTACTGTGGTAAGAAGGAAGCCTCCGGTGGTCTGTTTGACAAAGAAACTTAAAATGGAGGCTGTGACTTGTCCTTTCCAGCATTCTAAAGGTAAAAGAATAAGACGGTGTCAAGTACGCACCTCACGCTGTCAGGACTTAGGTCACGGTAGCTCCAAAAGCGGAACAGCCATGTCTCGAGTGTGGTTTCTGTGACAAAGAAACCATGGTAAGAATGAGGCCTGCTGTTCCCTGCACTCTGCAGGATGAACCTTGGCTGGCTGCTCGGGGCTTGTTGTCTAGAAGCGTTAGCTCTGTGCTTAGAACCTTAACTCACCTCACAGAAAAATGCTCATGGCAAGATCATCATTCTGTATGACGACGACGAGAGGCTGGCCAGCCAGGCAGCCACCACCATGTGTGAGCGCGGGTTTGAGAACCTCTTCATGCTTTCCGGGGGTGAGCAAAGCCACAGTCTGCCCTACAGGCTGGGTCTCTTCCCTCAGCTGCCTGCAGACCTCCTCCATTGCTCGGTGCCAGGACCTGAGTGCTAGGCAAAGAGAGAAAGCTTTGCTCTCTGAGGGAACCGGGAGTCAAGTGAAGTGTCCTCTGACTCTGTCAGCACGTTGGGTGGGTTTTGTTTTGCAGAGAAATGGGAAGTTCATTTTTTTACTGTAGGTTTCATTGATTTGAGGCTTTTATGGTTTTTGAGAAAGGATCTTGCCACATAGCCCAGGCTGGCCTCAAACTCTTAATCTTCCTGCATCAGCGTCCTGACTGCTAGGATTAAGGCAGGCACATGTTTTTAACTTCTAAGATAACAGCATCACTGCGGGGTTCCATGAAAATGGTAAAAACGCGAACAAACAATTTCCTATGGAATTCTCAGCTGAATTCCATTTCTAGTTTGTTTGTTGACACAGCAGTAAAGGATGATTTCAAACCTCTAACCTGGTGGTGAAGGGCTAGCAGACACACAGCACAGGCCTCCTTCAGCTTTGCTGGGGCCTTGCTATGTTAATCCTGCTTTTCCTGATGTTCTCCTATGATAGGTCTGAAAGTCTTAGCTCAGAAGTTCCCAGAAGGACTGGTCACTGGCTCCCTGCCAGCCTCTTGCCAGCAGGCCCTCCCTTTTGGTTCTGTCCGGAAACGCCCCAGCCCCAAAATGCCAGCCCTGCCAGCTGAGAACAAGTGGAGATTTACCCCAGAAGACTTAAAAAAGATAGAATGTTACCTGGAAGCGGACCAGGGACCAGCAGACAACCCTAGTAAGAGACTCTGACCTTTGTCTTGTAGAACTGAGCTGTGCTCCTTTGAATATCCCTTGTCATGTGAAAAGTAGCTTTCTGTCCCTGTTCTTAAAGTGCTTGGGGCTCTGTGCTTCACCCAGATACTGGGAGAGGGGTGGCACTGGAGACAAGGATTGGGTGCTGAGAACAAACTTGGAGAGCATGCATCTTAGGTAGAGAGGACTGTCAAGGTATCCCCTCCCTTCTCTGGGTTTGCTTAAAGCCCTGCCCAGAGCCTCTGCTTTGTCTCCCTACCTTTGCCTTCTGCCTCCTCTTCTCCTCTCTCCTCAGTCACCCCTCAAGAAAGGGATGAGAGACCAGATTTGTTGAGGATACAAAGGGGAAAAAGATAGAACTATGGGCTTCTCTCCTCCATCCCCACCCTTTCCCCTAAGATCCAGTTGGTCTTGGGATCAGCAGTAGATAACAGAAGATGCTGCAGAGGGCTTTGTTAGCATAACAGTGGCCACAGACTAGGTATTATTAGCTTACAAGTGTTCTTGGCTGATCTTCCCTGGAAACCCTTCTTGTGGCCCGCTCCCTCTCTCTCTTGCTCCTTTCAGGCCGACTGAACCAGAATAACTCTGCTGGAAAAGACTCGAAGGTACCTGCTGGCCGCAGTGGCCAGAACCTGCCCACCAGCTGTCCTGCCAGCCACTCGAACCCCCGCACACTCAACAGTGGTCACCTGCAAGGCAAACCCTGGAAGTGAAGGCCTGTGTTGTTTAGTCAAATAAATGTCCCCTCCTTTTGTAACCCCCAGCACTCCCAACTTGGTCCTTTTCAGAGCTGCTGTAGAGAAACAGCCATGCTACAGGGGCTGGACCAGGCCCACTTCTTCCTGTCTGCAGCTCCCCTCCCTTCACTCAGGAAGGATTTTGACAGATGACCACAAAACCCAGAGGCTTGACAGGCTCTAGTTGCCCTCCCTATTGTTTACAGAAGACGCATGTCTTTTGAAATTGAATAGGAAAAAAGAAAGATACTTTCTTTTAAATAAGGTCCAGCCTGTTTGGTCTATAACCAGTGTTGTCCTGTAAATAATTCAGTCACATCTGCTGGTGTGTTCTTCCCAGGCAGCTTTTCTCATTTACTGTTGGTTCATGAAAGATTCTTCAGGTGGGCCTGGCATTGGCCACTGTCCCCAGGGGTGACAGTGAATTCTTGGTTCCTGCAGCCCACAGGCCCCACACTGGGCCAGGTGGCTGACTGAGTCTTAGCTCTCTCTGCATGCTGCAGCCTCCACTGGACATTTGAAGCTGAGGGCTGGTCTGTGAGCATGGGTCCATCTTACTGGTTTAGCAGAGAAGCTCTGTGCAAAATGATCTCCTCCTTAAATGGTTTCCTGGGACCAGAAAGGGTGTATGCTCAGTTGTTCTCACCAGAAAGAGGACCCCAGCATCCTACAGGTACTATGCTGAGAGCCCTGGAAGGCCACCACAGCTGTCCCCGTCATTATGAGCCTTATATCAAGTAAAATTTCCCATTGCCTGATGTGAGTCCAGCTGTGTTAGATGGATGGAAATCACAGTCAGCTTCACTTAGACAAGGGGACACACAGGTGAGGGGGACTCATGAGTCCTTTGTCAGGGCTGACAACCCCTTGCTTAAAAATACAGTATTAGTCTAATTGAGTAATTAGTGCAATTTCCTGCTTGCTTTTCATTCTCACGACTGAGCTGTGATTAGGAAGCTGTGATTATAGATTCTGGTTTTGGCCGGAATTCTGAATTGGCATTGATTGAATTGCTAGATGACTGACATCCATTCTATTTAATTGGGGGACAAAAGACCTCAGGTAAGGATGAGGCACATGAAGTCATAGGGAAGGACGAGCCTTGTTAATTTTTATGGTCTGTGATCGTAGCTGTGATAAGGGACTAAAGAATAAATTGTGCTCTTTGTCATGGCAACCAGCTTCTGAAAAGCCAGCTGAAAATTGCCTATCCTTAGGTGGTTACTGCTGCTGGGTAAGATTTGCCTTAACAGTACTATTTTCTCACCACTTTAAATCAAAAAAAAAAGGAAGAGGCCCACAGTATTTCTAGCACGGAGGCCGTGTTTGTAAGAGAAGTAAACGTAATAAATATCTCATGGAGACATATGGAAAAATAACTCAGTCAGCCCAGCTCTGCTCAGAATGTGTTTATTCTTCTCTACTTGATTTCCAAAGTACAACATTTTCCAATGCTTTAGAAATCAAACAAACCAGGGACATTGTTCAGATGTCAGGCCATGCCCAAATTTCCACAGGATTCAAGAATCGTGTATAACATTCAGCCAACGTACACATAGCTTTAATGAGGAGCCTGTCGTGTTTCCCCATAAATTTATTGCCTGAGAACTTGGTTCAGCCTTTTGCTAATGCCAAAATGTACTGGCTTTTTATTTTCTTTATGGCATAGATCGAAAAATGCAAATTTTTCCACACTCAACTTTCCCCTAGCATAGACAAGATTTTTGGTCATCTTTGACACATATACATTTTTAAGGAAAATACTTTTCCTCTGTAACAAAGTTCTGGTTTGCCAGTTTGACATCACGGCGTCAGGAGGTGAACCTCTTCACCCAGTTCTATTTTGAAAGTCTTTTGTCTGTCCCTGTCCTGCATCCCCACCAATGGATGTTAGTGTGAGAGGTGACTGTGTACACGTACAGAGTCTGTTTCTGCAAAGCTGTTGGAATTGCCGTGTATTTACTGGTGTGGTCTAGCAGGCTGAATGTATCTCCATGTGTTCCTCCATAGCTCTTTGCCCTGTGGGCAAGGATCTCAGACTTCCAAGAGAGCCAGTCTCCTTCTGCACTCAGTGTTCCTCTCCGACGCTGTTGCTTCTTAACGCTCCACTTTACCAGTTTCTTCATTAGATTATTTGACATGTATTATTTAAATGATCAGTGATACTTTGTGCAATTATGAATGTTGAAGATTAAAGAACGTAGTTACTAATTTGTCGTTTGCTATTAATGTGCTTAAACCTGCCCACTTCTCTCTTCCTTTCTGTCAGAATGATTTGGGGGAGCCCCAGGAGACTAGAGTGATTTGAAAATGTACCTCTTTTTACTGCATTTCCCAGAAAGGCGTATGCTCTTTGCATCAGTGAATCTGGAAATTATTCCAATTTAGAGCAAGAGACCATAGCTTTCTAGTCAGGAGACCCGTGTTTTTCCTGGAACTCAGGCAGGGCCGGATTGCTACCTTGGCCGACTGTCTCATGGCTTTCGTGTCATTGTGTTGAGAACTGGTTTGTCCCCCTTGTCTGGAGGCTTGTGCACTCTGTGAGGAAGGCGCTCAATGATGATACGTGATGTCCTCTGCCCAGTGTCTCGTCAATAAAATGTTTATATCCCCAAGGGGGTATGTGTTTAAAGAAAGGGAGGCCATTTAAGGGGGTACGCTATTTAAGAGGTCAGGCAGGAAGGAAGCCAGAAGACAAAGAAGGGAAGATAGAAGAGAGGCAGGAAGTGGCAGGAGGGAGGAAGGGAAAAGCTACAGTGTTCATTCAAAAAAAGGGGGGACATCCCGGGCTGTAACCTCAGGCTGGGTCTATTGAAAATCCGTGGAATGAGTAAATCGCCTAAAAGTGATTTTCTTTTTTCTTTCTCTGCGGTGGGAAGCCAGAGCCAGCAGTCATATTGGACTTGATGTAAACAGGAATTAGAATAAATAATGTCCGTTAGTTGCTCAGGGAGTTTTTCCTGTGGTGCTGTTTAAATTCTACAGAACTTAAGACATTAAGCTACTCATAAGCAAACAGAACAAAACCCTTCTTCTCTAGTTCCCTTGTGGAATATAAGTTGTCAGGATCCTGGTCTGGAAGAAATATGCCAGTGATTTTTCTTGTTGGTTTTTGTTCCCACCAGGTTGTTTATTGTCTACAGAGTCTGTCTTTTATGTTGTCTGACATGTTTGGGGGCATAACCAATTTTAGTCTGCCTGCACGTAAATCTATGACTACCTCTTCTTGTAAGATAATCAGTCATTAAGAATATTTAACAAACTGTTGGATATCTTTAATGTGCATTTTTGTTCTTCACATTTTTCAAAGATATTTTTCATCATATGAAATATCAATAATATAAATATCATCATATAAATATCAAAAGATATTTTTCAAAGATCTAAGCCCCATAATACTTCTCTCTCCAAAGCAAAATTAGAACCATGTGGATTATAATTCATCAGTTAGATTACGTGGACACGTTGAATACTTATACCAATTCAATTATTTTTATTAACAAGTATATTTTTTGTGTAAAAAGTGACAAAATAGGCCCAGTGTGCTTCCCAAAATTCAGAATGCATCTTTTGCAGACTTTTAGTAATTATTGAAATTGGGGCTGGAAATGGCTCTCTGGGTAAATTGCTCACTGTGCAAGCATGGAAACCTGAGTTCAGATCCCCAGCTCCCACATAAAAGGCCAGGCATGTCCGTACCTGTAATCCTAGCACTGCAGAGGCAGAGACAGGAGGATCCCTGGGAGCTGTTGACCAGCCTATTTGCCAAGTCAGTGAGCTCCAGGTTTGGTGAGTTAGGGTGAGTCTAGCCCTGCCTCCTAAAACAAGGTAGAGAGCAACTGAAGGAAAGCTCTGGCCTCCATGCACACGTATGAACACACCCACATGAATGCATATACCACAAACAAAAATTATTGAAATTATTATGCCAGCCTTAAATGGGTACCCAAGTCAGATAATAGCAATTAGAAATGTACCGGCAGAAGTGCAATCAGCTTAAATTCTGACAGAGCAGGATTCGACAGACAACTTTATGTGAGTTTACAAGCCTCTTCATTTGTCCTACTGATCCCCTCGTGGGCTCACTCGGGTGCTGAGCCCCCTTGCTTGAATGAAAAGCAAATTCTCTCCACCTGTACTGTGTTCTGAGGCTTCTGGTAAATTGTGTAGTAAACAGAGGTCAGTTACTTAAGGGCCATTGACTGCTAGAGCACAGTTTTACAAGAAAATCAATATGGCTTCCCTTTGAAATTTAGACAAGAGGCTCCCAAGGGGCCCAGTTCACCTACTCTGTGATAATGGTCCTTAGGTAAATATTCAGAGTAAATAAACTAGCAGCTCTGTGGCTGGTGAGGGCATGGTGGCCACTCAATGTCAGCTTGCTGTCTGACTCAGGGGAGCCTGTACAGCTTCCTCTTGTCCAGGCATTTGTAACCAAGACTGTTCTCCCCTCTCTAGCAGATACCCAGAGAGTTGGCTGGGGAGTTAGTTTACATGGTTTTGCCTGTTTTCCCTGTCCTCTGACTGACCTTCAGAATTCATCATCACAGGTAGTCCCCCATCATCTCCATCTGAGGGCTATTTTCCCTTCTGTTTCAAAACTCAAAGATTCCAGAAAGTACCAGCTGTTTGTGTTAGGTGGCACACCTGGGTTCTCTTTGGTATGTTTTGACACATGTCGTGTTCACAGCAGTCCAGTGAGCTGGAAAGCCCCGCCTCCATTTTTAGAAAAGGAGACAGGGATGGTTAGCTTACACTGTATTACTGACTAGATGAGAAGCTGGCACCCAACCCAAGAATGGTGGCTCCCAAGCCAAACCCAGTGGGCTCTTGGCTTTGGCTTTTCAGGGGAGACTCAGCCATGCAAAGTCTTCCTGAGTGATTCCTCAGTTTCCCCATGGAAATGTAACTTCTGCCTGGCTTTGTCTTCCCTGCCTTCTTCACCAATGAGATTGTTCTGAAAACTGCCTTCTTCTATCTACCTATGCAAAACACAGGAGAGCTCACGAAATAGCTACCCCTGGGAGCATTTTCACATCTCCACCGCTGGTGTCAGGGGTCCTGTCTCCACAGACACATGGTGAGCTTTCACTTATGGAATGAGAGTTACAAAATTTTAACTGACTGTAGAAGGGGATATAGACCATTGCCCTCATTGTCTAAACTGTCCACACAATAAAGCGCAATGATGTGGTTGCTGTCTAATCTCTTCTTCTTTGATAACATTTCTGGTTTAGGCCAACACCAATTTCAAGAACTAGCCAATGGCCCCCAGCCCTTGTTTCATGGGGGAAACAGAGGCACAGCTGCAGCCTGTGTCAGCACAAATCTTACCTCACCACATTCTTCTCCAGCACAGCTGGCACTGTGACCATGGTTAAGAGGGACTTTTAATTTTCTCCTTTTACTTTGGCAGTGAACACTTGGCCGGCTCCATCTCTGGGGTTTTTAGATGATGCTCACAGTTTGAGTTGCCAAATGAATGCGGATCCTGAAAGCTTTGGGGAAGAATTCATTTCCCTCTGACGCGTTCTCAGGTTTGATGGTGCTCTGCACTTTCCCCAGAGCTCTTCTTGGCCAGGACACTGCAAACGTTATGGCTGTTCATCTCAAGTTCCTCCAGGCAACATCTGGGGCTTAGCATGTTCACAAATAATGTTTCCCTAGTCCTTCAAGCAGGAGCCCCCCTCCCCTCCCCGTGCATCTTCCAATCTACCTAGTCCCTCTTGGCCTTGCAGAACAGTCGCCAGCATGATGAATAGCTCTGCATGGTGAGGGGTGGGTGAAATCATATCTGGACTGCATTCAATGACACTTTAGCTTCAGGCCAAAGCCAGAAAGCTAAACACCCGTATCCCAGTGTTAATTCAAGAGACTACCTAAAAACTTCTCATGGAGCAGTGATGGCCCCTGGGCTTCACCGAGAGCCACCTGTAATGGCCTGAGAAAGACATGAAATGAGTTCACTTGAAATAAAGCCCTTCAAGGGGCCCTGGAGACTCAGCGTCAGCATAATACATTCCCACAGTTGCAATGGGAACTGAATGTGAGCAGAAAGGGCTCTTGGGAGTCTCTACTTGAGCTACAGCAGAGGACTTAAAGTATATCCCAACTGGGAACCTATGCGGCCCCAGCCTTGTTACTAATACAGCTAGCCAGAATATACATTTTTCTAAATATAAAACAGGGCAAGTCAAGTCAGTGAAATGAGATGATGGAACAGAAGTTTGGAGTTTAAACAAATTATTAAAAGAAAGAACTGAACAAAGACTAAGGAGGCTGTGAGATGCTTGATGCTGGTGAGTTGCAGCTAAGTAACATCCACAGGGTTGTTTCCCGGTGTTTTAGGAAGCCCTCCCCAGCCCAAGGCTGATTGTAAAAGCCCATTGCTTTTACAGCGGAGAACTGGAAAATATAAACAGCAAATCCACTACCTACAAGTGTGTGTTAGCGTGTCTGTGTGTCTCGTGTCTATGTGTATCTTATATGTGTCTGTGCATGTCTGTGTATGTATCTGCATGTTTCTTTGTGTGTCTGTGTGTGTATATCTGTTTGTAGCTGTGTCTGTGTGTTTGCATCTCTGTGTGTCTGTCTGTGAATGCGGGTTTGTTTGTGTCTCTGTGTATGTGTGTTTATCTGTGTGTGGGGGGTGTTGTGTGTTCACATGCGTGCGTGCATCTGTGTATGTACATCTGGGGGGCTGTTGGCAAGTGTGTATGCATCTGTGTGTGTATCTGTGTGTTAGACAAAACGATGTTCATAACATCCTGTTTTGTAGCCAGCTTTTTACAGAAACAGCTATTGGTGTGCAAACCATATACCCTGCGTCTCAGCTGTTGGAAGAATGCAATGATTTTAGTAAATTTGCAGAACTGCTCTCCCGTCAGCACAATCCAGTTCTAGAACCTTTTCATCTTATAGCCGACATCTTCCCCTTAGTAGGCCGTGAACATTGTCTCCAGGTGAGCACAGACCTGGATGGTTCTGTGAGATGCTTCTGTGTGGCTGTGTGACACTAGGAACAGCACTGATCTGTATGAGGAAGGTTCCTTTGGATGGACTTTGCTCCTTTGCTCTCCCAGTCTTTCAGTACAGCCCAAATACTTTCATAAAGTAAATTCTCTCAAATGGATTTGGTGAGTCAAAGAGGCTCTGTATTTAATTTTTAAAGTCAAATTGCCAAATGTACAGGAAGTTATTCTCATGCCCAAAGCACAAGGCTGTATTTATTTCTTCGTGCCCTCGATAACCCTGTGCAGCCAGTCTTATGTTGTCCTCAATCTGATAAAAGAGACATGTTTAATATCCAAGAGTTCACTGAGGCTCACATCTTTCATGTTTTATTGAATTTTCCTATCTTATCTTTTTGGGAGATAGCTGCTTTTCTTTTGAAATAAATATTACTTTTTTTTTTCTTTTTTTGGCTTTTGGAGACAGTATCTCTGTCCTTCAGTCTTTCTTATTCACTTTTACCCACTCAAGGTTATTAGTACTTATTTCCTTTTAAGTTGCAGTATTTCCTAAAATTGTTATCTTTCAGCTTCATATTTATGAATGTATACAAATGGTACCTGTGGGCTTCTGACTCTGAGAATAGCATAAAGCTCTTCTCACAGCGGAAATATAAGCGAGCGAGTTCTATATTGCTAATATTTATTATCAAAATTTCTGTCGATATAAATATCACTAGATGCTGGACTCTTGGCCTAGCAGTGGAGAGTAAACAAAGCGACCCAGTGCAGCCTCTGCCTTCATGAAATTCATGTTGCTTCCTCACTTTTTTTTTTTTTAAGATATGTTCTCATGTATCCCACACTGGCCAAAGATGACCTTGAACTAACTGCAAATCCTCCTGCCTCCACCTCCCAAGTACTAGGATTATAGGCGTGCAAGGGACACATATTTTTATGAAACAGTGAGGATCGAACCCAGGGCTTCCTGCCTACTAAGTAAGCCTCTGCCGTCTGAGGGGCAGATCCAGCCCCAACTCTTCCACTTTCTCTTTTCTCTCTCTTGCTTGCTCAGAACCTTACTTTTTGAACCACAATTCTGAGGATTCATAGTAATTTGCACATGGGAAATTTTAAGGAACCTAAATGACAGGCAGATCATAAAATGAATTGATTCAAGATAGTCATGGTGACAACACACCTTTAACACTGCACTCATGAGACAGAGGCAGAAGGGTCTCTGTGAATTCCGAGGCCAGTCTTCTCTACATAGTGAGTCCCTGACTAGCTAAAGGCTATGTATGCCTCAAGTCAGTGTCTGTCCCTCCCTCCCTTCCTCCTCCTCCCCCTCCCCCTCTTCCTCTTCTTCCTCTTCCTCCTTCTTTTTCCTCTCTCTCTCTCTCTCTCTCTCTCTCTCTCTCTCTCTCTGTAAAATAGAATTCTTTTAACAATTACTAGGCACATGTATTCCAAGAACTGTTGATATGGGAGATGGAATGACAAGGTGGTTGGTCCTTAACAGCAAGGAGAACATGGTGACATGGTTTATTTTAAATCAAGGATTTGTACCATCTGTCATTTGTAGAATAATGTCCTCATATTAACCTAATATTTCTTACCAGTCTTTTAGAAGGTGACCAGCTAGCCAGGCATTGGTGGTACACACCTTTAGTCCCAGCTCTTGGGAGGCAGAGGCAGGTGGATTTCTGATTTTGAGGCCAGCCTGGTCTACAGAGTGAGTTCCAGGACAGCCAGGACTACACAGAGAAACCCTGTCTCGAAAAAAAAAAAAAAAGTGACCAGCTAAAGCAGTTAAAACACAACTTTGACTTACCTACAACCTCTTGTCACATGGCTTAAAGGGAGATATTTCCTAGAAGATAAAGGAGTCTTACCAAATCTTCAGTTTAAAATACCTTGTTTGTTTGTTTGTTTGTTTGTTTGTTTGAGACAGAGTCCAAGTAACCTAAGACTGGACCCAAACTCACAATCCTCCTGCCTCCATGTCCCTCATGCTGGGACTATAGGACCATACCATCATCTGGCTGGAAAGACCTTTCTCCTTGTCTCCTAATCTTAGTATGCAGATATTTATATATAATCAGCCTTGATCTATTTTTCTTTAATATTTGGTAGGAAAACTATTAAAATAGAACTCTGAGCTGAAAAGCTTTTTAACCTTCAAGCCGTTTTCTATGAAAAAGAAAAGATTTATGTTCTAGTGCTGGAAGCATCTTGAAATCCAAGTGGCAGAGAGAGGAAGGAGCCCTGAGTCATCCCAGCCTAGCTACACACATTCTTCTGTGGCAGTACCTCTAGCCCCACGCTAATATCTGAGGGATGCAGAGGTAACCAAGGTCGATTCTTGCTTTAAAGAAGGCAGGTGATTCATACAGTGTGATGTTTGCTGGTGAGTGTGCTACCACAGACCTGAGGGTCACCATGCCAAGATAGGTCAGCTTTTCAGAGAGGGGTCTGGACAGGAATCCGGGGGAGTGGACAGGAACAAGGGGCAGCAGAGCTCATGCACTGGGGACTTCATGGAGGATTTGGCAAACAAAATGTAAGCCGTTTCCAGCGTTCCAGGTGAAGCATCCACAAAACACTACCATCCATAACTGTCCCTTGGCTGGGCACTCAAACCCTTCACGTCAGCAGATGATTTCATTTCACCTCATTCTTTTCTTCCAACTTATTCAGGGGCAGGAGGCCACATTTTGCTTCACAGCAATCTGTTTGATGCACCTGTAACTTCGCCTTTGGACAGCAATGGCTAGCAGGATTTTTATTTTCCATACTCCAGGCTACTACTTTTAAAGATGAATGAATGCCAGTACCATTGGCTAGCCTGCTGTACATGCTGAATTCCTTGTCACCACAGGATGCCATGCATTTGGTTAGCAGCTGTGGCTGTTGCCTACTAGTAAGATATGAACGAACCACCCCCCTGCCTCCCTTGGATGCGACTTTATGGGGCCCTGGAATGCGGGAGAATTTAGGGGTCATGTAGTTCAGTGACCTGCACATTTCCATCGAGACCCTCAGGAACTTAATCACTTCTGCCCCCACCAAAAAATCGGACATTCTATGTGCGTTTCTTACAAAACCCCAAGATCCTATCTCTTATACAATCAGACTTTATTGGGGCTAAGGAGAAGAAAGAGGCAGGACATAGGCTGCTTCAGTAGAGGTGTTTGGAGGTGTGGTCCATGATCTTCAAAAGGGCCAGCCATGTCTCCTCCGCCGTGGGGATGATCTGGGAGGCAGGCAGCAGGAAACCTCTGAGCCCAGTGTCCCTCAGCTCAAAAGTGAAAGAATACTTGATGCCCTGGCTGTAGGTCCAGTCAATAGTGCTCCCACTGGCTTGATCTGGGTCAGAAGCAAAGACGAAGGAGAGGGTATGGGTTGATCACTAGAAATCTCTACATGGACTGAACACCCAGAGCCCAAAGCCTTGTGTAATTCCAGATAGAGTCAATGTCTTCTAGGGGCTGCTTATTGACACACCGTGGGGATTCCAGGAAACTTTACTGGGTCTAAGCCTAAGAGGCCCAAATAGGGGACCAGCGACCAGTAATGGCTGTCCTATTCACTAGCAGGATGCCAAAGTCTGTGTAATTGCAAAAGCCTGTCTGAAAACTGTCTCTACCCAACAGTCACCTCAATGACACCTCTAGATATGCCAGAGCCCCCTGCTCGGGTAACCAGCAATTGATCTCCGGGGACTCTGCTCTGCAGGGGAAAGTGCAAAGATTCATAGTCAAAGCAAAGCCTGTCTGTCTGTCTTCAGGAGGGAAAAATCTCACAGGTTTGTGGAACACACTGGCTGACAAAGCTGTTTTGTTGAGCTGGGAGGTAGGAGAGGGAGGTGGACTTCACATTAGAACTTTACTTCAGGACACTGAATACAGCAAAATCATTGGACTCCAGCTGGAAACCGTTTCCAAAGAAAGCCTGGAATCTAAAACAAGTTCCTCCCTGGGAAACACTACAGCCCACTCCCTGCCTAAAATTGGAGCCCGCCATCGAGGAAGCATGCGAAACGGGTGTGTCGTTCTCCTGCCCTAGTACCCATGTCCTGCTTTTGCCTGCCAGGCAAAATTTTTGAGGCAAAAAGTTTTCCAAACACCCCATACCACATCACACAGCTCAGCCTTTACTCTAGAAAATTCTTGTGCCTGGAGGCCTATTACCTAGACAGATGGCCTCTCCTGGCTTCCTTCATTTCCTTCACCACTAGCCCAAATTCTTCTCAGTCTGAAAGCCTGCCTCTTAGCCTGGTATTCAACCTCCACCCTGGTACTCCTGGTGCCCCTGCCTGGCTCTGTTATTTCCCTACATCTATCACCTGATCTACTGTGGTTTCTAAGCACATGGTCAGTCTTCCTGCCTAGAATGTATATTTACACCTTTTATTGACAGCTATATTCTAGGCACACAGGACAAGGCCCGGTGCAGAGCAGGTGGACTGTCTTCCATGTGCGTGTAACAGTGATCCTCCCAAGGCATCTCATGTATCCTGTAAGGAAGGGAGTGGAAAGGCGTATCTTAAACAGAATTTTATGGAGACCTATAAATCCCATCAGAGTTTCAACTCATCCGTGCAGGGGTCCAGATGTAACCTCAAGATAAGGGGACAAATATGCTTGGAGGACAGATAAGGGACCCTCTGAACAGTGTTCGAGAAGTCAGGATTCAATATCAGGAAGAGGCACTGCCCACCCTTCAAATAGTTGAGCTAGCAACTCCCAGATCTGAGCACGCAAGGCAAGAAGAGCCAGCCGATGCTGGTTTCCAGGCCACCAGTAACTTACAGATTGTATCAATGATGCTGCCATACTTGAACTTGGTCCCATATAGAGACGTCAAGGCTGACACAGCAGACTTGGCTAGCTGATCCTGGGGAAAACATCAAACAGCGCCATGGTTAGAGCCAGAGTAACCCAAGCACTGTCAGAGTGGCCCAGGAGTGGGCAACAGCATAATCCGGCCCTGTGCCCTCTGCCAGGGTCAGCCCTACACGGTGACAGCTTCATGTTCCCTCCGTCTCCACAGGATGGATGGTTGGGGTACCCCCTCACACCACAGCTTTGGACAGAGCCCACAGTTTCAGAGTCTAGCCTGACCTCTTGCTCTGTTACGTGACAGACGTGACTCAACCACATGCTGCACCCCTGCTTCCCAGCAAACGAAGTAGGTCTGCTTTGCTGGTTGACACCAGTCATCCTGCCAGACTTCCCACATCATCAGGAAACTGGGAATAGGTGGGCTCTGGGTACACTGATAGCTTTGAGGGGTGAAAACCAGTTCCCTTAAGGTGGGAACCCAGAATGAACCCGGATGGAGGGTAGTCAGGGCCATCACCTACCAGCTCCTCCTTGTCAGGGGCTGGGTCTGATTTGTAGCCATAGGGGTAGAGCAGGAGCTGGGAGTAGCTGTGGATGGAGATGAACGCCTTGATTTTCCCATGTTTCGTCACAAAGTCCACGATGGACTTGACCTCCACTTCAGAGTTGGCAAACTTGCCATGGTAAGTGTCCGAGCAGGGGTTGCTACTAGCTCCAGCCTCTGTGGAAAGGCAGAGGACACAGCTACGATTTCTTAACACAAAACTTCCACGGCTTCCAATATATTTCATGGACTTAGCGGAAAATGGGAGGCCTCACCCCCTCCCCTGGGTTTAGGAGCAGCCAGCCATCACCCTATCTGGAGCCCTGCCTCCTTTTCCAGCCAGGCTTGGGTAGAGCAGAAACCAGTTTACACAGGTTCATGACCAAGGATGGCAAGAATTGATACTTAAACTAGGCACCAAGAGAAGCTCTCAGACCCAAGTTGTATCTAAAAGGAACTTTCTTTTTTACAAACAAGGGCCCAAGTCCCTGAGTGCCACCTCCAACCCAGAGAAGCCTCCGGCAGAGCTAAGAACCCACATTCTCCCTCACTGCTGGTCAGAAAAGGGGTGAGCAACCAGAACAAAGGAGGACAAGAAGCCATGTTGTCCCATCCCTGCCCCATGGGAAGTCTTACTCCCAAAGCCAGCATCCCAGTTCCTGTTGGGGTCTACCCCAACGCAGAGAGAGCCCTGGGTGCGTGATCGGGTCTTGCGCCACATGCGATTCTGAGGGAGGAAAGAGGGTAAGCCAGGGTTCAGCACAGCTGGACTGCTAGCTCGCTACTTTTGCCACAGAATAAAGGCTTCTATGGAAATCAGGACTGGGTCTCAACTGAGGACAATGTCAGCTCCCTTAAGACATTTTACAGTGTCTAGAGGTGCTTTGTGTTATTGTACCAGTGAAGAGTTGCTAACAAAATCTAGTAAGTAGATCAAGAGGCTATTCAACACCTATCATGCAAAGACAGCCCCCAATAGCAAAGAATCATCTGCCTAAGATCTCAAGATAGTGCCAAGGCTGAGAGCCCCAGTTCCATGAGGACAGACCTACTTGACCCTTCCTTCACTTGTGGGGCTCAAAGGTACATCCCACTTTCCTGAGGAACAAGAGGTAGTCTGTACCGTTTTGTGGGTGTAGGCAAAACCATCAGGGTTGGTGACAATCTCCAGGAAGATGTCCATGCTGTCAAGAATGGCTGTCAAAGTGGGGTCCTGGCCATAGTCTTTCGTGATCTGGTGGGTGGTGGAAGAAAAGATAGAGTGTTGGTCATGCTGGTACAATGGATACATCTCCTGGCCTCCTTTTGTGGGCATTGCTTCTAGGAAGGAAAGGGCCAGCCTCCCATGGTCTGTGAATACCAGTTTCCCAGCGAGCAAGTGCCCTCCTTATCTCCCCCACTTTACCTGTTTTGCAAACCAGATCCCACTAGCCTGGGTGACCCACTCCCTGGAGTGGATGCCAGTGTCAATCCAGATTGCTGGGCGATCGGTCCCTCCAGTGCTGAACTAGAAAAGAGGCAGGGAAATGGTTAAAAGGCAACTTTCCAGCCAGGCCTGAGTTTGTCCCCTGCAAGGAAACACACCTGGGCCAGAAGCCTCCTGCTCTCTGTATATCTAAAGTTGAAGGAACTGTTGGTGGGACCATCCTTTGAGGAGTTATGGGATCAGGGGTCAGACAGGGACCCTCTAGAGCTTAGACTCTTGACTTCCAGATTCTGGCCTTGTTCTGATGCTCAGATGCACTGTGGAAGGTCACCAGAAAAATATTTATCTGGATGCCAGACTCCATGGTCTTCTCATATTGCAACACTTAGTTTGGTAACACCGGGGTCACCTTAAACGTGAACGTGCATATCGCCACCTAGGCTAGCAGGAATGCTCAGACCTTCCCAAATATCTGCACAGAAACGGTAGAACAGTACATTCCAGTACTCATCTATGAGTCCACACCCTTCTATGGAGGTCCACATGGGAGCCAATTTTTGCATGTGTGCCCTTGTCTACATGTGGGCTTCACTTACCTTCAGCACGTGGATGGGACGACCTTCAAAGGTGTTGCCAATCTGAATCTTGCTTACAAGCTGTGGGTGCTCTGCCACCAGCAGGTCCAAGAATTCGTAGATCTAAGATGAGAGGAAGAAAAGGGACTAATGGCTTTTGAGAATACAAGTGTCTCCTATCCACAACCAGACCAGCCTTGGCCCTGGTCTGTATTCTGCCAACCAGGAAGAAAAGTTGGTGTTGTGGCCAGAATTTTCCAGGGCTGTCCTTACCTCATCCAGAGTGTGATAGGTGGCATAATTGAATGTGTCGGTGGACAGGGCCCTGGCCTGGAAGGCGGACATCTGCTGCTTCTCTTCATCGAGCAGCGACTGCACATCTTCAATCATGATCTCATAGCTAATGTCATGATATTCCAAGAATGCTTTCACAGACTGGACACTGGGGAACGGTACTCGGACATCAATGGGGATACCAGCCCTGGCAGGATCCCGCCAGAAGTCCAACTAGGAAAGACAGAGCCAGAACTGTTTCAGTGGGCTAGAGGCACCAACCAGGGCAGCAGAGAGGGAGAGCCTGAGAAGGAGCATTGGCACTAAAAGCTCCCATATGACTGGAGTTGAGGAATGGGTGCTGGGAGCAGAGGAAGAATGGGAGCTTGGGAGCTGGACAAAGTCCAGTATGGTCAGGAAATGGCCAGAATGGAGAGGTTTTGAGGAGCAAGGCAAACAAGAAGCAGGAAAGGGACCTGGTATGTCATCGGATTCTCCGGGGCATTAAGATCTGAGTCTGGGGTCTGAAATCATTTCCCAACCACTCAGTCTCATGGCTTTTTGCCAGGAGGCTGGACTAGAGCCTAGGGACCAACTAGGTGTTTATGGGAGTTGGTCTTGGATGGCATAGGAAGTCCGGATCCTCCGGGAAGCCGGCATCAAGTCTAACCTTCAAATGCTCCAGGTCCTCCAGCTCCTTCACTTTCTGCACCTGGGCTTCATCAGCTGCAGAGATTCGGAGAACCTGGTGCCTGGGCAGAGTGAGAGAGGCTCTGAGAACTTGAGGTATCCCAACACTTTCCGGGCTCAGCCCGGAAAGACACAAGGGGGTGTGTGCATTGAGAGACCTGAACTTCATCTCTTTGTTCCCTGTCTTTGGAAGACTCCAGACTTTCATGCTGTCCCCACTGCAGTTCAAACTGAGTTATTCCCAAGCCAATCAGACCTCCTCTTTCTCCTTCCAAAAATTCCTTCTCAGAGTTTAATTCTCTCAGTGTCCAGAAGAAGCTAGATCCTTCCAAGCCCTGCCCTGCCTGCCTTCCCCAGCCTGCTGTCCCAGAGTGGTGTCTGGTGTCTGTCTTCTCTGGCTGTGCTTCCATGTGTCTGTCTGTCTCTCCCAGACACCAGCTTGGGGAGAGCCATTTCATCCCCCCTCCAGATACCCGCTCCTCTCAACAACCCTACCCCACAAAGTTCTCATTGCCAAAGACTGCTCCCAGCAGCACACTCAGAATCAGCAGCCTCTGCATGGTGAGGTCAGGCTGAGGCCAAGACTGAGGTCTGAGGCCTTTTTAAACACTGACAGGGGTTCCTGGGTTCCTCTCACATCTGGATCAAGTCTCATGGGGAGAGAGGCAGGAGTTCCAAACTGTGGCACCTTTCCACTCTTCCTGATAAAGTGTCGGGGAACGGGGCAGGTGGAGAGATAAACCAGGCTTCCACCCTTGACCATGGAGGTCAGCTGTGCCTGAGATCTCCCAGCTGGGACTACTCATCCGGTTTCCCACAGCTCCAGATACCTTCTTGTTAGTTCACTACGTCAGTAACAAGGACAGACATATTCGTGTTTTTACAGTGTAAGGATTCATTGGACAACAATAAATACACCCATCACATCAATTCCAATGGTTTTAGTTCACCAACTATGAATTTTGCTTGATATCCATGGCCATTGGCAAACACAGGTTCTTCTTGATTGCTGATATTAACTCTGTGGCCACCCATAACTCTTCACAAACACTAGAGAGACTCTCTCCAAAGAGTTAAAGTAGCTGCTGGATTCAGAAGGCTCTTAGTAAAGGCAAGATCGGATACAGGTGGTGAGATAAGATACTGGTGTAGCCAACCCTGTTACAGAGCTGTTCAGGTACAGGGTTGCCAAGTGCTGAGCTCAGTCAAGGTCCTGAGCTGGCTCAAGGCTTTCTGCGTCTGAATGACAAAATGGAGGTTGGCCATGTCAAGCAAGGAGATCATGCTGAACAGAAAATTCAGGAAGAGACTCAACAGCTTATTGTCTGTCCAAATTGTAACAGGTGTACCTGATGGTCTGATGATGGGTACTACTATACCCAGACCCAGTATTTGGTGACCCAGGTGACAAAGTTACATCATTCACTGTTGTGTTTGATAAGCTCACAGACCTTTTTTTTTTCCCTTGATAGCATTGAGATGCCCCTGAGGCCCAGTGTTCCTGACTGAAGTTGGTAAGTTCCTAGGTTGTGATATCTTGTGTAAATAAGTTATTTTTCAGCCTGTGCCTCATGGCCTGTGCCAGGTAGCTGATGGCTGTGTACAGACGTGAACAAGATGCAGAATCATTCTGCCTCAGCACCTGCTCTCATAATGGGGCACACTGCTGGGTTTGGTCTGCTCGTACGTTTGTGCATATGGAGGCCAGAGCATAATCTCGGGCGTTGTGCATTAGGAGTCATTGCTTGGTTGTTATTTTTAATTTGTTTGTATTCTCATCCCTCATGCAAAAGCCATGGCTCAGGTGTGCCTCTTTCTGAGGAGAGCCAACAAATTCCACTGTTTTTCCCATGCAAGTTTTTATCAAGTTGCAAGCTGCTCTTCTGATACATGTGGGGGAAGAAAAATGCCTACAAAGACATTCATTTTCTAACTTCAGAAGACAGAATGGGACGGAGGTGCTGGTTGAGTAGGCAACCATGGCAATCTCTGTGAGGCCCTCCAGCTGTGACACATTAAAACCCCAGGACACTTGGATTTCTTTACTTTAAAATCAAGCCATGGAAACATGTCTCAGTAGGACACCGAAAGCTTCATCAGGTCTGTAGAGCAATCAGAAGCTACTGTGGGTATGGAACTGACAATGGGGGTGGGGGGGAAGGGGGAGGTTATGGGAGCAGGGAGGGGGTAGCCAGGACAGTGTAGGTTGAGGACAATCATATTTTTCTGAGGCTTTGGTGTGGCAAAGTCACCAGGCTTGAGTTTCTGTTGGAGTTTGGTAGGGCAAGGACCCGTCTGCGGCCTCCTTCAATTTTGCCTTATATCTGCTCCATGAAGCCCATTGGCTACTTTGAAGATGCAAAGTTGTCACTGTACAATGGCTAGTGGCATGTGTTTTCAGAAGAAAGGATAGTACTTAGGCCTGGAATAAGGGCCCCCTAAAAGAGAGAGACTTTCCAGTGACAAGGGTCTTTGGGGAATGTCACATCAAAGCCCAAATTTTTGCCTGTGACAAAGAAATAAGGCATACACTCCCATGACAGATCGTGAGGACAGAGTGCTTCTGCTGAGCTGAGGGAGGGTCCGGGAAGCTTGTCCCCATCAACAGAACAGATTTAATGGGTTTCCTTATGAAGGACATGAACGTCATCACCACGTCCGGCTTTCCTGTTTTCTATAGTGTATTTCCCGTTTACATCCCAAGTGCAGTTTTACGAACATCTCCTCTGTGGTTTTCCCTCTGCTTCAGGAAGTTGAGGGAGGTGGGCTGGGGGATCAGGGACAGATGAGAACCACAAGGCTTTGTTAAACTGGCTTGGAAGAACAGGAGGCCAATTGAAGATCCCAGAAGAATCCCAGAAACGCTAGCAAGAGGCTGGCCCAACACAAGGGTTTTGAGCCTATGCCATTATCTCTAAGGGCTGTCACTAATACTCTGGGGGGAACTTTGTAAGGCTAAATAGGTTGGAGTTTCCTCTCTCACACTGAAGATGGGGCCCAGTTCAGTCATCTGGAGGGGTAAGGGGTAAGAGGAGGCTGTCAGTGTGGCCACTAACTCAAGGGTCTATAGAAAACAGAGACGGTTGGCAGAACTCATGGTTGTAGCCTAGGAACATTTTATAGGTTCCACTTTACTCAGTCCCTGCTCCAACATGCCTGGAACCACGCTTTGAGTAGAAGCATCCAGGCCTAGCTCTCAAACAACAGCATAGGAACAGAGCTTGTCTGGGAAAATAGGGAGTGGGGGGCACTGAAGGACAAATTTGGACATCTGTCCTGCCTCTGTGGTTCTCAGAACCCAAGTATTTCAGACAACTTTTGGACAATGGTAACACATTCCATAGCTCCGTGTGGTCTGGCCTGCCTGTGGCTAGCCTCTCCTCTTGTCCTTCAGCAGGGCCCCTGATTTTTCCCAGAGGCCCCTTCTGGCCAGCTTGGAAGCTCTTCGAGGCCCAGTATTCCTTGGACTCTCCTGCAGCCTGCACCCTCTAATGGCCCCTGTCTTCTTGCTTACCTAGAGTGTTTTAAACTTTAGCTCTTTTCTGTCTGTCTTGGTCGGAGGGGAGAGGAAAGGGCTGGGAATGGAGACAGCACTGGGCAGCACTCCTGAATAGAGGGTAGTGGTCCTTTACCCTGGGCCTCTGCCTCTGGCTGGCCTCACACAAGCTGCTCACATTCCAAACTGGCTGGCTGGTTTGTTTTCTTAAGAAAGCAATAACTGTGCACATTCACTGTGGTTCTTATGGCTTTCCGTATGTATAATCACTCTTTCTCCTTCAGTTTTTCCAATTTTTTTAAGTTTTCAAATAAATGCTCATAAATTTTATAGGTGAAAAGGACGAAAAAAAAAATCATACCTAAAAGGAGCAGCTTGTTGGAAAAGGAAAAGGAAAAAAAATGTAGAAAACTGAGGTCCTGTTCAGCTTTACATATGTGAGAAAATGGGAGGGGGAAATGCTTCGGGTTTATGAAAGAGAGATTTTTTTAAATGATTTTCTTAGTACTAACACATCTGAGTCTCGAACTGTTGGTCAATTCACTTAAACCCTGGCCAGGACCTCCCTCATCTTGCTGGGACCTGGTAGTAGTCTGTCAGCCATGAGGGTCACGTGAGCCTTGTGCAGATCTCACGATGCAGAGGCCCCATTCTTTCTAACCTCAGGATAAAAGGGCCCGGCTACATCTGGGAACTTCTAGATTAACTAGAACAAGAAGCTAGTTCTGCGGCCCTTCCCACGCTCCCTTCCCCCATAGAAGCTGTCACAGACTCCATTGGGTGTCTTTCCAATATCCGTTCTTCCTTCCTCCTCATCAGCAGAGGAACTCTGCTTTTATTTGAAGCTGTGATGTGACCAGCTGCAGAGCAAGTTCCCAGCCTCCCTTGTAGCTGACCGGCGCCACATGGCACAGCTCCAAGCCATAAGATAGGAATTTAAGCCCATAGATCAGTCAACGCAGTAGCTTACACTTTAACCTCCTGCTCTCCCTGCCTGGAGTTTAGACTTGTGTTAGAAGTAATGGCACCATCTAGAAAACAGAGGTCAAAATCCAACTGAGCTTCTCATAAAGACACCAGCAGTGGTCCCACTAGGATGATGACGGAGCTGAACACTTCCGGTCACCTAATGCCACTACAGTGATAAAGTCTGTTTCATAAAGTCTCTGGAATGAAGTGCTCACTCATGCATTTGTGGGGATATTGGCCTACGCAAACCTATTACGCTGCCAGGGGCAGAAAATATAGTACAGAGAGTTAAACATATTACATAATTCTTGATGGAAGTACACACCTGCGTTCCTGCTTTCTCTATGTGCCGGCCTATGGTTTTTACAGCCATTTGGAATCTACTTGTGGTGGTTTGAATGAGACATGTCCTCCATAGGCTCAAATATTTGAATACTTGCTCACCCCCTTGGTGGCGATGTCTAGGCAGGCCATGGAACCTTTAGGAGATGGAGCCTTGCTGGAGGATGGACATCGCTGGGGGATGGGCTTTAAGAAGCTCTCCCCATTTCTGGTTGGTTCTCTCTGGTTTGTGTTTCCTGTGCCAGCCTCACCTCCATTATGGACTCTCCCTCTGGATCCACAAACCCTTCTATAAGTTGCCTTTGGTCATAATATTTTATCACATCAGCAAAAGGTAGCAAATACAGTCCTGTTTCTTAATCTAAACAGTTTAGAGGGTAGCAGTAGACATGTTACTCCAGAGACAGCCAAGTATGCCTTGCAGGTTGCAGAGGTGGCAGGGATAAGGGGTTGTTTTTGGATGTGCTGGGTTTTGAACCTGGGACCTTGAACATGCTGAGCAAAAGCTCTACCACTGAATCACATCCTGAGCCCCAAACCCCATGCTTGCCGCATCTCTTGATGGTGTCACTTTTTCCTGTGCTCAGTCTCATTTTTCCTTCTGTGTGGATTGAGGGACTAAGTCCTACCACGTGCATATGCCATGAAACCTAAATACACAGTGGCTAAAGCACCTAAAAGTCTATGTAAAAACTCACTATGGCATCTGCTCAATGGTGAAGGCCCTGATGGTACATTTCTTCAAATAGGTCCCCACTGCTATGATACATGTGTCTGTGTGGCAGAATGACAAAACAGATCAGAAAGGTCTGGGTCCCCACTGTATCAAAAACAATCACTGAGACAGCCTTGGACTGTCCCTGCCCAGTTAACCCCACCTGATTTTGCCATAATAAGGTGAGTTACTGTCAATACAGAAGTGCTTATATGAAGCTGAGGAGAGACCGTCCTTCCATGAATCTCCAGTGTTTTTCCTAGGCCTGGTGCTCCCAGGAGCTAAGGAAGAGTAAACAATCCAGATGCAGAGCCTTCCCTCTCGGCTCTCAGAAATAAAGTCAATTAGTTACTAATGATCATTGCTTCCAAAGAGATAAATGAGGCCTTGGAAAGGAGGATTGTGGGAGACAATGATCTATGGCCAATGTATAGTCTGAGGCCTAAGGCTTATAAGGAAATGTTAAAGGGGGAGATTGGGAGAAAGAATGTTCCAGAGAAAAGCAGCAGCATGTGATAAGATCTCTCGTGGGAGGAACTGTGAAGAAGCTGGTGAAGGAGGGCTGAGAGGGACAGAAACTCGGTGGGAGAGAGGTGGGCTGGTCATGTGACCTTGGGTGGGATTAAATTGTTGGAGGGTTTTTTTTTTTTTTTTTTTTTTTGGTTGGTTGGTTGGTTTGGGTATTTTGTTTTTGAGAATGGGCCACATCCATACAAGCAGGGAGGTAGAGACAGGCAGATCTTGAACTCTGAGTTCAAGACCAGCTTGGTCTACAATAGTGAGTTCCAGAACAGCCAGAGCCAGATAGTAAGACCCCATCTCAAAAAACAACAAACAAAAAGAGACCACCTCTACCCATCAATATCATGCCCATCTTTTGTGGAACTCTTCCCTGCACAGGAGGTCCTGCCAACCACATTGTGAAAATAGGTTCCTGACACCTTGTTCTGGGTGACTGAGTGTGAGGTAGCTTCCGGTTTGAGGCACGTGAGGAACTCTGGCCCTGAGGGTCAGCCACTCCCTGCCTCACTGTAGTATGCTGCTGGTACCTCTGAGTCTGAGCCTTCTCATCAAAACTAAGGTCACTAACAGTTCCATCTAAGATAGCTAAGAGAAGCAATGTGCTGAATCCCATAATGCACTGGGAACTGTGCTCAGCCCATAGGAAGAGCTAAGAAAGAACTTATGACGACATTACTTGAAAGCCTATCAGCCCAGTCCTCCTACCTTCAGGGACAATGCTGCTCCATCTCCACAGGAATCATCTATCCCACCCCCAAAAATGCTGGTTAATCGTGAAGATGAAATCCTAATACCTTCCTGATAAATAGGTTTCACAGACTTTGCTATAGATAGTCTACTTTGACAAATAGTGACAGAAATTTCAGACTGTGTGGCCTTGAAAAGGTTTTTTTTAATACTCTGAAATAGCATTCCTTGTCTTAAAAATGAATTTATCGAGCCAGGTATGCTTGTTCACAAGAAGCTGAGGCAGGAGGATTGCCATGAACTCAAAGCCAGCCAAGACTATACCAATGAGTTCCAGGCCAGCTTGAACTACAGTGTGAGATTCTGTCTCAACAATTTTTTTTAATTTAAAAATGAGTTTATTAATACCAGTAATGTACTTTCCCATAAAAATAAAATGAAAATATTTGCATAGAAGGCATGAAAGTTATAACCATGGCTCCAGTGTACAGAAGTAGAAGCCATTTTATTTATCCATAGCTTACGTTAAGGTAGCTCATGACCCTGTATTTCCACTAACAGAAAACTTCAGGTTGGAAATTCCAGCTCGATTAAACCATTTCCAGCTTTAAAAATAAAAATACCTCAGTTTCTTGTGGAAATTTTAACCAGAATGTTCTGACCTCCTCCACTGCTGGCTCATCCCCTGAAAATAATTCAGGTTCTTTAGGGGTTAAGTACCCTAAATTCCTTGGGGTTTCCACAGCTGGTCTTTTGCATGTCCATATAATGGCCAATATGCCATCATGTGATAGAGGCTGTATTCTCTCTTTTTCTCTCTCCCTGTCTCTCTGTCTCTGTCTCTGTCTATCTCTCTGTCTCTCTCTGTCTCCGTCTCTCTGTCTCTGTCTCTGTCTGTCTCTCTCTTTCTCTTTCTCTTTCTCTCTCTCTCTCTCTCTCTCTCTCTCTCTCTCTCTCTCTCTGTGTGTGTGTGTGTGTGTGTGTGTCTTGCTCAGAACTCCCAATAGCTGCAGCTTATACAGTTGCCTCTAATATCAGCCCAGCCCCCTTCCTCAGTAATTTACTGCTTCGGAATTGCAGTGAGTACGGCCCTTGTCTAGGTTTGATCTAGTGAATATGGGTTTGATCATCTAAAATCGCCTCCTCCCAGTGAATGTTTCTCTTTTTGCAGGCTGTGTTGAAGAGGCTTCTTCCTATATCTTTCGGCTTTCATTCTTCTCTGAGTTGCTCAGGAACTGGTTTGTGGTTATCCAGAGTCCTTACTCGGGTGCACACACACACACACACACACACACACACACACACACACACACGTACTCACAAAGGGCCTGACTTTTGCAAATAAAAGTCTTGTTCTTTAACTAGTGTTTCTGCCTCAGACTGCTACAAACACTTCCAGTCTTCAATTGATTTCTTGTTTCTAGGACATAACAGCAGGCCTTCTCCCTGCTCCCCAAGGGCAGGTGCTAGAGAACACACCTCACTGAGGTCTCAAAATGCTGCCCTCTTTCTTTCTCAGTTAAGACCAACTCAGTACATGCCTAACCTTGATCGTCATAAACCAGGGACTTATTCAGATTCAGACATGGTGTTAGTGCAGCCCTTGAATAAGCCCCTTGACTGTGTCCTCCACCCTGTCCCCAATCTGAGAGGGTGGAGGAAAAGGACCCTCTTCTCCCTCAAGGAGACAGAAGGTTCACCATTGGATATTCTGTTGCTTAAATCAAGCCTGGTCCCCTCTGGATTTATTAAAATGTCAAAAACTGCTAGGGCAATGTATATTTTGGCTTTTCCCAGGGATAGGGAGCAAAGAGAGAAAAAGGCAGAGCTCAGGCCTCATATTTTTCTGAAGGCAACAGGGGCTGGAATGGTGGGGTGTCCCAGACATGACAAGCTGCTCTGAGGGGATGCCTAAGCAGCCCAAAGAGATGGCAGCCAACACTAGAGGCAGTGAGGCCTGTTCAAAATCACTTCTATTTGCTAGGGGTCCACTGGCGGTCTGGGGAAGGGATGCTTAACTCAGCAGGACTTTCGGGGAAAGGGGTGAACTCCAACTGCCCTGGCCTGAGTAGTGTGGCTAATAGGGGTGATTCAGGGTGTGTTTCATGATGGTCCGTAACGCCATCCATGTCTCCTCGGCTGTGGGAACAATCTGTGAAGCTGGCAGCAGGAAGCCATATTGTCCAGTGTCCCGGAGCTCGAAGCTGAAGGCATACTTGATGCCACTGTCATAAGCCCAGTCCACCATGATCCCACTGGCTGAATCTAAAAAGAAAAGGGCCAAAAGTGCCTGGGAAGAAGGAAGAAGGTGTAGTCACAGGATACAGAAAAATCCTGAGTGGAAAGTGGGTCCTGCAACCCACCTGAACCAGATCATGTCAAGCTTCCTGATTCAGGCCTCATTCTGCGTCCTACCCTGCCCACCCCCAACCAGTTTTCCCCCTGGCACAAGTAGGCTGATAGACTGAGAACCTTTTCCCTCGGAGAACTCTGTAACAGGGTCTGTGCACTAATGCCACTGAGAAACAGCTGCCTGGGTACCACCATCCACCCAGCCCGTCTAGGTCAGTGGTACTGCTCAAGCTGCACCTGCCCTGCCCCAGGCAGATATGGCTCACTCACAGAGGGTTGTGCTGATGCTGCCAAAAATGTACTGGATCCCGTGCACCTTGTAGAGAGCCTTTACTGCATCATTGGCAAGACTGAACTGCAAATGACAGCCAGAGAGTAAGAGGCAGGGGATTGCCAAGCCTTGCATGCTCAGCAGCTGGTGAGAAGCATGGGACTGGAAGTCCTAGAAGTTGGCCACGTAGATAGTACAATTCCTCCATCTTTGAACTTGATCACACTTGGGAACAACTCTGCTGATTCTTCCTACCACAGACTCTCCCTATCATGGGTCCAGACCCTCGTATTGGGAACTAAAGGAGCCACCTGCAGATGCACGAGGTGGAGTTTCCTAAAGAGAAGCTTTCTGCTTTCCCACACTCTATCCAGCCAATCTTACCAGCTCTTCGTGGTTAGACACAGGCTCCAGAGAATGGCCATATGGGTACATGACCATCTGAGAGTAGCTATGGATAGAGATCATAGCTTTGAAGTTCCCGTGGCCTGTGATGAAGTCCACGATCGCAGCTACCTCTGGCTCTGACTCAGGTGAGGGCCCTCGGTAAGTCTCTGAGCAGGGGTTTTTGGTAGAACCATTTCCTGAAAGCAAAATAAAACCACCCAATGGATTAAAGGCCGCAGGTGTGGTGAAACAGTGTAAAACAAAAAACAAGACAACAACAACAACAAAAAAACAAAAAACAAAACAAACAAACAAACAAACAAACCACCTTTACATCTTGCAAGCTCCTTCTGCAGGTTGGTTGAGGTCATGTTCATGTGACTGCTTCTGACCAAAGAAAATTTTAGCAGAAATGATATATCATTTCTGGTTAAGGCTCTTAAGGGGAATGGTGGCCAGACCTGGTAGTGTAAGCATTTAATTTCAGCAGAGGCAGGAGCAGACAGCTCTCTGTGAGTTCAAGGCCAGCCTGGTCTACAGAGTGAGTCCTGGAGGCCAGCCAAAGCTACATAGAGAGATCTCAGCTCAGAAGAAAAAAAAAGAAAGAAAGAAAGAAAAGAAAGAAAAATGGTGACTGTGTTCTCTTTTGTCTGTGTGACTGAAGCAAAATCTTCCTGAGAGAAGCCCCTCTGTCACCACTGGAAGAGAAGTGCCATTGAGAGCAAGCTAGTCACATGGGATTTTGTGCACAAGATAAACTCTGTGTTAGGCCATGTTTATTGTTGGATTTCATCTCCTTATACATCAGGATGAAGAAGGGAAACACACCCTGACTCAGCAACTCTGTGGGTTTTTCAGGGAGCGCCCCTTGCTCATGCTTTGGCTTAAGTCCTGACCGTGATTCCATCTGAGAGGCAGGCCTACCTGGAAAGATACATTCAGGGGCAACCTGAGCCTTCTTTTCCAATCCCAGCCTCACCTAGTAAGTAGCACCCCTGTGGCTAGCTCTTTTGGGGTCCATTGCTGGTCAGGGGCTCAGATGCAATATCTGCTGAAGCTTTGTTGCCAGCCATAGCCCTAGAAGCCCATGGACTTGTATACCAGGGGAAACCAAGATGGGTCCCAAGAGTTGCTTGAGGCTGATCTGAGAATCACAGAAGAGGCTTTTGAGAATTTTTCTCAGAACCTACTTGGAAGAGAGTGCAGAGAGGAGCTGAGTGTGTGGTAAGGGCTCTAATGACTCAGCTCTACCGCCAGGCCTGTGCTTCCACTTCTTGGTAGTCGAGCTTGCTGCTTCTCTTAGATGCTCTGCCTACTTGCTTCCTTCCCCTAGAACGACGTCATATAGTGCTGGCCATGATTTGTGGGTTAGCAACTCGTAGGGAAGGAAAAACAGTCCTACTTCTTTCTCCCCCTCCACTTCCCCAAGATGGCTGCTTTACAGAGAGAGTTTCCCCAATTTCTGAAGGTTTGAGAGGGTACTCAAGCAACCCTCTTGTCCCCGGGGCCAAGAGCAGACTACTGCAAACTAATCCTCCCCTGTAGATTAGGTGAGGGAGGCACAGTGCTCTGGGGGCGGGTCTCCAGGCTACCCACCATACAAGTAAGAAAATATGAGTACAATAATCTAGGTCTTCCTGCCTGAGTCTCTTGTTATCCCTGGCCCCAGGCAGCCCGAGGGTCATTCTGTCAGCAAAGAGCACATCCCCTCTTGGTTTGGTGGTCCTCACCTAAGTTTGGGGACCCTGGCTAGAAAGGAGAGCACAGCAGCCCTTCAGGCTGGCGGAAGCTAATCTCACAGTGGCCTTGTTTGTTGTGTCTGTTGAGCTCCTGCACCTGCTCCACTTGATGAATGACAAGTATCAACAGATGAGCGGAGCGGGGATGCTGAAAGCTTTGTCTGTGTTTGCAGCCCACGCAGGCAAGAGCCGTTCCCCTGCCAACGGCCAGGTGGCTGTGCCCAAATATGGAGAAACACTTCAGGCCATTAGTTCTGGTTTGAGCTAAGCAGAATAAACCAATCTTCCCCTGACCAAATGGGAATTAGCTGCTGCCTCTCTGACGTCCACAGTCAAGGTCCTCTGAGTCTGCCTGCCTTACAAGTATCTGCAAATGGATTCATTAGCTGTTTGTTTTTCCTTCCCTAAAAATGTAATTTGTAGCAAGGGGAAATCTCTGAAAGTACATGGTGAATTATTAAAGCACTAATCTTTGGGTAGTGGGATCATGGGAGCTTTTCCTCCCCTTTGGGCTCCTCTGCTCCAATAATTGTTTTTTACATTGTATATCCACAGATTTACTTATTTGTTCACAGAGAGACCCACAAATGTTATTTTTCTTTAAGACAGGATTTATCTACCTCTAAACTGGGCTGCCTCAGGATATGTGAGTATTCAGGCCTGAGATCCATGATTGTCCACCTAGGTCAACCCTGGTCAACTGGGAGGTAGACAGGTCTAATTTTACACAGCCATGATCCCTTGTCACCGTGGTTCTCACATGGCCCTGATCCTCAGACCCCCCACCACCACGTGACCTGGGGGCGGGCTTTGCTCTCCATTCTTTACAAATTTCCTTATTTTTCATTGTGAACGACCTCCAAGAAGCCAGATGTACAAAGCCACAGACACCTAGCTATAGAATGTTCTACCGATAGCTTGGCCATCGAGTTATGGGTCTGTTTGTTAACCACAGGGGCCTGGTTTCCCTTGGAGAGCCAACCCTTGTCTCCACTGTGGAGTACAGATATCACGTCTGGGGCTGAGGTTGAGTGTATACCGTTGACTATCCTGATGGGTCCTGGAATCCCACCCATCCAATTGCTGATTTGCTGGGATCCAGGCTAAGTCCTCTGGGTTTCCCTATCTAATCTCTGTGCCTTTGTCATGTGTATGAAAGAGAGACAATCAGAAAAGATCATCAAGAAACCAAGCCAGCCATGGATGGTATAACCCTGCCAGAATGAGCTACCCTCCTTGAGCCTTTCTCTGCCGTGTTCAGGATCTGATACTTGCAATGTGTCTTCATTTTAATATCTAAGGGTTCTCTTAAATGTTCCCCCATGAAAGCTTAGCATACAGATCCATGTGTCCCACGTGCAACCTCACCTACATTCCACACTCAGGCTTAGCTGTGTGCTCACCTGACCCTGGTCATGTCACACATAGATTAGCCAGTGATGTTGTCCAGGCTTCCCAGTGTATGAGTCGAGTCAACAAACTCTGATGGTATGGGAGGACCTACTGAAGACCAACCACTCCTCAAGTCCCGCCCCTGGATGCAACAGGCTGCCATACCTCCGAAGCCTGTCTTCCAATTCCTGTTGAGGTCCACGCCAATACAGACGATGCCGGGTTGAATGGACTTGTTTTTTCTCCACAAGCGATTCTGAGAAAACCCAGGTCATTCAGCCTCATTAATTGGTCCCACCCTCAGAGATGAGATAGCTAACCTCCTGGCCCATGAAAGGAGGAGGGGGTCCTAATGGGGCAGAAAGGAGCAAAAGGAGGGAGCTCCTGGGGACAGGATGGGCTGACATGGAGCTGAACCAGATGGTGAGCAGATTGGATCTGTGGTTCAAGTAAGGAATGGTGAGAAGTCTAATCGTAGGCTGGTGGTAGAAGCTTTCTTGGGCAGTGGGCAGGTTGTTGGACAAGATGGTTTTAATCTCATAGCTTGAATACCTCAACAGGCCCCTTTTTTGCCAGTCAGGCTCTCTGCAGAAAACTCCTGAAGAAGCCAGCTCCAGAGGCCACCCTGACATTTCTCTATCCCAATACATACTCCAGGTGACCATTATTGAGGCTCCCCAGCAGTCCTTACCATGCTATGAGTAAAAGCAAAGCCATCAGGGTTGGTGACAATCTCTATGAAAATGTCCATAGTATTCAATATTTTCTTCAAGACATGGTCTTTGCCATATATATTGACAATCTGCAAGAGAGGGTGACAGGAGGCGGTCCTTGCCAGGTATTCCTCAGAAGTGCATCAGGACTCTAAAACAGCCCAGTGGCCACAGGAAGGAGTGGCATTGGGTCATCAAATGTATCCCTGAGGCTATTCCTCAGCTGCCATTCCCAGCTGACCTTCTGCGAGATCCAGATGCCAGTGGCATGAGTAATCCACTCTCGGGAATGAATCCCAGTGTCGATCCAGATAGCCGTGCGATTCCGACCTCCAGTGCTGAACTGGGGCAAAGAATCAGACCACAAAGGTGTGATCAAGACAGCCATGGTGCTGTCCCTTATGGTCTGGAATGAATCTGTATGTCAGAGTGCTTAACCAGAGACAAGGAGGACATGCTGGTCTACCTACGTACCTATGAAGTTTGAACACGTGGTGTGGCCTTTGCCTTACAGTGCTATTCTTGGAAGGCAAAGTCACCCAACCTGAAATATAGAATTTCTCAAGACTGAAAGTATCTTAAGACTTGTGCCTCTCACACTGGGCACATGTGTCTCATGGAAATATTAAACAATACGCAGGTTATGGTGTGGTGGATCTAGGGAGGGGTGCAGAGTTTGCATTTCTAATGCACGGGCTTTGGGGTGATGAGGGTCCCCTGATGTACAAAGCCACATTTTGAGAAGCAAAGACTTAGTAATACCTGGCGAGAGATCAAAGTAGAAGCAAGTTCAGTCACGGCAAAGACAGGCAAGGCTACATGACTATTCAGAAGCACCAGAGCCCTGTGAGAGCTCGGTACCTCTCCCCCTTGACAACCGATGCTGAGTACCCATATAGCTCACACACTGCTGGAGCACTGGCTATGGATTTATTCTTTTCTGGGGCTTGTGCTATTACATTCTGCTTCTATCATGACCAAGGGCACTACAGTGACCATAGTTGCTCAAGCTTCGTTCAGTGGCCCTCATGAAGGGCTGGAAGGTTTCTCCAGAGCTGGATGCCCATCTATGGGGCTGTCTAAGGCAGATGACCTCAGTCGTTGTCAAATGAATCCTACATGCGTCTCTGCTCTTGCTTAGCAGGTGAAGCAAGTTTGGCAACAGGAAGGGCACTGACTCACCCACACTCACCCTGAGTTGAGGTGACAACTGACGCTCCACAGTCCTGTCTCCTTAGCACCTTCCACTACTTCCTGCCCAGGTCACCACACTGCCACCTGCCCATCCTCACAAGGGTGAGTCCCTGATGACACAAGCTAATGGATCTGTAGCACAGGATACACACATCTATCTTCCCTAGCCAGAAACTCCAGCCCAGCTGCTTACCAGTGAGCTTCAATATTAGGATAAAGATACCCACTGTGTAGTCTACTGCCGGATTCAGTAGGCTCTTACCTTCAGGACAAGAATGGACCGATTTTCAAAGCTCTTGCCAATGTTAATTTTAGAGACAAGGTTAGAATGTTCAGCTACAAAGTTGTCGATCCAACTATATATCTGAAAATGATAAAATCTTATCAGACTGAAAGTTTAAGTGGGGAGAGGGTGAGCCCAAGCATGTCAACAAACGGGGTTCATTCATCCACCCCCACTTTATTGCTTCCTACCTCCCCTGGGAGTCTAAAGGAATACAGATCAAGAATTACAAATCCTAAAGATACCCTCAGAGCTGAAGGACATAAAGTTGTGGCCTGGTAAGAACGCCAGGTTCCTTGTGCCCACGCAGAGCTACTTTCAGTTCACCTGAGAGAACAACATGTATTGAGCTCACTCAAATCCTAGACATGAGCTGCCTGTGATACCTCATGTCTGTAAGCCCAGTCCTTGGGAGCCAGAGGCAGGAGGACCTTCATTTCAAACCAGCCTGGGCAACACAGGAAGACCTGTCTAAAAAATAATAATAAATAAATAAATTCCTAGACATGACCAACATGGGTCTCTCTGTTGAAAATTCATTCTCTTGCCTTCACCCTGTGGTCTGTTTTATCCATTTAACAGATCTCAGAAACTGTGGAGTGCGGTTTTATGTCGTTCTCGCTCCTTCTAGACTTAGCAGCTTGAAGGGAAGGGTCGTGTTTTATTTATTGTTGACATCAATAACAGTGACAGTCTGTATTAGTTCATTTTCTTGAGATATATATACATATATATATATATATATATATATATATATATATATATATATCAATGAATAAACATTAGAAAGAAAATGGATTCTCCATTACATCCATTACAGGTCTTGGGAAATGAGAAGAATGATAGACAATATCAATAATGTCATGTCCTTTAACAGGCGAATGAGGCCTTTTCCTTGGGTTTCTTTCTGGAGTGGAAGTTCCTGTTCTCTTAAACACAGTGACTATCACTAACATCCAGCTGAGTGTCACTCCATCATACATTTTTGACAAGTAGAAGCAACTGCTTATTTCCACAAGCATGGCTTCTCATTGTTCCTGGATTGATGCCACTCATGGCTTCAAGAATCTACAGCTGGGGCCACAGAACACCAGGGCTGGTCACAAGGAGATCAATGAATCACTTAGTCAGGGAATGGGCTATGAAGGCAGCCTCCACCTCCTTTGTTCTGGCTATAATAAATAGATCCGCACCTTAATGTGCCAACCAATGAACCATTTCATAGACTCTGACCTAGGTGTACTTCTGAGCTGTTGCTCCCGCTCTCTGACTCTGGACCCCTTGGGCTAGCTACCACCAGACACCCCTTTGCCTAATGTCTCTTCTCTGTCTCTCCCACGTTTATATCTCTATAGTCTCAGAATACTTCTCTGGTCTCTGCCTGATCCCTGCAATCCCCAGAGGTTCAGAAGCCTTAGTGTCTAGACCTTGCCCAGATGGACCTGCCTCATCCAGAGTGTGATAAGACGAGTAACTGAAGCTATTGGTACTGCGTTCCAGCCTGCGGGACTTCGCCATGGCGTTTCTCTCTTCATCCAGAAGCACCTACCAAATAGGAAAACACATTGGAAAGGCAGAAGAGGGCTTTGGACCCACAGCATTGACACCAGGGGGAGTGAACCACCATGATCGCGTGCAACAGAGGATAGATATGGTTGAAGGGTGACTCTTCATGTACTGACATCCATGCTAACATTGCCCAGGTGAACACAGAACCCATCAGTCTGGAGAGACAGATTTTAAGTCCATCTCTGCTCCCAACTTATGGTAGAACTTACTGTAGCCTTAGATTGCTCAGCTTAAGAGTTAAAACAACAGTCTGTGTTGCGCTGCCTTACAGGATAAAATGTAGTAGTGGATATGAAGGTGAATTAAGAAAGATGACCACGGGTTCCTGCCAACGTTGTTTGGGTACTTTAAAAACTGAACCACGGATGCTGACCACCCTGGGGGAACAGATGACGGCTATGACTCCCAGTATCAACTCCTCTTCCAGGAAGAAGCTTAGACAACTGGTATCCAAGCCATTTCAAAAAGCCAGATATGGACAAAGCCATCCCAAACCATGATGAGTGTGTGAACATTCTCACCATGTTAACCGCCTGCCAGATACAGCACATATGAGTCAGAAGCAACGTGCTTGACAGATGGGTTGCTGTTGGCATTTAGCCTTCATGTGAAGCTTCCCACTGACCACAGGAGGAGGGAGGACAGTCAAGTGCCTGGGTTGAGGTGACTATTGACAGCTCACACTACCCCCCTGCTGAAATCACTGCTGGGACACTTTTCCCAGCTTAGGTCAGAGTGAGATAGTCAGGTCCAGGATTGACACTGATTATGCAGAGTGGAAAGCTCCCAAGCCCTTCTGCCTGAGGATGTCAACCAACATCCTCATCCACTCAAAGGGACCTTTCTTTAAGCTCTGGGTCACAGTTTGGATATTGCCTTATTTGGGGACCAGTACCCTTTGGTCTGCGGTATCTTTATTCTCATGTTCTCTCTCACTTGATCTGGTCAGATGACCAGATTCCAGGGAAGGAATTAACTAGTGGTGTTTCAGAGATAAAACAGATTGGATAGTGACAGCTCTTCAATGCATAGCTAAGAAGTGGCAGAGATGAGATAAAAAGCAGATCTTCCTGTTCCCAGCACTGGATTCCTCAAGCCTAGCAATAATAACATATACACACAAGATATGCATATTTGTGTGTGTGTGTGTGTGTAAATAAATATAGATAAAGAGAGGAAGCAGAAGTATGCAGAATGTTAACAACTGAAAACTCTATCATATTATTCTTGCAATTAAAAAGTTTCTTCAAGTCATGAAAATCAAGTACTCTCAGGCACAGGAAAACAAGACATTAAAATGCCAAAAATAAATATAACAAAATGCTAATGGCGCCTATCCGAATAAGATTAGAATTTTGAACATTTCCCCCCATACTCTCATCTTACGTTTTGGCAGCATGCTTGTACTACTTGAGCGAGCAAGGGCTTTTAAGTGAATAAATAAATAAATAATACCAGAACCAAACCTTTCATGGCTAATGTGAAGTGCCAGCTGCAATGTCTTCAGTCCTTGGGGCTGGGGGAGAGAGAGGGTCCCCACCCACTGCTCTGTATGAGGTGACTTGCCCAGTAACTCATTTTTTTCCCCAAGGGCCCTGTCCACTTGTTCATGACTTTCAACTTCACAGATTACAGATTTAAAAATGGAACTAGAAATCAATGTTTGTGGCTCAGAGGACTTCATGTCTCAGCACCAAGTACATGCTCGGTAATTATAATTGCCATGTTTCTAGCTAGGCTGGCCTAGCTTGGGGCTTTGCATTTGGGTAAAGCCAGAATGACTGTATACGTCAGGCACGGCTGGAGAAGGCCTTGTCCTTGAGGTTCACTCTCAAGTACCACCCTGGGAAGCTCTCACAAAAGGAATGTATCTTCTTCCCAGGAAATCCACCTAAATCTCCCCAGCCCACCGTGACCAATGTATGTCTGTCACTGAGGGCTGGCACAACCAGCTGTGGTGAGCAGCTGTGAGCAGGCTGACAACTGGCTGACAACTGGGTCCGGGCATGCCTAGTCTTCTCTGCACCCAGTAGAATGAAGTTACAAGAGGTTAAATGTCCCAGGATGCAGTAGGGCTTGGGTAGGGATTGGATGATTGAGGGTGAGGGAGGAGAACTGGAAAGAAAGCCATAGATAGCCCAGTTCTTGCAACATGGCCAGAGATAGCCATAGGAAACAACTTTGAGGAGTTGAACAGTCTTTGTTCTAGAAATCAGGTTGGAGGCAAACAAGAGGTTGGCACCAAGTTGCAAATGTCTTTCCAAACTTCCTCCCAGTCCCATGAATGGATAGGACACCTCCTAGGAGCTGGGAATCCTCCATCCTCGCAGCTGGGCCTCAATTCCAGGAATATTAATCTACCCTGGCCTAAAAACCGCACAGATGTTTGCTCCCTTCGGAGGCTGAGGGAAGAGGATAAGAGCAGAGAATGAGGCCTCGCATGGGTTCAGAATGTCGAGCAACCCTGTCAGGCTCCTCAGGGGAGAAAACAGAATGAGAAGCTCAGAAGTCAGCCATCTACCTCCTCACAGGCCAGTAACTGACCTGGACAGTGAGACCTGGATGTGAATTCACTCATTACAGGGATGAGGAAGAGTGAGGCTTTAGGCAGAAAACAGCACCCCTGCGATGAAGCAAAGCAGCAGCCCAGGACCCCAAAGGTAGAGCTGAGGCCTAGAGAATGCCTGATCTCCTTAGAGCCTTGCTCCAACCACAGACCTCCACAGACTCAGCACATGGTGGGGAGCTGTGTGCTTTCAGCAGGCCGGTCCCCGGTTTTCTTCTCTAGAACTAATATTTGCTACGTAAGCCCCATTTCTGGAAAGTGCTGCCAACCAGATATTTTTAAAATGGAGCCCCTCAGCAGTTAGGGCTGAACCCTTGGGCAACGAAACCCAAATTCAAACACCACACACAACCAACCATCTTGACTGCTGAGGTGGTAGATGGGTCAGGCTGTCTCAGATGACACACTAATACGATCACTAACCTGGGCTCTGCCTCAGTTTCCCCTCATACAACAAGGATCATTTTACCACACACTTCAGCATATACTCTGAAAGTGCTGTCATATGGATCAGCCTGGCAAGCAGTAAATGCCGGGCAAATTTTAAATAGGAGGAGGGTAAGGAGGAGGGTAATGACCATGACAGGAGAGAGGACAGGTACCGCTAAAAGAAGGACGAGAGCTGACATGGGAGGAAGATTTTGAAAGCTGTGAGCAAATGGGCCATGCAGATACCTGCTAGGACAGCATTCCAGGAATGACCCCAGCCAGTACAAAGATGTGAACGAAGACAAGGGCCCTGAGGCAGAAACATGCCAGGCAAGTTCTAGAAGCATCAAAGAAGTTTGCAGACAGAAAACACTAGAGAGCACAGATGACCCAGGGTGGGGAGTGGCTCATTTAGAACCTTGGTCTTTGCAAGAACGTTGCGTTTATGAGAGCTTGTCTGACTGCCTTCCCTTCTGTGCGCTTTCGTTTGCTTGCTTGCTTGCTTGCTTGCTTGCTTGCTTGCTTGCTTGCTTGCTTGCTTGCTTGCTTGCTTGCTTGC
>JANHMN010000016.1:37527622-37569997 GCA_030674055.1 Rhabdomys pumilio | reverse complement strand
TGCTTGCTTGCTTGCTTGCTTGCTTGCTTGCTTGCTTGCTTGCTTGCCTTTATGACAGTCTTACTACATAGCCAACCTGGAATTTAATATCCTCCTAGCTCCATCTCCAGAGATATGGGATACCCAGCCCCCAACTGAAAGGTATCAAGTAGAGACTGAACATTGGATTTATATATTTTGTAAAGGACACATCTGGTTGCTGCCTTGAGAATGGATCATGAGGAAGCAAGAATGAGGCTGAGGAGAACGGTTAGATAGTTCCTGGAACAGAGTCTGGCTCTCCTGGGATCCCAGTTCTCATGAAAGCAGGAGGTTGTTGGTTGTTGAGACCCTTTGTGAAACAATGAGAGAAGAGTCCCCTTGGTTCTAGTTATGCTGACCCACAGTGGTAGTCTGGATGTGTCAGAAGTATTTGAAGAAACACTCTAGGGTTTGCAGTAGGCTGGGTGGAGGGTTTGAAGAGTTCAGAATGACTCCAACCTCTGTTCCCAGAAGACTCCTGAGCTCCAGGGGCTGTAGAGGAGCAAATGGGGACTTGGGACACTCCCTTTGTACCTGTAGACAGTCAGTGCTGGAGTTCAGGGAGGACTTCAGCTGGAGACATAAGGGAGTCATGAAGAGGTGAGGGGATTTAGCTCAGTTTCCCTGGACCAAAGTGAAGAGAACAATTTTGAGTTTTCCTGCAAACAGGAACACTGTGGTTGATAGAGCAACCAGGGAACCAGGCCAGCCGGGACAGTACAGAGTCCTAGGGGACCAGAGGAGAGACATGACTGAACTGCACCCCGAAAGATGTGCAATTAGAGCCCAAGTGGACTAGGTGTTCCTGTGCTTTGTCCAGGGCCCTTTTGGGGAAGTGAGGGAGAGACAGCCTGCCAAAGGGAATGATGAGTGCACCAAACAAATAAAAAGCCATTATTTCTAGTTTTGTTTTAGAAGGAAGCAGAGAGATGGATGGTAGCTAGAGAGGGGATCAGAAAGATTTTTTTTTCAGATAGGCTCAGTAACTGCCTATTTGTATGCTGATGTGAACCGGCCCACAGAGAGGGGAGCTGGTGAACCGGTATTCACGCTAAATTGTATTCCTCTCTGGATGGTCAGAGCACCAATGATTTTTGTTTTCTTCTTGTGCTTTTCTCCTGTTTTTCCAAATTATCTAACATGAATATTTATTAATTTTGTAATCAGAAAAAAGCCATTAAAATCCCAAGCACTGATTGCCCAAGTGAAGCCTTTCCGTAGTGACTCATCCCAGGGAGGGGGGGAAAAACACTGAAGGACTGAAAGGAACGAAGAGGTGAAGAAAAATTAAATGCAAATCAAGCACCCTCAGAATCAGATAATTTCTTGCCTGGCCCACTGCAATTTCCCGACTAACCTCCTGCCTGTCAGTCTCCCGGGCCCTGTCCCCCCCAGCTCAACACAAGCTCGGTAAGAGTGGTGTTTGAGAAATGCAAATCTGGTGGTGTAAAAGACGCTTCTAAGTCTCCCCTCTGCCCTATTTCACGGGGCAGAAGATACCCTTTACAAGGAACCCGGTCCCATCATCAAATCCGGGTGGGGGCCTCCTTCTCCTAAAGCCCCCCCTCCCTGCTCCTCAGCCACACGCACGCATGGGTAATTACAGCTTCACAGAGCTGGTGACGTGCAGTGCCTCTGGTATTCGCTCCCATAGCAACCTGTGCGCACTCCATCATGGCACTCACCCACTCCACGGTAATCAAATCACACATTTACTCCCCTCCTTCCTATCCCCCTCCCCATCCTACTCTCTCTAGCTCTCCTGAATACAGCCTGAGTTTGGGGGTCTTTTTTTTGTTTTCAGTTTCTGTGTTTCCAAGTGCCTTGCCCAATACTCAGCACATTGTAGGCGCGCGTATGTATGTATGTGTGTGTATTTGTGTGTGTTTGTGTGTGTATGTGTGTGTTTGTGTGTGTGTGTGTATGTGTGTGTTTGTGTTTGTGTACATACATGCACACTCGGGTACTTGGTAGGTTCTATGCATGGAGTACAGCTGTCTTTCTAAGTACTCCCAGTTGCAGAGGTAGAAAAGGAAGATACAGGTCCCCTCCTCAAAATTCTTCCTCTGGACAAAATCCAAAACCACCAGCTAAGTTTTCCATGATTGGCTGTGCCTGGCCCTCACTGCCAAACACATCTCCTTTTTCTTCGCCTTCTCATATATATTAATTCAGCTAACATTTATTAAGTCCTAAACCAAGGCCAGAGGTGCTCAGATGAGCGAGAGCAAAACAGACTCTAGAAGAGACCAATGTATCATTAAAGACCCCTGCACATTGTCAGCCCTGGACACCCTGACCGTCACTCAAGCTACCTTTATTGAAGGGCTCATTATGAGGGGACACAGCTAGTATTAGAGCTGAGCCTGCGTGTCCTTAGCTCAAATAAGCTTGCTATGCATCAACCTGGGTGTGCTAAGCTCCTTCTAGTCTTGTCAGTGCTTCTGAGCCTCTCTGACCTGCACCCCTCCCCCGCTGTCACCACAAATCAACCAAGAACAACAGCCTCACCCCACCCCTGGCGCCCTCAAAGCCACAGAATGACCTCGAGGAGGGCAGACCCCAGACTTAATGTTTTGCAGATTGCACCGTTGGAGATTTGCTTGCAGAGGTTAGAGCAGAAAGTTCAGGCATTTTCCAGGGAAGGAGTGACAAATCCCACAGGAGTTCAGGCTTGGGGACTTCAGGAGAGGCTCCCTTAAGAGGGGCCAGTGAGGGAAGCTCGAGGGATGCAGTAATCAACAAAGTTTGTTGAGACTTCTGAGTATCTGTTTGCCAAATGCTGCTGGGTTCCCAGGGTTGGCTCAGCAGAAGCAGGGAAATGGGAACTTCAAAATAGAGGCATGGGCTAAAAATGAGAACTCAGTTCTGTTCTTTTGATGTGGTAGCCTCCTTTGTCTGTGTGAGTTTCTCCATTTTTGTTTGTGGGGGATTTAATTAGAGAAACATCCCACCCCCACATGTTGAGCGGGAAAACAGATGTGTCTGTGAAGGATAAAGGACTTTGAATGGACCCAGTGCCCCAGCCTTGTGCTGCCCTGGGAAAGGAATGTTGCCTAATGCGTTGATCCCTTGGCATGCGGTGTCAAGTGTGTGCGTGTTGAGAGGCTCCCTGTTCCCACACTCTGAGCCCTTAGAGGAGATTAGTGCAAGCAGCATGGTTAGGAATGAGTCTCTGTGGATACAATTCTACAGGTACAAAGGCAACCACAGAATCTGCACAAGGATGCAGCCTGGGAGCCTTAACATCTGCACGGTACTCAAAGATCTGCTATGAAAGAAGGCTGTGCTACCTTTTTTCTCTCCATTATAGGAATGTATGCACACGAGCACCAGTAATCAATGTCGGGCGTCTTATTCAATCACTCTCCCCCTTATTTTTGGAGACAAGGTTTCTCGCTGAACCTGTTGTTCTCTGATTATAAACTGGCTAACCAGAAAACCCCAGGATCCCTATGTCTCTCTCCTTGCCCCTGCCCCCCCACCCCCCCCAGAGCATTGGGATTACAGGCAGCAGTTGTGCCTGGTCTGGGTGCTGGAGAGAACTGCAACCACCCTGAGCCATCTCCCCAGACCGGTGAGGGTCTTTGGGATGTCTCTGAATACAGAGTGGATGAAGTAGACTTTCACAGTGCTCAGAAAAGATCGTGTAAGATGTGGAATTGAGTGGGAGCTTAGGACACTATTCTCTGGCCCCCAAACTGGGTCTGCCATACTCCCCTAGCTATAGGAAGACTCCCCTCTGGGGAGATGTTTGGAGTCCATGAGGCACAGAGAGGGAAGGAAAACATGGCAGGGTTATTTGGGGCTTCTTTCTTCCACGGATTCCTCTAGGACTGTATGTCTGAGACAAGGAGACAAGGGGAAGAAGCCATTAGAGAAGCAAAGTAAGCCATCAGAGGTGCCTTGGAAGGACCTAAATTGTCCCTTCTGTCTCCATTTTTCCTTCTTACTCTTTGCTGGTAGCTGCCAACTCTTCCAGAAGAGGATAAATCCACCATTGCTATACTCCCTGCCTCCTTGAGAAAACTCTTGCCCAGACTTAGATTTTCTCTTAGAAATGTACATTTTTTTTTCATGTTCTATTTAGTTTGGTTTGGCTTTGCATGTGTTCATGTGTGCTGTCTTATTTGTTTGCTTTTTGTTTTGAGACAGGTCTGTCAGGTACCCTAGTCTGGCCTTGAACTTACTACAGCGCTCAGGATGGCTTTGCATTTATGATGCCTTTACCTCCCAAGTACTGGAATTACAGGTGTGTGTCACTATGCCCAGTTTTAAGTCTCATTCTTTGCAGAGTCAAGCACTGAACCCTGGGCCTCATGCATGCCAGGCAAATAGTCTAACCTCAGAGCTACATCCCCAAGCCCAGAATATACAATTTAATTTCTTCCATAACGTGCCCATAAACATGCAGCTGTGTACCCACAAGCAAGATGTCTGCTCTTAAGCCTGAGGTTGTTCCCACCCTCCCATGGTATAAACCAACCAAAAGGAAATATGGGAGGTGAACTCCTCACTGTGAGCCAGGGTAGGCTCTCACCTGGATGTCCTTTATCATGACGCTGTAGGCAAGGCCGTGAGACTTCAAATAAGCTTTAACACTGGGTAGTTCAGAAAAGGGAACTCTCATGTCCACAGGGAGGCTAGGTCTGGCTGGGCCACGCCAGAAGTCCACCTTGTTCACAAAGAAAGAAAAAAGAAACACAGCTGTATTTGTCAACTGTCCTTATATACTCGGTAGGCATTCTGGAAGACCAGGTTTCTTTTATACTTCAAGGGGATCCAGTTCCAAAAAAAAAAAAAAAAAATCCCAGGGTCTACAAACAGGAATAAAGCCCCTCCTCACCAAGGTTTCTTCCTCATTTCCTAGTCTACCTCCTGGCTCACTCACTCACTGCACCGTCATCTGTATACAGAAAGCCTAGAGTTCCTACAAGTGAGAACGCCATCACTGGCCATTAGCCTGGACAAGAACCCAGGTGAGGAGAGCGAACATCACCTCTTCTAGTCCTGAGAGAAGCAGAAGAGGCAAATCGGGAGCCCATGCTCCTATATCTGCCTATACATTTGTAAAACGAAGACACTCAGAGTGGTGGAACCCCTCATTGATGGGGACACTTGTACAAATAGCTGCAAGCACTCTGGGCCACATCCAGAAAAAGCTGCTTGTTTTACAAGCCCTCAAACAAAAGCCCTCGATTATAATTGTCAAAGAAAATGTTTTCCATTGTGAAAACTTGTAGAGGACAAATGTTCTTGGAAACAGATACCCAGGCTGACAGACACAGACCCAAATACATCACATTTGCCAAGTGAGGCCATTCCAATTGGAAGGCAGATGTGAGAGGGGCCCCTGTGGTACATGGCACCACAGCCGGGACATCTGTGCTTTCCTATGGCTGTAGGACATTGCAGCTGTTTTCAGAGTGTGCTCATAATCCCCCATCCATGATAGAAGGGAAAGCTAAAGGAATCACAGCTTACAAAGGCCACCCAACTTTATGGGGACATGTCCCTAACATATGGCAGAGAAGCCACCTTGGGCTTGTCCAGAATCTAGTGATTCTTTTTGGAGACCTCGGGAAAGAAGGTTTGGGATTGGAAGGCGTAAGGGGGAAAGATAAGGAACTGAGGTGCAAGTGAGGTGATGGTAGTGTCCCCAGGAGCAATCCTCACCTTCTGAGGCTTCTGGCTCTCCAGATCCCTGAGAAGTGACAGCTGCTTCTCATTTTTGGCCAGGACTCGAAGAACCTGGTCTCTGGAAAAACATGGGGAGGGTGCAGAAAGATGTGGAGGCCTCCTGAAATGCTGGGTGGATTGAAAGAGCCAGTGTGGAAGAGATGGGTGACTGAACTGAAGAAGAAATGGCATATAACTAAGGGATGAGGAAGTTAGCAAAAGGATTTAAAGGGGCTGGGGAACCAATAGTAGTTCCTGTGCCACCACCCCCTGCCCCCCGCCCCCCCAACCCCCGCCCCCTGCCCATGCAAGGGGATATCAGAAAACCCCAACCTTGGGGCCGAGGAGCCATGCTTGCTTCCTTCCATGGGGTAGGTAGAAGAAGACAAGGTAGAGTCTCACATCTTGAGCTCCAGGGTCTGAACCTGGGATGCTACTGGCTCTCGGTCTATCTGGTCTTGGGACCCAGGAGATGACTCCCTTTCTAAGCTGTGTCTCTTCCTTACAGAAAGTTTATAGACGATCTATCTGCCTTCTGGGACACTGGGAGGCCTGGCGTGTATGTTTGAACTTGATGCTTCAAAGAAGGATTATAGCACATCTACTTTGGGTATGAGTAGAGTCTAATAAGGGTTACTAGTCTCCTCAAGAATTTTAGGAGAAATATAAACCTTCAGCCCTAAAGAAGAATGTGTATAAAATCTATTGCATGCAATTTTCAGAGTTTTTAATTTGTTTTTTTAAACTGGCATATATTAATTATACTTGATAATACTTTTTTATGCATGCATATGATATATTTTGATCCTGTTCACCCCTTCCTCATTCTCTCTCTTGTCCTCTCCCACTTCTTCTGATCTTTTTCCTCTTCCCAACCAATCTCAATTTTAGGGGATCCTCTCAGAAAACTAAAAAACACAGAGCTTCAGATGTAGAACTTTTAGATTTGGAGATGGATAATAACACAGCCAAGATGTCTGGACTGGCGTGTGAGTGGGAGCCCAAGGGATCTGAAGTGGGCTCTGAGTGAGAGCTAAAGCTTTTGTCTGGTCCTACCCAAGAAGACAGATGGACAGACAGACAGACAGACAGACAGACACAGAGAGAGAAAGAGAGAGAGAGAGAGAGAGAGAGAGAGAGAGAGAGAGAGAGAGAGAACATAGGGCTCCTCCCTCCCACCCATCTCCACCCGCCAAGCAGCTGCCACTCACCCTGTGAAATTCACTTGGCCCCAAGCTACAGCCAGGATAAAGTTGCAGAACAGAAGTGTCCGTCTGTCCACAGGGGACAGCCCAGGGCCTATTGCTCCTCCTTGGGTGCCCTGCATGCCTCTTCCTCCAGGCAAGCTTCAAGGGCTTTCCTCCAGCTTGGGCATGGCCTAGGCCTCACGACGGCACATCACCTAAAGGCCAGCAGGCTCGGCCTAAGAATGGACATGAGACTTTAAGCGAGTCTAGCATGAGGTACCCACATGCCAAGCCTTGAGAGAATCGGGCCAACCCTCCTCCCTCCTTTCCTGGGAAGGGAGTGGAAAGATGGAAAAATGAAGACAAGACTGAAGCTTTTCTTTCCTCTGCAGGATGGGTAGGAAATTCCCTGTTCCAACCTCCTCAGAAGCATCAAATCCTTCATATCCAGAGAAAGAGGAGTAGCTAGTGGCCCTAGGCTGTCTCCTCTACAACTGCTCTTCTGTTCCCTTCCTTCCATCTGCTCTGTGTCCACTGGACACTGGACACAGAGGGCTGTGAGCACCACTGAAGGGTCACAGGACTGAGAGTCAGGAAACTGGGATGCTTACTCCCTGTCTAAAAGAACTGGAGCCTTTGAACCTGGTCAAAGTGAACTACCTCACCAGTCAGGTGGTGTTAAAAATACCTTCCTTCCTTCCCTACCTCACAGGAGGCCTGGGGTATTAGATGAGACAACCTGAATGAACTGGCTTGGTGTAGCCTGTGACATGTAATGTCTTATTATTTCGAAGGCATTAGCCCTTAATCACAGGTCTGTACTCCTGTTGCGACAGGGAAAAATGAAGGGACAGTGTGGCAAAGGGAATATATATTATACGAGAGAACTTCAGTCAGGACCCCTTGTCTCTGTCAGCAGGCAGTCACTGCTCTACTGAGACAGGTGGAGTAAGTTCTGCAGGACACAAAGGCCACGAGAGTCTTTTGTATAGTTTTCAACAAACAGCAAAGTCCAATTCTCAGTCCTGCCGATGCCCTGCTCAGTCTCCTTACGACTTGGGAACAGTACAAATAAAACAGAGACCAGTACACAAAGTAGGCATCTTGTAAGAAGGAAGCAGAAGACGGGGCCTGAACAACACAGGGTGAATCTAACAAAATCTGAAAGAGGTTAAGAAGAATCTGAGCTAAAATCCAGTTGTTCCTTCCACAAAGGCCACCTAACTGTCACTAGAGATTCTCAGCAACCCCCTCCTCACACACACACACATACATACTTTCCCACAATGACCAATTAGCTGGCCATGTGCGGAGAGGGGTCACTCTTCTATTGATAGCTGGCCCCGCTCTCCACCCCGCCTGCCTTACTCCATTATTTCATGGGTCAGCTGTTGAGGCTCTCCAAACTCTCCTAGAACCCCCAGCTTTGGAAAACGCTCAGAAAGTAACATTAGCAAACGGCTTAAGGACTTAGAAAAGAAAGCAATTGTACAGCTTTAGTAGCCATGAGAATAAAAGAGAGCACTGGTAAATAATAGCTCAGAAATTCAGAAGAAAAAAGGTGGGGATGGTACTAGTCACCGAAAGCACCCAGCATCCTCTTGTTCAAAAGCACCATTTTAAGCCACTAACAATGAGACAACTATTCCTGTACTTGGTTTAGAAATGGAAGATAGAAAGAGAGAGAGAGGGAGGGAGGGAGGGAAAGAGAGAATTAGAGTGAAAACAAGAGCAAGAAGAAAGAAAGAAGAGAGGTTAGGAATTCTGGAGAATTCTATGGCAGCACTTCCAACAGAACGCTTTACGATAATGGAAGAATTCTATCCCGCATCATCCAAAAGGACCCTCAGCTGGCCCCTTGACACGCCTGAGAAATGTTGGTGTTTTACTCTTATGAATTTAAGTAATCCCATGTAGGGAATGTCTACTGTCTCGGATGGCAGAGTTCAGTGGGAATGTACCTACCCTCAGAGTAGCCAATGGCTGAATTTGAAGCAGAAAAACATGTATGTGTTTAAGAAAAATATTTCGTACTGGCTTCTCATTCATAATTAATGGTTCATTAATCATTCGCTCGATAAGCAGACTACTGGAACATTTATTATGTACCAGACTCTCACTGAGCTCTGGGAGTGAAACTGTGTGACATAGTCGTGTCCCTTACATATCTAATGGGAAAGTTCACAGGAGCACAAAGCAGTAACTGTGCTCTTGCTACAAGGCAGGGGTAGGACAAAAAACATGTCGCTGGAAGCATCCTTAAACAAAATTTTGTTTGGAAGGCTTTTATCTCCTGCAGGTAGGCAGGGTTAACCATCCAAACAATCCTGCCCCAAATGGAACACCTGGGACGCAGAATCCAATCGCTTCCATGATGTCTTTCTCAATGTGTCACTGGGGGGCCGCAAAAGTAGGTATCTGAAGATCCATACAGTCTTAAAAAGCCATCCAGACAGCTGAGAGGCACGAAGCCTCCCCACAGGTTCTCAGGGCCCTGACTTCTTAGAAAGGTGTGCCTCATATTAAAGGAGAATCTCCATTTGCTCGGAGTCACTCTCCTGAAAATGTTCTTGGTTTTAGTTTGATTGCTTTGAAAAGTCTTTGTCTTGCTCTCATTCTTGAAGACGCTTTAATGAATACAAACTCTACTGGCTCACTGTGTTTTTCTCCACACATTGGAAATAGAAGCCACAGGGCTCTGGCTTACAACCAGTTTGCTCTTCAGTCAGTTGGCCTATCTGCTCTGTGTTCCTTGGTAGGTTTTCTTCATTCTGGTTGCTTTGAAGATCTTGCTTTTCATGTTCTTCAGTTTTACAATCATTTATAATGTCAGGAATGGCAATATGCCTGAACACAGGCTTCTGTGTTCTGTCGTGCTGGAGACTCTTTAGTTTCCTGCGTTTGGCTAGTAAACATTATTTTCAAATTTTCTCAGCCATCGTGTTTTTCAAACATTGTCTCCTCTCCAGTCTCCATTACCTCCATCTGGAGCTTTTGATTAGATGGCGGCCTTTTCCTGCCATCCTTTCAGACTTTAAATCATTTTGTTATATTCTTACTTCATTGTCTTTCTGGGTTACACATAAGAGAGTTAATTTACATCAAATGTTTTTAACTTTCTCCTCAACTAAATTTAACAAGTAATTTAATTGATCAGTTTTACATTTCAAATGCATAACACATCAATCCTAAAACAAATTTCCCTCACGTTTCGAAGCTTTTGAAATCAAGGCATTCATTGTACAGTTGGGTCACACCTTCTAATAAATGGCAGTGGTTTTGAGGGCACAGAAAAATCATGCTGTTTCTTAGATCAATGCTATTTAACATCAATGAAACAGGGCATTTACATGTTCATTTGTAATTCTAGTTGCTATTTCCTTAAGCTCAGCTAACCAAATTCTTGGTCCTTTCCCTTGCATGCCAGGCAAGTGCTCTGAGCTATATGTCCCTATTTTTTTTAACAGTTGCATACATTTATATAGTATACTCTGCTTCTGTCTACGCACCCACCTCTGTCATCACCCTCTCTTCTCTCTGGATCTTTCCCTCTTCCCAACAAATCTCTCAGATGGCTGTACCATTAACGAAAATGAAATTACCAGACAACCCTTGAATGTGTTATCCTCCTGCCTCAGCTCCCAATAAACTGTTTACAAGGCCTTAGGCACCAGGACAGCTGTATTTTGGCTTATTTAAACTTAAATATTCCAGTGTCCAGAGATTCTGTGAAATTCCTTTCACCCCACAAGCCTAATAATGGTTACAGAAAATTTAATAAACTGTATTTGAAAAAAACAAAAATTGTAAGTCAAGTTAATGCTGAAGAGAGAGACATTTTAGTCTATCATATTTAAGACAATAAAATGCTATTAAGACAAATAGATTGGACCGAGCACATACATAAGCCTGAGCACACTTGGAAACCTCACCCTTTCAGACATAGCCCAGCAGATCAATGTGGAGCAGACAGACCAGACAATGAATGTGGCTGAAACTCTTATAGATCTGTATGGAGAAATTAAATTAAATCTCTATTATACCACATACAAAAATCAATTCCAGGTAGATTAAAATTCTTAAATGTAAAGGCAGGGATATAAAGCTTCTAGAAGGCAGTATGGAGGGTATTTTTTTTATAACATTGGAATAAAAAAATAACTTTAAAATAAACTTTAAAATAAATAAATAAATAAAATAAACATAAGAAGCAAGAGAAAGTAAAGGTTTGTTTTTTTAAAAAAAAGGGAATGATGAGCAAAAGTCAACTATATTAAAATAAGAAACCTCTGACTGGTTTTATCTAAAGCTTCAGTGACTTGGGATGCCCGAGTAAGGAGATTAGTTGAGGCCAGAAAAGGTAACACACCAAGACCTCCCATCTCTTAAAAGAAAGAAAGAGCAAAAAGAAGAGATTGCCAGGCATGGTGCGTACCCTTGGGATCTCATCACTGTTGAGGTTGAGGCAGGAGGATCCCAAGTTGGTGGGCAGACTGGCCTACACAGTGATAGCCTATCTGAAATAAAATTAAAATTTAATCTATGCTAATATTTCAGTGAAAACTGTCTAAATCTGTCACAGTGGTACACACTTATAATCCTAGCTACTCAGGAGATTGATGGAGAAGGTTCACAAGTTCAAGGCTGGCCTAAGCTACATAATGTGTTGAAGACCAGATTGAGCCACTTAACAAGGCTAGATCTCAAAGAAAGAAAGAACATCTGTTTTTTTAAGATTCTAAATTAAGAGCTGGGAGGACATATTTGCAACATATTAAACTGATCAAGAATTAATAACCCCAGATTACATAAAGAACATATGTGAATCAATTTCTATAAATTATTTTTTAATGAAAGGTTGAGTTACAGAAGAGGACTCAAGGATGCTCTGGATACAGACAACAATTCAGCCAGATAAGAGCAAAGTTGAGAGCACAGCGGTACCATCTCATACCACCAAATTAGCAACAGTTGAAAAATTCAGCCAATGGGAAGAGTTAACAAAATTAGATGTGGAACATCCAATCTCTCATCCATCTGTGGCAGAGTTTAAAGTGAAATAATGTCAGAAACTGGTAGAATCAGGCTGGGGGTCTAGCTTAGTAGAAGAGCACCTACCTAGTCATGTCTGAGGCTCTAGGCTGTCTCTCCAGCATGTAGAAAATATCCTTTCTTGTTGGCATTACATTAGCTGGTGAGGTAGAAAATGTACTGCACACCCTGTGCCCCTGCATCCTGCCTACCTGCCTGAAGAAAGTGGGTGTGCCAAAGCCCGTATACAGAACTGGAGAAAGAAATGGAACCGAGGACCAGGCATGGTGGCACATGCCTTTAAACTCTGTGCTTAGGAGGCAGAGGTAAGCAGATCTGAGTTCCAGACCAGTCAGGACCACAGAGGGAGACCCTGTCTCAAAAACAAAGACAAAGAAACAGAAACAAATCAATACTGGGAACGCACACCCAAGGGGACAAACCTCAGAAACATCAAGTGACTATCAAAGACAGAAAGTGTTTGTTTCCATTTATATGGGCTCCCAAAACAGTAGATTGCCTAAAAATATGTACCTATGTGATAATTAAGAGGAAAATCGAGGAAATCAATAGCACAAGTTGATGAGTTTGTCTGGAGGAAGGGAGCGAGTGTATCTGAGGGGCTGTGAAGCTCTTTGATAACAATGTTGGTCCTTGTTCTTAGGTCAGATTGGACATGTGTCTGATATATTTTTAAATGAAAGGGTGAATATCTTACAGAAAACACTGCGATGTTGAATGTTATGTATAACTTTTAACTATACACTCAGGAGAAGAGAGGAAGAGGAGGAAGAGGAGGAAGAAGAGGAAGAGGAAGAGGAGGAAGACAAACATTGTCATTTGAGCTGATAGGTAAGATAAGGAGTTAAGTAGCCAAGGCACCAAGAAACCTGACACTGGCTAGCCCTGAATCCCTGTCATTAAAGGTACTAATTCCCACTTCTGTCAGAGACCACCCTGAGGGTCTCCAAGATCCATAAGGTGCCTCCGTGCTCACAAATAAAACTCCCAGACTAAATTATATTTAATCTCCACAAGTCCCCTTTGGGTGCTCTACCAAAATAAATATGTCAACTATAATCTTTAAAACAACAGAAAAACAGGAGAGTGCTGTGGCTCACATCGGAATCTGTGATTAACAAGTTAATTTTCCATAAGTCTTTAAAATAACAGATTCCCTCCAGGACACTCAGATGTGATTGAATTAGCTGAAAAACAGGTTTATCCTAACTTCCAGAACAACTCCAAAGATGTGCTTTCAGGGGGAATTAAGTATTGGATATCCCAAGAAAACAGTGAGCTACCCAAAGGTGGGCTAATACTGCTGGAGACTGGGCTCTCTAAAAAATGACTTCCTCTTTCAGAATTCCACACCGTTTCTCACCCTCTAGGGAAACCACAACCACAACTACACCTCCCTGGTTTAGCTGCTTGGGTCTTGGGTCTTCTGTCACAATCCACTACACACTTGAATTCTTTTCCAGGTAGCTGACAATTCATGGCTAACCCCTTGCAGGCTGGGGTTAGTTGTTTGACTTCAGGACTCACGTGTGTATAGACCAGATCACAGTCTAAGACGCATCCGTGGCACATTCTGTCCTTTCATTCACTGGAATGATTGCTTCCAATCTTAGAGGGAAAAAATTCCCAGTTCCTGGGCCTTTCTCAGTGCCTGCTTCCCTTTCTGCATCCATCGCTCAGAACTCTGAGACCTTTGTGTGTCCTGCATCTCCATTTTTAGTTCCTGGACCCCAATCTCACTCCCACAGCCTGAGACCCCACCTGATGTCATCCCCAAGTGTAACTGTCCAACATCACCATCTTGCAGCCTCCCCCTTTCATGAGGACCACTGTCCTTGCCCTAGCAGTTGACAACAGGTCACATGGCTGCTCCCATCTAGTCACTCCGATGTTCTCCACGACTGTTCTATGCTTACTGACCTTTCAGCTGGTCCTGATACCCACCAAGGGCGTTCCAGTTCTAATCCATCCCATCAATCTCTGGGCTGGGGGATATACAGAAACATACCTTGAGCCTCTGTTCCACAGCTCTTGCCACCCCGTGGCTGGGAGTGGAAGAGTCTGGTTACCCAGGGTCCAGCTAATGTCCACTAGAGAATGTACTAGCATTCTTAGATCAAAGGCTGTGCAACACAGGTAGGGGCGAGATCCATTCTGCCGTCTCTAACGTGTGTGGCCCTCATCTAACTGAAGAATGGGTATTCATTTATAAGACTAAGCCAAACCTAGCAAGAGGGTGCGTGTGGGTCAGAGATAAGGGGGACACTGTGATTTAGAGACCTCCAAAGGGAGGCTCTCGGTCCTGTTGAGGGGAAACAAGAAAGGACTGGGACTTCCGCACTGGGTTTTTAATCTCATCCTCTTCCATTTCGGTTTTTCTTTATGTTTTATAAAACATAAAACATGGATACAATGATATTTGTGCAGAATTTCAAAGCTATGTAATTATACAGGTTGGGTGTGACATGCTAATTTTTTAAATTATAGGAAGGCAGCATAAAAAAATCTGAAGCGGTCTAATTGAGCATCGGTTAATTTTGAAAACCTCCACACTGTCATTTCTTTGTTTCTAGAAACATCTCTCACACGGTGCTGGGTGGCAGAATCTGATTTTTAATTACTTTTTTTTGTTAAAGAAATGTTGATAGACATTGGGGAATTTCACTCTCCTTGAAGTTGCGCTGTGGGGGAGGGGGTGGCAGGGAAAACTGAGCAGAGCTGTGAGCAGGAGTCTGTCTGCCTTTAGTGCTTGGTGTCTGGTTGGGATTTTCTTGGCTGTTCTTGTTGTCAGAGTTATCTAACCCCAAGGAAGGCCTTTGGGATCAATAATTTTCAAACTCCTGCTGGGGTCATGTTGACTTCAGGCTGGGCTTGACTAACATAAATTACACAGCAACATTCCCTGTCTGTGCTCAATTCAGTCTCCTGAACAAAGCCAACTTTTGTACAAAAGTGGAAAGACAGGGGTTGGGGGAGTCTGGCAGGGAAGGGGCCTGCCAGGTGGACTGAGTCCCCACCTTCCTTGTCTTCACCTACACAACAGCATTTCTGTGTGCTTTCTACAAATTAGTGGAAAATGAAGAATTTATTATTGACTAAATAGTCTTTAGTAATCTTGATGCAACCAGAATAATGAGGAAAGCAACATATTGGAGGCAAATTATTAGCCTCCATTTGACATTTATTGGATTAACCCAGATAGCTGAGAATTAATTTGGATAAAAAAAAGGTAAAAAATTAGGGAAGGCATATTCAAAGACTGGAGGAAGGCTGAGAAAATGGCTGTCAGCATTTTATTTATTTTATTTTATTTTTATTTCATTTTATTTTATTTTATTATTTTATTTTATTTTATTTATTTTTGGCTTTTCAAGACAGGGTTTCACTGTGTAACCCTAGCTGTCCTGAAACTCACTCTGTAGACCAGACTGGCTTTGAACTCAGAAACCTACCTGCCTCTGCCTCCCAAATGCTGGGATTAAAGGCATGTGCCACCACTACCACCCCGCTGTTTGTAACATGTTTATCTTGCAAACAAGGCCTGAGTTCAATCCTAGACATATTAAAAATGTCCAGTATGGTAGCATGCAATTGCAACCCCAGTGTTGGGGAGACAAGCTTGCTGGCCAACCAGCTTAGTCTGCTCCACAAGGCAGTGAGTAAAATGAGGTAGATGGTTTCTGAGGTCCTTTGTCTTCCACAAGCATATGCAGAAACACACACATAGAAACAAATCAAGATAGGAGCTAGGGGATGTGTCCGTTGATAAAATACCTGCTGTGCAAGATGAGGACTGAGTTTGGTTCCCCAGCACCAAGGTAAACACCCAAGCACGGCAACACACTTGTAACCCCAGTTCCAGGAGGACAGAGATAGAGGGATCCTGGATCCTAGGATCCAGTTGGCCTAGCAGAATCCATGAGGTCTGATTCACTGAAAAACACTGTTCCCCACCACAACCCCCAATAAGGTAGAAAGCAACTGAGAAAGATATTAACATCAGCCTCTGGCCTCTACACACTCACACGTGCATGCACAACCACACAATGTGTGTTAACACCCACGTGAACACGTACGTACACCATAATACACAAAGTAGAGATTATTGTTTAAAACTGAAGAGTTGGGGGCTTATTTACACTTCTTATAAAATGATGATGTTAAGTGGCACGGTTTGACAGATGCCAACAGAGGACATACCAACCCTGACTCAGGGACACTTGCACTAGCCGCCTGAGCCTAGTTTCTCTCAAGAGGAGATCGGGACACCTGCAAAGCCAGGGGGTTGAATTACAGAAGAGTCCTGAGCCTGGAGAACCTAAAACCTTTTATGATTTCCATTCTTATATGTATGGCCCAGGATGGGTCTACCTTAGCGTGCATCCCACCGGGTCTTGGGAAGAACGCATGCGCAGTCACTGTTGCATAGATATTCTTTAAATGACGATGCTATCAAGCTGACGGATGACTTTGCAGGTCAACTGTACTTTTACTGATTTTCTGCTTGGATTGTCTATAAATTATCAAAAGATGGGTTTCTAAAGACTCCAACTATAATGGTAGATTTGAGTTTTCCTCGTGGTTCTGCCAGACTTCACCCTTATTGTATCACCCTTAATCTGTAATTGCTTCTAGTTTATAAAACTCTTTCAAATGATACCATATGACCGGGCAAGTGCCTTGTAACTGGTAACTCTGCTCCTTCCTCCTGGCCTTTGTAAGGCAGCTAAACTCACCCATTACTCTATATGCACCGACATTTTACTAAGCAGTTATCCAATAGATACATTAAGATGGGAAAAGGGAAAATTGTTTGATTTTTCAGTTATGCCTTTCTCCTTCCCTTTCTTCATATAGATCTGAACGTCCAACCTACATCATTTTCTCTGCCCTGAATCATTTCTTTTAATATTACTTGCAGAGCAAGTTTGCCGTGATGAATGCCTTCGAATTTTGCTTGCCTGAGGAGGTATTGATCCTTGACTCTTGAAGGATGATCTCACTGGATATAAAATCCTAGAACAGTGGGCTTCTCTTTCAGCACTGCAAATATTTCACTCCACTCTTCTTGCTTGCATAGTCTCTAACAAACCGTCTAAGTGATTCCTAGTCTTGATTCTATATGAGGTGGCGTTCCCCTCTTGACTTCGAGTTTCTGAAGTTAGGTTAAATAATGTAGAGTTTCCTGGTGTTTATGATGCTATTTTGTGAAAATCCTTGGCCACATTATTTTAAAGTTTTCTTCTGCTCTGTTCTTTCTGTCCCTTCTAGTGTTCCAATTACACATGCATTATACCTTTAATTTTCCCCACAGTTCTTAGGTATTCTGTTGCTTTATTTGGAAGGCTTTTTTTTTTTCCTCTTTTGAGTTTTCTTTCTAGAAGTTTCTATTGACAATTTCTTTGATCTCACTGATTCTTTCTTCTAGCCATGTCTAATAATGAGTCCGCCAAAGCAGGCTTCGATTCTGTTACAGTACTTCTAATTCCCAGCGCTTCCTTTGGGATTTTATTTTCTCTTTGCTGGAATCAAATTAAGAGTTTCCCACATGTTGGGCAAGTATGGTACCACTGGGCTACACCCCAGCACCTTTTCATTCATTACCTGAATCCCATCTCTCTGTTGCTTATATTACCCACATGGTTTTGTATATTTAGTCTTTCCATATTGGTCACTAGTGCTTTTTAAAGATGTATTTTATTTTTATTCATGTCTATGTGTAAATATGTACAACTATGTGGGGACCCTGCAAGGTCAGAAGTGGATGCCAGACTACCTGAGGCAGAATTGATAAGCAGTTATGAGCCACCCAACATCAGAGCTGGGAACTGAACTCTGGTCCTCTGCAAGAGCAGCAAGTGCCCTTCAGCACTGAGCCACCCTCCTAGTCCCTGGTCACTGTTATTCTTAATTCCCTGTGTGATGGTTCCCCAATATGACTTTGGTCCTGATGCTTGCCTTGTCTCCTCAGGGTTTTTTGTTTTTTTTTTTTTTTTTTCTTACTCTTTAGTATGCCTTATAACTTTTTGTTGAAAGATGGATACGACATATTGAGTAACCAGAACTGAAGTACATAGGCCTTTGGTGTGAGGTTCTACATTAATCTTGACAGGACCTGGGCTGTGGTTCATGCTGGTCAGAGGTGTACAATACTTGGGCCTTTAGATGTCTCAAGTGTTCTTAATCCATAGTGAGCCCCATTGGTGTGGCAATAAAATGTGAGAGCAAGAAAATGCTTTATTGTTTTAGGACCAAATACAAGTCTTGATGTGTTCCTGGACTAGCTTTTCTTTCCCCCCTTCTCTCCCTTAGGAAAGAGAAGAAAACTAGAGAAGGCTGGACAAAGCTGGGCAAGTCTTGCTCAGCACTTAGTGAGTGGCATGTAGTCATTGCATCCCTTCATGAGGGTGTGGGGTGATGTTTTGACATATGTAATCCATGTGCTTATGCCGGGCGGTGGTGGCGCACGCCTTTAATCCCAGCACTTGGGAGGCAGAGGCGGGCAGATTTCTGAGTTCGAGGCCAGCCTGGTCTACAGAGTGAGTTCCAGGACAGCCAGAGCTACACAGAGAAACCCTGTCTCAAAAAACCAAAAAAAAAAAAAAAAAAAAAAAAAAAAAAAAAGTAATCCATGTGCTGTGATCAAATGACAGTCACCAGTACATCCATCACCTTAGACATGTATCCGTTCTCCTTTTGGTTTTCTTTTTTTCTTTTTTTTAATTTCATTTTTTTAATGTGTATGAGCCTGCATGTACATTGTGTACCACTTGGTGCCTGTGGAGGCCAGAGGAGGCCATGGATCCCTTAGGAATGGAGTTACAGTCAGCTGTGAGCCACTATGTGGATACTAGGAATCGAACCCAGGTCCTCTGGAAGAACAGCCAGGGCCCTTAACTACTGAGGCATCTCTCCAGCCTCACATATCAGTTCTTTATGTTGGAATACTCAGCATTCTCTCTTCTACAGAGTGAGGCTTTATTGTGGAGAATGTGCTGGGCATGCACAACGGTTGACTTTCTCTTCCCCTGTCTCAGACAACAGGAAAGTTTTCTTGGTTCACTGCTAGTGAGTTTCTAGAGAGAAGACCCACAAAAGCAAAACAAAGCAAAGAAAAAAAAAAAAAAAAAAAAACAAGGAGGAAGACTAAGATGGTGCGTTCCTGGGGCGGTCTCACATATTCACACAAGTCCACATTCAACCCCCAGACACATCCTATGGAATAAGCCACTATGGAATTCAGGTCTCCCTATCCACAGCTTCTGCTCTGGGTCAGTAGATCACATCTGTGACTCTGAAAGGGCTGTCTCTCCAGATTCCAGGATATCAGTTTGCCCTCTGACCTCAATTCTCTGGTAAGTCCAAGAAAAGCCATTGATTTTCAGTTTATTCAGCTTTTTGCTTGTTGATGAAGCAGGAGAGGCAGGTTTCTAAGCTCGTCACATGTCAGAGCTGAAACCCAAAGACCCTGAACTTTTGTAATAGGCAGTGAACCCAGCCGTCCTTTGCTTCAGAAACAGACATTATTTTTATTATACTGGACAGTAAATAAATCTACCCTTCACTCCGGAGGGAAACATTATCTCTGGCTTCCAGGGCTGTTTATTGCTCTAACATCCTTGAAAAGACAGCGTGGATGTGCAGAGATGTAAAAGATCCACAGAGGAGTGGCTCTCGGCGGATTTCTGAACACTGGAGAAATGGCTGGGAAACTGAGTTGAAAACAGTGGTGCTCGCTTCAACCATGGAATACTACCAGATGTCCATAAAGCTGGGATACAGAGGTTCTGTTTTCACTGATGAGTGTAGAGCCCCAGGCATCATTTTGCTGAACTGCCCCTCCCCTCTCTGCCCCATGACTCTAATACAAAGCCTGGGTAAAGAAAACCTGTCATGCTGAAAGGTATAATTAGCAACATAGTGTGTGTGGGGTTGGGGAGGGGAATGTTCAGTATGTCCCAAACCTGGTTACATATGTAAATCATCTGGAAATTGGGATCCATGCAGGTCTGACTCGGTTTGACAGCAGTGGGGCCAGGGTTCTATTCCTCAGCAGCTCCCTGGTGTTGTCAGACGTTATCAATCCATTTGGAACACAAGGCTTTGCCTCACTGGGCTTCTCACTACAACCTGTGATTTTTCACACTCTCCAAGACTGTATTCAGGAATGAGTTGTATGTGAAACGGGAAGGCAGCCTTGCTGGAAGGAGGCTCTTGTAGTTAGAGTGAGGGTGTCCTTCACAGGCCCACAGCAATCTCATGGGCATTGAGACCAAGAGTCTTTGAAATATACATCAGAGTGCAAAATAAAACAAAATAAAATAAAATAAAATAAAATAAACCAGAGGTGTAGGCTGACCAGACAGTTCAGCAAGTAATAGTGCTTGCCACACGAGCCTACCTGGGTTCAGTCACTACAATCCTCAGTGGAAGAACCCAACACTTGAAAGCTGTCCTTTCACACACACACACACACACACACACACACACACACACACACACAGATACACAGATACATACACAGAAACTCAGACACACACAGTTATACATACACAGGCACACACATACAGATACACACACACAGACACACTCACCCACATACACGCACTCGAGCACATACATAGGCAATAAGTAAAATTTTAAAAGCAAAAAGGAAGTAGAATTTGGGGCATTAAATCTTAAGAAGAAACTTGACTCTGGGTCATGTGTTGTTTAAGTGTCTAGATTCATCTGAGGCAGGATCTAGAAATTTGGATTAACGAATCAGAAAATTTCAAAGTAAATTGCTGAAGAATTTGGAATTGCTGAAGAAAAGGCTTCATCAGGCATGTCCAGGAGAAAAATGTTCACCTCTGACCAATGATCAGGTGACTTTATTTCCCCTCTCAGTAGTGAGGGGCTCATTCCTGTACATTGTCATTTCTGGTCCCAGTTTCAATCCCAAGGTCATGATACCATAGGTCCCTGGGAAAGCTGCTGCATAGACCTTTCTCCCTCTCTGCAGGCTTTCCCAGATCAGTGCTGTTCTGTGACTCATTGACAGGCTTTTCCCCATCCGGGCCTCTCTTCCCTTCCTAGTATGAGCAAGTGTCTTTCTGACTAGGAGAGTCCTTCCTTCATTTTCCAGTATAACTGAAGACTCTGGCAAGAGCCACTAGCCCAAGAAAGACCAAGCACATACAGCAACATTTACCCTGTTGATGGCCCTTTAACAGGATAGAGAAAGACCTGGTGTCTTCTTTGACATACCTCCTTAACCAAGTTAATACCTGTCTCCTCATCAGCACTTTAGAAAGATTGCTTTACAGTGCTGAGACAGGTCATCGTTTCCCACTGGGCCTGGCTTCTCCTGAGTTTTCTAATACACATCTACTGAAATTGAAGCAGAAAGCGTTTGCTTTCCTGACCTTTGTACTTTCTCTATCCATCAAAAAGGAATAAAGATGCTCGGCAGAAAAAGGCTACTGCCACAAGCTTGATGGCCTGAGTGTGATAGCCATACCCCACATGGTGGAAGGAGAGAACTGGCTTCTGTAAATTATCCTCTGATTTCCACAAATACAGTAGTGCATTCACACACACACACACCCAAAGAAATAAGTGCCATTAAAAATTGTTTAAAGTACAAAGCCACGTGAGTGAGGAAGGTGGTCACAGCTAGTACGTTAAGTGAAACGACCACACTAGACTCCTAGTTGTGAAATTGACACAGCTGTTCAAGTCTACACACAGTGTTTGGTTTTTTTGGCTTTTAATTTTTTTTTTATGATGTTGCCATTGTGTGCAGAAGATCTCAACCACGCAAAACGGTGGCTTTGTCTTGAAGCCCCAGACCCAAGTTAATGGGTTTTGTTTTTTTTTTTAAGTCTAGGTCAAATTGTTTAAATATTGAAACAGAGTATGTCTGTTTGCTTGCTGACAGAAGTGGACACTTATCATCCAAGTGTAAGACAGACTGATGGTAGGTAATGAGGCAGGTGGCTCTACAGGCTGTGCACTTCTCAGGAAAGCACATAAGACCCCTGAGGGGTGGACACAGAAGCTGTCAGCTTACTTTAGATGCCATATTAAAACATTGCTCATGGACTCCCCTGGAAGAAAATCTTGAACACAGACTCATGGACAGTCAGTAAGGGAGACCTGACTCCAGCCTCCTCATATACCCTTCTCTGGACTGCAGACCTGAAGGGACTCAAGTGTCAAAGACAGGCAGATAATACAAGGCTGTGAAGTCAGTGGACTATGTCACAAAAGCATTCAAGTTCACAAAGTTAGAAGCATTTTGCTGGACTCTGCTTTCCCACTGAGGACTTGGAAATACAGCTTCATTTCCCAGCCTGTGTGCTTACACCCACAACCAGCCCCCTTCATCGCCTACTAAAGAGGAGATAATAGCATTCAGCCTGCATACATCACCAGGTGGTTGCAATAATTTAATTATCCAATATCTATAAAGCATTTGACAACTATAAATCACCAGAAAACTGCATAACAACTTAACCAGTATCGAGCCTTCCTTATGGCCCCATGTTTAATTTATGCGGTCTCTCTCAGAACTTAGGGACATGCATTTCAATCTATTTTCCAGAATTCAACGTATCATTTTTTTGTTGGGAAAATGTACCCTTTCCCTACCATCCTAACATGTTGAGAGTATGGCTTATGTGGTTTTTGACTGGCCGCCTATAGCAAATCAAATCTACAAATATTTCCTAGCTGCCAAGCATGGCCTTTGCTGAAGATGGTAGTGGATATGAGTGGGTGGGATGGGAGAATGGAATTATGGGGGATAAGATTCACTTTCTGTATTAAATAAATAAATAAATAAATTGTCCAGCTGCACCACAGTAACCCCAGATATCCTAGAGGAGAGGAAAAACCCAACCTGTGTTCCCTTGATGCCCGCCCCCCAATACACCTGGAGCTTTATTTCAAATACACAAAACAGCTGGTGTTCATGATTTAAGACTCAAGGCAAACAGCAGAGGGAATTTATTTTACAAGCTGCCTGGGTTGGCAAAATTCCAGACTTCATCAAACAGAAAGATAAGGATGATGGTGGTGATAATGATGGGAAGATGCTGCCTCGATATCTTTGTAAAGAAACATAAGAGAGGCGTGGCCTCCATAGGAAGTTCCAGAGAGGCAACAGGCCCTCAGCTTGACCCAGAACAGATTTAGAGCAGAGCCTTCCCAGGACCTGTAAAACTCAAGAGATGACCCCATGTGCTTGCCAGGGCTGTGCTGGAAGTTAGACCTCAGAAAATTCCAGGCAGTGGTACTGTGTTTGAATCTAAAGGACGATGTATCTATATAAAACAAACAAACAATAACAAAACAGTATTTTAAAACTCAACAATACTACATGTGACTTTGGATTCAACTGTGCTTTGATGTAAACTATTGAGGTCTTTGCTTTTGGTGTCATTCGCCTCAAACAAGCAAGACTCCATTTAAAGAAAATGTCAGTGACTTCTTTTCGAGATGAGTTTCTACCAGCTGGTGAGAGGAATTACCATAACATATACTGAGCACTCCTACGGCCACAGAAGCTGTGACATACTATGAAATACTTCATGAGGTCACTCAATTCTCTTGTTATTACCGATCCTAACACTCACTAGTCACACTTTAAAGACAGAAAATCAGTCATGATGGTGCACACATGTAATCCCTGCACTTGAAAGGCAGAGGCAGGTTGAGGCCAACCTGGTCTACGTAGCAAGTTGCAGACCAGCAAGGGCTACATAGTGAGACCTTGTCTCAAAACACTAACAAACCCAAACCCAAACCCAAACCCAAACCAAACCAAACAAAAATAAACAGAGCTTGGCATAGCTTAAAAGTGGAGCACTTGTGGAACAAATTCGGGTCCTGGATTTATCTCCAGCACCTCATCCCTAAATATAAGAATGAGAAACTGAGGTTCCCTGAGAGTACATCACGGTGCAAGGTCACACAGCTAAAGGAGCTGGGCCATTCTGACAATCCTCGTCTTCCGTGACCATAAGATTGAAGTAAATACTAGAGTGCCTCGGTGACTGCAGTTTAGTGAATGGATCAATTTCAGGCTGGCGACACAGGCACCTGCAAATTCCACCCCAGCCGCAGACTGCTGTCCTTAATCAGTGATTCCACAAACATCATCTTTGGTCCCAAGAGAACAAGGAATAAAAACCTGGACATGGTTCAGAGTCCTGACCCCACCAACACACATACACATATACTGAAGAAAACTCAGGCTTAGTCTGTAGAGTGACTTTCACACAAGTATAAGTACCCGAATTTGGTCTGTAGAACCCCACCTCCACCCCCCAACTCCCGAGCCAACGGCAAGTGCTTATGACCACAGCACTGGGGAGGTAGAGGCAAATGTATCCCTGGGGGATCATTGGCTAGCCAGCCTAGCTGAATTGGCAAGCTCCAGACCCATGAGAGCTTCTGTCTCAAAAACCAGGAAAGGCCATTTACTCTCAGGCTTGATAACCTAAGTTCAATCCCTAGGAACCCCTTCCTGTAAAGTGTCCTCTGACCTACACACACACACACACACACACACACACACACACACACCTGAGGTTGTCGGCTAGCCTTGACACACATGTGTGTACTTGGTATGTGAGCACACACCAAGAGAGCCATGGCTGATGAATTAGCCCCCCCCCACCTACTCTCATTGTTACCTTTAGGAGTGAGAACCCCCATGGACATTTGGCTTGCTGGGGTGCACAGGCCTTTCCGATTTAAATGCTTTCCAGAAATGTTAGCTGTCTGTGCAGGTTTGTGATAGTTCAGATTTTCTTTTTCTGTGGAGTTTTCATTTAGAAAACAGAACATATTAATTATTCATCTAAGACAAGAAACATGCAGCCCTTGAGATGTTTCTCTCCATAAACTGTAGAAAATTAAATCTTACTCCCCTTGTTCATGTGGCTTAGGGAAGAAGACAAAGAATAATGTTAAGAATAATTTTAAACAAATGCCCAAATGCTATCTCCTCTTGTTTCTCCAGCCTAGAGAGGTCCATTATCATCCATCACTGTCCTTAAAGCAGCCTGTCTTATTTATTTATTATTGTTTACCCAAATGAACTTCTTACTTTCCCTGTTAACACAGGTCTTCCTGCCCTTTTGTCTACAAGTTTCCAGGCAGGAAGAGACTTTTGTTCTCGTTTGCTGTTACAATACCGCATCTGAAACCGTCACTAGCGCAATAAATTCATGACACATGTGAGCATTTTTAAATTAAAATTCCTATCTTTAATACATATCTTTTAAAATGGATCCCGGTCTACAGAAAAAGATTTATCATACGCCTTGGTGAATGGCATTCTCATCAACGATGGGGCTTATCTGAGGCCCTACACTTCCTCCTGCCTCTCCGACTGTGATACTCACCATCTGGAGTCCTGTGTTCGCTTCCTGTTGTCTTGAGCCATCCCCCTGCAAGCACAGCCTGCAGCCAGCCTTCTGTGAGTGATACCTTGAGAGGCTGATCTCCAGAGACCAGCAAAGGGAGCTTAGCAAAGATGACTTGCCGAGTCTGTTGTCAACCGGCCTCATCTTGACCCTCGGGACATTGATGCCCAAATACTGGCCCCACCTTGAAACAAAGAATCAACTATTTGTACCCTTGAACCAGAGAGTCATGAACTACAATGGAGAGGAAAGATAAAGAAAAAACATACCTTCCTAACCAAGGCAGACCTTATTTGGTCAATATCAAGTCTTGGGGATAAGGATGGGAGTAACACTTGGACCAGTCAGGTGGCTCTGCGGGTAAAGGCACTTGCTACCAAGCCTCAGAACCAGAACCCATATGGTAGAAGGAGAGAACTGACTCCTGAAAGTTGTCTGACCTGAATGGATGAACAGAGAGAGAGAGAGAGAGAGAGAGAGAGAGAGAGAGAGAGACAGAGACAGAGACAGAGAATGAGAGAATAAATGTGGTATTTTGTTTTTTAAGAAGAAAGAAAGGAGGTAAGATTTGAACTATGAACAGAGAACACCCATAGCAGCTAAGGGGGTCAGTGCACTTTACAAGGAAGGAGGGTTGGGGTAGGTCAGCTATGTCTTCCTTCCTTTAAATAATTTTATCAAGATGTACATGTCTTCCTTATACATGTACACACTGTGTGTGTATGTCTGTGTGTCCGTGTGTGTATGTGTGTGGGTGTGCTGTTTTAATTCTCAAAAAAAATCACAGTAAATTTTGATTGACGCACACTATTTCAGCATGTGGGTATAGCATGCTTTATGTATCAGTGTCAACAGTGGTGATGTTCTTTCAGGTTGTTTCCAGGCCTTCACTGTGACGAGCAGTGCCTCTGCGATTGTTCTTGCCTAAATCTCCCATCAAATCTCTCAGGTTTGCTTCTGGGTTGGAAGTAGCTGGATCATAAGCTATAAGCTTCAGGAGATAGTGATGTAATGTTTTCCACATTAGTGGTTTTACTAATTCATCTGTCCACTAAGGATGTGTAAGAGAGCCTTCCGTTCACATCCATTCCAGTGTTTCCATTTTTGTTAACTGAAGGAGCAAGAGAGTGGCCTCCTTGCTCTGGATGCCCTCAGTCACCCATCATCTTTTCAAACATACGTTTGTCAGACATATGTCCCTCCTCTTGCACGGTACGATTATATGCTTATATATATGCTCAGATAGCTTGCCCAATTTCCCCATTTCCCCACAAGGTTATTTGTGTTCTTACTAATATGCAGGTCTGCATACATTCTTTGTTGTTTAGATTATGAATGTTGTGAATCTCTTATAACTTGCTTTGCTGTGTCTCTTAAAGAACTAATGTTCTAGGTTTTATTCTAGTCACACATACCATTTTTTTTTTCTTCTATGGCTCTTCATGCTCTGCTTAAGAAATCCCTGAAGGATCTGAAGGCAGTAGCCAGAAATGGAGCTAGGTCACAGGTGGGTCACAGAGGCAAGCATTGTGGTGACTACAAAGATGTTGCATTTGTAGCAGCCCTTACTACCCAACACAAGTGACCAGCTGGCAGGTGTGTTCTGGTTATAGAAGTAGACATATCATTCTATTAGAGCTGGGTGCCATTAAAAATTCTAATCATAGACTGTAATTAACTTTCCTTGCTCCGACGCCTGCTCACTAAGCAACCTTCTGATTATAATTTGGCTGCCCATGTATCTTGCCTACAGGGAGAAAATGTACTGAGAATATACTGTTTAGCCGACGTGAGGCTCCAATCCATTAAACAGTTACATGCCATGATGTAAATTAATAAATTCGTATTCTGATTTTATCATCGGCCTCATCTGGGCTCCAAAGGCGTGAGTCAGCATCCCCGGGTCTAATCAACACGGAAGCTCTGAATATCAAGCTTCAGGGTTGAAAACTAAGGAAGTAGAGCCAGGCAGAGTGAAATCACCAAGGTAACATTGCCCCAGAGGCCCCTCAGCCTGATGAAATAGGCTTTCGTACATGTCATGCGATAGGGACAGAGATTAAAATTTACTTTTGACATTATAAAGTGCTGCATATTCAAGACCGTGGCTCAGTTCTATTCAGGTAAAAGCAAAGAATAAAAGATGATCATGAGACCCATATTGAATATTTATTAGCTTATGAGAACACACCAGATGCTGCCCAAATCCTAGGCAGAAGGTTAAGATTTATAGACACGATTGAAAACAGAAAAGAAAAGCCAAAACCCCACAAAACAAACAAAAAAACAAAAACCACAACACAAACAGGGTAGACGGTATGGGCTAAGGAGTGAACAGGAAGTGTCTAGCCAATGATGAAGTCTTGTTCCAGGTAGGTACTCAGGGTCCAGGATGCAAAATTGGTGACAATAAACATAGGAGGAAAGAAACCAGGAGAGTGAAACACAGGGTACACCAGAGCCCAAGCTGGAACCTGTTGAGGCCCTGAGATTAACCAGGCTATAGGGATGATTTAGGACCTCTGGGGTGAGGTCAAAATCTTTGAAGTGAGTTCAAAAGGCAGAGTGGTGGCAAGGCTAACGGGACAGATGGTGCTAATCTGTCCCTGCAATCTAGTCCCATTTCCCCATGACCCCTGTGACACCACCTACAGTATAATTAACTGACCCCTTTGAGGATCCAAGTAACACCAAATATAAAGAGTAGAGGGTTAAAGGGGGCGGGGGGCATCATCTGAACACTGAGCCTTGAAATGGGCAAGAGCTTGACTGTGTACTCAAGCCAACAGGAAAGAATTAAGATGAGCCAGGTATGGCGATATACATCTTTAATTCCTTTAATGTATGCTGAAGGCAGAGCCAGGCAGATCTCTGTAAGCTCAAGGCCAGCATGGTCTATATAGCAAGTTCCAGGACAGTCATGGCTACATAAAAAGATCCTGTCTCAATAATGATGATGATGACGATGATGAAGAAGAAGAAAAAGAAGAGGAAGAAGGAGAAGGAGAAGAAGAAGAAGAAATGGAGTAAGAGGAATAAGCAGAGTAGGAAGAGCTATGATGGTGATCTAATAGGATTTGTTCCTCAAAAAAAAAAAAAAAGGGTTCCTGAGCTGCATACCACTACTGTGAAGACTAGGGGTGGGGGGTGGGGGTGGGAGGTGGGAAGGGAGGGGGGAGGGTGGGTATCGCAGGAGTACAGTTTAACCCCAGGAGCTTCAGGCTAACATGGGCAAAATAGTAAGACCCTGTCTAAAAGAAAAAAGAAAGAGAGAACTGTCTGAAGGAGAAATTACAGAGTTTTAAAGACAAGCATTGTCTCCCCCAGCACCTCCCATGGTTCCCTACCTGAGGCTACATGTAGAGACTAGAGAACCATCAAAATTCTAAAAGTGAGGTAGACACATGCTACCAGGAAGTAAAATGATCTTGAATGTGGCCTGCCTAACCAGCTGCCTAAGTAGAGGCATACCAAGGCTCAGCAGAGCAGCAGGGCCAACCACTACACCGAGAAAGTGTTCCTCACATGTTCACTACCAGAATGTGTGATCTCTGTGAAACAATGCTGAAGAGGAGCCAGCTGAGTTCTCTGCCAACCCAGCAGACTCTGACCTATTCATAAAGAACTGTTCTTTAACTGTGATGGCTTAAGGGTAAAAAAAAAGGGGGGGGTTCTTTGACTAGTAGAGGTTGTCCCGAACATGCTCCATGATGGTCTTCAGCCCCAGCCAGGTCTCCTCCGCAGTGGGGATGATCTGATTGGCTGGCAAGAGGAAGCCATAGTGCCCAGTGTCTCTCAGCTCAAATGTGAAAGCATACTTGATGCCGTTGTCGTATGCCCAGTCGACACTGCTCCCACTAGCTGGATCTGTTAAGTCAGAAGAAGACACCATTGAAGGCTACTTCAATTCAAGAATTCCTCTAGATTCCCATGGAAAAGGGTGAGAGCCCAGTCTGGATGGACTTCCTTGGAGTCCAGAGTTCTTTCAAAGTCATCAAGCCCTGAGACATATGTTCTAAAGGCACACTGGCTTCATCTCCATCCCTATGTCTCAGGTCATCTCATACTAAGACTTTAAATCCTCATTCCCAAGGCAGGGGAGATGGTTCAGTGGGCAAACTGCTTGCCATCCAAGCTTGAGTAGTGGAGTTCAGAGCCCTAGAATCCACAGAATGTTGATTAGCCATGGTGGCTCACTTGTGATGACAAGGTACAGGAAGCAGAGTCAGGGTATCCTTGGAGCAAGCTGCCTAGCTAGGCTAGCTGGATCGGCAAAGAGACCTGACTTCAATAAAGTGGAAAGTAATAGAAAAAGATAGAAAATTTCTCTGCCTCCATGTTCATATACATGTATGTATTAAACATGCATAAATACAAATAGCATATATATTTATAGTGACATATGCCAAAAAAAAAATGGAATCTCATTCCTATCTTGTCACTAAATCACTGCAATCCTCCAGAAAACTCAAATCTATCTTCTTAATGACAGAGTGAGGCAGGTACCCCCTCTCTAGTGCCAGTGACCCCTGTCCCCTTGAAATGGTGCCCCATGTCATCATCTTTTAGATAGAAATAAAGCTGGCCTCATATCCAGAGTTAACAGGATTCTGAAGAAAGAAGTTGTCATGAGAGTCTTTGTCTTCAGGTCACTGGGTCTGGGGAAAACCAGCTGCCACTGATGTAAGGGCACTCAGAAAGCCCAGTGAAGAAATGCATGGGCTGGGTAAAGAAATTCAACCTCCTGACGGGAATCAACATTAATTCACCAGGCCCCGGAGCAAGCCTCCTCACCAGCAGACCACCCAGCCCTGAGGTCTGCTTGATTGCAATCTGGGAATGCAGCTTAACTATGCCCTTCTGCAAGACCCTGTCCCAGACTCATTCCCATAAGATGGTCTTAAATTCCTGACTCACACACACAGGGTAAGAAAAGAAATGTTTATCATGTTGAGCTGAGAGGTTTTAGCTTAGTTTTGTTTGCTTTTTTTTTTTTCCACACAGCAAGAGATAACTGATACACAGAGGAAAAGGAAGCACATTCCTTGGGACTTCCCTTTGCCAGAAGACTTGAAAGAGATAAGACATCTATTTTTCTGCTTCTTCCCAAACTGCCAGAGCAGGAACTGGCCTCCAACTGTCACTAATAAAATAAGACAATAGCAGATACTCTTTTTTTGTTTTCAGCATCTGCCATGAGCTAGATGTTATATCCAACACTTTACATCCATTGATATCGTTATCTTGAAAATCCAGTGATGGCGACGACTGCCCTTAGTTTACAGACGGGAAAGTCCAGGCTCAGCCTGGGTAAAGCAGCTGAGGGAATGCAGACAGAAAAGGGTAAAGCTGGAATTCAAGCCCACATCCTTTTAAGTGGTCTATTCAATCTACTTGAGGTCCATCTGGTGGATTAACACATCTGATAAGTGTAAGCCCAGGCTCCTCCTTTCCCTTATTCCTGAGAACCATGTCTCATGAATGTGTGTGTGTGTGACTTTTCTAGAGATACGGCTTCCACGGAGATTGCCTGTTCCCAAGGGAATGGAATGGGCTCTGTCCTGCTCTCAGAAGTCTTTATGTGATCCCCATCGTCTTTCTACCCTGAGAAATTACTCCAGCAAAAAAAAAAAAGAAAAAGAAAAAAGGAAACCAACCCCAATACCTAGGGTGTCCAGTTGTTCTTTACAGGATAAACTCAAGTACTTCATAACACACTTAAGATACTGGAAGCAGGCACAAAGGATACTTGCTTGGTATTCAAAGTTGATCAAGTTCATAAACTTGTCTAATTCTTTGCTCAGTGTGTACCTACTCTGGCTTGTATGTGTACACACTCATGTGGGGTACATGTGTACACATGTGTGTGCAGATGAATGAGTGTACATTACATATGCATGTGAGATCAAAGGTCAGTCTCAGATGCTGGTTCTCAGTGCTGTCTACCTTATATTTAGAGACAGGGTCTCCCACTGGCCTGGGACTCACCAGCTGGGCTAAGCTGCCTCCATCCCCTTAGTGCTACCTTAAATGTAGACAGCACAGTGCCTGGCTTATTTATATGGGTTTGAGGAATTGAACTTAGGTGCTGGTGTTTGCACAGCAAGCCCTCTCCTGACCAAGATCTCCTCCTAGATCTTTTAAAACACACACACACACACACACACACACACACACACACACACACACTCAACACCATTCTACCACATTCTATTTTTCAATTAGTTGAAAAACAGATTGAAGATCATTCCCTATTAGCACATATTGATCCACCGTATTCACTTAAGGGAAGCTTAATACTTCCCTGTATGAACGCGCCAATTGTATTTTTGTCTCTTAATGGGAATTTTAGATGCTTACCAGACTTTTGTGGTGATAAATAACATTGTCACAAACATCCTTAAAACCCATGATTTATCCTAGTCAGATGAGTCTAAGAACTTGCTAGATCAGACGCCCCTAGTAAATCAGAAGCAGTAAAAGAGAAAATGGATGAGTTGCAAGAGTTGGCTCAAAGGCAGAAAACATGGCCATGACCGCCTGACAGGAGGAAGGAGCCACAAGACTCTAAAGAGCAGACAAAGCAGGAAGAAGAGGTGGCTGGCAGGGAACAAACAGATGAGCATGACAGAGCTGCGTGAGAACACTACCATGAAGCTCTTATTTTCTATACTAACTTTTAAAAGCATTAATTTTAAAAAATTAGACACAAGATTTAAAGCAGCCAAGTGGGGCAGGGCTAGTTAGCAGAAGGACTTCAGACATATCAGGTCCTCAGGGTGTAATAATTCATCTTCAGAAAACCATTCAATTGTGTGTGGAAGGGCATGTGTGCACTGAACTCTCTTTCCTGTACTCTTTTTAAGAAAGTAAGAAAGTGTGAACTACTTTTATCTCAAATGGTGACTCCAAGAAAAGGGACAGACATCAACCATGGATAGAGCACACGCCAGAGTCCCTGGGTTGGACAGACTTTTAAGATACAAAAACTGACTGCTCTTTTAGAAAGCAATGGAGGCCAAGAAGACTTAAAAAGGACGTAGAATGTTCTTGAAAGATGGGAAGTTTTATGGCTCTGAGACACTCTTCGGGGAGCCTCCCTCCTGAGAGAGGCATCTGGTGAGTATCCCTTGACTTGATACAGCTCATGCTGGGGGAAAAAAATGTCTTTGATGTAAGAGAACAAGGCCTTATTTAAACTGATGTTTCACCCAAAAGCAGGGACCCTGGTGACCCACAAAGACATCCTCAAGGGGTTTCTAGTTAGCCCTAGTAAGTCTCTCTTAGTCAGTGGTTCCCTTCTGACTGATTAAGCAGAGGGTGGAGAAAGTCTCCAGATGTGTCCTCTAAAGAGTCCTCATTTAACAACACTAATAGCAATAAACTATGAATAATTAATGAATTGTTGCTGCAATTAGCAAGACAAACACCAGCATCATGCTAACTGCTTCATGTTGCTCTGTAGCTACACAGCCAGAAAGGAGGATGCCCGGAGCTGAGGCAAACGAACAGTGGTTGCTATAGGCACTGTGGAGGGACACACGCCCTGACGAGGGAACAGAATTCTACTTCCCATGTTGACACGTTTCCCATTTAGCCAGAGTTGTACAGTATGGCATTTCCCATCACTTGAAGACAGACTCCTAAAATAAGATAACTGGCAAGATGCCAACAGAAATTCAGTAAAATGCTCAGATGGAACCAAAACAAATATGTCTTTCAAATAAGGCTGTGGGTAACAAGCTTCGAGGCCAGGTTTGGATTTGGAAACTTGGTAGGGTTTCTCTCTCTCTCTCTCTCTCTCTCCCTCCCTCCCTCTCTATCTCTCCCTTTCTCTCTCCCTCTCTCTCTCTTTCTTTCTCTCTCTCTTAGATACTAGTCTTAGTTAGAGGGCTCCCTTCCACTAAGCTACATCTAACATCCATTATCTCTGCCAACTGTCTCCCAACACAAAGCTGGGAGTTTCCTCTGAAAAACTGACAGATACCTGCAGAAACAACTCAAGCATAAGAGCCTAGATCTGGGTTTGTAGCACACACACACACACACACACACACACACACACACACATACACACATACACACACACACACACACACACATACACACATACACACACACACACATACACACACACATACACACACACACACATACACACACATACACACACATACACACACACACACACACACATACACACACACACACACACACACACACACACACACACACAGGTCACAATCAGATCTCTGGTACCTGCCAGCCAGCCAGTCTAGCCAATCAGTGAGAGATCTGGTCTCAAAAAAAAAATTAATAATAACATGGAAAACAGAGATTAGACACCCAACATTGACCTCTTGCTTCCACACGCACATACACATATGTGTGCACACACACACACATACATGCAGACAGAAACATACACACACATACACACACATGGAGGAGAGGCTTTGATAACTTTTTGATAAACCGTGTCAGGAGCCTTAATACAAATGAGAAGCGCAGTCTCCCGGCTGACAGGTCCTAACTCATCAAGGGTATGTGATAATACCTGAGAGGCGTGATGACGCTGATGGAGATGGTGCCTACAGCACCCATTTGTCACAAAGTCTTGACATGGATTTCTGTCTGCTACTAACCACTGAGACAACCAGGTGATAACACAGGAAAAGAAAGCTCCCACCTCTCCTCCCCTAGCTCAAGCTTCCTCCCAAGGTGCATTCTAAATAGTTTATGCCCAGTGATACTTACAGACCGTGCTGCAAGTCGGTCCCACTCGGTACTTAGTGCCCGAGAGAGAAGCCAGGGCTTTGGCTGCACTCCTTGCCACATCGTCCTGGGAAGGGAGGGTGGAGATGAACAGAGATCAGTGAACGCTCTGAGGTTCTAAACTCTGTCTGGAAGGGCTTCGTGCAAGCTTTCGGAAAGCCCGGAGAGCTACTTGCCAACCCCGCAGGATTATGGAGATATTTTAAGGGGGGGGGGGGGTGATGTCTTGTTCAGGAACATGACAGAAGGCCAAGTATGTTCAAGAGAAAAGCCTTGAATAGAGAACCAACTCTGGTCCATATTTAGCCATGAGTTGGGGGGTGGAGGGCTTCTTCAATCCATAGACTTTTGGACTGGTGGTGTCCCAGCTGACCAGCATGGAGGCATAGGCCTGTAGCTATCCTGAAGATAGCAGCCCTATATTTACTAGACCATCTATAGGTGCCTGCCCTATTCCAGGGGTGGGTCATGGGCTGTGACAGAACTCCCAGGCTACAACCTATACCCTCCATTGACCATGGTACTCAAGTGCCCATGCTTGCCCTCTAAAGCTATAGATCAGCCACCTTAGCCATGCCAAAATCAAAGCAGGTTGGCAGCAGGAAGAAGGCCTCCATCACTTACCAGCTCCTCGGCATCTGGGGCCTTCTTGACTGTGTACCCATAGGGATACATCAGCAGCTGGGAGTAGCTATGCAGGTCAATGAAGCATTTGAAGTTCCCGTGCTTTTGAATAAAATCCACCACCGATTTCACCTCCACCTCAGAATTGGGGTGGGGGCCATGGTACACTTCAGAGCAAGGGTTATCGCTGGCCCCCTCTCCTGTGGAGGGGGGACTGATCAGTAACAAGTAACCCATAGATTAAGAAGACAGAAATGAGCAACCCTCGACACAAGCGGGCTCACTGCAGGTACAGATTCTGAGGGGACAGAGAGGGAGTTTGGGGTTTGCTACAAATGAGGAGGAAAAGTATTGGGGCTTTTTTCAGTGGATAGAGTTGACCCCATATTGTGCTAATAGCCGTTGTCATAAATAATTAATGTCACACTCAAGAACAAGTTATAATTAATAAGTGTTCTTGATAATTAATATGAATACCAATAAATAATGAAAATGACTCCATTTATTGTGGTGTCAACTTATTCTCTTGGTTCGGGTCTTAATGGCCAACTACTGCCAAAATAATCTATTGTGGTTTTTAGAAATCTCTTGATTATTTAACAGGTATATAGATGGATTGCTTTCTGCATTGTTCACAGTGAAGCATGCCTTGGTGTGTGACTGTGTGATTGTGTGACTGTGTGTGTGTGTGTGTGTGTGTGTGTGTGTTAAGGATAGAACTACTTGATTTAAAAGTGGAAGGTGAGTTTATTTGGTAATTTTTATCAGCCATGCAATACTAAGATTATCTCTTAAGTTTCACAAAAATCCATTAAATGGGCATGAAGAAGAGGATATATGGGCAATAGCTGGTTCTTTTGTGGGGATGAATGGTTTTTAAACAGCTGGAACTCAGGATCCAGGTCACCTAACTCACACTCACCTTCCACAGCTGCTAGCTGCTGGCTCATACTAACAGAAGGGTAACTGCTGGGATTTAAGCTTTGCTACAGGCTCTTGCCTATTAGAGTAGCAGTACTAACTGCTCTCTGTTGATTTGACATCAGGAACCCTTCTACCCAGCTACAGCTTGAGCAGGCAAAGCTGGAATGGCCAGGCCTAAGGAAGGGCCTTGAATTAATGCATCAAAGACAGACATGAGTGATTTTTTTTTTAAACATTAGTGTAGGAGCTGAGAGGGCAGCTTAGGAGTGGAGTACTTGCCTAGAATGCATAAGGACTCACCTCAATAAATAAATTAAATAAATAAATACTTAGAATTAACATAATCATAATCACAATGCAAAGACTGTCTGGCCCTCTGTTTTCTCAGGAGGACGGGGATTACTGGCTCATTCCTTTCAAAGTTACAACAATAAGACTTAAAAACAAAACAGAACACAGAGACACAGAGAGCCTGAGGCATGTCCTGGAGCCTTTCAGCGAATGGGAAAACAAAACTAGTATGGAAACAGGCTTCCTATTGCACACTGCTGGTACGTGGACAGGTTCATCCAATGCTGATGGGACTTGAAACCATCCCCCCCACCCCCATCTACCTGCAAAGCTAGCATTCCAGTTTCTGTTCGGATCAGCTCCAATACAGCGGCTTCCTGGGTTAAGGGACCTCGTCTTCCTCCATAATCGGTTCTGAAAAAGCCACCAACCACCCAAGGGTGTGTTAAGATACAGTGAAGAATTTCTCTCGGTGCAAAGACCACAGTAAATGGGCTGAGCTGCATATGGCCCTCACTTGGGGGTGCTGGGGGTAGCGGGGAACGGTACATCTAGACTCCAGTCTTTACTGCTTGGGCAGTCTGCTTTTACCCCTCACAGGAGATGATGCATCCTTCTGGCTTTAAAAAGGGATTTTGAGTCAGGCATGGTGACACACACCTTTAATCATAACACCTGAGAGGCAGAGGCAGGAAGATCTCTGTGAGTTTGAAACCCACCTGCTCTACATAGGCAGTCAAAAATACAGACATAGTAAGATGCTGTCTTTAAAAAAAAAAAAAAAAAAAAAAGTGACTCCTCCAAAGTGCCCTAATGAGATGAGAACTTTCTATACACGAACCAAACTGGCCCCATCTGAACGCCTTGACTAATTATTGGCTCATGCAGAAGTCAAAGCGATGTCCACTGAAAATCACCCATGCCACAGACACGCACGGGGCTGATTGTTGTCTAAGACAGTCACCTGAATTCAATCATACTCTCAACCAGGGAATAAGGAAACAAATTAAATCGTACAACAAAGAAGCTATCAGCCAGACGCAGAATGTGAGACATTACACAGGAAATTACTTAGTTTCTCCAACAAATGAATGACATTTTAAAAGGATGTGTTTGGGGTGCTTCTGAATGAATAAAGACTGCCGAGACCCAGCCACAGGTGCAGTGCACAGACCTTATTAGATTCTGGCTTCGACAAATTGACTCCTAGGAGACAGTTTTAAAATAATGGGGAGTGTTAGAGGATATTAAAGAACTTCCATTAGTTTTCAAAGGTGACAGTGGTGTACTGGGTTTGGAATTTTTTTTCATTATTATCTTCATCAGCTAGAGATGCATACTAAGGTTGTTGTAGATGAAATAACATGATGTCTGGGATTTGCTTTATAATATGTCAAGAAAATAAATTGTGTCGGAGAGAGAAAGATGAATAGAAGATAGGTAAAATGCTGAAAATTGTTCAAGACCCACAATAGAGAGTTCCTTAGACTATTCTCTCTAAAAACAATAATATATTCCCTGGCGATTCTCAGCTCAGAGAATAACTAGAAAAGAAAAATCCCAAGGGAGCTTCTAACATGCACGTTAGTGGAAACAGGCTCCAGGGGCACCAGCAAAATATGGAATCCACCCGGAGAATTCAGTCCAGGCCCTGGCCGTTCAGAATTACTCACTTTGCTTTGTGTGTACACGTATCCATCAGGATTGGCCACAGGCAACAAGAAAATATCCACTTTCTCCAAGATGGAGGTGACAGCTGGGTCCTTTTGATAATCAGTCACAATCTAAGCAGAGACAATGTGCTTGTTAGCTACACCATGGTGGGATAGGTCTAACCAGGTGTTTCCCTGAAATACCACCCTGCACCACCACCACCACCACCACCACTACCACCACCACCACCCCCCCAGGGCTCTCTGAAAAGCCCTCTAAGTCCCTCAAAGCCAGGCGACAAGATTGCATGACATTATCAACTGCATAGTTAAATGAGGGAGGATGGTTTTGTTCATGCCTTCCACAGACACTACCCTTCCCTCCCAGCACAGCCTCAAAACAGTTTCTCAATGGATCTTGGAGGCAATCTGAGAACCCAGAAGACCTGCGGGGCTTGGAAGGAAGTGAGTTTGGTGCTGAGGCTCTGATCCCTTTTGCAGAGCCCACAGGGACTGAGTCTCTCAGGCCCACCTATGAAGCACGTTAGCTTCCTCATTAACACTGTTACTTCACCACAATGGGATGACCTTAGACTATTTACTTCTCCCATCTGCAAAGGTCCCAGCCTACCAGGTCTGTGCCAAGCACCTCGTACCTCATCCCCTGGGCCCAGCTACAAGGGATGCTGCAGTCCCCCACCCCAGGCCCACTAGAATCCTTGATGAATTCCAGGCGACATGACCTTCCTCGCTGTCCAGATGGCTGTGGCCTGTGAGATCCACTCACGGGCATGGATGCCTGCATTCAGCCAAATGGCTGGCCTCTTCTTGCCTCCTCCCGTGCTGAACTGCAGAAGGGAAAAGGGGCCAGAAAATGACCTGCCAGTCCATGTCTCTCCTCACCTCTCCTCTCCCCAGCCCACTCCTATTCATTTAATTCATTTAAGATAATTCAGAGACCAAATGTTCCTAAGGGCACCATCTATTTATCGCGCTTATCCGTGACCGGGGAGCTTAATTGGCTGGCTGAAGCTCGGGCGGCCCAAAGCTCTCCAGCTTTGGGAGTAAATGGGAAGGAGACACAATTGGTATTGTGGGTCAGAATGCTAGTGTGATTAGAAATAATAGTGTGTCTCTTGAAAGTTCTCAAATGGTTTTCCAACAGAGAGACACACGGGTACGTGAACCAGACTGTAATAAATGGATCTGGTTTTAAATTATGAAGGAGAGGGCCTCACTATAGCTCTTTGTAAATGGCAGTGATGAATTCTGCTTCCTGCCTTCACCATAGCATTGGGGCTCCATGGGTCAGAGCATGGTGCTAATGAAGCCAGGGTCCCTATCAGATGGCCAAATAATCTAAATGTAATTATTTTAAAGGAACCAGCTCAGCAGTATGGCTCCCCTTCTGCTCGTTATTTGCTATAAACCTGGCTTCTGTGAAACTAAGGGTCTGGCAAATTCTTAGCACCACCAGTTGTTCCACGGTTTTTATGCCCAAATTCCTTTCTATGTGTTCAGCTGGATTACTTATGTAATTTATGTCACTGTCGTAGCTCTCTGCTTCCTTTGCCAGGACAGACTTGAATGTGTTAGAAATAGCTGGAAATTGGGCTCCATGCGGCCAGCAACTCCAGAATGGGCTTAAAAAGTACATTTACCTTAATGGAAGCATCCCACACTCTTTTTCCAAGAAGAGGCCCTAAAAGCAGAACAGTTTGTATCCTGTCCTAAGCTGCTAGGTGGGAATGAAGGCCAACTGTGGGCCTCTGAGAGTCTCAAGGAATGCTAGCAGCCTTTCTTTAGATCCTTCCAATCAAAACATAGACTGGGATATGCTCTTCCTAACAGCCCTGGGGTAGATAAGAGCAGGGAATCAATCAGATCAAAATATCTGATTAAGCAAAGATGACTCAGAGCTATGATCTCCTCCTTAGAATCAAGGGTTCTAAAAAACTGATTACATTAGCAGACCAAGGTTTGCGTTCTGGAAACTCAGAGCTAGAAATTTGTGTGCAGTCAGGATACTTGGAAGGGCCTTGGGCCTCACCTTTAGAACATACATGGGCCGCTTTTCAAATGTCTCTCCGATCTTCACTCTGCTTGCCAGCTCAGGAAAGTCTGTGGCAATACTGTCCATCTCATGGTAAATCTGAAGGGTGGAAAAGCAAACCAAAGACACTTCAATTTTTTTTTTTTTTAAATTTTTGAGCTAGGGTGTTCCTAGGTATCGCATACTGGTCTTGAACTTGGAATCTTCCTACCTCAATTTTCCAAAAGCTAGGCTAACAGGCTAGTGCCACTGTACCCAACCCTGTGACGTTTGAAAATTCTGTTCCATCATGAGTTGGGTATCTGTGAACTTTATCTTGTCAGTGTTGTTTCCTCTGAGACCCTGACCTTGGAATTGGCCACACTGTCAGCGTGGAAATATACGAACAGCTGCTTTCTGCAGTTTTCTAGAAGACAGCAGGTTTCAATCGTGTGTAAAATTATAGTCCCCTTGAGTAAAGCAGAGGAAGTGAGACACATATTACTCCAAAGTATGATTCTTTGGCTTGTTTTGGTTTTTGGTTTTTGGAGACAGGGTTTCTCTATGTAGCCTTGTCTGTCCTGGAACTCACTCTGTAGACCAGGTTAGCCTTGTACTCTCAGAGATCTGCCTGTCTCTGCCTCCTGAGTCCTGGGCTTAAAGGCGTGTGCCACCACTGCTCAATAGCAACAGATGATTCTTTGCATTGTCTTGGACTGGATCATCACAATAGGCCTGCTTACCGAGGCTCTGGACAGCAGGGTTTGCCAAATTGTTCTCCCCCAGCAAACAAAACAAAACAAAACTCACAGTGTGTGTGTCTCCATGTAATCAATACATTGTATATAATATAAAATAAGAAAAGAAACCATATGTGATAATACCTTTAATCCCAGTTCTTGAGAGAGAGAGAGAGAGAGACAGTTAGATCTCTGAGTTTGAGGCTAACCTAGTCTACAGAGTGAGTTCCAGGATAGCTAGGGTAATATAGAGAAACCCTGTCTCCAAAAACCAGAAAGAAAAGAGAAACATATAAATGGTTGCATTAACAAATGCAAAAGGAGTGCTAGGGATACTGCCCAGTAAATTAAATGTTTGCCACTCAAGATAATCTGAGTCCAGAGCCTCAGCAACCACATAAAAAGCTAAGTGTGCTGGTTTGCACCTGTAACTGTGGTGATGGGGAGCAGAGATAGGAAGGTCCCTGAGGCTCACTGGTTCAATGAGAGCCCCTGTCTCAAAAAATAATCAGTAAATTAAGTGGAGAGTGGCAGAGGAATAGAATGGTCATTTAACACACAAGGGGCTTAGAAGGTTGGGTGTGTAATTCAGTTAATAGAACACTACTGAGCACTCATGAGCTGCTGGGTTCAATCCCCAGTACCCCATAAGCCAAGAGTGGTAGTTCACACCTGTAACCCCAGCACTCAGAAGGCAGAGGTAGAAGGATCCTGAGTTCCAGGTCATCCTCAACTACATGGAGAGTTGGAGGCCGTGCTAAGATACTACATAAAACTTTGTCTCAAAGTAAAGGGAGGGGACCTCTTGAAAATTCCCCCAACCCAGGGACTCTAAAGACTGAAAAAAAGCAGAGTAGATACCCTGGGCCATGAAAAAAAGAGAGTAACCTACAAAAAGTTAAAACAAGTTGGGGGGGGGGGGAGGGAACCTGCCTTTAATCCCAGCACTCACAAGGCAGAAGCAGGTAGTTCTAATGTGAATTCAAGGCCAACCTGGTCTACATAGCAAATTCCAGAACAACCATAGTGAAACCTGCTAAAGGAAGGAAGGAAGGAAGGAAGGAAGGAAGGAAGGAAGGAAGGAAGGAAGGAAAGAAAGAAGAGAGGGAGAGAAGGAGGGGGAAGAAGAGAAGAGAAGAGAAGAGAACAGAAGAGAACAGAAGAGAACAGAAGAGAAGAGAACAGAAGAGAAGAGAACAGAAGAGAAGAGAACAGAAGAGAAGAGAACAGAAGAGAAGAGAACAGAAGAGAAGAGAGCCAGGCAACCAGCCAGGCTGGGGCCTTTGATTGGCAGGTAAGAGCACTTGCTACCAAACCTGACAACATGGGTTCTGAGTTTGATTCCTGGCACTCATACAGTGGGAGGAGAAAATTGTCTTCTTGACTTCCACATTAGCACCCTGGCACTTGCACACCTACACACGGATAGATGATAGATAGATAGATAGATAGATAGATAGATAGATAGATAGATAGATAGATAGATAGATAGATAGATAGATAGAAAGAAACTTTGTTTTTAAAAACCTCCAAGCTGTACCCTGATGTGGAATACAAATTCACATGCCAACCATCATCACACAAAGGACCTGAAACCAGAAGCCCTGGCAGAAACAAATGTAGAATTCCCACTGGAGATCTAAAAAGCCTTCGTAGTCATAGCTATTTAATGTTGGTTTTAGGAAGGACCCTAAATAAGCTGACCAGGAGAGAAAAGGCACAGACAGCAACAGGCCTCTGGAAGCAAAAGCTAGCAGGAGGTCTCTCTCCAAGGAGCACCCAAGTCAGTGAGAACAGAAGCTAGCAGAATGCAAAAGTGAGACAGACAGCTGGTAAGGTAAGTAGATGGCCTCTCTTGGTCCCTGGGTGACATTTGTAACTGGTTAGCTCAGCTCGGGAGGGCTCCACGTTAATGAGTCTAAGGTTACGGGGTTTGATCCCTGTGTTGACCGAGTTCTGCTTTCGTCCATGGCCCGAGAC
>JANHMN010000016.1:37506141-37527612 GCA_030674055.1 Rhabdomys pumilio | reverse complement strand
ACGATGTTTGCACGTAAGGAACAGCATGTATTAAGGTAGAGGAGGGAGAGTAGTCATTTCGACTCGAGAGGGAGGTCCCAAGCTAATGGAGTCTGTAAACTAATGAAAGAGACGCTTGGGACATAAGAAACTTGCATCGTGAACGGGGCTGTTCCGTTCTGTGGTCCCTTCTGATTTCTCAAGTTCCAAGATCATATGAAATGATTCAGCTCCAAGTTTTTTGTTTGGAAGTTTGGCCTACCTTGAAAGCCATCTGTATAAAGTGGTTTCTAACTCCACACAGCACCAAATTGCATTGTGGAACAAATATACGTTATGAGAAGTCATGATAAATGAGTGGAAATATTTGGTTAACCTTGGAAAATAACCGCCCGTCTGCTTGCCTGGAGTAAATGGCATTTTATTCTGAGCTAGGGATTCTGATGGGGGAGAAGGTTGAATTACAAGGCCTGGAAAAGCTGCCATTATATCCCGGTTTGCTTTAGAGAGCTGCTGGGGAAACTGCAGCTGTGTTTCTCAGGCATTTGGATGTTGGTGGGGGTTAAGCAACCAGTGGGGAAGGAATTAGAGCAGACATCTTTTAGCTCCTCTGTGAAGTGATACCACACTGAAGGTAGATGTGAGGAGAGAGATTCCAAAATTCAGGAAGCAGACAATGTCGGCCTTGAACCTGCTTGGAAACACTTACAGCCTCCAGGGAATGGTAAGATCCGTAGTTGAAGTCACCACTCCGCTCTCTCCCTTCATTGCACTGCATTTCTTCATCTTCGCTATCTAAGAGGGCCTATAAAAAGAAACCAATCAGATACAGCAACGTGGTGAAGGGACCCCTGGAGATCTAACTCATCTGGCTAGATGGGCCAGCCAAGATGGAGGCATCCTCAGCATAACAAGCAATACAAATGTCCAAGGTCTAAAGGGAGCCAGAGCACTTAAATTACAGACGCCAAAAAAGGGGGTTTGTATTAATTCTGTGGGGTAGGACAATGGAGTTACCTGTGCTAACTTCTGCTTCCGGTCTTTATTCCCTAACATTCGTGGTTCTAGTGAAACTTTTCAGGACACAAGAGTAGTGCAATGTTCACACTCAGTAGAGTTGTGTGTGTTGATCATCACAGTCAGTGTGACACAATTAAAAATAATAATAAACCATCCTGCCCTTCGTTATAGAAAGGGGAGGGTGGATGGATAGATAGATAGATAGCTTTACATTTGATATCTGATTTACATTATTTCATTCAAACCCCTCTTGCTCCCTGGAAGTAACATGCTTTTTCTATAATATGAAATCTCTATAGTTTCTATAGTATGGAATCTCTATGCATTTCTGTAGTATGAAATCTCTAGACATTGGCTTGCATCTGGTATCCAGCACGTCTGAAACACACAGCTTAGGAAAGCACTGAGAAACAAAGAAATTCTTATAACCACTCATACTTTGAAGGCTCCTGGCAGATGTCTGTGACATGTGAGGATGATTAACAAACCCACAGCTGCTCACACCATCAGGAAAATCCCGGGCCAAATCACCAATTAGTCCAGAACCCACCTCGGTGAGGGAGAGAGTGTGAGCCAGAGATGCTGTCCTGCTGTTCAGTGCAGGTTTGTGGGGCTGGATGGCAATGTTCCCTCTGCTGGGAGCTGTGGGTGACATTCCCCCTTTCTCAAAAGATACCTCTCCTGATTAGTTAGTTCCCAGTAGCCCACACAGACACTCTTGCCTTCTAACTTCAAATACAAAAGGGAGGGTGAATGATGAGCTGCTGAAGAATCTTTGATGTGCCAACTACTGTTTGATGCATTCTATATAGTTAATAGAAGCAGTGCCTTGATAAACAGTTGAAATACTAATCATTATCACCATTTAAGCGGTGATGAAATGAAGGCAGTGATGAAATGGAGGCTCGTGGAAGCAGCAAACGCCTGCCCAAGGACACACACTAGTGGTTAGCAAAGTCAAGACTCAGATACAGATCAGTAGCCACCTATCTGTATAACACACTCTTCCTGAAGCAGGTTATTACGCTCTGCTTTCATCTGTCTCCGTTTCTTCACTTGGGAGCTGAAAAGGTTGACGCCAGACATTTTTAAATCTCCCAGGCCCAATCAGATTAGTACCTTAGTCTCAGGCAACACTAGTGGGAGTCCCTGGTCTACCCACCTGTAGGTCCTCAATTGTCACTGAATAGTCTAAACCCTGGGACTTCAGGAAGGACTTGACTGGCAGCAAGCTGACAGAAGGGACGAGAATATCCACAGGCTGATCAAAAGTGGAGGGAGATTTCCAGACATTGAGCTGAGGAGAGCAGAGACACAATCAAGTTAAAAGACAGTTCGGGTAAAACATGAAACGAGCTCCAGTTCTTTAGAACCACTGTGAAAAGCCAGGATGAACCCTGAGTCCTGCCAAAGGGCAAACATTGCCCATTTCACAGACATAGCTGGTCAGATCTGCCCAGCAATCAGTCCCTGGCAATGCTCAAGGAACAGTGAGGACTGCTAGAGGTAGGTACCCCCGAAGCTCAGGCCTCTCATTTAATAGAACTACAGAATTGAGTTCCACCGGCCCCCTCTCTTGCACCTCCTCTTGCTCGTGTGAATGGCTTGTTGACTAAGACTCCATTATGAATAGAAAACTTGTTCTCCCTCAAACTCAGAACATTCAAGAGGACAACCTTAGAACCACATACCTTAAAGTGGTCCGAATTCACTAGCTCAGTCAGTTTTCTGATCTCGTCTCCATTTCTGACATTAATCCTAAAAACTTGGTCCCTGGAGAAGGGGAGGGAGTAGGGAGAAAAAGACAATGGTGAGCTTTCTGCTGGCAAGTAGACCCCCAAACCCACCATCCCAGACAGAGCTGGATAGGATGAAAGGAAATGGTCTAGTCTTTGGTTACAACGTATAGCCATTAAAAACAAGACTGTGTGGCAAAGATGAAAAAGTGCTTATGTATAACTTTGAGGGGATATTAAGTAAAAAAGCAGGACACAGAGCTGTACGTATGCCATGATTACGAGTATGGAAAAAGCAGATGGTCTGGAAGCAAAACAGACAACGGAGATAAAGTAGTTGCTGCCAGTGCTCGTTTGGGTCGTGGGATTATAGATGGCTTTACTTTTTTCCCCCTCTTGTATCTGTTTTTTGTAATGTGGTCATATTACTTTATAATGAAAAACATATATTTTTGCAGAAAGGAATGTCCCTGAGTTAGGCTCCAGGCTAACTCAAGACATAAAGAAACACTTCTTCACTGTCAAATACAAAGGCTGAAACCCTGCCGGAACTTTCATGCCAGGAAGAACTGGGAACTTTTGGGAAAAGACCCTCTTATCCTGGTAAGGTCAGGATGAGAGGGCTAACTATTCTTCCCAGCCACATATGTATGCTTTACAATGTAACTGAATGTGGACAAAGGTAAGAGGCTCAATCTGAGACTCATGACTGCCCACCGGAACCTGAGAACGCCCAGAAGAGGCCTGCCAGTGGCAGCCCCTCCTTTGTCATTTGTCCTGCAATTGTTTTGTATGTATCTTTCAGCTTCTGCAGCGTTGGCGGGGGAAGAGGCCCCCAAGTCCTGCGTGGGTGGGAGAAGGCTAAGCCTGAAAAGCGTTCTTTGAGCTCTCAGCTCACTCAGAACCAGCGGAGCCATTAGGCGTTGCTAGGTGACGGCCCAAATGAATCCGCACTCGACTCTGTCACGTGCGTCATCCCTTTGACGTGAGTGAATGCCGGAGGAGCTGCTGGAGAGGCATGTGGGCTGAAGGACCTGTTGACAGAGTAAATGGCTCTGTCACAGGGAGCTAAATGTGGGGCTCACGTGGAGGCTCCTCACCAGAAAACCGGTTCAATCTGGATGGACTTCCACAGTTTTATTTGGTTCTAGAAAGTTCTGGGCAGACCTAAACCAGGACCAAAAAGACAAGGCCCACTGCCCAGAGCTATTCTCAGGATAGGTGACTGGACTGGATAAAATCCCAGGGCCCTAGGCGCACATCCTTTCTCCCCAGCCTTCCCACTAGGGTCCCTGAGGTAGGCAGCTAACAGTCTCCCGTGAAGCCCAGGGAAGGCCCTAGAGGAGACCTGATTTGGCAAGTCCTCATTGAACTATTATGGTTTAGATATGCCTTGAACATGCTCCATGAGTTCAGGCCCTGGAAGTCTCCAGTTGAAAGGCTGCATTCAAAGGTAGGAGGCTTTAAGAGGAGGGGTTTAACTGGGTCCTTGGAAGTTGTTTTGTAGAGTCAGTTCCTATGAAAGAAAGTTTAAAAGATGTCACCCGAGTCTCTCTGACATCTGTCTTATATGAGCCCCACTTCTCCCTCACAAATGCTTTCTCCACAGTGCCATATACAGGAGCCCTCACCAAAGGCAGACTAGACGGGGCCTTCCAAAGCTATGAATAAGATAAATATCTTTTTCTCTGGATATGTTACCCAGTGTCATGGTTAATTGTAATTATTAGCCTGACAGGACTTAAAATTACCTAGGAGACAAGCCTCTGGGCACACTTGTGAGGAACTGTATAGTCTAGGTGAGAAGAGTCAACCTAAGGGAGGGTGGCCTCACCCAGTGGGCTTGAGACATGGACTGAATAAAAATAGGAATGTATCTAGGCACACGGATGCCTCTATGCCTTCGAAGGATATAATGTGATCAGCTGCTTCAAGTCTCTCCCACCATGATGTTCCATTATGATGGATTACGTCCTTAAACTGTGAGCCAAAACAAGCCCCTTCTCTCTTAAATTACTTGTGTCAGGGTATTTTAGCACACAGCAGCAGAAAAAAAAAAAAGTAACACACCCAACTTCAAGTATTTTGCTATAGCAACAGAGATCTGACTAATACATAACCCACTGCATCGTACGCCAAGAGCTGAATTACAGCCCGGAGATGGTGGAGTGTCAAACTGTCATTTCTGTCACAGACAAGGGACCCTGAAGAGGATTTGGTGGAGGGTAAACATTCTGAGGACAAAGACCAGTTTGGCAAATGTATGCTCTGTCACCACCTGTCCCTAACACTCCAGAAAAGGGGGTGTCTTTACAATGAGCATGTTGGAGCCAGAAAGACAGTTTAGCTGTTAAGAGCATGCATTGCCCTTGCAAAGGACCCAAGTTATGTTCTCAGGACCCATGTTGGCTGGCTCACAGCTGCTTGTAACTCCAGTTCCAGGGGATCCAATGCCTCTAGTCTCCTTGGGCACCTGTGTTCACATGCTCACGTGTGCGCACACACACACCAATAAAAATAGTTAAAAAACATTATTTTTTCAATAAGTGTGCTAGAAAGATTGACATCTTGGGTGGAAAAAAAATAGGGCCTTTGCAAAATATCACTGGCTAGAGGAGTCACAGAGAGGGGGTGGAGATGGAGAAGGAACAGGACAGGAGGACAGATGAAGAACTCTGGAGTACGAAGAGCAGATGACACACTCACCCATGCTACAAAGTACGCGTATGCCCATTCCTTTCCCCGACATGGCGCTGTTACAACAGAACTTCCAAGCACAGCCCATAACCATGGAGCACAGTGACTTTACTGGCCCTGGAAAGGATTAAGCTCACAGTCCGTTCTATCATATCCTAATCAGCCAAGCTACACAGGTCAAAGACACAACATCTGCAATTCTCATCTCTCCCCCACCTCTGCACACCTTCTTGGTTCAAGCTCCCATGAAATTTCATGTCCGTCCCAAGCTATTGCCTTTGTGGGCCTTTGCACATGGTGTTCCCTCTCCCAGTCCTTAAGTGCCGGGCAGTCTCCCACCTGGTCTTTATGACAAGTTCATGTCACTCGAGGCTTTCCCTAACAAAGCCAGACACAATAGCACTAAAAATGGGCAGCGACGGTCAGGTAGGGTAGAGTCTACCATTAATTACTACTGTGAACATTAGCATAGTGGTGTCTTAAAGCAGAGTAGGTGCCGTACGGGGAACGGTCTTCCTCTTGTCTTTGTTGACCTTGTCTCTACTTGAAAAATACCTTCTCCAGCTCACGACCATGCAGATGGCTGAGCGCACCCCATCTGCACTAGCTGGGATTCCATTCAAAGACCTCAACCTTGAGCTCTTTCTGGAGATAGAAAATTGTCCTGGGTGAGAGGGAGAAAAGGTTGGGATTTACAGGTGCTTGTCTGCCCCTCCTGCTCTCAGTGGATATTTTAACAGCGCCTCTGGCTCTCTCCCAGTACACCAAGATGCCTTTAGCATTATGACTGGTGACGTCTGTTCACTCATCCTCACACCTGTCCCATACACAGGACAATCAATAATTGCTTTGATGACTAAGCTTCTATCCCTCCTCCTAGTACCAGAAAGACAGCCAAGTGGTCGGTTCTCTGTGCCACACACCACATTCCTGCCCAGGCTTAGCAGCTATGATCGATAGCATTGAGAGACGCCTCGAGAAACCCTGGGAGGCTTGCCAGCTACCACTGGCTGACAACTACAACCAGTTCTGCAACTGCCTCCTGTTCTCTGCCCACCCAGCACCTCCATGTATCCTGGCTGTTGCCTCATCCTTAAGACATCTGAAGACTAGGACAGATGATACCAGCAGAACAAGAGCAACCGGGGAACTAGGAGAACAAGTTGAAGGGCATGAGATGGAATGGTGGGAAAATACCACCAGCCTTGTGTCCGTTAGCCAGTCTCCAGCCTGGTTTCCCAACCATTCAAAGGCCAAAGGCCAGGTCCCCTGTGCCCTCTATATTCACTGAACTGGGTGACCGGGACATGGATCCCAGCAAAGATTCTTCAACCTTTACTGAGTTGTCCGCTATAAGGTAAAAACAGACTTGGAGATGACACGGCACTGTTCATTAAAATCGTTTGTAATCCCCTCCCTCACACAGCCCTTTGAGTGCACAGGTCCTGCAGCAAATACTCTGGGACCCAGCCCCACTGTTTCGGCGAAGGTGCCCACTGTATCACAAGAGAGGTCTATATCCTGAAAAATAGAGATTTTCAGCCAAATGGATAGCTGCAGTGGGAGCCTGACAGCTCCATGCGTCAGCCCACACAGCAGCAAGTGTAGTTATGACACACCTACCGCTGAGCTGCCTGCGGAAAAATCTTCCTCCCTGGCCACCTGCTACGCCTAACCCCCGCAAGCTATTTGGCAGCGGAGACAGGTATGAACCATCATCCCCATAAAAATTACTCCATCTCATGTAAGTAATTGCTTCAATAAACAATCCTCGAGTCCCTCAAACCAGATAACACAGCAGAGAATAAACTGGAACATACAGGTAGACCTGTGAGATAAAGGATTCCATTTGATTGACTTGAGTTACAGAAAAAGGGTATGAGCTTTGCACTCAGCATTCCAGCACCCATGCTTACTAGCTGAGTAGCTTTGGGCAGGTTCCTTGACCTTTTTAAGGCTGGGTTTTTTTTCATGTTTAAATTAAGGAAAATAACACCTTTGCCTGACAGAGCTGTTATGTTACATGATCCACAAGACAAGGCATGTGAAAGCTCTTTGCAAAAGGCAAAATGTTATGCAGTGATGGGTTGTTCTATTACAGTCTTCTACCATGGTACCACAGCATCCCTTTCATCTCCCCTGCCTCTGACTTCCTGTCCTTCACCAACTCCACAGTGTCTTTTAGAACATGTGGAGCCGATGCACACACGCACACACGCTCACACAGAGTCCAGGGGTACAGTTCCATATGTGTAGCCAGGCAGGGCCTATTAAATCCCCTTGTTCCAAAAGCCTGTGGAATGCACCAGCTATACACAGGTTTTACCACTGATAGAGAATATCTGTCCCCAAAGCCTGAGGACCCAGCTTTTCCTATAAACCTGGTAGAAACTGGCAAGGCCTTTCTAACCATTCTTCCTAATTAATGGTGTAGGAAATACCTGGGACTGACCTTAGGAAAAGAAGAGGAAGAAGATGTAGAATTAGCCAGAGATTAAGGAGCTGGGGTCGGTCTGTGGAGGCCACTAGCTTTAATTTCACAGAAGTCAGGTTTCAGAGAGAGATAGCTGGTCCAGGACACTGAGACAAAGCAGATATAAATGCCCAGTCCTTTCCCTAAGCCCTACCACCTAAAGTAGAATCACTCCATTTGGCTCCCAAGTTGGTGAAATAACTACATGACAATAAAGTTCAAAGGGAACTCACCCAAAGAATTTGTCTCGGCCGCAGATGCCTGCCCCAATAAGGCCCCAAAGAACAATAACCACCTCATGTCTCAAGGGTGCCAGTCACACACTGACTGAGTCAAGCAGTATTTATAAGGAACCCGAGGCAGACTCATGTCCTCAGAGATGCTAATATGATTCTCTATCACCCTTCCAGCTCTGACAAGGCAGCACCAGCCAAGGCCTCCTCCATTCCTTTCCAGTGATGAAGGCCCAGCCTTTCCTTCCATTTGCAAGGCAGGAACTTGCTCTGCAGGCTGGGAACGTCTTACCCAGGATGCCTCATTGTTCATCACTTGGCATCTAAGTGGCTTTTTGTTGTTGTTGTCGTTGATTTGTTTTGTTTTGTTTTGTTTTGTTCTGAGTAAAGGGAAAGATCCCACACTGCTGGATGGAATTCATACTGATAGGAGAGGCCAGACTATAAACCTGGAATGACGTTACCTCCAGAGGAATAAAACCTTTTATGAAAGTGAAGACTATCAAGCAACCTTAAGCCAACTCCAAGACTGCACACTTGAGAAACCTGACCAGAGAATTCAGCAAAGTAGCTCATAAAGAACAGAGATGACGGCCTCCTTTATGGGTTTAAGGCCTGATTTTTTAGGATTCCATTAAGAAAAGAGAAATGTGAGTGGTGGGTGAGCAACATAGGAAGGATGTGTTATTCTGAATAAATTCAGTTTTCCCTAGGATCTGAACAACAGAGAAGGCTTAATGATATTTGTTTTGTATTTGTGTTTTAAATTTTATTTATTTATGTGTATGTTTGTGTGCTTGTATGAATTTATAAATACCATGTACATGCAGGTATCTGTGAAGGTCAGAAGAGAGCATCAGATTCTATCAGGTCCCCAGAACCTGAGATTCAGGCAGTTCTGAGCCACATGTGTGCTGGGAATCAAAGCTGGGTCCTCTGCAAGAGCATGCGCGGTCTTGACTCCTGAGCCATCTGTCCAGTCCCAAGTTTTCTACTTATTTTTGTTTTTGAGACATGAGCTCATTTTGTATCTCAGGTTAGCCTTGAACTCACAATCCTCTTGCTTCAACATCTCAAGTGCTGGAATAATAGGCCTGAGCCTCTAAGCCCAGCTTGCTCGCTCTTTCTTTTTCTTTCTTACTTTCTTTCTTTCTTTCTTTCTCTCTCTCTCTCTTCTTTCTTTCTTTCTTTCTTTCTTTCTTTCTTTCTTTCTTTTTGAAACAGGGTCTTTTCTGTAGTATTGGCAGTTCTGAAACTTACTATGTAGACCAGTCTGGTTTCAACCTCACACAGATACTTCTGCCTCTCTCTGCCCCCTCTCTGCTCCCTCTCTCTCTGCCCCCTCTCTGCCCCCTCTCTCTCTCTGCCCCCTCTTTCTCTGCCCCCCTCTGCCCCCCTCTCTGCCTCCCCCTCTGCTCCCCTCTGCCCCCTCTCTCTCTCTGCCCCCTCTCTCTGCCCCCTCCCCTCTCTGCCCCCTCTGCCCTCCTCTGCCCCCCTCTGCCCCCTCTGCCCCCTCTGCCTCTCTGCCTCTCTCTCTCTGCCTCTCTGCCTCTCTCTGCCTCTCTGCCTCTCTCTGCCTCTCTGCCTCTCTCTGCCTCTCTGCCTCTCTGCCTCTCTGCCTCTCTGCCTCTGCCTCTCAAGTGTTTAAGTAAGTTTAAGTAAGCCGCCATCAGCTTACTCCCTCCCACTGTCCACATGGACTTACTCTTTCCACACCTGCTGAAGGGCAGTACATAGAACAAAGGACCATGGCTGGGAGTGTTGAAATCTATTCTGACATTTGTTAAAACATTGAGAAAGACATTACTAAAGATCATTATCAGGGAACTCATGACTATAGCAGTAGGAGGCTTAGTTTAGTCTCCAGGTCAAATGCAACCAGGACAGTAGGATGAGGGGATCACTAGACAGAAAATTACTAAGAGGGAGCACCACAGGAGGGGGATGATTGCTAAGCTTCCCTAAGAGGAATCATGCTAGAGGCAGGTCAAGGACTTATCAACAGTGAGGGATAAGAAATTAACAATATCTTTATAGATGGGGTAGTATGAATTGCCGTGTCTTTGCTAATATTGGTTCTGGCAGGGCCCAAGAACCAACCTAATTTAAATAAATAAATAAATAAATAAATAAATAAGGTACTGGGTCCCAAGAGGCAGCCTCCATCAGATGTGGCAGAACCATGCTCTTTATCTTCTCAGCCTGTCTCAGAGCTCTGTGTCCTCCTCACACACCTACCTATGCTTGCTCTGTCCACCATAGAGGCAAGGCTCTAGTTCACACCAAGACAGACCACATCCTTGAAGTTAACAGCAAGAAAAACAAAGACCAGAGTCAGCTAGAAGAATGATAGGAAGAACTAAGTGCCCAGAATTCTAGATGCTGAGACCTATTTTTCATTGTCTCCCAAGGAACACCATCCATCCATCCATCCATCCATCTATCCATCCATCAGTCAGTCAGTCAATCAATCAATCAATCAATGAGCAAACAAATCAATAAGTCTAAACCACTGAGGTGAAGGTCTAAGGAGAATCTGTGTACAAGCTCAGATACAAACTTAATGTGGCATGAGGCAACAAGACCAAAGGATACATAGGAGCCAGACGCCTGGCACTTTATTCTTGATAGTGTTAAATGCATGAAGGAACTTAAGTCCATTGCTGACTCTGAAATGCTGTACTGTTTGAAATAAACAGTGAAAATCTATGCCTGAAATCCTAGCATTTGATGTATTGAGACAGGAGGATCACCTGGGCTACTTAAGTGAGACCCTACTTAAACACACACACACCACAAAAGATGAAAGATTGAGGCTTGTTACATAATTATGCTATGTGAAATAAGTCCCACACTATGGGATTTTGGTTCTGATGTATCTTGAATAGCAAAATTCATAGAGTACAATAATGCTTATAAGAGGCCAGCAGGAGAAGGCAATGGTGGTTTATCAGCTAATGAGTGCGTACATATTCCAGTCTGAGATGATACGAAAGCACTCTGGAGATGGATATTGGTGACGTAGGTATAGCATAGTGAGCATACTTGATGCCGTTGAATTGTACCCTTAAAAATAATCGAGGGTGGCTAGGCAGGAATGGTGCACACCTTTGATCCCAGCACTTGGGAGGCAGAAACAGGTGCATCTCTGTACATAAATCAGCCTGATTTACGTAGAAAGACCTTGTCTCAAAAAAAAAAAAAAAAGTGTGATCAAGGGACAACTCTCTTGAGAGGACCCACACCACACTCCCGTCTCTCTTATTTTTGGGGACTTTTCTTTGAGAAGCTTATACCAAACCCTCGGGTGTGTCTTACTTTCTTCTGAGCTCCTCGAATTCTCTCTTTCTTTTTAAAGATTTATTTATTTCATTTTTAAGTGAGTGTTTTGCCCACATGTATGTCTGTGTATCATGTACTTGCCTGGTTACCATGTACTACATAACCTTCAGGTTACAAGAGGACATCACACGCCCTGGAGCTGGAGTTACAGATGGTTGTGAACCACCAAGTGGGTGGGAATCAAACTGAGGTCCTCTACAAGAGCAGCCAGTGCTCTTATGTGCTGAGCTTTGTCTCCCCATCTCTCTTTCTCGTAACCCTCATGCTCAACACAAATATGAAAATATCTTTGTTAGCCACTCCCCGCTCCAAAATAATCAAGAGCTGGGTGTGGTAGCATGTGCTTGTGATCTTGGCACTTAAGAGGGGAAAGACAAGAGTTCAAGTCCAACCTCAACTACCAAAATACCTTGTCTGAAAAAAATAAAACAGTAAATTTTATATCATGTGTAACTTAGTACATTTTTTTTAAAGTTAAAGGAGGCTGGAAATAGTTGACTTAGAATAAGCTAAAGAAAAATACACAGGTACAGCCCAAGGACTTGTGGCTCTGGAACAACAGAAGTCAGAGAATCAGGAGTTGGGAATAAAGTTCAATGAGGAAGTGCTCACCTAGCAAGTCCAACTCCCTGGATTCAAATCCTAGCTCCTGGGAGGTGTGTGTGTGTGTGTGTGTGTGTGTGTGTGTGTGTGTGTGTGTATGTGTGTGTGTGTGTGCACGTGCACTTGCAAGCAAGCAGCAAGCACTTAAATATTGCTTCCAAATTAGGGATAAAAAAAAAAAAAAAGAAATGATCAGAAGCCAGTTGTGCTTCACAACACAGAGATTTTAATGGTGTTTGTCTATTCTGTAGATCTCTAATAGGGGTGGTCTCGTACATGCTCCATGATGGTCTTCAGGCCAAGCCAAGTCTCTTCTGCTGTGGGCAAGATCTGCTTGGCTGGCAGGAGGAAGCCATAGAAGCCCGTGTCTCTCAGTTCAAAGGCAAATGAGTATTTGATGCCAAGGTCATAAGCCCAGTCGATGCTTCCGCCACTGGCCTGGTCTGAGGGGCAAACGGAAATGAAATCTGATTGCACTGTTTCTGTAGACCTGGGGTGTGATCAAAGATAAGTCCAGCCTTCTAAGCATGGGCCTCGGGAATAGGCACAGTCTACTAGGAGTTCATGCTTATGACAAGAACCAGACCAAAAAAAAACACAAACATAGTTTAAAACAAAAAAGGTGTTCAAATAGACACCATACTTAGCCTTTCTTTAGTGTTCTCAAGAGCCTCCTGACTTTATTTACCCATTTGGAAACCATTTGCTCAATGTCTTAATTGGCACCTTCCCCTATTTAGGGAGAACACACCATTTCCTTCTTCCAATGGCACATACATTGTTTTCTCTAGTGAGATAGAACGGATTACAAATTCAGTGAGTAACTTGGTTCCTGGCCTCAGGGGATTCTCAGCATAAGCCAGGAACAAACTCCCATCTGCTGTCAAATCACATGCCCAGTGCAAGGCATCATGGGTAAGCCAGTACAGTAATATGCACCTGAGATAAGCGTGGCCACCAACATGGCACATGATAAAGAAAGATGGCATTAGGCTACAAAGTCCTGAGGTATTCATGAGTTGGAAAAGCTAAGCAATGGACTAGCCCTGAGGCCGCTCCCAGGAAGGACAAGTTGGGGTAAGTAAAGTTGGAGGAAGTCACCAGGTACCTAAGAACAGAGACCAGGGATGCTGTTACAAGAAAGACCAGGACTCAAGGTTAGTGTTGCAAATTACAAGATACCTGTCCCCCATCAAAAGCCCTGGAAGCAAAAGTGATTTGGATTACAGATATTATTGAAATTTTGGAATAAGTGTATATACATAAGATATCTTGAGGGTGGACCTGAATCTACATGTAAAATTCATTTGTGTTTTATATATACTTTATGTATTCGTAGCCTGGAGATCAATTTATCACTATTGTTAGTGTACCTGTGCCTTCACTTAGACCCATCCTGTAAGAATTTTCCACTAGCAGGGGACAGTTTTAGAGTTGGAAACATTTTGGATTTAGGATGCTCAGCCTCTAAACCAATTCCATAACTGGTGACTGTCTCTCCCAGAAGCAGCCACCACAGTACTTAGCAAAGAGAAAACACTGGTGACCAGCCTGGCTTGAATGAATCTTCTTGGGTTCTAAGATTACCACCTTGTACCTTTGGCAGAGCTAGTCCTACTGAGAGGTGTAGAGAGGGCAAAAGTCTGGGCTTCAGACAGAATCTTGACCCTGCAAATCACTAGCTGGTGATATAAAGCAAGCCAGCTTATCTCTCAAAGTTCCGAAAGATTCCTGTGTCATGGGGATGAGTGACATCTTACGACGCAAGGCAGCAAGAACTAGACATCAAAAGGTAAGCACAGCACTTTCTTTTGCTCACAAAATTCATCTTCATTGGCCCCTTTTACGCCTATTTCAGTCTGAGGAGTGCTGTCCCCATTATACAGAAGAAGAAACTGAGGTCAGACAATCTATGTAGAATGCTTATTAGTCAGTAAATGTCAGTTATGAGCTAGCACCTGCCTGGCGTGTACTAGATCCCAGGTTCAATCCTCAGTACTGTGAAAAATAAAATAAAATCAATTGAGAATCAGTAATGATTATAAGTGTCATTATCAATTATCAATAAAAAAGGAGTCCTGGTCAAATTAGATTACATCAGAGATAATGGTGGGGAACATGGCACCAGCCAACAATTCTACAGGTCTTGAGAGTTAGTGAACACTTTTATTCCATATAGTATTGTCTTTGAGTCTCTCAACAAGCCATTTGCCAGATGGACAAAAACAAGAAAGGAAAAGTAACTACCCCAAAGTGACTTGGTTCCAAAGTGTCAGAACTATAATTCAGATACAGGGCTCTGTCCCCAGTGATTATATTCTTTCTCCTAAAGTTCTAACTCTCATGACTATGTGACGCTCTTTCAAAGCCCTTTGCAGCCAACAAGCTACCCAGGAAATGTCTCACCTACCAAAGATGTGCAGCTGGCCAAGACTTGAGGAGCAGGTGCTCAGCCCAGAGCTGCATGCCAACCTGAGTCACGAGGCAAGTGAGTTCTTAGAGGACTGATTATTCTCCAGGTTAGGGTGAGGCAGGATCCCAGAGTCAGCATGGAGATGACCTGCAGCCAGGAGCTGCATGTCTGAAGGACCAGGGATCATATAGCAAACCTCTATGTGTCTGATATTTACTTATTGAAACTATCTTTGATACCTATATCCTCAGCAGGAAAAATACACTAACTAACCCCCAGCCTTCCAAGGTCTAGAAAAAAAGGTAAGATAAAAACCTAAATCCCTCATAATGAAATAGATGAGACTTGGGACTAGAGAAATGGCTTGGCAGTTAAAGGCACTGGCTTCTCTTCCAGAGGACCTGGGTTTGATTCCCAGCATCCACATAGCAGCTAACAATTGCCTTAACTCCTGTCCCAGGGGATTTGATGCCTCTATTGGCACTAGACAGACACAAGAGTGTGCAGACATAATGCAGACAAAACACCTATATACATACTATAAATAAATAAAAAAGTAAAAACTCAGTAGCTTAAAAATAAAATAATGAATTTAATAAGAAAGAAAGAAAGAAAGAAAGAAAGAAAGAAAGAAAGAAAGAAAGGAGAAACGGAGGAAAGGAAGGAAGAAAGGGAGGGAGGGAAGGAGGGAGGAAGGAAGGAAGGAAGGAAGGAAGGAACAAATAAACAAACAAAGAGATGAGACATGTATAGGGACTTCAGGGGATACAGGATGCATTCTGCTGACATCTGTCCTACATTCCAACTTCTACCCCAAGCCTGACAGACAAAGGCATGTACTTCAACAACTTAAGTTGTTGCCAGGGTCCCAAGCTAGGTCCACTTCTCTGTGCCCACTGCCAATACTCAGGGGCTCTGGAGAATACCCTGAGCAATGAGGATACGGCTCAATTGGCAGATTATTTTCCTATCATATATGAAATCCTGGACTTAAACCCCAGTACCACATAAACCCATTACACCTATAATCTCAGCACTCAAGAAGCTGAGGCAGGAGGATTAGAAGCTTGAGATCACTCCTGGCTATGTAGTAAGTTTAAGCCAACATGGAATACATGAGACCCTGTCTAAAAAGCAAACAACAACAAAGGTAAGGCCAAGACCATGGAACATGGTTTTAAGTCTCAGCAACTGTTTGCAGATCAGTCTTCCCAGAGAGAAGCCTAAAACACAGATAACAAAACCCCGAAAGCCATTCAGTCCACTTTGGTGGTTAATTTTTCCATGGGAATATTTTCCCAAAAGACCATCTAACCAAAAGAAGGAGCTTATAAGGTATAAATCGTAGGTAGTCTCTCCTTACGTAAAACTGAACAAATCCAGAGACCTTATAACTGAGATTTACCAATAAAATAGCAAATAACTAAGATGTAAATAGAAAACACTCTACAGGGAAAGATGCTAACTTTAAACAGATGAATACATGATATACACAGGCATTGACTCCAGCCACTTAAATATGATTGTGTTCATTGACAACAAAAGTCATTAGTGAAATTAAACATGATAAGAAATATAAGTACTGAATTTTTTCCTATAAAGTTTAATGTACCATAGATCTCAGAAAGAAAGAAAGAAACAAACAAACAGAGTAAAACAGAAGTTCATTACCTAGGAAAAGAAACTCCCATGAGTGCTTATATTATCAGAAATACTTCTGCATTTCCATGAAGCATTCTGGATTTAATGAGTAAATCTCAGAGCTCTGCCTTTTAAGACTTCCATTAAAGAAACCACAAGTAGCTGGGTGTGATGGTCCACACCTTTAAACCCAGGGTTTAGGAGCCAAACACAGGCACATCTCTGTGAGGCTGAAGCCACCCAAGTCCACACAGTCTCCAAAAAGAGAAAAGCAAGCAAACAAAAATAAAAACCATAACTAACAAGTGGGCATTCCCACAAACTTGCCCCCTATCATCCCCCACCATTGTTGTAGCTCTGTCTGTGCTCACAGCACATCAAAGAACAGGTCCCTGTGCTCCCTGGTTGCCCGGTCCCCTCTCCTTGGCATCTCCATTGTGCAGTCGTTACACACATATATATTCATACGTGTATTATGTGTCTTAAAAGCAGACAAACAACACAAAATTAAAAAACAGCCTCCTGTTCTGAATCGCTCTGCTCCCTTCTTCTCATTCACTCTTCTGTATCTGCCAAGGCCACTAATGAACTAGTCACAGATACCCAGTGGAAAATGTTCCTTCGTGAGGGCTGACCTTTATCGTTTGAACCACTGTCTCCTTTTTAATAATTGCTCTTCTCCGGTCTTTGAAACTCAAGGTCTTCGGCTTCTCTGCTTAGTCCCCTGCTGCCTCTCTCCTCCCAAGGTTCTTCCCACTCCAAATATCGCCTTGCTTTCCTGTTTCTACCACCATCCCCATATCAACCCTTCCTAAATCAATCTCTCTCCCTTTCTGCTCCTCCCTCTCCTTTCTGAAGAATCTCAGGGCCTACAAATCCCGCAGAGCCAGCCCAGTGTGGTGGTGCATGCCTTTGATCCCGGCACTTGAAAGGCAGAGGCAGATGGTTCTCTGTGAGTTCAAGGCCAGCCTAGTCTACAGAGTGAGTTCCAGGACAACAGGCCTGTTAGAGAAATCCTATCTTGAAATAAAATAAGCCTGTGAACCTACAAGAACCTCAAACTCTGTATTTCTTTTTTTTTTTTTTTTAAGCTCCATACTTATATATCCAAACCCATACTGTTTCCAACACTCCCCTTTTATGATCCAGAATGTCACCTCTCAGTGAGTGGCACAATCCAATGACCTTCAACAAGAAATTCTGTACCGCTGATAAAGGACGAGGGCCAATGGCATGTCCCAGCCACAGCGCGTGCTCCTGCCCTGCTGTCCCTTGGACCATCATCTCCAACCCTAACTCCTCAGCTCCTGCTGGAGGACATACCCACTTCCAGTCCATGACCACTACAGCCTCCACTCAACACTTGAACTGTTTCACTAAAAACTCTAAAACGGCTTCCAGAATCCTCAGATGAAAGTCTCCACATAGCACACAAAATGCCACCCCTCAGCCATCCTTCCTCACATCTTTCATCCCAGCAGTCCCAACCCTACTTGTGGCTCTCGGAGCCCTCCATGCAGCTCCATGCTTCAGTAGCCTTGGATCTGACTCCTCAGAGTATCTAGCCCTTTGTTTCTTTGTCAGCTGCCTGATGGCTAGTCTTTAAAACCCTGCTTCCTTCCTGTGTGAAGCTTCTCCACCGCATTAAATTCCCCACCCCAGTTTTACAATACTTTGGAACCATGCATAACTTACTATTGCACACATATCCTAATATTCCTTTATTCCTTTACATTCCTGTTCACCTCTCTTCAAAACGACTCTGAGCAGGCAAGGTGGTTCAGGTAAAGTTTGCACTTGTTGCAAGCCAGATGATCTGAATTTGATCCCAGGAACACAGAAAGTGGAAAGAGAGAACTGACTCCCACAAGTTGTCTTCTGACCTCCACACATGCATGTACACACGTGCACGCACACACACACACAAAATGCAAAAGAAACTGAGTTCTTAGTAGGTTTCTTGTATCTGCAGTACATCAGGTTTAGCACACGGCAATGTTTAATAAAATCCTGTTGGATATAGAATCTGTCTGAGGCTCATGTTCTACTAGTTTCCAAAGAACCTTTGGGCACAGGACATTGTGGAAATGGACACTTGACTGTATAGTTTGAAGTTTCTAGCTCTATCTATAAGAAGGGGCATTTAAACGACATTTAAAGGGCATTTAAGTGAAATTCAGGCTGTGCCGAGATCACCAGTGTACCTACTAGAAGACAGAAAAGTCTCACAGTCTCCCAGCAAACTTCTAGATGTATCCCTGCCTCATCTGCCTTCCTGTCCTCATGCAGCTGCCTATAACAGCTACTTTCCATTGGACCATCAGTTTCCTGTTATTGCTATTTGGGTTGGTTTTGAGATTTTGATACTGAAGACTGAACCCAGGGCTTTTGAACTCAGTACCTCATGATGCTAAGCATATACTCTACCATTGAACTAATCCCTCTGCTTCTAACTAGGTCCTCTTTTTTTTTTTTTTTTTTTTTTTTTTTTTGGTTTTTCGAGACAGGGTTTCTCTGTGTATCCCTGGCTGTCCTGGAACTCACTCTGTAGACCAGGCTGGCCTCGAACTCAGAAATCCGCCTGCCTCTGCCTCCCAAGTGCTGGGATTAAAGGCATGTGCCACCACTGCCCAGCCTAACTAGGTCCTCTTAAAGGAGCCACATCCATTCTTTCACTACCCACAGTTCATGAACCTACTCAAGACAGGAGTCACTCTTGGCCAGGAAAGGGAAGACTAATAAAAGAACATGACTTTTAGAGTAAGTGTCAATAAAGGTTTCTTGTTTGTTTTTTGTTTTTCAAGACACGGTTTCTCTGTGAAACAGCCCTGGCTGTCCTAGAACTGTCTATGTAGACCAGGCTAGCCTTGAATGCACAGAGTCTGCCTGACTCTGCCTCCAGAGTGCTGGGATTAAAGGTGTGTGGACAAGCCTAGGAGACAGCACAAAACTCACATCTCCAGAAATGATGTTATCATAAATATTTAATGGGGAACCTAGACCTGGGGGAAAACAGGTAAGGCTGGGTTCTGGGCACAAGGGGCACCGCTTTGGCCTGAAGGCAATTTCAAAGCATTCGCCCAAATTCAAATGGTTCTTCTCCTCTTACTAGGGCATTTGTTCAAACCTCTAGCAAGTTAGATACTTACAGATGACAGAACAGATGGGTCCCACTTGGTAACTGGTGCCGTGTAGTCTTTTCAAAGACTGGGCAGCCTTTTGGGCCACTTCATCCTAGAAGGAAAAGCGAACGGATAAAACTTTTCTCATGGAAAACCAATTATCCAATATTCTAACATAGACAGGGAAGCCTGGTTAATCGGACTCCTTCATTAGCTGACACAGACGTACACCCATTCCTTTCCTCTCAACCATTCCTCTGGAAAGTAAACACACGTGTTTTTCTCCTGCTGTGAACATACAACATGATATAGTCATTCTATAATTATGCAGCCGTTTTCCATGCTCCAGAATTCATTATTTTGTCACTAAATCTCCTTGTTTAGAAATATAAATAAATAAATGGAGATGGTATTGGTGGCCTGAGAAATCACTCAGTGTGTAAAGGTGTTTGTTGACTGACAGCCTGAACTCAGTACCTGTGACTCTCATGATAGAGGAGAGCCAGGTCCTTCAAGCTGTCTCCTGACTTCCACACAGACAAACAAAGTAAACAAATGCAGTTTTAAATTTTTTAGGAAGTAGGCTGTAGAGATGGCTCGGCTGTTAAGAACACTGGCTCCTCTTCCAGAGGGCCTAAGTGCAATTCCCAGCAACCACATGGTAGTGTGCAGATATATATGCAGGCAAAACTATACTATAATAATAATAATAATAATAATAATAATAATAATAATAATGATAATAATAATAATAATAATAATAATAAACTTGCCAGGCTGTGGTAGTACATGCCTCAGCACTCAGGAGGCAGAGGCAGGTAGAACTTTGTGAGTTCAAGACTAACCTGGAATACAGTGAGTTCCAAGATAGCCAGGGCTATTATATGGAGAAATCCTATCTCAAAACACACACACACACAAAAAAAAAAACCCCACCACTTTTAGAAAGTTACGTAGGCTTAAGGGGACTACAGTGAACGTGCATGTACTGACCTCAGGATGTACCTGGGAAGTTTGGTTTTTTTTTCCCCCCAGTTGATCCCTACTGGCTTATTTTCCTGTGATTCTCTGTTTCCAAGAAGCAGACCTCAGCAAAATATTTTCCATTACTCAAGAGTTCCATTTTTGACTGATTGAGGCTTTACTGTCCTTGCTAAGGATAAATGTAAGGTCTTGAACTTGGGTCCAGGAAAACAACTGTACAAATACCAGATGGGGAAAACCTGGCTCAGCCAAAGCCCCGGAGAGCCTGGGGGTTTCAGTTGTCAATGAGCCCAGCATGACTCAACAGCATGGTGCAACTGCCAAAAAGCTAAGGTGACCCTCAACTACATCTGCAGGGGGAGAGGGAAGGGTGGGATGAATAGCAGCTACAGCCACACTCTGCTCTGAGATGGCTAACCTGCAACACAGGCCCTGCATCCACTTTGGGGGTGACATTTCAAGAACACAGACAATCAAAGCCTGCACTGGGAAAACAGCACCCTGGGATAGGGTGGGAGTCTGGTCCCACACTGTAAATCCTCAAAGGAATCAAGGTAGTTTGATGGTGGGGGTGCAGTATAGGAAGACCCCAGAGAACCGAGTGTCTAATCTTTAAGTAATTCACAGCTTTATCTCCCACTAAAGAGTAAACCTTGTCAATATAGCCAATGACAAAGCAGGGTTGGAAGGCAGACAACAATGACAGCAAGGGGAAACTCTAATAGTCAAACTTCTGTGCCACAGGAACTGGCTCCCTTGAAGGCAGAGACACCCAGTTCTAGGCTGCAGGCTACAGAACTAGCTCACAGATACTTGAGTACGGGATCTGGACAACTGAAGATTATCTAGGTGTAAATATAGACCCATAAAAGAGATCTCAAGAGGGAAAAAAGTATTTCCAAAGGTATGAGGGAGTAGGGGAAGACATGTTACTTGAAAAGGGGAAAAGAATAGAACAGGACACAGATGGGGAAGAAGAAAATAGGGGCAAGAATCAACAGAAACAAATTTTTAAATGCCATGATGAAAACTAGTATCTTGTATGCTGATTTCTAATTAAAAATAAATTATATTTAATTTTTAAAAATGTGAGCAGGGAGTATATTTAGGTTTCTACCAACCTTGACAGTTCCCCCCAACACATACACCCAGATGTAACTTTTGTAACAAAGTCCTCTTCAACCCTGAAAACTGTCCTAACAAACCCAAAAATCCAACTGATAAGATG
>JANHMN010000016.1:37486184-37506131 GCA_030674055.1 Rhabdomys pumilio | reverse complement strand
GACCCAGGGCTGCAGCCAATCTGTTTATTTCTGAAATGGGGAAGATGACAGAAGGAATTGAGTTAAGGAGGAAAGCCTTTTAAGCACACATCATATACCAGTGTACTGTCGTGTCAGGTCACAGAGCGAAAGGCCCCACCGAAGTCTTAGTAAATTACAGGGTAGCCGTACCACTCAGCACAGAGCATCCGTCCAGCAGTCCAAGAACCTCAGTTCCACTTCCAGGTTACCTACCATGGGAATTAATGGTGGCGGCAGGCTCCTAAGGCCAGTTGTGGTAGTATACACCTGTACCCCAAGCACTCAAGACACTAAGACAGGCAGAAGGATCATAAATTTGCAATTTTATAGCCAGCTTGGACTAGGCTACCCATAATAATAAGACCCTGTCTCAAAAAAAAAAAAAAAAAAAAAAACCAGATTCCTCGATCATCTGTGTCAAGGCACCATTAACTTCTATGAATTCATTTACCAAAGAAACATAGTCTGCGTTGGGAGCGTGTCTGATACCTTCACAGCCTGTCACTAACATTCCCCCTCCTCGGTATCTAACTCTACGAATGGAACTTCACTTGTCCACGCAACAGATGCGGTCATTAAACTCAAAATAACAATGTAGGAACTCACCAGCTCGTTAAAGTCATCTGGCTTGGTACATTTATAGCCATAGGGGAACATGAGCAGTTGGGAATAGCTGTGAAGGGTAATGAAAGCTTTGACCTTCCCGTGGCTCTTGATGAAGTCCACTATGGATTTCACTTCAACTTCAGAGTTGGGCCTGGGTCCATGGTATGAGTCAGAGCAAGGGTTGCTACTGGCTCCAGGTCCTAGTGGGATGAAGAAAGAAGAAGCCTTGTTAGGACAGACGCTTTAAGAAAACACTGTAGCTGGGCGGAGGTGGTATGCCAGTACTCAGGAGGCAGAGGCAGAAAGATTTCTGAGTTCAAGGCCTGCCTAATCTACAAAGTGAGTTCCAGAACAGCCAATGCTACACTACAGGGAGGATGTTACCACGTGCATGAATTTCATAAATCAGAATAAGCCTATGCTTGTGTTAGGTCGAAATCCCTGCTCTGAGGGCATGGCCAGGAAGCAGAAATGAACTCATCCTGGACATGTCTCTTCTTTTACAATATGGATCCTCTGTACAGCAGAAGGAGCTATCAGATTAGATCATCTCCCCTCTGTGGGAGCTGTTGGAAGAAGAGCTCCTGCACTGGCTGGGGGTTTTGTAACCTCAATTTCTGGGACCTCTTCAAATCTGTAGAGTCCATGAGTAGAAGTTTCTATGCGTCTGTATTTCCAAGTCACAAAGCCACCAATGTAAGGAACCTTTGACACGCTTTCCACCCTGAAGAAATCACAACATCTGACAAGGCTACCTTTGACCTTGATTCTCTCAATAGCTATAGTTGCTCAAGATGCCTGAAACGGGGTCACTACAGGCCTGGCAGGGGTTGGGAATGTTTGAGAATCTCTTTGGGAGCACGTGGGGGCTGAGACTTCCCAAGCTCTCTACACGAACCAGGCAAAATCCATGTAAATATAACTTATGCTATCTTTTGTTAAAAGTTATTTAAGAACAATGTTTCAGAGGGGAAGTGGCATCAAATTACTGGATCCGGTTCAATATTTGGGCTCTGGTGCTTTGATTATGTTTTTCCTATGCAAAATAATAATAAGAAGAATAAATCGTTAAAGCAATGAATGAAGTTACCACTCATGTGTGCCCCATCACTCTTCCCTAGTGGGTCCTGTCTCAGTTCTGTAACTCTTGAGAATTCATTTGGTTTACAAATATTTAATGATTGGTCTCTGTGTTGCAGACTCTGTGCAAGTTATTAAGAAAAAAGACACAGCACCGAGCTTCAGGGTTTGTAATACCTAATCTTCATTATCATCTTAACTAGTAGGAAACCCTTCTCTGGAAGGTTCTGAGACCTTTCCAGAGACGTTTAACTGAGGAGAGAAAATCCACCCTAGATCCTGAAAGCTGTAGCACAGTCCCACAGGCTGAGGTGCTTAGGTGAGTCATAGGGAAAGAGGGACCCCACCTGAGCACGAGCACCCATCTCTCTCTACTTATGGACCAGGGACAAAATACAAGCACATTCTCCACATTCCTATAATCACCACGCTTTCTCTGCCATGGTGCAACGCTCCTTCCAACTTGTAGCCAAAATAAACCTTTCTTCCCTTGAGACGAAGCTTGTCAAGTATTCAGTCACATCAATGAGAAAAACAACTAACGTACTGTTACAGGAAACTAGCAGGAAAAAAAAATAACAAATTTCAACTCTGTGACTAGTGAAACATGTTTAACTGGTGCCTAAAAGCATAAAAGAACCCCCAACTGGCTTGCCAGTGGACCCCCAAAGAGAAAAGCTGAAGTCAATAAAACCAAATGAGCAAGCTAACATTTTATCTTTGACTGTAATTCGAAAATCCGTTTCTTAATTCCATTTGTCCTTTTTTGTTTTTTAAGTTTTCCTTCTCGAAGCATCTACCAGATGATGTAATGCTTCTCTTCCTTATAGATCCTAACCCCCTCTAGCGGTTGGTTCAGCGCCTCCTGCGCCCCCCTCCACCCCCCCATTGTGCAAAGCCTGGCTTCTTTGGCTCAGAGGCTGAACCGGGCTACAGCCTGCGGGAGGGAAAAGCAAGATGTGAAGCAAACCGTAGCAAGTGCTGCCTGGAGCTGTGACAGGGCTGCACTCCCGTGAAGGGAGAGAATTTAGTGAAGTGTTTCAAAGAGGGTTTTAAATGACTTGAATCCTAAATGGGATAAACAAGCTGAACACTGCCATGCAAACCAGTCGGTTGGCCAGAATTCAGTCTGGTCATCCCTGGGGATGACACCCGGTGCTCACCTCCGAAATTTGCATCCCAGTTCCGATTAGGATCCACACCAACACAGAAGCTTCCTGACTGTTTAGACCGGGTCTTTCGCCACATACGATTCTTTAAACATCCAACCAAATATGAATATGGGGGGGGGGAGAAAAAGATGGTCATTCCTTCTGATCAGCAGGTTTCTTTCTCCTGTGTTCATTCCCTTGTTCCCTCCCTTCAGAACCGAACGATATTTCTTTTGCTCAGAACAGTCAAATGGTCCCCATACCGGGTTCTCTTTATGTAAATAAATGCCTGCCAAACCATGTTCCATAAAACATGGATCTGTTAAATGCTAGCCACTACCACCACCACAACAACAACAAAAAGAGAGAGAGAGAGAGAGAGAGAGAGAGAGAGAGAGAGAGAGATGGAATTTGATGGAATTTGTGAGAGAACAGTTTAGGAAAATATGGAACTAAATTGGTAACCTTACTACAGAACTGTTATTGTTATTCAATGTATTGTGTTTTTGTTGTTGTTGTTTGTTTTACTGAACCTCTAAGAGATCACAGGCTGCTTTCCTCTGGCTTGCCTGTGGACCCCATATCCATTCATGCAGTGTCTCACACCCTGAGCAGAGAATGTCAGTCTCTTTGAAAATGCTTCTGTCATTGTCATTGTTATCTGCTCTCTACCAGAATAAAGTTGAGATTCTGATCCATCCTGAATATACATGAGGTCACAATGCCATAGTGGTGCTTTTGTGACAGTGTCTTAGGGGGAGGGAGCCTATATAACTCCTTTTAGTGATATTACAGAGGATTTCTTTGACAAATTGTGAGTAAAAAAAAAATGCTGGGATGCATTGTGCTGCCTACTTAAGTCCTGTAGCAATCTAACTGTCATCAAGTAATATCTGCCTCTTCTTTTCTGTCACACACACACACACACACACACACACACACACACACACACACAATCTCATAGATAATTGAAACAAATCTCCTAGGTGACTCACTGCAAGCCCAGTACTTGAATAATCCAGCATAACAGCTGAAATATGCTCTGGCTGAGTCAACACGTAAAGACATTGAGTGTCAGAATGAGAAGTGTTTACAAACATCTCCCGGTGCCACTACTCAGAGAGTAAGTAAATCAAGAACAGACAGATTACTTTTGTTTTGTTTTCCATGTCCTTGCATGTCTTAAGTCCCGTGGACATAGAAAGAACACAAAACAACAAGTAAAATAATTGAGTGGCTTACGGTGGTTTGGGAGAACACATATCCATCGGGGTTTGTGACAGGCAGCAGGAAGATATCCAGGGTATTAAGAAGAGAAGTGATGGTTGGATCAGTTCCATAGTCAGAAGCAATCTGAGGAGAGACATAGACTTTCAGTCTTACCACCCACTTTGCCCAGAAAATGCATTGCAAAATATTATGGCACTGTGGTTTTGTGGTTTGTTTGGGGGTTTTGTTTGTTTGTTTGTTTGGGTTGCTGTTGTTAGTGTTGTCAGTGCTGTTTCCAAACATGAATTAGGGGCCACTGTTGATCGTTGGGAAACTTTCAAATCCCTTGGAGAACAGTATCTTGCAGCGTCTATAACTTTCCTTTCTGATGCCAGCATTTTCTTATATTAAGTAAATATCCATTTTTATTTTTCCTTATTAAGTAAATATCACCTATCTATTCTCTTAGAACTAGCAACCTCTCTCCCTGGTTTTTTTGTAGTGAAGTTTTTTGCAATGGTGGGCAATGGTATGTGTGGCTTATTTGGATCTATGAACCAAATTTTTAAAACTTGATATTCATTAATCCTCCCAATTGGGTGACTTTCCAAAAGAACTCAGGCCCAACATCAGATTACTTAAATATGCAGGGACTTTGCTAAAGATACAGAGAACCGGTTAAATTCCATTTGGGGAATTACATTCTGACTGCAATCAATTGCAGGAGAGCTGAAGTTTCTGCCGGATTAAAATGTATTCATTTCCTGTGCTCAGCCATCCTAAGGCATTATTATTCAACTGTTAAATATCCATTTCATAATACCCTAAAGGTAACCGCATTTTAATTGAAGGGGAAAATGTATCAGTCGGCATGCACGTGGTTGCATATGCTTGAATGGTCTGATGTGGATTGATTTCCTTTGCTCGTGAATTAACATTCTGATTTATAGCATGTCATTTTAGAATTACTTAAGAAATACCAGCCTAGGTCACACCCAGCATCCTGTCCTGGCTCTTGTGCCAAGGACCATGTGGAAGCGAGAGATTGCCACATTCCAACTTCAGAATCAGATTTGGGCAATATTCAGAACGACCCACACGCCCTCAGCTCGGTTAGATCCGTAGGTTAGAGTCTTCTCGCACGTGTTTCCATTTGCTCTCTGAAGCCCTTTCAAGACTTTGTTGTGGAGGCGCCTCCCTCTAAGTACCAAGCTTCCGTCCTGCTCCTAGGCTGAAACTCGACACCCCTTACCCGTACCCATACCCGCCACCCTTTCCAATTCTTCTAGCTTGCTGTGTTTTTTAACAAGGGGCCCAGGGACTCAGTACCACGGTCCTAGATGGGATAATACCAAAGAAAAGAAAGCTTGGCTGAGTCTGTTTCCTGCCGGTGTAGTAAGGGAGGATTTGGCTGAGAGCGCTCGCAATCAGGCCCACCAGGGCAGTGTGTGTTTGCTTAGAGAACCTAACTCCCAAAAGACAAAATATGTGAGGAATTTTAAGCAAAATGACCTTATTTGCTGTCCACAGTGCAGTAGCTTGTGTAACCCACTCTCGAGCGTGGATCCCCGCGTCAAGCCAGATGGCTGGCTTGTCTCCTCCGGTGCTGAACTGCAAAACAAACAGCGATGGAAAGGGCTTCTCCCCAGTAGGCGCCTCTCCCCACAGCGTCTTTCTCTGTCCCCTTTCTGTTCTCCATGGGATTAAGAGAATAAGAGGAGATGGGCAGGTGACACTGGCTTGATTCTTCTGTCAGTTTGTTTAGTCCCTTTCTTTAAAAAGAGAGAGAGAGAGAGAGAGAGAGAGAGAGAGGAAAAAAAGGCTTAAATGCAGATTGAGAAGCAAAGCAAAATTTCCCTCCCTTAATGTTTGTAAAAAAAAAAAAAAAAAAATATATATATATATATATATATATATATATATTGCAGATAATGTAATGAAAATATGCTCGCATTATAAATTAGGGAAGAAACAGGTTTCAGGCAGTACGTCATTCTTTTTTAAAAGACTAGTTCATGTGAGAGGAAGCATGCAAGCAAATGTATGGGGGTGGTGAGGAGAGAGTGAGGAACGGGAAAAAAAAAAGAAAATATTTACAGCTATCATCCTATAGTGGGGAATTCGCGTTGCCAAAGCTATTCCTCGCCCTTTTGTATGTTCCTCTGTTTTCCAGTGTTTATGCACGGATCTATTATTTCTGTTCTAAGAATCTCATCAGAGCCTTCTGAGCCCTCATCAAAACAGGACTGTGTGCCCGCACGGCGCTCTCCGGCGCTTCAGTTGTATAATCTAAGTGACTGGGTTGTTTGGAACAGTGGCCTTGCCAATTGGATCACTAAATAGGAGGAAAAGATTATTTTTGCACCATCAACTTCTACCTCTGTGCAGTATTCCAAGCCCAACAGATAAGGTAAATGAGAAATGCAAATTCTTGCTAAGATTTTCACATTTCATAGGTTTGGGAAAGTTTTGTTGAAAATGTGTTGAGTCTTTTCCTTCAGAGTGCTCAGATGTCAAAAGTAGGAACTTTAAAAAAAAAAAAAAAAAAAAAAGTCTCAACCACCAAACCACTTGGAAAAAATCGAAGGCCAGAAAAAAACAAGACCGGAGAATTCCGAGTTCCCTGACTCAGAGGTAGGCCAGACCGAAAAGAAAGTGACAGTAGTAAGCACACAGCCGAGCCGTCCAGCAGTGGCAGCTACCCCTCCCAGGCCAGCTTTGGGGAAACCGCTCCACGTCCCAGTTAGTCAGTTGGTTCCTAGCCACAACGTTTCCAAATTTAGTAGGGCGTTGTGACATTACCTCCCCCCCCCAAACACCCCTTAACAAACTCTTTCTAGGAAGTCTGGGGAAATAATTTTCACTTTTTTGCTGAACAAAGTGCAAATGCTTGAATCTATCATCCCGAATACTGTTAGGGGTGACGAGTAGTCACAGCGAACCTTAGCGGTTTTTTTTTCAACTGTCAGCTAAAAAAAAAAAAAAAAAAGCCTTCATTCCAAGGCATTACCTTTGCATTTAGTTGTCTGTCATCCTCTGCACACCGAGAAACTGATTTTGTTTTTCTGTTTTGGTTTGGGGGTGTTTTTGTTTTTTTGTTTCTTGAGTTTTTTGTTTTGTCTTGTTTTTGCCTTTTTAGTGCGGTTCGAACAATTACTAGGTGCTTTTTGTTTGCTTGCTTGTTTGTTTTTGTTTGTTTTTAAGCTGGCTTTTACAAGAAAAGAGAGAGGAAAAGAAAAAATCCGCAAGAACTCCCACTTTGATTAATTTCCCCAGTGCTCGCCCGCCCCTCCCCCGCGCCCGCCGCCTCGCCTGCTCGGCTCCAATTGGCGCGCTCGGCCCGGCTCCCCGCGAACGCATCTATCAGGACACATTAATTCCCTCCTGCAGACCTGCGTCAGCGTGCAGGAAAAGAGAAAAAAGAAAAAGGAAGGGAGGCGGGGGGGGGGGGGGGGGGGGGGGGGGGGGGTGGCCAAAAACCAAAAAGGCCGGGTAGGGAGGAAAAACGGGAAAAAAAAAAAAAAAGGAGAGCGAGAGAAAGAAAGGGGCGCGAGGGGGGGGGGTGAACCTACTCTGCAAGCCCAGCTGGGAGGAGCGGGATTCTAGAAGCATCCTGAGAGAGAAAACAAAAGTCACTGCTCCCTTTATACCTTGAGCACATTCATGGGCCGATTTTCAAAAGATGAACCGATATTCACTTTGCTCACTAGACCGGGGTTCTCAGCCACGAGGTTATCCATTTCTTGGTAAATCTGGAAGGTTCAAATGATAAACAGGCATCTGTAATTGAGTGACCAAGCGAATGCAGCTATTAGGGTCTTGTCGCCCTTCCATTCCCAGTCTCTCTGCATCCCGGCTGGGGGCGGCAGGAAGCCATCACGGGGATGATGAGTCACTCTGAAAAAGCGAAGCCATCTTGCCGCAGCAGAGCCGGTTCTTTCCAGTTCTGCGCAAAGTAAAATAGCACTTGTCTGATTTGCCTGTGGCTTTTTTTCCCCCTAGACCATGTCCAGCAAGGAAATCTTTCACCTTAACCAGCAAACCGTAGTGGCACCAAAAGAGATGTGGTCGGCTTGTGCTACAAAATACAAAATGCGCAAGAGCAGGCCCTGGGACAATAGGAACATCCTCCAGTCACAGGCTACTCCGACCCCAATTTTGAAGGCTCATTGAAATTCTAGGCATTCTTAACATATCAAGACTTCGACCATTACAGAGACAGACCTGAAACAGTATCCAGCTGTTGCCTGCATTTGCTGTCGCAAACACCTATTTGTTAGATCGGCAAGTGGGAGAGAGCACGCTTTTTTTTTTTTTTTTAAATTCTTTCACATTCTTCTTCTAGCCAGACGAAGACACTTTTTTCCTTAAGGGGGCGAATTTTAGGAAGGTAACAAGACACATATATGATATATATTACCGGGAGGCATTGCCCCCATGTTCAATCGCGCTGGTATTTCTGGCATTGAGACAAATGAACAAATCCATTCAAGTCATATCCCTCCCCTCCCGCAATCATTTTAAATAGCTTTTACCACTAAATAAATTATGGGAAAAATGTTTAATACATTTTAAGCTTTATTTGTTAGCTTATTGCCCCCAAAGTCTTTCCTATTCTTCTCTTAACTCCCTACTGTCGCTGCCAATCAGACAGTGCAGATAAATGGATCCAAATCAGCTTCCCCACCGAAAGGCTTTGTGTCCCACTAGTAAGTGCAGTGCATTCCAAGTACCTACATAGCAGCACATGGCCCTGATGGAGAAAAGAATGAGACCCAGAAAGGCAGAGACTAGACGTTTTGCTACTGTGTGACCTTGGATCAGTGTGCACTTTGGGAGCCCCCAACATACAGGCAGACCCTTGTGTGGGAGTCAGCTGATTCGAAGTGGCCCCTGACACATCCAAGACCACAGTTAATCGTCGCTCTGGAGTGACTCTGTAGTCTATGCAGCTGAAAACTCGGCAAGGGAGTGTTGTGGGAAGAGTGTGAAAGAGCTATTTGTGGACTCACTTAAAACATTCTCGACACCTCCAAAATAACTGTGCGGCTGCTGGGATGGACAAGCGGACTTCAGTTCCTGCATGAAGCAGGCACCGACTACAAAATCTAAGGGAGACTTTAGGAAGCTGGGAAATAAAAGGAGAATAATATCTAGGTTATCAAATCATACACACACACACACACACACACACACACACACACACACACACACACAAGGAAATAGCCTTGTCCTCAGAGAAAAGAGCAGCTGGTTTCTCTGATCTTCATTTTGAAATGCCTACCTCTTCCAGGGTATGGTAGGCCTCAAAGTTGAAGTTACCACCACGCTCTCTTTGCTGGTTGAACAGCATTTCTTCACGCTCTTGATCCAAGAGAACCTGAGGAGAAACAACGCTATGATTTGCATTGTGTCAGCAATGCATGCAGCCTAGTGTGTCAGCAATGCATGCAGCCTAGTGTGTCAGCAATGCATGCAGCCTAGTGGAGTAAATCACCTGCTCACACTTGGTCCCCAGGACCAAGCTTTCCTCACTGGGTTTACATCATGTCTACTGGGCTCTTGATCAAATACCTCTTATTCTGGTAGTACTCTGAGAAGGGATGGGGTATGCACAGGCTGGGAGCCAGGTAGCAGCTGCAGGCTGGGGGTGACAGAGCTTAGAGGGTCTTCCGGCCATCTTGTGGCTCAGCCTGCTTTTCTGAGTTAACCTCTAATTAAAAACTAATTGAATCACAGATTGGTCTCCTTCCATGTGCATGAAACTCAAGAAGGAAGAGGAGATGTGCCTCTCCGCCATCCTGCATAGGCGTTCACACTGATGGAAGACCCATGTGAGACCCACAGGTCCCTTTCCTGGCAGAGCGGGAGGAGGACCAGCAGGCCTCTTTGCAAGGCTGTTCTCTGACACACTTACTTGCACATCTTCGATCATGATGGAATAAACAATCCCCTGGGACTCCAGGAAAACTTTGACAGCCTGGATGCTGGCCAAAGGAACTCGGACATGGACTGTCTGCCTGGGGACGGTGGGGGATTTCCAAAAATCAAGCTGAAAGGAATAAAGATAATGATGGACTCGCTCTGGGAGAAACAGATAGTTGGACACTGATGGATTTCAATAATGCAATTGGTTACCTAGTTTATTTTGAATCTACAAAAGCAGAATCATTCCAGAGCCACTGGGATACAGCAACAAGAAGTTGTGTGAACCCAAGGGTCAGCAAATATGTTGTTTTCAACACACGCACACCCCATGGCCAGATATTAAAATTGGAAGAGGAACAGATAGATGATTTTAAATTATGGGAGGTCTTAAAAAAAAAAATAAAATCAATCTGGCACTCAAGAGGTCCAATTCATTTCATCATGGAGTATTAATGCCATAAATTATTTTAAAGGGGAGATAACGAGTTGAAGGCGCTCAGCTTTCACATTTTCCATCTTTTTCCCCAAGTCTTGTAGTAGTCCTGTGAGATATGAAGAATGATATATTTCTTTCTCAATTTTCTGATTGTGAAAATGAATCACCAGGAAAGAAGGCGATTTGCTCAGCGCTGTAGCGTTGCCGCTGAAGTCCAGCTTTTTGGAATGGGGCTCTAAGAGTCAGCATCCCACATTACCTCCAAGGAGTCAAAATACAGATGGAAATAGCTGCCAGTCATGCTCACTGTATTTACTGGCAGGGGGCAAACGTTGCCGGTCTGACAAATACCTGGAGATGCTCGGCAGCCTCCAACTGCAATAGAGTTTTAATTTGTTCTTCATTACTTGGGATGATCTCAAGAACTTGATCTCTGAAATATATTAACCACAGACATGAAATTAAAAGGAAAACCCGTTCACCATTTCCTGTTGCTTTTTGCTCCAGTCAGATTCTGCGTGGAGATGAATGCAACAGTCAATAATCTCTTTCACGAGCCAGAAACTAATAAATCGTATACTGACCCACATCTCCAGAATGAGGAGGTGATCAAACGGCTTTATTTCCTCCAAGGAAATGCTATCTAAATAATAATTAAGAGGTGTCCTGCTCCTAGCAGGAAGCTTGCCGGTAAAGTTTCCTTTCCTTGAGCTAATGAGTATTTCTCAAATAACAGCTGCTGCTCATAAAAGTTCCGGCTCTTAAAACTTGTCTGTTCCTGCTTTTCAGGGAGGAACAAAAAAAGAAGAAAGAGGAAAAGGAGAATAATTAATTTGGTGCTCGGAAGAGGAATTAGATCCACATCTGGGGAGACACGAAGTTTTCTGGTTGCTTTTTTTGGTTTGGTTTGGTTTGGTTTGGTTTGGTTTGGTTTGGTTTGGTTTGGTTTGGTGACTGAAAATAAAAGAGAGTATCAACTCCAGGTCCATTGGGCTAAACAAACTTGGGGCACAGTGACAGAAAGTTGAGGCCCAGGCAAATCAAGTGGAGGGTCGTACCCATATGCTCAAGCACGCATAAGCTCTAAGGAGAAAAGAAAAAACGGTATCATGGCAGAAAAGAGAAATTCCCAAACTGGCAAGTGTTTTGTTAGCAAGAAGTTTGGGTAGAAGAGCCTTTTGCTCGGCAGCAGAGCCTTTTCTTTCTGAGTCCGTTTTCCAAGCAGGCTGATTTCCTGTTCCCGTGCTCTGGAGAAGGAACAATGCAATGCCTTACAATAGAAGGGGTGAGGATGGGAGGCCAGACCTTCAGATACAGCGCCACATGGTTTCCACGGTTCTCCCCTGTGACACACAAGTGGCAGAATATAAGCTCTTCCAGACCCTTCTGCCTGCAAGTAGCCATCTGCCACAAATGGCCTGAAAATTCCTCCATTTGGGCCTCATTACTTTTAGTTAATACATGGACTCCCAGGAATCCGTCTTTAAAATGAGGTGTTGGGGGCTGGAGAGATGGCTCAGTGGTTAGAGCACTGACTGCTCTTACAAAGGTCCTGAGTTCAATTCCCAGCAACCACATGGTGGCTCACAACCAGCTGTAATGGGATCTGATGCCCTCTCCTAGTGTGTCTAAAGACAGCTACAGTATACTCATTAAGTATATTAAATAAATAAATAAATAATTTTTTTAAATGAGGTGTTGGGAAAAGGAACACATTTGACTGGTAGTACCTGGTATGTTTTCTAAGAGACCACAGCCCAGAAGTTGCTCAGCCAAAAAGGGAGGGGTGTGACTTAAAAAAAATAATAAAATAAAATCCCTCATAGATTTCTAATTTTTTGTTTGTTTGTTTTGTTTTGTTTTTTGTTTTTTGAGACAGGGTTTCTCTGTGTAGCCCTGGCTGTCCTGGAACTCACTCTGTAGACCAGGCTGGCCTCGAACTCAGAAATCCTCCTGCCTCTGCCTCCCAAGTGCTGGGATTAAAGGAGTGCGCCACCACCGCCCGGCTCCTCGTAGATTTCTAATGCATACTTATTTAGTCAACGATCTAGAAATCCTAGAGTTCATTTCATTCTCTGATTCCCAAATCAAATTGGCTTCATCAATTTCATTAATAATTAATTATTTATTTATTTTCACAGCTTCATTAATTCTCTTGGAATACTCTCCAAAAATGCACCCTTACCAAACTATAGAACCAGGACTGGTGTGGGTGGCTCACACCAAGAAGCCTGGAACTTGGGAGGCAAAAGCAGAAGGAAGGCTACAAGGTTGAGGGCAGCCTAAGTCTTCTATGTGGTCTGGGGCTGCCAGGGCTACGGAAACGAACAAAACAGAGGAATGAAAGGATTTCAAAACAAAGGTGAGTGAGTCCTAAAGTCAGGAGAAGCATCACCTGACGCCTGCAGCCCCCACTGACCATCTGACCGATCTTACTCCTGAGGAGGCCCTACCACCCAGATAAGAAACCTGAAAACAGGAAGACAAGTGCTGACAGGAAGGGTAAAGTCCAGAGAGGTGGGAAGTGGGTGGGGGACAGACCCTTACAATGCGCCTGAGGCAAGTACAGACATTGTGTCTCTTCCCTGATGTCTATCAGCCCCACATTCTGACCACTTGGAGGGAAACGGGTGAGGTCAGTTCTGTGAAAATTCATCTTTGCAAAATGGAGTCATTCCTGTCACAGCCCATAAAATAGTGTCTAAGGTCATGAGAAAGGAAGAGGAACAGGTCTTAAACTCATCTCACAGAACCAACTCTCCCAAAGACAGCCTGCCCTATCTTTAAAGTTATTCTTCCTCTGTAAATGATGGAGGAACTCCCAGGCTCTGTCTTAAGACTAACTTCACACAGTTATTGTCCTCGGTCTCCACGCAAAGCCTGCAGGTTCCCACAGGCACTGGAAGAGTCAAGGCACTATTGTTCAAAATACATTTCTCCCTCATGTAAAATCCCTAGCCTCCCCTCCGTTGTCTGTACATTGTAGAAGCCACCACAGCCGGTGAGTGTGCCGACATAATCCTATTCTTTATTACCAGATAAAAAGTCTGTTTGGGGCTTTTGACTATTTCCACTCCTTTCCTCCTCTACAGTTGTTCATCTCCTCTTTGATCAGCTCCTACCTTTCTTGATCTCTCCCCACAACCTAACAGAGCTCTGAAAACACAGAGGGCGCACATCCCTTATTCTGTGACCAAGCTGTGGGCATATGAGAGGTTTCGGGAATCAAGTAAGTAGAATCTAAGTAAACACCAGAAAGTGTCACTTACCCCACAAATGTTTCTTGACAGTAGATATACCCAAATAGGGCAACCAATAACAGGGTCAACCTCATGGTCAATGCTTTCCCAGAGTTCAGAGTTCAGAGCCCTTCCTGAACTTTATAGGGAGCAGGGCTGAGGGCTATCTATTGGCCCTATGAGAATTCAAGGGAATTCCCATATGGTCAAATTCTCACCTGATTGTGAAATTCTCAAGGTCCCAGATACCAGAGCAGGCCAGTCTGTATGTTTTCCTTTTTTAGGATGAGATAACAGATTTCAATGGAAAGAAAACAAAATTGCTGAAACACACCAAGGACAAATCAGACATTTATGATTGAGAACCTAAAGTGCCACTAGCCCTGCTGGGTGATAGAAGCCAGATTAATAGACCTAGAGGTTAAAGTCCTTTCTGGGTCTCGGACAAAGCGTTTACAGTAATTACCCAGCATCCCATCCATCATATCCCATTACTTTGCTCATTCGTTTATTTTTACAGTGTTTACCCCAAAGCTCTGTAGTCACTCAGTCCACATCTGCCCAGGCTCCCTGGAGATGTGGCCCGGCCCGGCCTCACTCTCTATTAAATAAGCAAAACAGAATGCCTTGTAATATTTAATTCCACACTGTCTCTAAAGTGATCCATCTGCATTTGTACCAAATTAATACCTCTATGCTATGCTATGTCAAAATGACAATGTCTTTCCTATTGTAGCAGTAAACACACTTGTTGAGAAAGTTTGCGTTTCAAGGAAGGGTTTTACTTCATCACGAATTCCTCTGTGCAAGAAAGCAGTTTGGTATCTGTTTCTCTGAATTTCTTTAAGCAATTTGTAGTTCTTTCTCTCTCCTTCTCTCCCTCTCTCTCTTCCCTCCCTCCCTCAGATTGTCCTCAAACTGGCTTTGGAGCCAACACTAGCTTTGAACTTTCAATCCCCCTGTGTCTAGCTCCCAAGTGCTGGGATTACAAGCATCTGTTTTCATACCCGGCTTGGGTTTTTTTGGTTTGTTTTGTCTTGTTTTTTTTTTTTTTTTTTTTTTCCTAAAGCAAAGATTGTACTAACAAAAATTGTTTTTAGATGAAAGTAATTTTTCTTTGTCTATACGCATAGGTCTTCCGTAATCTAACTTGGCTCATGTTTACAAAGAAAATGAGTATACCTATCTTCTTTAGGGATCTTATTTAGTGCATCCGCATAAATAGGAATCCTAGTTATCATCTACACATTATATTCTGCCCGGCAAGAATCAACCACAACAGCTGTAGAGAATTTTCCTACTTTCCTTTGTGTATCAAAATTTTTATCTGCACACATTTTAAAACCCTGGATTAAAATTCTCAGCAACTGCTCAAAGGAGAAAGGCAGACATATCATGGATCTAGTTGAAGAAATTATTTAGTCTGGATTTTATTTCTTTTTTTTTTAAATATATTTTATGTTTTTGTTTTGTTCTAGGTTTTTTTGTTTGGTTGATTGGTTTGGTGTCGTATGGTGTGTTTTTTTTTTTTTTTTAAATTTGGTGTTTGTTTTGTTTGGTTCCATTTTGTTTATTTTTGAGCCCAGATGGATCTCAAATTGCTGATGTAGCTGAGGACACTGAGCTCCTGATCCCCCTGCCTCTACCTCCTGCGTACTAGGACTGCATACTTGTGCCACCATGCTCAGTTTGTATATATTTGACAAAGGTCAAACCCAGGACTTTGTGCATGTCTGGAAAGCACTCTCCCAGATGACCCCTGGTTTTTCTGGCTCTTAAGAATCAATAAGAAGGGGCTGGAGACGTGGCTCAGTGGTTGAGAACACTAGCGTCTCTTCCAGAGGATCTGTGTTTGATTCCCAGCACCCACAAACTAGCTCACGACCATCTGTAAATCCAGTCCCAGGGGATCAGACACCTTCTTCTGAACTCCATGTGCACCAGGCATTACACACAGTACACAGATATACATTCAGGCCAAAACCCCATGCACATAAAATAGATACAACTTAAAAAGAAAGAAGAATCAGAAAGAAGATAAACCCAAGAAGCAAAGACTATAACACATCCTGTCTTAAGTTACTGATACCTAAAATGAATGCATGGGACATCCATCAAGGCTCCCTCAAAAGGTGGCTGGCCCTCAAGCTGAGTCTCAAGACAGGGAGTATGTAGTGAAAGGAAGAAAGAAAGAAAAAAAGAAAGAAAGAAAGAAAGAAAGAAAGAAAGAAAGAAAGAGAAAGATAGAAAGAGACTCTGAATTGCTAGTGGCAGGCAAACATAAGATGGGGGAGAGCTGGAGAAAGACATGCACACAGTCAAGTCAAGGAGTTATGGTGGCATATGCCTTCCATCAAAGCACTGGGGAGGCAGAGGCAGGAGGATCTCTGGTGAGTTCGAGGCCAGCCTAGTCTACAGAGTGAGTTCCAGGACAAACGGAACTAAAAAAAAAAAAAACAAAACAAAAAAAAACCAACAACAATAAAGATCTGAGCATGGGGGCATACACCTATAATCCAGTACAGGCTGGGGCAGGAGGATCATGAGCTAGGACAAGTGTGAGCTACCCAGCAAAACCTGTAGAGGAAAGAAAGGAAGGAAGAAAGGAAGAAAGAAAGAAGGAAGGGAAGGAGGGAGGAGGGAAGGAGAGGGAAAGGGAGGGAAGAAAGAACAGCAAAAAGAGGGGAGGGGATTTAAAAGAAGGAGTGGAAGGAGAGAGGGAAGAGAGAAGGGAGGGAAACTGGGGAGAGAGGAAAGTGGAGGGAAGAAGGGAGAGAGAATTAAAATAGTAAAAGCAACTGGACCGGGGATAAGGCTGTAAGTTGTAAGAGGTCTTTGTTTCTGTTTCTGACTGTGTAAAGATCCATATGACAGGGCATTGTGTTTTCCATTTTCTAATTCTAGAAACGGGATAACATATACTAAACTGCACGTATTTTAAACACACAGTTTGATAAGTTTTGACATAGATATATACTCACATCACCACAATCAATGTGACATATCGCATATCCATCATCCCTGATAAAAATCTGTTTTTGAGAGTCACTGAGGAAAATCTCCAGTCAGAAAGAGGTCATAGACAGCCTGTGCTTTAGGCATGAAGAAATGACACACACATACACATACCCCAGAGGAAGGGGCCTACAGAAACCCCCAGGGCTACTCTGAGGTAGAACAGGCACCAAGAACACTCTCCTCTGGCTCCAGTTCCCAGCCTTGATGCTTCACAGGGCCCAATTACCCCCAAGTAATTCTACTCAGCTCTAAGAAAAGACCATTTTTGACCAAATGTGCCTTTATCAACGAATCCCTGGGGAAGCTGTAATTTAGGAGAAAGATGACAGGTCCCTGTAGAAAATGTTCTGATGGCATGTTGTTCCCAACCAGCATGATGCTAGGCACATACTCGGGGTTTTGCCCTTTAACCCCAGAAGGTGAAACAGCCTAACCACAGGGTAAGAGGGATGCTATATGGAACCAGAGGGGATTCAACCACAAATTAAATCCCTCAGAACAGTTTCCAGACCCTAAAAGTCTTCCACATCAAAACTGCAGACGTGGACGTCTTTGTCTGTTGAAGTAAGCTTATTTGTAGCTGCAGCAGAGTTAATGAACTCCTAACACTATTTCAGAACGTGGTGCTTTGACTGCAAAATACACAGAATGTATGGTTTCAATCAGCCAAACCTTAAACAAAAACTTCCCATCAGGGCTGCTTGATTCTTTGCAGCACCTTTAAAACAAGACACCTTTAAGCCTTTATGGAATGTCTGTGTTTTGACAAGATGTGAGTGTTTGCAGAAGCCGGGAAAGGGAATACCAGCAACCTCACTACCATCTTGGCAACCTTTTCTGTAAATGTAAAGTTATTCTGGAAACGATTCTAAAATAGAAAATTTGTTTCAAAAGTGAAGCCCTGCTGGACATAGTTACATATGTCTGTAATTCCACCACCTAAAAGGCTAAGGAGGTGGGGTTGCTAGGTGTTCAAGGCCAGGCTGGGGTGTGTGTGTGTGTGTGTGTGTGTGTGTGTGTGTGTGTGTGTGTGTGTAGAATATGAACAATACTGAAAATGGATGTACATACAGATCAAGCATTTAAAGAAGCCTGAGTAGGTCATGGGTAGAGCTTTTGCCTGGCACACACAAGTCCCTGGAGCCAATGCCAGCACCACAACATTAAATAAATGAAATTTACAACTTGCAAAATGTAAGGGGCAAGATGGGCCAATGGATAGAAAGTTCCTGCCACCTGAGTTTGACTCCCTGACCCACGTAGACGAGAACCAACTCCCCCAAAACTAATCTCTGGCCTCTATATTTGCACCTTGACACACACATATGGACAAACATACACATGCACACATACACACAGGAATGCACAGTTTTTAAATTAAAAATAATTATCTGTAATAATCAAAGAATCACTTGGGGTTTTGTTGTTTTTGAGATAGGGTCTCAAGTAGTCCAGGCTGGCCCAAACTCCTGATCCTGAGAATAGCTTTGAACTACTAATCCACCTCCTGAATGCTATTTTTAAAAATGAGATGCCATGCCCGGCAGTGGTGCATGCCTTTAACCCCAGCACTTGGGAGGCAGAGGCAGGCGGATTTCTGAGTTTGAGGCCAGCCTGGTCTACAGAGTGAGTGCCAGGACAGCCAAGGCTACACAGAGAAACCCTGTCTCAAAAAAACAAAAAACAAACAAACAAACAAAAAATGAGATGCCATTTTTGTTGTTGTTGTTGTTGTTGTTGTTGTTGTTTTTGCCAGATTACTGAAGTTGTTAGGTCTTGCTGAGGTTTTTTTTGTTGTTGGTTAGTTAGTTGATTTGCTTTGGCTTCTGTTTCCTATCATGGGTTGGTTTCTTGAGAAAAAAATAATAAAGTATCACTCAGAGTTGGTAAAGGATTAGGGAGATTCTCTGGTATAGCCTGTGACATTTGCTTGAGTGAGCTATGGCAACTCAAATCTAGAATCTTCTATATCTGTACTTTGATGCCTACCATGCTGCTTTAGGAATTTATTCTAAGAAAATCCTTACAACCACCCAGAGATTGATCTAGGCTTTATATTTATCCAAATGATGATCCTCCGTGTGTTCTAAGTAATAGTTTGTTAAATACAACAAAAGGAGTCCACACCAACCAAAGCCACGGTGATCATTAAAAATGCTGTGGGTAGGGTTGGCAACAATACAGATTTGTGTTAGGCCAAGTGATTAGCATGTCTGAAGTCCATAGTTCAATCCCTAGCACGTGCTCACACTCTCACAAACGGAAAAAAAGGACTAAGATTTGGTGAAGAGCTGAATCAGTGATTAAGAGTTCAGACTACTCTGGCCGAGGATCTCAGTCGGATCCCAGCATGCACACCAGGCTGTTCACAACAGGCTGTAACTCCAGCTACAGGGATCTGGCTTTTGAGGAGACAACAGTCGCATGCACAAACCCACCTACAGACATACATAATTATAATTTTTAATTTTTTTAAATGCTTAAAGTACTGAGAATTTTAAAGACATAAAAAGAAGTCCGCAGAACATTTGCAAGCAGCTTATGGAAGAAAACACATACACAAGACGACGAGCACATATCTGTAAGAAATGCACTAAGCGCCCGGCAGTAGTGGCACAAGCCTTTGATCCGACACTCAGAGGCAGAGGCAGGTAGATCTCTGAGTGTAAGGTCAGTCTGACATACAACTCAAGTTCCAAGACAGCCAAGGATACAAAGAGAAACCCTATCTCGAAATAAACAAAACAAAAAGAAGAAGATGAAATATGATAAATGATTTGGCAATTGCCAAAACCCCCCTGTGGTGGACAATAACTTTAACTTTCTTCATTTTTGTTATAATTTAGGTAAAAAGAAAAAGGTCAAACCTACCAACATGATACTAGAAGCCAACCATTCCCGTTCCCCATCTTCCCTTATCCTCTGGCCCCATCTTTTTCTAGGTTTCTCTCCCACAAGTTTCTCTCCCAGCTTGGCTTTCATTTTGACCTGTGAGCTCCTGATCTGGGTTGACCCAAGCGCTCTTTATCTACCCAACCTTGGTGCAACTCTTACCACCCTGGTAGTTCTCTGCTGCCCCCTTCTGCTACCTACAGACAACCATTGTCATTCCCAAAAGGTCCAGATTTCCATCCTGTCACCTCTTCCGAAGAAAGCCTTTGCCATCCTATGGTCCTATGACAAAAGGTCCAGTAGGCAAGTACTTCTTTACTTACACACACACACACACACACACACACACACACACACACACACACAC
>JANHMN010000016.1:37377188-37479840 GCA_030674055.1 Rhabdomys pumilio | reverse complement strand
GAGAGAGAGAGAGAGAGAGAGAGAGAGAGAGAGAGAGAGAGAGAGAGAAACATGGTAAACGAACGACCTTTGGAAGCTGGTTCTCTCCACACCATAGGTTCTGGGGATTGAACTCAGGCTGTCTCGCTTTGCAATAATCGCCTTTACCTGCCCGCTGGGCCATCTTTCCTGCCCTGGTCATTATTTTGTCTTTTTAGTTCTAATTGTATAATTAAAAGCCTTTACCTCCTCCAGAGGGAAAAAACTTGAGATGAAAAGCATAGCAGAAAGCTAGGTGTTATGTTGTATCTCGCCAGCACTTGAGAGGCAGAAGCAAGGCCAGAAGCAAGACCATGAATGTGAGGTCAGCTTGGTATACAGAGTGGGCTCCAGAGCAAGACCTTGTCAGTAGTAGAATGCTAGATTTGCCTCATAAGGCCTAGGCTCAATTTCAGACACTATACACACACACACACACACACACACATATATATATATATGTGTGTGTGTGTGTGTGTGTGTGTGTGTGTGTGTGTTCTCCAATTCCCAGTGCACATAAAAGCGTTATACTAAAAGGTGTTTTTTTCCATATATATATATATAGGCTTGAGAGATGGATCAGCAGTTAAGAGCACTGACTGCTCTTCCAGAGGTCCTGAGTTCAATTCCCAGCAACCACATGGTGGCTCACAACCATCTGTAATGGGATCCAATGCCTTCTTCTCGTGTGTGTCTGAAGACAGCTTCAGTGTACTCATATAAATAAAAAATAAATATGCCAGGCGGTGGTGACGCACACCTTTAATCCCAACACTTGGGAGGCAGAGGCAGGCGGATTTCTGAGTTCGAGGCCAGCCTGGTCTACAGAGTGAGTTCCAGGACAGCCAGGGCTACACAGAGAAACCCTGTCTCCGAAAACCAAAATAAAGAAAGAAAGAAAGAAAGAAAGAAAGAAAGAAAGAAAGAGAGAGAGAGAGAGAGAGAGAGAGAGAAAGAAAGAAAGAAAGAAAGCAAGCAAGCAAGCAAATCAGGTCAGGGATTTTTACATGTGATGGCTGAATGGCTGAAGGACCTGATTTAGTGTCCTGTGACCTGGTGCCAGGTAGCTCTCCTTACCTTCAGAAAGCCACCACTCTCTTGTTTCTGTCAAGGTTCTGTGTCTGCCTTCGCCCCAGCCACCTTCCACATCTTCCCAGGCCTGGTGTCTGCCTTCACCGAGGTCTCCTTCCACACATCCCCAGGTGTGCTTCTAGCTTCTTTTGTGCCCTCAGTATGAACCCTTCCCCTGCCTCCAATTCCCAGTGCACATAAAAGCATTATACTAAAAGGTGGGGTTTTTTTTCCAATATGATTTAAAAGCTCGATTCTACATCCTCTCCTCCCTGAGCCCTATGATGCTGCACACTTGAAACTAATTAAAAAGATTTGTATCCTGTAATTCCTGAGGAGCTATCAGCATGTGTCCTTGAACCTCTTATGGAGCTGAGAAGCATATTGCACACCGTATTCATTTTACCGAGGGATGTGCTGGAGCCAATATTCTCAGCTCTTCTCAACTCCCACTCGACAATAGCATCTTGGCAGCTTTGAGATCAGCAACAGTGGGGGTATCTACACCAGGAAAACGGAAGTGCTACACACTCAGGCTAACACCACGAGCGCTGTCAAGCATTCCAGCACACCTCGGGTGTGTGAATTCTTTTGGTTTCTAGTGACAGCGACCCACTTGAGTGTAAGTAGAAAGAGGAAGTTATCAGGAGATCCTGCCGGTGAGGCGCAGTGTTATTGATGAGTGGGTGACAGAAAGGCCTTGGAAAGGAGCTGGGGCTGGGGGGTTGGGAATTCTCGGAACTCTTCTCTGTTTACCATGAGTGCTTCTTTTTATCTAACAACCAGCTTCCCTGGTTCCTAATTTACCTGGCCCTGGACGGCACTTCGGACCCGGAAGGCCTGCTGTGATCCAGTTTCCCTGGGAAACTGGGATCTGTCTTGGTCCCAAGTCCAGCTTCTCAGGCAGGGACTTGAATTGGAAGAAAATTCTACCACAGCCAATGCCTTCCCGGTCAAGGCGAAGTGGCTAGGGGTGGGTAGAAATAAGATCATTAGCCAGGAAAGAGCAAAGCACTCACAAAGACCTTTTCTCAGCTCTCTTTGGCACTAAGGAGGCAGTCACTCATCTCATCAAATGCCACGTACGCAGGTTAGTCAGAAGCTATTGGGAGGAGAGGTAGTCATCTCTGACATTTCCAGACTTCATTGTGAACAATCTAGAGTGCACATGCTGCATTGGAATGCCACTTCCTTGGTATAATGGACTTCTAATCCACGGGTGTGGGAAGGTAACCGTTTACATACGCTTCTATCTTTAGCAACTTTAGCATTGCAACGCACTTCCCAGGTAAAAGACCCTGCTCCAGAGATCAGAGAAAGATCCTAAATCAACCACAAGAAACAGGAAGACTCCCTGAGACTTCTCAAAAAAAAAAAAAGGTTACTGTCCCTGGAGGCTGAGGACTTGACTTGGTGGCAGAGGGCTTCCCTAATGTACATGGGTTCCAGTCCCAGCACTGTAGACTGGGTCTGGTGGTATTCCTTGCTAGCACTGGGGAGGTAGAGAGAGAGAAAGGAGAATTGAGTCATTGCATACAAAGTCACAGCCATAGGCAACTTTGAGATAAGCCTTTTAAGGCTATATAAGGAACTGTCTTTAAAAAACAAAAAAACAGTAAGGACAGAAAAAAATAAAAAACTATACAAACAGGCATAATTTGGAGGTTGGGGGCCTCGTTTGTTAGTTTGTTAAGACTAAATCTCACTGCAGAGCCTTAATTGGCCTGGAACTCCAAACAAAGCTCAAGCTGACCCCGAATGTCTATCAACTTGCCTCAGCCTCCCCAGTGTGGTGGGATTAACGGTGAGCTACCACACGCAGTCAGGATAATTTTTTAAAAAATAAATATGTTGTTGGGGCACTCCTTTAATCTCAGCACTTGGGAGGCAGAGGTGAGCGGATCTCTGTGAGCCTGAGGCCAGGCTGGCTCACATCGAGAATCCTAGGCCAGTAAGAATATGTCTTAAAAATAAAAAAAGAAAACCTACCTTGCCTGAAAGCAATCCAAATGCAGGTGCCAGGCCTAGTGGCACACTCCTGCAATCCCAGTAGACTACAGGGGGTTGAGGCAAGCGGATAGTGAGTTCCAGGCAAGTGTGAGCTAAACAAACAAACAAGAAAGAAATCCAAAATATCGTTCCAGCTCTTGTCAGTTCAGCAGCTCAGAACCCATTTGTTTCATCTTTACAACCTGTGCCTTCCTGGACACCTGTGGCCATCCAGTAAGACTCGGAGGCCATTTCCTCTCTCTGCATGTCTGTTTTCAGAGCAAAGAAACTTTTAAGAATGCCCTCACCAGCAAACTTCTCCCCGGAACGAAATGACACCCCCTGCCTGCCTGAATCACTCACTCATCAACAGGGGCACTGGTACTGCCATGATTGGCTCAGAGCAATCAAGACCTCCTGTCAGAGAAAGTGTGCAGTGGGCAGCATGAGGATCTGCTAGGCCAGAAGAAAGGGAAGCAATCAGCAGGGGCTACCCTGGCTCGGTCTGATTCTAAAGCCCGCAATCAGAGGAAAAGACAAGAGGGCCCGGGCAGCCATTTCTCCAGGCACTTTGTCTCTCATTTCACTCTTACTAAATCCGGTAGATCCGCCCACCGGAACCTGGTTTTTCTCTCCCCTCTCTCCGCTTTTGATTTATTCTAATTAGTAACAGAGCTGGCTCCCTGCCTGGCATTTTCACTGCTAAATCAAGATTTTGAACATATGAAAGTTTAAGGTGTCAGAGGACACTAATAAAGACCGTTACAGACTGCAGGCCCCTATAATCAGGCAGTGTTTAAAGTCTGCCTGCGGAGGAAGTGAACTCACAAGTTAAAAGATAAAAACTAGAAAATAGTACTGTTAGGATTAAACCTTTTTATTTCTTTAAAAAAAAAAAAAGTATTTCATGCACTGACTTTTGAGTACTAAGTAGAAATTTCCTAGATGAAATTAGTTCAGTGCTGGGAACTTGGGGGGTTGGGGGTGTTGATCAAAAGGCACAAGAAGGATTAATTTACAAGACATATTCCTCTTAGCAGCTTCTCTGAGCCCTAACAATCTTCTGTTCTACATAAAAAGTTGAATATTCTTTTCCCTGTCTAGGGCTGGTAAGTGTAAGCTCATCCTTACACCGAAAAGTGCCGAGAATTGAATATTTAACTCATACATACCATATTTTCCTTTTTGCTCTTCCTTTGCCACTTTGGAAGGTTTGTGACTCATTTGTATTTCTCTTTCAGCCGCCATCACCTCTCTGACCACATGTTTCTGACAGAGAGAATATCCAGGTGGCCCCATGCTTGGAAACCTGTCAGACATTATTCAATGCAATAAAGAACACATCAGACAAGTCCTTGGGATATTGTTGCAGGGAAACCCTGTTTAGAATTCACTAATTGGGAATCTGTGATAATTTGGAAGGGCTGGCTGAAGTTAACCTTTGTGGAGGAGAAAAAAAGAGCTCACTAAAGTTCTGCACAGTATAAACAAGATTAGAAGGGGAATAATTATCTATTTAAAAGAACCAGTTGTTTTGAAAAGCTTTCTATAGAAGTATCCTTTTACATACAAACTGGGTAATTATGATTTAAACAAAGGCTGGCCTGTTTCTTAGGCTTCTTTGAAATGTCAATTACAACTTACTCTTGTCTAGTCTCCAAAGCAGAGCCCATCCTTATGTACTGGCCACAGTTGGTTAGCTTGCACCCACTTACTGTATTTATAAATAAGAAACCTGCAGTTCTTCTAAAGGAATATGACTTAATTCACGCTTTTCACTAACCTAAACAGTGGTCCCTTCCACAAGAGTGGTGAAGATTTACTAATTACTAGCATGTGGCAAATCTGGAGTGCATGAAGGGACAATTTTTCTCACTAGCTTAAAGGGTGGCTGCATAATCAGGGGAAACCTCAAAGAAAACTCCTGTCCAGGGGCATCTTTTGGTTTTTGCCTTAACATAGTAAGAAACACATTTCATACTGCAACTCAGCACATGCACCCTGAAATAGAAACAATTCTCCTGAGTCTGATATTGTGCTACCCTCTGTTATTTTTAGACAAATGTCAGTTGCAGCCACTAAATTGATTTCACTACCTGTAGCCCACCCTCACCATAAGAGATTGTTGTTCCCAGAGAATGTGGAAAGCAGAGGGCACGGAACCTTATGCATAAATGATTTTTCATGTGTGTGTGAGATCTGTACCTATGATAAGTTAATTTACGTAGAGCCCTTGTCCAGCATGCACAAGACTCTGGGTTCTATCAGGAGTGCTGAAGAAAAACAAAACTGTCTACTTGACAGTTCTATCATTTGCACATCTTTGGTACTCTTCTGGGTAGTCGAATTTTCGGAAGAGGAGGAAGTGGAGGAGGAACAAAGTTGTTTCATTTATAAATTAGGCACGTTAAGAACTCAATATTTATCTGGATAGTGGTAGCACATGCCTTTAATCCCAGCACTCTAGAGGCAAAGCAGGCAGATCTGTAAATTCAAGGCCAGCCTGGTCTACAGAGCATATTCCAGGACAGTCAGGGCTACACACACATACATACATACACACACACACACACACACACACACACACACACACACACACACGAGAGAGAGAGAGAGAGAGAGAGAGAGAGAGAGAGAGAGAGAGAACACCCTGTTTTGAAAACAAAGCAAAACAATAAAAATAACAATGTACTATAATTACAGGGTACAGGGTTTAGTGTCTGTGGTTGACCGTAAACTATGAAGCTGTAGATCGGAGGGAAGACTACAAAGGATAGCTGTTTTGGAATCCCATCCCGTTTCTAGGCTACACTGGGAGATAAGAGCATTCCTTCCTGGGAGGAAGGGTGGCCCCTTGGATTACTGCAGCTGCCATCTGATTTTCCTGTGCCACCATCAGGAGCCTCCCTGCCCATTGATGGAGAGGGTGGCTACTCACTCTCTTTCCTAATCAGACCCTCTTTCTCTCAAGTCCTCACTGTTCTAGTCCCTGCTACTCCACGCTCACTCCCGGCTTCCACAGCTCCCACGTCAGCCTTCATAGGCTTTCTCCCCCTTGTCTGAGCCAAGCCAGGCTTTCCCATTGATGCTGAGGCAGGCAGAAGCTTAAAGGTGTAAGTTCTTTCCACCAAACAGGTGAGCCCCCAGCTCCCTTACAACTGCTCCCAGTTTCTGTTTCTGACTCTTGGCTCTATCTTCCACTGATACTCCTCTAATCTGTATTTGGCGTTTGGTATTCGTTGTACCAAATTTTCACAGCAGATTTGGTGGCAAAGGTCTTTAATCTCATCACCTGGGAGCCCGTGGTAGGCAGATCTCTGAGTTTGAAGCCACCCAGGGTTGCATAGTGAGACCCTACTTCAAACAACAATAAAAGCTGAAGAGATTGCTCAGTGGTCAAGAGCACTCGTTATTCTGGCAGAGGACTTTGGTTCAGTTCCCAGCACTAATATGGTGGCTTACAACCATCCATAACTCCAGTTTCAGGGGATCTGAGGCCCTGTTTGGATCTCTGTGGCCACATAGGTACATGTAGGCAAAGCACTTCTACATGTAAAATAAAATAAATAAATCTTTTAAAAAAAAAAAAAAAAAAACCATGGATGGGGCAAGTGATATGGTTCAGAGGGTAAAGCTGTTTGCTGCCAAGCCTGACAACCTGGGTTCAATTCCGGAGACCCACATGGTAGAAGGAGGGAACAGATTCCAGCAAATTGTCCTCAGGCTTCCACGTGTATACCATGACCTCTGCTCGTACATATACACACAAACAAACAAATGTACAAAAATAAAATAAAGTGGATAATGTGTTGTCCCGATGAGGGTTAGCTATGACCCAAACCAGCTCTCTCACCTTCACCAACTGTCTGACCTTGGATACGTTAACTACTCCACGCCTCAATTTCATCACCTGCCAGGTTGAAAGAATACCTATCTTGCAGGTTTGTAAAAAACAGTTTTCACGGTGTTTACTGGTGCCTAGAATATAGTGAGGATTTTCTAAATGTCTGCAGATGACGCCACTTATGTTTCTGTTACTTAGCTTTACCACAAAGCAGGACAGAAAGACAGAGAGAATCATGTGGACATGAACAGGAAATAGAACCCCTCACCTAAGAGTCTGAAGTCTCAGCCAGATGAAAATTCCGATACAATTAATATTTGCTTAAGGCCTTTCTCCTTTCTATTCTATAAACCTATAATTTTCTAGGAATCTCACTAGAAACCCCATTTATGGTAAAATGCATGTCCTGAGCCCCCTGGGCAAACCCAGTGGCTCTGGGTTTTATCTTTTCAGATCACTATACTTTCTAAGGCATCTCCGGAGTCATCCTTTAATCTCATTTATCAAAAAGAGAGAAAAGGTGGAGGGGGTTTCTTGACAGCCCTTTGAAATGTAGCTTAGGAACCACAGTGATAACTGCGGCCATGCTAAGATGAGGTAAGTGCAGCTTTTCTCTGGGAAGCCAATCCCCATGCCCTGGGAGGGGGTTCAGAGCCTCCCCCCCACTCATCACTTTCCTGTTTTTAGTCAACTCTAACTCAGCTTCAGAAACCAGCTTTCTTTCTATTCTTTTCTGAAGTTGAAGGGTCTTCTTTTACCTGAGTCAAGGCCCCAGAAGACTTTAGGGGACTCACTCTTCAGGCTGCTTCTGACAGCAGATGAGTCACGCCATCCATGTCACCACTGACAAACCTACTGGCTCCGACTTGAGCCACATCACACAATCTGGCAAGCAGAGGTTGAGACTGTCCACCTGAAAATCTATGTTCCCTGCCACCTCGTTCCCCATCTATCTGAAGCACCCTCCTGCATGCATGCATCCATTTCTGTCAGAACCTTCTCGGCTTCCTACCGTTCTTTGCCTCTCAGTTCTTGATAAGAATTGTGATACTTAGCTGGGCAGTGGTGGCAGACACCTTTAATCCCAGTTCTTGGGAGGCAGAGGCAGGAGGAACTCTGAGTTCTAGGCCAGCCTGGTTTACAGAGCAAGTCCCGAGACAGCCAGGTCTATATACAAACCCTGTCTTAAAAAAGCCAAAAATAAAAAAGAATTGTGATACTTGATGCAGTTTTTCCTGAGGTCATTTCTGAAACTTAGCACGAATGAGTCACCGAATGGAGGCAAGTCTTCCTTCCCTCAAGCCAGCCAGTCAAAGAGGTGACAGGCTTTGACCATAAACATTAGAGAAGACCTCATTTATCCCATCTACCTAGGAGAGACTGAAGAAGAGACTTCCATGCTGGAAGTGACACTGCCTTTGTGTAAAGGAAACAGAATCCAGCTACAGCCAGAGTTTACTGCGTTGGTTACACAAGCAATCTCCTAGCTCCCTGATTCGGTTTGGGGCAATGCTCTCCTTAGCCGCCCTCCTACCTCTACTGTGGTGTTTGCCTTGAGACAGGGTCTTCCATACACAAGGCTGACCTTCAGCTCCTGGGACTCTTGATCCTCTTGCTGGGATTATACGCATGCACCTCCACGCGTGGCTCATGCAAGTCCAGGAGATCAAACCCAAAGCCTCACAGATGCTCTGCATGTGCTCTTCCAGGCAGCCCCACCTCTATTTTCTCTTAATGTTCTCTTTAGACCCCAACGTAGACTCCTACATTGGTCCCAAAGTCTTTGTTACAAATTAGTTAAGGAATCAGCTCTTGCCAAGGTGAATCCTGGGCCCAAAGTCACAGCTGTCTGGTCTCTATGCTAGTCCTTTCCTGGCCCCTCATCAAAGCCTTAGTCCTCACTGTCAGGCTACATTACCCACCATAGATGGTAATCAAGTCCTTCTCTAAGACTTACACCCTTGTTTAAACTCTATCCCCATGACCAGAGTCTATGCCATGTTTCCTTATCCTTGCCAGCCCTCTCTAGGAGCTGAACCTTGTTTTCTAACACAGATGGGTTCCTGTCATCTGAAAAGTGACCCACAGAATGGCTACCCATCCTTCTTGGCCTTGAGCTCCTCATTGCTAGGGTCCCTATCTTAAATGGAAAATCTAGTGTGCCTTGGTTACAGCTACTTGTAAAGGCCCTCTCCCATACCAAGCTTCAGGTGGGCTCTTCTGAGTCCTCCTCTTAACTAGGCTTCAACTTTGGTCTTGTTCTGTCTGTACTTACTGAGCTGTTTTAGCACAAGAATCCTGTTAAGTTGATAATGACCACACTTGAGTCCTACCTTCTCAAGAATCATGTTAGAGGCCTGGAGTGGTGGAGCACACCTTCACAGCCAGTACCAGGATGCTGTGGCAGACAGACCTTTAAGTTTGAGGCCAGCCTGGTCTATATAACAAGTTCTAGACCAGCCTAGCACCTAGTGAGACCTTGTCTCAGGGTTAGGTAAGTTTAGCAGGGATGATCCATTATCCTCTTTTAGACGTTTCCACCCAATGGTCCTTCCCACCCTCCTCCTCGGATCTACATCACTAATCTTACGTCAGGCTCCCACTGGTCTCCTTTATTGGTCTCTATTCTAATAGCATCAAATAAAATTTTTCTTCTAACTTAAGTGTCAGGAAAAAAAGTTTTAACACTTGCCATAGTCTTGGGACAACCGCCAAGGGCAAGCTGTGGCCCAGCTGCCTTCTGAGTCACATTCCCCTTCTTCCCAATGAACTCTAGAAAGAAGATCGTATTCCAAATCCTTAAGTTCTTTTTCCTCAGCAGCCCTTAGTGGACTCAGCTCTAGCGGAATCACCTCAACTATAAAAACGAAACAAAACAAAAACAAAATAAAAAAAACCACCTGGTTCATTTAGTCACCTCATTTGTTTAGTCAGTCAGATAATCAAAACATATGAATAGATTTAAATGGTTTCTCAACATAAATATATTTTCAAAGAGCTTTCATATTTGTATCATAGACATAAACAAAATACATATACTTGGGGTATGGACTATCTGCCCTGGGCTCTTTTGACTTTAAAAAAAACCAAAAAAAAAAAAAAAAAACAAAAACCAAAAAAAAAAAAACCAAAAGCTCCTAGAAGATCAGGTCTTCTGTATTCCCATGGCGGCAGGAACACATCCTCTGCCCTTGTTTTAAACAATGAATTTGTCTCAAATTTGAAATTTGTCTTGGGTTCCAATTATACTTTTGTCGTTAGTAAAGAGGCTTTATTGTGAACGTCTCCCTCACCTACAACTCTGATTTCCATGTTTTATTCATCTCCTCTTTTTGACTTCAAGTAAGGTAAGGATGCCAAATTCAAAATTTGCTTAATTTTGTGTTGGTACCAGGTGTCAAATTCTCCTCTTGAATCTCTCCCTTCATGGGGGTAGCTACTGAAGCACTTGCTGGGAAGTGGCGAGTCAGCCACTCACTGGTTCTCATGGCTTTGCAGTGGAGACAGGGCCTTTCTCTGACTTCATAGTTCTCTATATCCCTTTGCCTGGACACTGACTTCCTCCTTCTAATATTGGCAGGTGCCGGATGATGGTCACTTTCGCTCTCCTTCCAGGAAGATGCTCCGGAGTTCGATCCCTCACTGTCACATTCAGTGGTATCACTGTCTTGCTGGATCTGATTTACCCGGTGGAACTGGGAATGGCGCCTGGCTCGTCTTTGTTCAAGGTAGGCGCTGACCAAAGCCACCTCTGAGTCAGTTACTGTGGAAAGTTGGTTCTGCTTTGGTTTCTTCATCACTAGTGAAGAGTCCCAGGACTCTTCTCTGTGTCGCTTACAGGAAGCTTCTTTGCTTGCTAACCAACAAAACAGATCAACAAGTTAGGCAATAACAGTAATACTAGTCATTAATAGGTTGCTATAGAAAGGTTAGTGAAGCCTGGAGATGGTGGTACACGCCCTGTAATCCCAGCACTCTGGGACCAAGAAGCCTAGACAAATAGATCTCTATGAGTTCAAGGCCAGCCTAGTCTAAAAGTTGAGTTCTAGGTCAGGTACAGTTACAAAGGGAGACCCTATCTTAAATAAATGAACAAATAAATAAGTCATCTGACTACCCATCACCATCCCATATAGCCAGTCGTTATCAGAGTCTGCAGTGGGGCTGTGGCAGGCAGGAGTAGGAAAGCAAGTTACTGTACCCAGTCTTGAAGGCTGATGACTGTGGGTTCGGGAAGCTGTCAGAACTTTTCTAAATAATGGGGCCATGCCTAATGACTTCACATTACCCAGACAACCTGAGACGCGTGTGGGATCACTAGTGGTCAAATCACTGCCTTTCATAACCACTGGCTAAGGGCGGCTAAAGACTGCATTTCCAGTACTGTACCCCATCCCCAAAGGACTGGAGGGGTCACATACATTCTTAATATCACTTTAGGACTTTTGTAACCCCTGACTCTAGGTTTACACATAGGAAAGTCTCCAGAGAAGGACCTTTTTCCCTTTATCTTGAAGTCTTAGTGACTCCAGTGTGTGTGAGAGTGATTTGGGTAGCCGGAAGCCTCTCCTCCTCACGCTCTTTTCTATGCTGATGTTGGCTTGTACTAGCTCAAAAATCCTGATAAATTTTTGGAAATTTTGTGAGATGGTTAAACATCATTACTAAACAAATTATACAAATTTACAATTAAATCAATCTACCAAAAAGGTGATAATTACTTAATGCCCATAATTTCCTAATTATCTTACTATGGTTTATTATGCTGTGTGCTCTCAAAGCTGTTTATCTGGGTGCGGGAAGCACTATTTGAGGATGTGTTATTATTGTACATCTGTCTCCAACTCTGTTCCATGACAATATGTTGCCAGCTCAAAACCATTATTGGAGTGAGCATTTACCTAGAAACCAGCAAAAACATCAGGACGTAGTGTATACTTTCACTGATTGCTTAGGGCTTAGAAAATGATAGAAAATGTGTTTCTAATGTAAATTTAATTGTCATGCCTGCAGCCTAAATTGTGACTAACAACTCAAAATTAAAAAGTATTATTCCAGTGTTCTGAAGTTATAATTCACTTCAACAAAGAAGCTGTGTGGACGACTGAGCTGAGTTCCAACTTCCATCTCTGTCATGCTTTGTGTGTGGACGACTGAGCTGAGTTCCAACTTCCATCTCTGTCATGCTTCTGTCTTATTCCTTAACTTTGAAGACAACACTACACTCGCTCAGTAATTTATAATTATGGGATAACCTAGGGTTTAGCAAAAATCACAAAGAGCATCATGTGTGAAATCAGTAGTCCACTGAGCACTTAACACAAGGAGTGCTGTACACTTCTTTATAAACTGTGGGATAGAGATCTTTCATATCAATACATTTTATAAACATTATTGGCACACACATTTGTCTATTCTCAAAGCTTTGTGAAGGCAAGTGCTGAGACATGACAACAAAGTGAGCCCTATCTGCCAGGGATTTGTAGCTTCTGGGGGTTCTGGGGGGAAGCTGAGCTGTGTACTCCCAGGAAAGACCATCACGCGATGGCCTTTGCTGGTGTGAACAGGCCTTGGAACTTCTCTGCTTTTCACTTCTGCTACCTGCTCTCCACACTCGGGACACCATCCTCTCTCACAGCCTGACACCGAGCACCCCGACTCTCACCTTTACTTAGTGAAGCACTGGTCCCACTGTCTTCATCCCTCTTGCTCTCAGACATCTGTTTCAGAAACACAGTAAGATGAACTTGGTCAGCTGCATTGTGTGACCATCTACTTGTTAAGCCATTGCCCAAGGCCCTTCCCTAAGGTCTAACCTTAACCAGTCAACCCTATTAAATAAGTGCATATTGAGTTCCTGTTATGGTGAACCCGCCTCCTCTACTAGTTCAGAAGGCCATGCTTTGACGGCAGAATCTACCAAAACGTTTTAACCAAGCAAAACTGAGCAAAGACATCGAGAAAATAACAGTCACGGGGTAATAAATTTTTTTTAATCACTTATATTACAGACCAACTTCATTTAGAAACAGATTGGGGGCCTGGCCAGGGACATATGTAGGTAAGAAACATGTATGAAGCAAAGGTTTTAAATGGTTAAAATAGTGATTTTAATCCTTTTTTTTCAAATTGTCTATAGTTAGGAAATACGATTTGTACAGAAGGTCAAACTTATTTATAGATTAAAAGCCTGAGTGTGTTGTTAGTTTTAAAATTTTAGCTTTTGAGACAAGGCTTCAAATAGCCCAGCTGGTCTGGAACTAACCACATAGCCAAAATGACCTTGAAACTCTGGATCCTCCTGCCTCCACCTCCCAAGTGCTGGCATTACACGTGTATGCCGCCTGGCACGTATTTTAATAGTTCTAGCAGCAAAATCTAAGGTCCCTTGGTTGCTTTTTCTCTGTCTTTAACAGGGTACTTCCTTCCTTGTCTTTTTTTTCTTCATTTCAGTAACTATTCTCTGAATATCTTGAGACTGACAGTCTCTTTAAAGATACACTTTTTTAAAAACGTGTTAGAGCTCTGTATATATTTTAACTCAGATATGTACGGAGAGAGTTATTAAAAGAGTGACTGTGTAAACCTAGATGTTAATGGTACTCGGTGATGCGATGTCCACACAATCCAGGGAGTGCCTGTTTCATTTTGTCCATGGTCCTGTAATCTTGTGTTCTGTAGCGTGTACTTTTATAGTTGCAGGGGAAAGGTGTTTATAAAAGCATGTATTAGGTTTATATCATTAGGTTTATAATCACTACAGAGAGTTTCCGCATTGGATGTCAAATCAAAATATAACCACAAAATCAAAAGAAAATTTTTGCATTAAACTAAGTGGAATCATATAGGCTGTGGCTACCACAACATTTCATTAACTGTTTTTGTGTGACTTAGTAAGGGAAGTAATGACAGTGGTCCTCTGAGGGCAGGTCAGAAGAGGAGGACTGTGGTCTCTCTTTCTTTCTCTCTCTCTCTCTCTCTCTCTCTCTCTCTCTCTCTCTCTCTCTCTCTCCCCTCATCAGCTCTGCCATCTCCTCACACCAGTCAACCAGTCAACACCTTCTAAACTCAATTTCTTTTTTTTTTTAAGATTTATTTATTTTATGTGAATACACTGTCGCTGTCTTCAGACACACCAGAAGAGAGCATCGGATCCCCTTACAGATGGTTGTGAGCCACCATGTGGGTGCTGGGAATTGAACTCAGGACCTCTGGAAGAACAGAGGGTGCTCTTAACCACTGAGCCATCTCTCCGGTCCCCCTAAACTCAATTTCTATGTAGGTAAAAATAAGGACTTCAGGTTAATATTGACCCAGCAAAATATAACCAGCACTAGCAGTCTTAGCAGACGTTAAACAAGCAGGCTACGTGAATGGAGCAGCTCGTATCTGAAAACAAAAGGAGAGCACACACATCTGTTTAGAAAGTGACAAATGGAGAGGTCATCAGCGTGTTGCATGTCGCAGGATAATGACGGCCACATTTCCATCGCGCTTACCAATCTTCAAGGTCTGTAAATAGAGGCCCACAGTTTCACAGAGAAAACGAAGAAGTTCAAAGTGGGGGGAAATTCCATCCTCCTCGACCTGCTCTCCTATGGCTCTCAGATTTCAAATCTGGGACCCTTCAAGAGAAGCAGGCCAACCAACTGTAGCTGCCACAGGGGCACAAGGTGAAAGATGAAACCTCTAAGATAATTAAGGTTTTAATCAGTGCTGAATAGATCTAATTCAACATTTCAAACTATGCTTTGAAGTAAACAAATAGTATATCAGGAAATCTGGATCCATTTTCCTCCTGTCACTCTGTCACTAACCACTTGTGTGACATTGGACAAGTCACTTAAATTTCTTGGGCCTTATAAACCAAAAAAACCCAAACAAAGCAAAAAAAACCAAAAAACTTGCCTACAGACAGAAGGCTAGATCACATGCTCCCCTATGGTCCTTAAAGCATATCTCTATGACTCCAAATTGCTGATGTAAGCAAGGGAACTAAAGAATAGCTGAATAGCTAGACCTCTTAAACAGTCTTCATGATGAAATTCCAGTGATCAATTCCAATTTTTTTGTTAATTTTCTAAAGTAGCTTTTCTTGCCAGGCCAAATTCAATATACTTAGCTAGGGAGTCTAAAACACATACAAGCTATCGCTATTCTAAGTCTCCTTCTGGCAAAGTACTTACCTTCAGAAGCATTTAGACTTCAGATAAGACTTCTTGGCCAGGAGGTAGTAGGGGAAAGAGGATTTTTTTTATTATTATTATTATAATGGAATCTATCTGGCATTGAAATAACAAACCTCTTCGTGTCTATCCAGAGCTGATGGAGCACTCAGTCTTGCTGACCGCTGGCAGCAGTGGGCTGTGGCTGTAATGCTAAATCGTGGTAGGAGCTTGATTAATCACCAGCCCAGTATTAATGGCCAGAAAAGATTCTGTGTCAGCAATTTATAAGAGGTTGGTTGCTCATAATATGTTGAGGGCCACAGCCTTGATGATAAAGTGGACTATGCCATTCCTAAGCTTCTAGCATTTTCTTTTGCTCATCTGTGACTTTAGCTCTGTTTAGTTGAGTTCTGTATCTTACTCTATACAGAAAAGATATTGCTACCTTCTAACCCCTCCACAAATCCTCCCTGTGTTCTATCGATAATATTTACCCCTTTGATTATAGAATTACATGGCTAAAAGGGGAACTTGAAAATCAGTAATCAGTAGAGAGATTTATCTCAGCATTACACAACAAATGAAAAGAATGCAAACAATCTAAAATTTCAACTGCAGAAATTTTATAGTACAAAACAGAAAAATTATGCAACAGAAAGTGCTAGAAACTGACTATATCATGTGGAAGCATTTACAAAATATCTAAGTTTAAAACTCAGGATATGAAAATACATAGACGCTGGACAAAGGTAGCAAAGACAAAGGTAGATGTCTGAGAAAAGGCAGGAAAAGAGTAACCTAGAAGGAGCTTCTCCACAAACTTAACAGTATTTCTCTATAGGAGTAGAGTGGCTTTACTGTTCTTTATCTCTCTCAATAGCTTTAGATTCTGTAGCCTGAGATTGTACCATATTTGTTTGTATTGTTTTTCAAGACAGGGTTTCTTTATGTAACCCTGGCTGTTCTGGAACACACTTTGTAGATCAGGATGGACCTCAAACTCACAGAGACCGGCCTGCCTCTGCCTTGCCAGTGCTGGGATCAAAGGCATGCACCACCAACACGCCTAGGGATTGTATCACTTATTCATCAAAACAAAAACCTTTTTAAAAAATACATCAAACTACAGACAATGTAGTTAATGAAAAACCCCATAAAGGTACGATTTAGATGGGAAAGGATTCCCTACCCAGACAGAAGCCCGAGAGAAGAACATGAGGATCAGTATGATGATGAAATACCAAAGCAGGAAACTTCCTATCGTCCCGCAAGAGTCATCTTTCCGGCACTCAGCATCCTGACTGGGAATGGTAAAACTGAGAGGCATGGGAGGAGGATCCACCTCCCAAAATAAAGACAAAAGGTCTCCCATGATAGCTTCTTGCTTAGAAAATAAAACATGCTCAAAGGGATGAAGGTGACTGGGAACGATTTCCTCCCATGACCTATGACAACTTCCCTGGCAACCAATTATGACATATACTTAAGCAACTGTTGCAGGGACTGTTACATGTTCTTAGATGTCTTAGATGGGCAGATTTATCTAAAGACCTCTAGAATAGTTGATGGTATTTCTTGATATACTTTCTTCTGTGTCCTTTGTTGAAAAGTACATATCCTTTATTGTCATCTCTTTAAGTGTTCAAGACTTTGGTTTTCATCAGTCTCTCTCTTTTTTTTTTTTCTGTGTATCATACCATTGTAAATTAACACACACAGTTCTAGTGCATTACAGACCACATTGGGTGTTCCTTAAAATTCAATGTTGACTCCTCCAGTCCCATCTTGTATTTGGAGATAAAACCAGAAAAGAGTATCGAAGAGGGAGCAAGATGGCTCGTAGGTAAAGGCATATGATGCCAAGACTTGTGACCTGCATTCGGTCCCTGGGACCACTCGGCGGAAGCAGACTATTGACTCCACACTCTCACTGTGACACATGTGCAGCCTCACATAGGCACACTCACACATGAAATCAATAAATGTCTCTTCAGAAAATTTCCCAAGAGGTAAATGAAGGTTCAATCAAGTCAACAGAGTGGAGCCTTAATCTTATTAGTAGCCTCAAAGAAGAGGGAAGGACACCAAGAATTTACCAACACAGGGAAAAGGCCATCAAAGAACATAAGATGAAGCTATGGACAAGCCAACACCACCTGTCCAACTGTGTGTGGAAACAAAGTCTGTTTTTTGGGGGGTTTTTGTTGTTGTTGTTTTTGTTTTTTAAGTACTGTCTAATTTTTTTGTCTGTTTTTTGTTTTTGTTTTGTTTTGTTTTTTTCTAAAACCATCACAACATGCAACATAGCACAATGTTTGAGAGTCGGGGCCTTGGGCAGTTCTCCAGCCTTTTTTTTTTTCTTCTTTTTTTTTTTCCCTTCCCTTCTCCCTCTTGCTCCATCCCCAAGTACACTGTAGCTGTCTTTAGACACCCATATGAGGGCATCCCATTATAGATGGTTGGAGGGATTTGAACTCATGACCTCCAGAAAAGCAGTTGGTGCTCTTAACCTCTGAGTCATCTCTCCAGCCCCCTGCCTAATTTTTATTTTGAAGGAGGCACCCTGTGTTCTGGGATATTGGGTTATAATAACTCTAATAATACATAATGGCAACTATCTATCAATTTTGGTCTGGCAAGTGTTTTTTAAGCCCAGAATAAATACACAATAACTTATGGGTTACATTAAAAGGAGGGAGGGAGGGAGGGAGGGAGAGAGAGAGAGAGAGAGAGAGAGAGACACCCCTGTTCAGAACTACATCAAAATTAGAGTTTCTTTTTAGATAGACTTACATGTGGAGAAATGAGGAGCTGACATTTTAGTTTTGAGTGTCCAGTGACAGAATTGAACCTGTACTCTCTGAACAGTTGTCGAGTTAGTTCATCTCTAACATAAACATAATAAAAACAAAAGCTCTCTAAAAAACCCATTAGCTCTTTAAGAGCATACAATAACCTACGAGTTTTCATATGTAAGACCACAATGAAACTTCATTTTCTTCTGTTTAACCTTGATATTTAGTTACATTTTTGAGACAAGTCTCATTATGGCTAGCTAGCCTTGGAACTCCAGAGGCACATGCCTCTGCCTCCTGAGTGCTGGGATTAAAGGCATGTACCACTATGCCGGGCTGGCACACTTCTCTGTAGGAATGAATCCCCAGGCACTGGCTACACTGGCCATTAGTTGAGCCAGTGTTGCCACTCCCAAGAAAGCCCTTGCAGGGTTGGGTGTGCCTCCTCCGGCCTCTCTGTTTCCACCTGTAGGACACAAGCATAGCTCTTTAGAGCAAAAACCAGGAAGCCAACCCGTCCCCTGCCTCACAGTCCACACCTGGCACAGTGGTGCACTGTAAGAACTTGCACTAGCTACGAAGTAAAACCAAACTCACCTCCCTGGTGACTCTTTTCTCAGTTCTTTCAAAGAACATGCAGGGCAAAGGTGGGTTTTTTTGTTTTGTTTTGAACCTCAAAACCACCAACTTCAATGGAACGTTCCAGTTTTTCTTCCTACTGCTGCATCCTCATTAGGTGGATATTTGAGAATTGACATTGGATCAGACCAACTGAGGGAAAAACATTTCAAAAGAGGAAAAATGCTTTGTCACTGCTGATTGTGTCTAACACATCAGGCATGCTTGTATCCTACCAATTAGCCATCCGCCTAAATATAATCTGTTTACAAATGTGAGCCCGTAAGGGTCCTAAATAAAGCAACATTAATAATATTTAAAATTCAGCTTGTTACAGTCATTACTTTTTTACTAAGGGTTCAGAATCTGGTCTGAATTTTGCAGCTCGGCCTTTTCCTTGTAGCTAAGTGGGAGCCACAAATCCGAGGGCGTTTCCCTGGCAACGATCGCGGCTCTAGTCCTTCTGTCCCACCCCCTCCTTCTCGCGAGAAGAGACGGCCCGGTTCTTCCGGTAACTGTAGCCCGGCGGGCCCACCGCCGGCTTAGGCTTCGCTTTGCGCATGTGCAGTAGGGAGTGGCGCGAGTCCACGGCTTCCTGCTGAAGATCATGGTGCGTTTGGCTGGGTTGTCTTGTGCTTCCTGGACATGGAGTCCATGCTGTCCCCCAGAATTCCAAGCCTAAAGTTGTGCCTGGGGTTCAGCCAGGGGAGGATGTAGCCAGGAGTCCTGCCACTTGTAGTACAAGGGAAGAAAGTCACATGAAGGATGATTATTAAGTTTGTACTGAGGTAGCCAGGGAGGGAAGCTCTCCGACGGGAGTTTTGGCGTGGGGCAGAAGGCGGGAAGGATACCAGTCTAATATGACTCCCAGGAGCTGCTCTGTCAGTGATTGCAGAGCTGAGCCTAGCAAGGCAAAGGAGATAACAATTCTAGTTACCCAAACTGAATGCACGTGTTGACCCTTCTTCACGTGATTGATACCCGTCCACCTCCTGAGAAAAGCTTTAAAATTTCATTACCAAAAGGAGATCCTGAGCCTGTATTGTATTAGTCCATGGTCTAGGTTAGAGTCTGACACAGTAATGACAAAAATTGGTATTTGGTGTCTCTTCATGTAGACCTAGTAACTTGAATCAGAGACAAAAGAACTCTTTGCAAACTTAATAACAAACCATTACATTATGAAGCAAAACATTTTCATTTATTGGAAACATTAGCTTCTCTGAAATAACCAACAAGTTCCCTGTTGATTTTTCTGTATTACCTAAGAAGATATTTCAGGGTTGTGTTTCATATACTAATATCAAACGTTTCGTATATTAATTAAAGTGGGAGAGGAAAAGTCTGGGGGGCGGTTACTTTACAGCGGACATTTTTGAGAGTAGTTTCTTTTAATTTCAGGCTGTTTTGTTTTTGCCTTTGAATAGATGCAAGGAGAAGTAAGCCCCAATCCTTCACTTATTGACAGAACCATCAAGATGAGAAAAGAAACAGAAACTAGGAAAGTGGTTTTAGCCTGGGGACTACTAAATGTATCCATGGCTGGAATGATATACACTGAAATGTAAGTTAATCAGCCCAAAAGTGAAAATTTCAACTACTGTTGGCTGCTACTATGGCTTTTTATATTTGTTTTGGTTTTAAGTGTTTGGTTTGTTTGTTGTGGAGGTGGGGATGTTTTTTTAAAAAAAAATAACTGAAAAGCCTTTCTAATCTTTTCAGGACTGGAAAGTTAATTAGTACATATTATAATGTGACATACTGGCCCCTCTGGTATATTGGTAAGTAATTTCCACTGTAATTTAGACTTACTACAAATGAAAACTTGCTTATAGGTTTAATTCATTCTTATAAGTTAATATTCATTCTTTTCTTCAGACAAATAATGAGTTCTTCATCTGTTTCCCAGTATCATGAATCTAGTGGGAAAGGAACAAGGTAACCCCTGTTATGGAAAGAACATTCTAGTAGGAGGCTGAGTCAGGAGGATTACTTCAAGACTGAGGCCAGCCTAAGATAAAATTGCAGAACCCTGTCTTAAAAACAAACAAACAACAACAAAACCCACCAAAATAGAAGTTAGGTGTGGCAGAACATCTTGCCCCAGTACTTGGGAGGTAGAAGGAATCAGAAGTAGAGGCCAGCCTGGCACCTTAGACCTTAACGCTAAACAAAGTTAATAAACAATACAGAGTTAGGTAGTTAGGAATCCTAGGAGGAAAAATAAGGCATGTGGGTAGTAAGGTTTACCCTTGCCACTCCCGAAAACCCTCCTCTTTACCTTCAAGACCAGATCAGATTAATCCTTGAGCTAGAAAGAGTCCTAGGGATATATTCTATACACAATTAAATGTGTCTTGGAGAGCCTGGGGATGGTAGCACACACCTTTAGAGCATTCAGGAGGCAGAGGCAGGTGTATCTCTTGAGTGTAAGGTCAGCCTAGTCTACACAAAGAAATCCTGTCTTGGGGTGAGGGGATTCTATCATGCAGGAATAGAGAGATGACTCAGGTTAAGAGCACATACTACTTTTGCAGAGGACCAGGTTTGGTTCCTGGTACCCCCATGGTGACTTATAACCAACTCCAGTTCCAGGAAATCCAATACATGTATGTAGGCAAAGCACTCATACACATAAAAATAACCTTGAATTTTTTTCCTAGTCTTATTAGAGTGGGTGTGGCAGATGGAAAAGGAAGGGATTTGGGGTCTTTAGGTGCAAGAGGCTCACTAATAAATAAGCTGGGAGTTCTCTGACACTCACTTGGCTACTAAAATGAAAGTAAAAATGTTTATTGCACAGTTACAAGAGTTAGTAACAGTTTAAAACTCACTAGTAAATGCTCTGCATCTCCCACTTTGATTAAGTGGTATCTGACGTGAGGAAGAAGAAGCCAGTTTTTAATTTTTTTATGTTAATTTGCTAAAAGTACGAAGTAATTTCTATTTCCCAACCAAAGTGGAACTGGGACCTTTTTGCTTCTTAAAATGATAAATTGAAGCTGTAGAGATAGCTTACCTGTTATGGCACTCGGCACCAAGCATTGCGACCTGAGTTTGATCCCCAAAACCGACGTGGTGAAGAAAGAGAACCAACTTAGATTAGTTGTCCTCTGACCTCCACGTGCCCCCAACTAAGTGAGGAGAATGTTTTAATAATAGTAAGTTGCTGTTTTCTTCTAGAACTGGCCCTCGCATCTCTCTTCAGTCTTAATGCCTTGTTTGATTTTTGGAGATACTTCAAATATACCGTAGCACCAACAAGTCTGGTAGTCAGCCCTGGGCAGCAAGCGCTGTTAGGGCTGAAATCAGCTGGTAAGTGTTGGGGGGTGAGCAGCAAGGGGTAGTCCTTTATCTTAGCTTTCCTTTTCTATAGACTGAGCTAGAAGGCCATCTGTTACATAAAGCCAGTTTACAGGAAATTCCTATACGATTATCATTGTTATTTCTGTGAATTGAGGGGAACATCAGATAACATTGTGCAGATATGTTTGACTCTTTTAAACATCATAGAAATAGTAAACAGCCGGTTAGTTGGAATTATGTGACAATGCTTCATGTAATTTTACAGCCAGATCCTTCTGGTTTTTTCTCCTTGGGGGTGCGGCGTGGGGATTGAATTAAAAACAAATAACTTTATTTTATATTTTTAAAACTTACCTATATTCTAAAGTTTAATTTTTTTATTTATTTAGTGTCTCTGTAGCCTTGGCTGTCCCAGAACTCAATATATATACCAGGCTGGCCTGGCCTCAAACACACCTCTCTCTCTGCCCTCCAAGTGTTCAGATTAAAAGCTTGTGCCACTGTGCTGAGCCCTTAAATCTGCTCTCGTGATTTTATTTATACTCAAGAGACTGAGGCAGGAAGAGTTTAAGGTCAAGGCTAGCCTGAGTTATATAACAAAACCTAATTTTTTTGTTTGTGTTTTTTTGAGACAGGGTTTCTCTGTATAGCTCTGGCTGTCCTGGAACTCACTCTGTAGACCAGGCTGGCCTTGAACTCAGAAATCCGCCTGCCTCTGCCTCCCAAGTGCTGGGATTAAAGGCATGTGCCACCACCGCCCGGCCAAAACCTAATTTTTTTTTTGTTTGTTTTGTTCTTTTTCGAGACAGGGTTTCTCTGTGTAGTCCTGGCTGTCCTGGAACTCACTCTGTAGACCAGGCTGGCCTTGAACTCAGAAATCCACCTGCCTCTGCCTCCCAAGTGCTGGGATTAAAGGCGTGTGCCACCACCGCCCGGCCAAACCTAATTTTTAAACTTCTTGTTTTAATTTAAATATATATTGTGGCTAGGCGATGGCATTTGATCCCAGCACTTGGGAGACAGAGACAGGCAGAGTTTGAAGTCAGCCCGGACTACAGAGTGAGTTCCAGGTCAGCCAGGGCTACACAAAGAAACCCTGTCTACAAAAGCAAAAAGCAAATAAATATACTGTGTGTTAATTTCTTTTCTTTCCCTTCTAGTTGTGCAGACCACACCTCCTCGTGATTTGGCAGCCACCCAAATCTCTCCATCTCCACCTTCCCCTTCCATTCAAGGTCAGAGTGTGCTAAGTTACAGCCCATCTCGTTCCCCCAGTACCAGTCCCAAGTTTGCCACCAGCTGTATGACTGGGTACAGCCCTCAGCTGCAAGGCCTGTCATCAGGAAGCCTAGGCTCTTACAGCCCTGGGGTGACTTACTCGCCTGTCAGTGGCTACAATAAGGTAATGACTTTCTGTTTGCCTGGTGATACTACTTCAGAATTAGGAATTGCACTAAAATCACCCTGTGAGTCCAAACTTTACATTTAGTTGGTGAGGAAACTGAAGGACAGTTGATTGTCTAAATCACCCATGAAGAACCAGAAAAGAAACCAAGTTTCCTGTCAGTCAGGAGTCTTACCATGAACATTTTGAAGGTAGTAAAGCATAAATGTTCACCAGCTGGTTTCTGCAGTCTTGAAAATAATATGAGTCTTTAGTTTCTTTGATTGGTATTTCCCCTTTTTAAGCTTTTTGTGTGAAGGCTTCACTTTCTCTTGTAGAATTTTATTTAACACTTTCTGTCATGCCACATCCTCTGAGCTAAAACCAGGGATCCTCATATAGTTTGCTTCTGGAGTGCACACTTGCTGTTTCATGGGTAGAAATCTTTTTCCTTAGTAATGTCAGCGCTGGTCTAATTTTTTAGGATATCAGTAACAAAATGTGTAGGTTGAAGTTTTAATTCTGGCCAAACAGTGGTGGCACATGCCTTTCATCCTAGCACTTGGGAGGCAGAGACAGATGATAGCTTGAGTTCAAGGCCAGCCTGGTGTACCGAGTGAGTTCTAGGATAGTCAGGACCACTCAGAGAAACCCTGTCTCAAAAAACTTGAAGGAAGGAAGGAAGGAGGGAAGGAGGGAAGGAAAAAGGGAAAGAAAGAAAGAAAAAAGAAAAGAAAGATTTAAATTCTATAGGGCATAAGGCTGCAAGAAAGGCATCAAAAGAGAAGCAGTCTGTGGGAAGCTCTCACTGTCCTGTCAGATGAACATCTCTAGGTACTGGGTGAGAGAAGATTGCCTAGAAGAAAGCAGCACTCTGTCTCTTAACTTTTAACATGATATTCCTTTGAAATGAAATGTAGACACTACTGTTTGCCCAGTACTAAGTTGTACAATTTTTAGTTTAGTAGAAGTTAAATACTATGAGAAATGTGTAGTTAGAATCCATATCCCACAGGATAGTGTGGCTTTTTCTTTTTTTAAAGAAAATAATAGGTTTTTTCTTTTTATTTGAAAAAAAAAATTTATATATTTTAATCATATTCTTTCCCCTCCTGAGTATGGCTTTTTAAAATGGTTTTCATAAGAAAAATATATGATCATTATAGAAAATTAGAAAATGAGGTGGAAGGGAATTGCTTATACTCCTACTATCCAAAAGTAATTTGTTTAACTTCTATTTAGAATACCATAGCTCTATGAATACATAGGGTTTTTTTTTTTTTTAAAGACTTTTATATGTAGGTATAAGTGCCTACATGTATTTATATGTATCAGGTATGTGTGCCTGGTACCCATGGAGGCCAGAATAGGGCATCAGAGCACTTAGAACTGGAGTTACATGTGGTTGTGACTTGCCATGTGGGTGCTGGATACCAAAGCCAGAATAGGAAGTGATTTATCTGCTGAGCCATCTCTCTTGCCCTCATTTCCTATTTTTAAAAATAGGGTTTGAGAGATGACACAGTGTTAAGAGCACTGACTGCTCTTCCAGAGGTCCTGAGTTCAATTCCCAGCAACCACATGGTGGCTCACAACCATCTGTAACAGAATCCGATTCCCTCTTCTGGTGTGTCTGAAGACGGCAACAGTGTACTCCTATATGCATAAAATAAATAAATAAATATTTTTTAAAAAATTAAAAATAGTATGTGAACTTAAGTAAAATCCCATTCTTTGCTTTTGTGTAGTTGGCGAGCTTTAGTCTGTCTCCTTCTTCTCCATACCCTACCACTGTGGGCCCAGTGGAGAGCAGTGGATTGAGAGCTCGCTATCGTTCTCCACCCACGGTCTATAACTCACCCACTGACAAAGAAGACTACATGACAGACCTGAGAACTTTGGACACATTCCTTAGAAGTGAAGAAGAGAAACAGCATAGAGTGAAGCTGGGTACCGTATTTCATTTACATCTGATATACATATTTTGTTTGTTACTTTACATAATCCTTAAACTAATAGTAGATTAACTGTTAAATTTAGGAGGTTAAACATAGCTGACCTGAGCAATCTTAAGTCTTTCTCTGCTGTAAGTTTAAAAGCCCTTTTATATGAGATATCATGCCCCCAAATTGTGGCTGTGTATGTTTTGAAGCAGTGTGTAGTAAGCTTTTCAAACGATAGCTCTTGACTAGGCTTTTTGGAAGACTGTGATATGCAAGGCAGGATTGGGAAAAAGCATTACTGCCCCTAAAAGTGCTACTGGTTTGGGGGGGAGGTTGTTTTGTTTTGTTTTGTTTTTTAATAACATTATAAAATTTGTCTCTTAATAATTCCTTAAAGCATATAGTTTACCTAGGGAAACAGTGTTAGCCAGTCTTAATCTATTTGAGGTGGATTTGATTATTACAAAGTCAATTATTTGAAACCAAATTAGGTTATTGGACTGAGTAATGATTTTCCCCCCCAGGAATCTTCCACAGAAAGCACATTAGGTGCAAAACCGTGGCCATGGTGAGGAAGCCAAGTTATTGGAGCATGGCTCTTTGTGTCGCTTGAAATCTCTCTAGGGGTTTTTAATTTAATTCTGCCTGCAAGTGCCACAAATGTCAAGGAAACAAATCAATATTATCTTGTTACTTTCTTCTGTTTTGAAACGTTGAAATATTTGAAGTATACTGACAGAGTAGCACAAAGAACAACTAGTACATATCTTTTATGATTTTCAGATATTTTTCATTTCCTTTTTATCTTTTTTTTCACATTTAGAAGTATTGTTATCGATGTTTGTAAGTGTTATTGCTGTTGCTTTTCATCATCAAGCCTGACAAGACCTAGTTATCTTTATTTCCTCCTAAGTTAATTGTGCTGCGGTTAGAGATTCTGATCCATATCTATTAATGTTTGGGGCTTCTCTCCTTTCTCTGTGGGGAAGGCTTTTTAATCTCAGGCTTGCTTGGAGGCTGTGTGGTCACTTTTGTATAAATGGTTTTGACACATTGAGAAGAACATGGACTCTAAATTCTGGTCTCTCTGTCTTTGCCTATTTCTATATGTTTAACTATTCTGCTGTGTTTGTAAGCTTTAGGTAATTTAAATACTCTGCATACATTAATAATTTTTTTTTTTTTTGCAAACCTACTCTCAGCTTTGTAAATATCCTATTATAAATTTTAATGCTACTTTTAACATTAGTTTAAAATTCTTTTCAAAATTATTGCTGTGTTCTCATGGGGATTTTTTTTTTTAATCTTTGTATTTCTTGAGACAGAATCATGCTATTAAACTCAGGCTGGCTTAGGATTCACACTATGTCACTCAAGCAATCTTCAAACTTATGGTGTTCCTGACTCAGTCTTTTGAGTGCTAGAATTATAAGCCTGTCTGTTGGGGGACTTTCTAATTGTATCATTCCATCAATATTTTATCCCCCATACATTTGTGTGTAGGGTTTGTGTGTGTACATGCTCTCATATTGTACATGTGTACATATGATAAGCCTTAAGTGTCCTTCCTTGGGTGCTGTTCACTCTGCTCTTTGACATAGGTGGCCTGAAACATGGCAGTTACATTAAGCTGGCTGTGCAGCTGCCCCAGGGATCCACTCCTCTCAGCTTCCCTAGTACTAGCTATCCTCAGTGGGTTTAATGGCACATGCCTTTATTCTTAGTGCTCCAGAGGTAGAGGCAGGCAGATCTCTGGGGGTTATAGGCCAGTCTGGTCTATATAGTGAGTTCAAGACAGCTTAGGGCTACAAAGTGAGATCCTGTCTTTAAAAAAAAAAAAAAAGAAAGAAAGAAATGCTGTCCATATTTTTTGGTATCTTTCTTTGAACATTGTCTAATCTACCTGTGCCCCACCTTTCCCATTTTTGCCTGTCATTTTCCCCCACCTCCTCACTTTCTTGATACACAAAATAATATTGCTTCATTCTGTACTTTTTGGGGGGGGGGGGTTTGAGACAGGGTTTCTCTGTGTAGTCCTGGCTGTCCTGGAACTCACTCTGTAGACCAGGCTGGCCTCGAACTCAGAAATCCACCTGCCTCTGCCTCCCAAGTGCTGGGATTAAAGGCGTGCACCACCACCGCCCAGCTGTTTTGTTTTGGTTTTGCTTGTTTTTTTTTTTTTTTTTTTTTAAGAGGAGAATGGTATTTTGAAGTTAATTTTTGAGTACTGTGTGTGCTGTTATTACTTAGGCATCATATTTTAGGTTCTTAAAGCATCCAGCTAGCAAATAATTCATATAGATAATTCCAATTCTATACTCAAACTCGGTTCTCTAGGAGTGAGAAGCCACAACTCACTTACATGGAGTCATTTAAAAACAAGGTATAGCCCTTGTGATGCTTCATCTCTTGATATTTCACATGTCCCCTGAGAACAGGACATTTCCCCTTTTAACTTCAAAATGAATTTTTAAATTGCAGTACCACTGTAACTCAGACACATTACTATTATAGTTGACCCAGTGATGACCTTTAGAACTCACTTTTTCTCTTACTGATGGAGGTTGCTCCATTTAGTTGCATTTCCTTTGCCTTCTTTTACCTAGAATGTGTGTGTATGGCATGTTTATTTTAAAGAGATCAGGCTGTTGGGGAAATTGGATTTGTCCAGTTGTCTTATCATCACGAACTCCTAAGTGTTTTCTGGTAGCTTAGTTGTGTGTCTCTGTGCAGTAGCTTAGGAGATGCTTGATACATGGGTCTGGTGGAGGGAATTGTATCACGTGATCACCATGATTGCAGTCAGCTTCCTCCATAGTAGTTTCCTTTGGCTTCCTGCTTCCAGCCGCCCTGCTTGCAGTAATTCACCAGAGAGCTTGCCCAAATGCATTAATGCAAAGACAGTTGCGAAGAGAGACTTCCTTGTGGGTTCGTCCATGTTTAGTGGTCTGGCAATCTTCTGAAAAGAACAACCTTGTTATCTCTTAGCTCAGTTGTTTTTAGTCACTTTGGACTCTAAAGTTTAGCTTAGTCTTTTTTTTTTTCTTTCAGTCTTTTTTTTCTTACGTCAGTGATGCTAAGCCCACTTTTTCAAAGTTGGTCAAACAGTTCAATTATCTGTAATTCTTAGACACTAAATAAATACCTAAACTTTTGTATTGTAGTGTTGATTTTTACAGTGGAGTCTCATTTGCTAGTAATTTGCATGATTTTTAGTTTTAGCAGAGGTTTGTCTGTTCTGAGCAGGCTAGACGGAGACCTTGTTTCTCAAACTCTGTAAGAATAAGCTCTTCATAAGTATACTCGGTATTGAGAACTTGCTTGTTTAGCAATGCTACATGCTGGTAGAAGAGAAAGCATCCTCGCTCCAAAAGAGTTCATCTTCTGTTTGGAACTCCAAAAGAGTTCCATACAGACTAACTGGTCCTCCCGTGCGGGAAGACTTGAAGTGGGGCACCGACGGACATGAGCTCCTGGACATCATTGTCTTATGTTTCCACAGAAGGTTTTAATCAACACAGGAATTACTACAGGCTACCATGTAAAGTTCAGTTTGTAGAGCCTTAACTTGAAAAAGGCCTTTTAACAGAGTGCTGCTGGTGCTTTATTCAGAGGAACTTCCAAACATTTGTTTTTCCCTGAATTAGTAAAAGTCTTAATAAAACAAGCTTAATTTTACAACCAGAATAGACACTCCCAATCATTTGTACTTCTTGGGCCTCTCAAGTTGATACTGTCAGAATATGTTCTTGTTCATTTTTAACACAAGGAACCAATGATCTCCAAAGAGAAGACGATATTGGGGCCAGGGGAGATGCTCTAGGTTTTACCTTCTGACTCCTTGAGAACAGTGTGTGAAGGGACTCCCTGAGTATAGTTGGGGTGCTTGTCTTCTGATTCCCCGAGTATTGTCAGGGGTTGCCTACGTACCCAGCATCTCTGAGTTATTACTGCCACATAAAAAATTACTGTAAGGACTAAAACTGTTTCGATTTAATTTCAGGGAGCCCAGATTCCACCTCTCCTTCTACGAGTCCTACCTTCTGGAATTACAGTCGTTCTGTGGGGGATTATGCACAAACCTTAAAGAAGTTTCAATATCAGCTTGCCTGTAGATCTCAGGCCCCAAGTGCTAACAAAGATGAAGCTGATCTCATTTCTAAGCAAGCTGCAGAAGAGGTAAAGGGAAAATAAAAATAATTTACTAAATTATGACTTTCATGTTGCTAGAAAACTTTTCCTGTGATCTCTTTTAATGGTTGGAAACATTGGACATTCAGAGTGGAGTAGCTTTTGTGTTAAACTTTTGAGGGGGGGGGGGGGGTTTCGAGACAGGGTTTCTCTGTGTAGTCCTGGCTGTCCAGTAACTCACTCTGTAGACCAGGCTGGCCTCGAACTCAGAAATCCGCCTGCCTCTGCCTCCCAAGTGCTGGGATTAAAAGCGTACGCCACCACTGCCTGGCTTTTTTGGTTCTTGTGTGTGTGTCTGTGTCTGTCTGTCTGTCTGTCTGTGTGTCTGTGTGTATGTTAAATTTTTACACTGTGTGATACATAGTTAATTAAAATGCCCTGTTGCCGGGCAGTGGTGGCACACGCCTTTAATCCCAGCACTTGGGAGGCAGAGGCAGGCGGATTTCTGAGTTCGAAGCCAGCCTGGTCTACAGAGTGAGTTCCAGGACAGCCAAGGCTACACAGAGAAACCCTGTCTCAAAGAAAAAAAAAAAAAAAAATTAAAATGCCCTGCCTAAAATAACATTCCATGATCATTAGGAAAAAGGCTGTCAAAGCTGGGTATGTAACTCAGTGATAGAGTACTTACCTGTGTAGCATACACAAGGCACTATGGTTGATCGCCAGCACTACACCAAAATAAAAAATAACAATAAATTCTCAAGTATCTATTGTACTTAACATGTGCTAGACTGTATATTTAAAATACATTTGGGAATCTGTACTTCATTCATTTAATATCATATGGGGTTTTATATTTTTACTTTGTACTTAAAAGCCAAACACACACACACATAAACCCTACCAACATAAATAACTTTTAAAGATATATTTGTATAATAACAACCACCATGAATTAGTAATAAAAAACCATTTACTAAATGCTAATTAAATGAATATTAGTGTTTCTGAAGGGTTTTTTGTTTTTTGTTTTTTAAACAGGTCTGGGCAAGAGTGACTATGAATAGACAGCTTCTTGACCACATGGATTCATGGACAGCAAAGTTTAGAAATGTAAGTTGTAGGCTGGAGAGATGACTGGGCGGTTAAGAGCATTGGCTGCTCTTCCAGAGGATCTGGGTTCAATTCTCAGCACCCACATGGTAACTTACAACCACTTTTGACTATAGTTCTAGGAAATCTAATGCCCTCTTCTGACCTCCAAGGGCTCTAGATAGACATACAATACATACTGTCAGACATACATACACCCACACACAAAATAAAAACACAAATTTTAAAAAACAAAAGTGTTAAGCTGTTTCTCATGCCAGTTATTGAACTATATCAAACTATCAACTGAGGTTATTCATAAGAATGTTTGAATTAAATTTTATTTTATTTTATTTATTATTTATTTATTTATTTTTTGGTTTTTCGAGACAAGGTTTCTCTGTGTAGCCCTGGCTGTCCTGGAACTCACTTTGTAGACCAGGCTGGCCTCGAACTCAGAAATCCGCCTGCCTCTGCCTCCCAAGTGCTCGGATTAAAGGCATGTGCCACCACCCCCCGGCAGTTTGAATTAAATATTATTAAAGGTAAATATTATTAAAAGTAATTGCAGAAGACTTGTAATAGTCTTCCTGCCTCCATCTCCCAAGTACCCAGATTATAGGCACGAGCTACTATGCCCATCTTGAAAAAAGAAATTTTAGGGAAAAAAAACGGTGCATATATAAGGTAGAGATGTCAGTTTCCTTGGGATTATGTGTTCCTTTCCACGTTTAATCAGTGGAAAATAAATAAATAAAATAGAAAATAAAGGAACAGTATGCTTTTTTTGTTTTGTGGGGTTTTTTGTTTGTTTGTTTGTTTGTTTTTCCGAGACAGGGTTTCTCTGTGTAGGCCTGACTGTCCTGGAACTCACTCTGTAGACCAGCTGGCCTCGAACTCAGAAATCCACCTGCCTCTGCCTCCTAAGTGCTGGGATTAAAGGCATGTGCCACCACTGCCCGGCTAACGATGTGCTTTAAAAATGTTACCATTTTATTTCCCCAAAAGATTTTCTGTCAGTGTATTGTGTGCCTAGAATTGTGAGAGAGACAAAAAGATGGTCTTCTGAAAACACTGGTGTATTTGATTCTACTTAGAGTACTTGTGCAGTTTCTTTGTCTCCCAGAAGAGTCCTCTTACTGTCTGTGTCAGCTCTTCCACACAGACGGTAGGTTCTCAGCCTGATGGTTTCTGTGAGTCCCATGTTCTCCTCTATGGCTCAGAACAAATGTGTTCCATTAGTATGCTTTAAGTAAGGTACCAAGGAGGAAGGGTGACTAGTCAGGCATGGTGGCACATGCCCAAAATACATACTAATAAGCCTGAGGCAAAAATGTGAGAGTTTAAGACTAGCCTGGGCTATTATTTCAAGATTAAAAATTAAAAAGTAAAATAAATACAGTAGTTTGAGTTTGGTACCGTGATTTTCAGGCAGAATTTCTGGGGATGAGGTCAGTATCTCTTTTTTTTAACTAGACAGTTTTGTTGTAGCTAGAGAGTAGCTGGCAGGTTGTTTGCATGTGACAGAAGAAAGTAAGTGACAGGGTGTCTTTGGAACTGCACATTGTCACACTTGCAGTTAAGCACGACTGACATGGTCGCATTTAAGGTAAGAGCTGTTAGCTCTCAGCAGGCTTTCATGGGCTGGAGAAATGGGCCAGCGGCTGTGAGCAAGTGTGTTCTTGTAGAGGACCTGAGTGTTTCTCAGAACCCATGTCAGGCAGTTCAGTCACCTATAACGGCAGCCCAGGGGGTTCTAGTGTCTCTGGCTTGTGTGATCACCTCTACTCACATGTGCCTGTGTGTATGAACACATGCACAATTAGAAATAAAATAATATAAAAAGAAAAGACTTTTTAATTTTCAAAAGTTTTTTTTTGTTTGTTTGTTTGGTTTTTTTTCCATTCAAACTTATAGGGAATAGTGGGTTAGTATTTCATCTGGAACATTTTTCATCCTCTCAAGTTAAACAGAAGCTTAGGAACAGAAGTAGGGATCACGTCACTGCAAACATAGAACAGTAGCACACATATCAGAGATTCTCTTCACACCCTCAAATTAGTTTGATACTAGCCATGGAAAAGGGAATTTGAAATTCCTAATCTTTAAAGGTAATACTGTAATATTTATAAACTGGTTTTTAAGTAAATCTATCTGCAGTTAGATCATCGATAAGCCTACAGTGAGTTAATGAGTTACTTTAGTTTGAAAACTGCTTTACTGATTATAAACCAACACAAGTGGTGTGGTAATACTTGAGTATGTATAGACCGAAGATTATGTTTCCTTTCAGCCAAGAGTAACAATTATAGAAAGTTTGTTTGAAGGCAGGGTCTTACCGTGTAGCTCCAGCTGACATGGTACTTAATGTATAGACCAGCTGACCTCAGATTGTAATAGTCTTCCTGCCTTCAGGAATGAGCCACTATGCCCATCTTGAAAAAAGAAATTTTAGGAAAAAAAAAAAATGTAACATCTAGCTGAGAATTTAACATTTTCTTCCAATAAGCAGCAGGTAGGACAGAAGAGTGTAAGCTGTGTGCTTGGCAGCCCCACGCTCAGCTTCCCAGTGCTGCTGCCTGCATTCTCTCTCTCTCTGTGGTTTATGACTCCTCGGTTAAGCAAGTATCAGACAAAAGTTACCTAAAGGAAGGACATAGTGACTCAAGAAATACTTTAGAATAATAACTACAGAAGCCATTCTTCATTCTTCCCTAGTGGATCAGTGAGACAATATTAGTGCCACTTGTGCAAGAGATTGAGTCTGTCAGCACCCAGATGAGACGGATGGGCTGTCCGGAGCTACAAATAGGAGGTATGTGAAGCAGAGCCCTGTGTGGGAGTTACTTTTAGTAGATCAGTTAAGTGGAAAACATGGTGTAATGGACTGGTGAACATTCTTTGTTGACTTCCAGTGAAGAAGAAAATGTTTGTAATTGTTTTCAAATGTAGCAGCTGTATTTGAAGGTGGATGGTCCAAAGGTGTGCTTGAACCACCGGCACAGCTAATGTTAGAGCGTGTCATCACCCCACCCCCTTCGCGCTCGCTCTCCTTTCCATACGCTCCCTCCAGCCTGGTGCAGGTTCCACTCTGTCTGTCTCTGCAGACAGACCTGTTGGTGCTGTTCCGAGTTAGTGATGTCACTCCGTTTGTGGTCACTGGCTTCTTTCACTTGGTGTATGTTTTTAAGTTTCACCCAAGTCTTTCATTTCTTTTTATGCCCAACTAATACTCAAAATGGATCTTATACATTTTGTTCACCCATTCACCAGTTGATTGGCATTTGGATTATTTCCTATAAGTAATGTTGCTGTGAATAAGGTTCTCAATATATATTCCCTTCGAAAAGCTTAGGCCAATTCATGCTGTGGCTTCTATATTGGAATAATTCCTTCTAACGCCAGGTGCTGCTTGTATGCTTAGGCTGCCTTTATTCCTCTTCATTTTTTGCATGATTATCTTTCATACTCTAAAGGAAATCACTATCAATCTTCTTACTCTGGTACAGTGGGTAACTTTTAATACAGCTTATTTTGAAAACTGTGGTATATCTTTTATACCTATAATAGTTTCCATATATTACTATATGTTAGTTTTGTCAACATGAATTTGGATACCTTTTTTTAAAGAGGTGTGTGTCTAAGAGAAAGTAAGAAAATCTAACCACCTTACATGAAATCATATAAACTCTGTACTGCAAATTATTTCTGGTTTGGAAAGATGGCTCAGTAGTTAAATCACATAGTGCTCTGGCAGGGTACTTGAGTACAGTTCCCGACACACACCAACCCCCTGCAAATCCATCTCCAGGAGATCGGATACCTTTGGTCTCCATGGTCACCTGCAATCATGTGAACATTACACACAGATACACAGAAATACATGGTTAAAAGTAATAAAACAAACAAACAAAACCCAGGGACTGGAAAGGTGGCCTAGTGGTTAAAAGCACTGGCCGCTCTTTCAGAGGACTCGGGCTGAGTGCCTATTACCTACACAGCAGCTTACAACCAGATAAGTGTAACTCCAGTTCAGAGAATCTCATATCCTCTTCTGGCCTCCACAGGCACCAGGTATATATGGTACAAAGATATGCATGTAGGCAAGGTATCCATACACATAAAATAAAAATACATCTTTAAATTATTAAATAAATTTTTTGTCTTTTTTTTTTTTTTTCAGAGCTGAGGACCAAACCCAGGGCCTTGCACTTGCTAGGCAAGCGCTCTACCACTGAGCTTAATTCCCAACCCCAAATAATTTTTTTTAAAGATTAATTATTGCTTTTCTTTATTCTTTAACAAATATTGAGTGCCTGAAATAAGCCAGGTGCTGTTTTAGGCAGTGCTGTGGTATAAATGCAGAAAAATGGCTAAAGCCCTGCTTCTGTTGAGCTTTCTTTCTAATAAATGAGATAAACAGGATTGGTGGAAGAAAATAATTAGTGCTAGGGCAGAAAAAAAGTGTAGGACCAGTTAGTTACTGTCTTTGTACTTGGTGGGTGAAATCTGAGCTAGAGCGTTAGGAAAGACATTGCAGACTTGTGTAAAATCCTGAAGGCAGTGAGGAGCCAGCCATCTGAAAACAGGCAAGGAAAACTGTGAAGTTCACTGGAGTCTGATGAGTAATCTGCGCTCTTTGTGTTTTAACAGAGGCAAGTGTCACCAGCTTGAAACAAGCCGCCCTGGTCAAAGCTCCTCTCATTCCAACTCTGAATGCAATTGTGCAGTATTTAGACCTAACACCAAATCAGGAGTACTTGTCTGAAAGAATCAAAGGTAACTGGATTTGAAGAGGAGAAATGAAGGCTCTTATGCAACATTAGGATTTTTGTAAATGAAAGATAACAAGGAAAAACATATTTTGAAAAAAAGTAAAAATGTAATTATGGTCTTATATTTTATAAGTATATATTTAAGTAGGGGTTAATTAAGGCTTATATTTGAACAACTTGTCAGTCCTCTAGTTGACACACTAAGAACTGTCAAAAGAGTATCTTTGAAGATTTTAATCATTTTATTCTGTATAAGAAATTTAAATATGAGTTAAATAGGCTGAACTCATTTTCCACTCCTTACACTACCAAGAACTGAGTGCCACTGTGATACCCCTTATAATACCAGTATGCTAATCTGATTCTTGTAATTTTCGTAATTTCTGTTTAATTTGCAGTTTCTGTTATATGCTTAGAATTGGGGGGGAGATGTGATCTGAGGAGATTGACCTGGAATCAGGAAGACCCACCTCTTGAGCCGGCCCATATTCTTTCTTTAGTATACTTGTATACTCAGAACAATTCATAAAATTAGAGTTATTGTTCATTTGGACAGACTGTACAATGTTTCTTTGTTAAAGCAGATTTTTAAAATAGCATTTCAGTATTCAAATTTTTCATACATTTTTACATGGAAAGTGTTATGGATTCAGTTTTAAGAATAAGCGGTCTTTCATAACTTTGTAGAAACCTGTCTATAAGAATTTCAAGCAAGCACACAACACTAGATGGAACTTGGGGATAGAGCATGTACCTACTTTACCTGTTCAGTGCCCCCGCCTCAAAAACACCTCACAACCTTTGCATCACTGGGTTCAGAACATGTCTCTCTCGGGCTTCCCCTGCCTGTCATTCCCAGGCTGCTTTCTGTCTTTGTCATTAGAAGCAAGTCCCACATGTACGTCATTGTCGGTCAGAGCCTAGCCATTTTGTGAGGCTCCTTCATTGACGTTCCTTTGTTGGATGGTCTTTCAGTTGTTAGTTCATCTGTAATGTTTTCTTGATGTATTTGTAAAACAAAGCTTCCTACCATGTTAACCATGCTGTTAGCATAGACTGACCACAGTCAGCTCTCAGACCCCACATTTGTAATGTTCCCTTATTCTATCAAATATTCAGTCTTTGTTGTTTTAAATACCCTACCATCTCATGAAATACATAATCCTGTTTTAAATGTTGTTTGTTTGAATCAGAATTCAAATACTATCATGTATTATGATAAATTAATGTTCTTTTAAGTTACAGTTTTCCTGTGTATCCTTTCTTCCTTTTCCTTTGTTTCTTTTTTTCTTTTTCTTTTTTTTTTTTTTTTTCTTTCTTTTTTTCTACTGTTCTGGTAAGGTTTTACAACAGAATACTTTCCTTATTGTAGTCTTCTGGCTTTCTTGTTTTGTTTTTGTTTGTTCATTTTGGTCTATAGCAATTTAATTTTTACTTTTCTTCCACAGAACTTTCTCAGGGGGGTTGTATGAGTTCATTCCGATGGAACAGAGGTGGAGACTTCAAAGGACGCAAGTGGGATACAGACCTGCCCACTGATTCTGCTGTAAGGCCTTAGTTTTTAGCATGATAAATTTGTTACTATATTGACATGGTTTTATGTTCTCATTATAAAGTATTAGAAAGAACTTAGGAAGTAAGAAGGAAATGGTTAGAACCATGCCAGTCTCTTGCCCAGCACTGTGAAGACTGTCTGTGCTTCCCTTTGTGCTTGTGTGACATTTAAGCAGTTTTTCATTATTACACATCATTGCTTAATTGTTCTTTATTGGACCTAAAAAATTGGTAAAGTGGTAGTGGGAAAGAGTTTGTTTTTATATGGTAAGTAATGTAGCAAAAAATATTGTGACACATTCTTATGTGGGATTATTACTTTAGGAAAAATTGCTACCATAATTTAGCAAATCAAACAGCATTAAAGTTTATGTTTTTGAAAGTTGTTATTTTTGTATTAACTATTTACATGAAAATTTTTACATGAAAATTAACTTTTGATGTTGATTTTTAAATTGAGTGTATGCAATTTTTCTTAGTGTTACTGACAACTATATGGATGCAAACTTTCTATTTTAACAGAAAGTAAGGAGCCGGGTCAGGTATAGGCCTGTAATCCAAGCTACTCAGAAAGTTGAGGCAGAGGATTTAAGTTCAGTTCAAGGCCAGCCCGAGATGCTTCAGAATAGGTCAAGATCAGCCTAAAAAACTTAATGACACCTTATATCAAAATAATAAAAGGACTAAGTGAAAGAGTATTTGCCTTGTATGTGTGAGACTCTGGGTGTAACCTTGAAAAACACACACACACACACACACAGGTGTGAGAGAGTGGACAGAGGGAGGAGGAATGAATGTCTGCTTTTCTTGGATTGCAATAAAAAAACCAAAATGAAGGTGAAATAAACCTGGTGTGTGAATTCCCCCACTTCGTGTGCCACGCCTGTTTCCCCACATGGGAGCTGTCGATGCTTCTCTTTAAAGCTTCCCATTACAGGTCAAGTAGATATGATGACAGATACATGTTTTCAATTTTGAGTGATTGTTTGTTTGTTTGTTTGTTTGTTTACAAGACAGGGTTTCTCTGTTTAGCCTTGCCTGTCCTGGAACACACTCTGTTAACTAGGCTGGCCCCAAACTCAGAGATTCTCCCTGCCTCTGCCTCTCTAGTGCTGACGTTAAAGGTGTGTGCCACTGCTGCCCAGCTTGAGTGAATTTTTTAGGGTGTGGTGGCGATCACAGCCAGGGCACTGCTCTCTGAACCAGGCACACAGCAGCCTTGGAGTAGATGGTGTGAGACGTAAGCTGAGCCTGACTTCACTGACTTCTTCCCACACTAAATGTTTTGTGATTTAAATTTCTTGTCTTTATAAAAGAAGTTGTTGGTGCAGATCTGTTAAAGACCTGTGTCTGTGCTGGGTTGCCACGCTAACTTCGAATGATTGCTGTGTCATTTTCAGATCATCATGCATGTGTTTTGCACCTACCTGGATTCCAGATTACCTCCACACCCCAAGTACCCTGATGGGAAGACGTTCACTTCTCAGCACTTCGTTCAGACGCCAAATAAACCAGGTTCTAACTCCTAAAGGACATGTTGACATTTTTGCCTGAAATTCCCTAAAGATTTAGTTTTTTAACATGTCACATTTTCTTCACAGATGTGACAAATGAAAACGTGTTTTGTATTTATCAGAGTGCTGTCAATCCCCCACATTATGAGCTAATCTATCAGCGACATGTCTATAATCTTCCAAAGGTATGTCTTTCTTTACAGTTTTTGGAGTTGAACTGGGAACCTCGTGCATGCTGGGCAAGTGCTAACCACTGAGCCACATCCCTGTGCCTAAAGAACAGGTCACTAGGGAGCATCAGAATGGCATTTTGATGGTACTTTGAAAATTGAATCTGTTGATTTGTTTTTGCTTCTGACCCCTAAGTGTTGAGATTAAAGATGTACACTACTGTCTCCAGCTCTTTCTATATCTTTTTAAGGGTTGAAATCATGTTATATAACCTTATACTTTGCTTTTAATAACTAACTTTAAAACATAATTTTCCTCATGTTTAAAAATCTTTGTTTGTTTGTTTGTTTGTTTTTGGAGACAAGGTTTCTCTTTATAGTCCTGGCTGTCCTGGAACTCACTCTGTAGACCAGGCTGGCCTCGAACTCAGAAATCTGCCTACCTCTGCCTCCCAAGTGCTGGGATTTTTAAAAATCTTTTATAAAAATATTTGTTTTGCCATAAAAGTACTTTCCAGCATAATTTCTCCAGCCACATTCCCGTTTGAGCACATGGGTCAGCTGAGCTTCTCACGGCAAGCACTGTCAAACACCCGTCTGGACACACACAACTGTCTGTATTCTGTATCATTTCCTTAGCCCAAATTTCTGACACTTGATTTCTAAGCCATAGAATATTTCCAAGGCTGTTAGAAAATGTGACCAAATGACTTTATATAAGAAGTTACCTAATAGTTCACATGTCCGTGCAGGTGTTTTATTCTGGTCTCAGAGAAGTTTTATTGGTGATTTTTGCAATTTTGTTATCAACATCTTTACTGAGAAATTTTGCATTGATTGCAGTTTGGTTTTGTTGGTTTTTAGTAAGGGACTTATCATGTAGCCCAGCTGGCTTCAGTTCTGCCTCCATTTCCTGGGTGCTGGGATTACAGGCAGGCTCCTCCAGACATCTAACCCTGCCCTGAGTTCTGTGTCAGATCCCCAGCATAGATAGTAACTTCTTTCTGGCTTAATTAATATTACGGTGTCCATGCGCATGTATTGTGAGCCATGGGCTCCTGTGGCTGCCGGTGCCACTTCTTCTTTTTTTTTTTTTTCTTAATGGTATGAAAGAAAAACACTACCTTATAAAATTTACACACCTGAAGTCATATAAAGTTGATCTACCAATAGAGGGATTTTATAGAGCATCACTTAAAAAGCATTGTTGAATTTCAGAACTGGCAAACATTGCCTGGCTGTTCTTACAGATAAAACCATTTAACATGTTCTTTCTATGTGAAAGGCAGACTGTACAGTATAGTATTTTGAAGACTAGCTAAAATCTATGTGAATCCTAACACTCTTGTTACAGTGGTGTGCTTGGGAGATAAATTATGTGTAACGTATAGACCCATCAACCTCAGAAAAGCTTCATGATTTGGTTTCGCATATGTAAGACCCCCCCCCCCCCCACCCTGTCAGCATCCTGTTCATATCTCACGTCTGTATTACATTCTGGCATTTAGGAAGCCATTTCCTGCCTCTGCAGTCTAAGTTCGGGCTTCCCTGTGTTTCTTTGGCATCTGCTACCCATCACACTCCACACTCGGTTGTCATTCTTTCCTGTCCGACCTTTCCTGCTCCATTATCAGCTCTGTGCATGTTCCATGGGTCTCATCTTGCTATGGGATCCCCACTTAGCAAAGTGTAGGTGTTGTGTATGGAATGAACACAACTTTGAATTATGTCAGACTTTGAACTGGTGTGATACAAACTGATGAGATCTGCATTTGTGTGACTGAATCTTTTTAGTTTAAATCTTACTAGGTTTTTGTTTTTGTCTTGATTCTAGGGCAGAAATAATATGTTTCATACATTGTTGATGTTCCTTTACATCATAAAGACCAAAGAGTCAGGAATGCTTGGGTAGGTACTTATGACTTTAAAGTTAAATACTCGATGTAGTTACCTCCTATTAACTTTACCTTAACTTAGTCAGTCCTCCTGTGTTAAGATTCTGCAAAGGCAGCACACACACCACAAGATTTGTAGATAGATTCTAGATAGGTTTAGTTCATCAGGACCTCAGAACCACCATTTCCTTGTTGGTTAAGTCAGTTAGATAACATCAGGCTGACTTGTGTCCCCTGGAGTTCCACTTTAGATGCAGAACATTCCACAAAATCATTATATTTTCCAAAGACCTAGTCTGTACCCTTTCCAAAATAGAACTAATTGAGAAGAAAAATAGTCTGTTGAAGTTGTTTATGAATTCAGTAATGAAACTCACATTATTTACAAATTTAGACTTACAGTATTGTCATATTGATGATTCGGTGCTTTAGTATTTCAAATACTGATTGAAGTAAGTGGACCACTCCTGAGGCTGAGAAAACCTGCTGATGTGTGTCTGGGAGTCTGAAGACTTAGCTTCTGGGGTCCAGCCGTCATAACAAGAACCTAAAGCAGGTGAAAGGTCGAGGGAAGTGCCTGGTGCAGAGGACCTGTGTGCCTAGCCCACTCTGCTGGGCAAGCCTCTGTGAAAAAGATTGTGTTTACACGTGCTGCTGTTCATAATTTGGAGGAGAGATATGTTCCAGGATGAGCTGCTTCACAGCCTGGGCACACGGGCCACATGACTTGTCTGAACTGAGTATCAGATTTCACAAAGAGAAGGAAAGTCACCTGCTTACATGTGCTGTGTACTGTTTACACACCGAAAACTGTTTTGGGTGTCTCCTGGAAATATGAAGATGTTACATGTGCAAGGCATTATTCTGTATCTTTCATGGAAGGCACTGTCTGAGTCAAAACAAATTCTATTCCTCAATTTCTTTATTACATAGAAAATATGAAAGCAGACAATTGTAAATAGATAGAAACATTTATCCCCTTCTGCTTTTTTATGTTTGTCTGCTCTTGGTTGTTTTGTTGTTGTTGTTTAAATTATTTATTTTATGTATATGAATGCATATGTAAATGAATACACTATAGCTGTCTTCAGACACACCGGAAGAGGGCATCAAATCCCATTACAGATGGTTGTGAGCCACCATGTTGTTGCTGGGAATTGGAATTCAAGACCTCTAGAAGAGCAGTCAGTGCTCTTAACCACTGAGCCATATCTCTAGTCCCAGTCTTTTGGTTTTTTTGTTTTTGTTTTTTTCCGAGACAGGGTTTCTCTCTGTAGCCCTTGCTGTCCTGGACTCACTGTGTAGAACATGCTGGCCTTGAACTCATAGATATCCACCTGTCCTTGCCTTCCAGGTGCTGAGATTAAAAGTGTTTGCCACCTTGCCAGCCTCATATTTTTTAATATAAGAAAGGCTTTAAATAGGAATATCATTTTGTAAAGTATATCAACTAAGGTTTTTCATTATTTTTCAGTTGCAAAAATAATGCATGCTCAATATAGAAATATTTAAATGGCTTAACAGTGCACACTAGAAAATGAAGATACCGCCCGGCTGTGGTGGCACACGCCTTTAATCCCAGCACTTGGGAGGCAGAGGCAGGCGGATTTCTGAGTTTGAGGCCAGCCTGGTCTACAGAGTGAGTTCCAGGACAGCCCAAGCTATACAGAGAAACCCTGTCTCGAAAAACCAAAAAAAAGAAAAGAAAAGAAAATGAAGATACCTTTCTACTCAGCCATTCCATTCACCTCCAACAAGGTGCAGTTGTCAGATTTTCAGTATCCAGACTGCTTTGAAGAATGAGTTTGTATCTTTCACGTTGTTTTTTATAATAAGTGTATTGTCAATATACAAAATCACAAACAAATAAAATCTTTAAATATGCTTTTAAAGCAGATAGTTAAGGCCAGGCATGGTGGCCCCCATAGACTCATGTGTTTAAATACTTGGTTACCAATTGGTGGAAGTGTTTGGGAAGAATAAGGGACCTTGTTGGAGGCAATGTGTTTCTGGGGGCTGATTTTGAGGCTGACAGCTTGCAGCCATGTTCATAAACTCTTAAACCTTTGAAATGCTTTCTTTTATAAGCTGCCCTAGTTATGGTATCTTTACCGTCATCATCATAATTATTTTGAGACAGGATTTCTCAGAGTAGCTTTGACTGTCCTGGAACTCACTCTGTAGACCAAGGTGACCTCAAACAGAGATTCACTTGCCTCTGCCTCGTGGGTACTGGGATTTAAAGGCCTATGCCATCACAGCCAACATTAGTAATGGCATCTTACAACAGCGATAGAAAAGTAAGACACCAAGAACTCCCTAATAATCAATAGATTTCTATTCAGGTCAAAGCCTAACATCTCTGTATCCTCTATTTTAAAAAATCAATAGATGCCAGGCAGTGGTGACACATGTTTTTTAATCCCAGTACTTAGGAGGCAGGGGAAGGTGAATCTCTGTGAGTTGGAGGCCAGCCTGGTCTACAGAGAAAGTTCCAGGACAGCCAGGGCCACACAAAACTTGTCTCGAAAAACAAAATTAATTGGTGCTGTGTAATATTTACTAAAAAGTTTGTTAGCTCTCTCTACTTGATGTAGCACTTTAAATCTACTGAAAATTAATTTTTCACCCCATAAATCAATTTATCCTAACATGGGTTTTAAGCACAGTTACTGAAGTAGTCACCATTACTTGAAGTCACCTGCTGAGCTGTGTGACAGGCTGCATTGCAGAGTCACCTCAGCTGTCACCAGTTAAACAAATGTCCCTCCTATTGCTAATTTTATTAGAATCAGACCTTAGATACTTCGACAAGCAATTCTACTAAAACTCTTCTTTTTTCTTTTTAGGAGAGTTAATCTTGGGCTATCTGGTGTGAATATCTTATGGATCTTTGGAGAGTAGTCCATCATTTAATTCAAACCATTGGACTTTGGTTTTAATTGGCCTAGAAGAAGTTGAAGCTAAGCATCTCCGAGTAAGCACCTCTTCTGAAATAAGATGCATGTTTTGCAGACTTGTTAGATTTCACAGGAAACAAGCCGTGGGAAGCTCCTTACAAACATAATGAAGCCTGCATCTCCTATTCCACGAAACGTTTATTACATTGGATGACTCTAAAACTACAGTCTTGGGCTGGGAACTAGTGCAGTTTCCTTCACTTGGTGAGGGCAAGAGCACTTCTCCATTTCATCCCCAGTGAGAGTCTGCACCTCACTCTTTACCGTCAGAGACCGGTTTTCATTGTTGGATAGAGTGTAAGTACTCAGATGAACCTTGCTCGTTTTCTTTGTTGTATCTTTATATTTCCCCAGTGTTCTACAAGTCAGCCGAAAGCTGAAATGAAATTAATTTCTAAGTGATGTAGTAATTAATCCTGCTGAGCCATCTCCCCAGCCCCCTATTGTTTTTTTTAATATTAAAAGAGATTTGATAATATTGGCATCTTGAAAGGTCAATGCTTGCATTAAAATTAGCTAATAAAATTAAACTTTTGGGTTTTAGTTAAATGTCTAAGGAGATCAAGAAAACAGTTCACTGCTTTTATTAGCACTGTGCGTGTGCGTGTGTGTGCACGTGAGTGGAGTGTGCACTGGCACCTGTGCAGGCATTTTCTCACTTCCCTTCTTTAAGATCCCAGTGATAGGTGGAGTAGAATACCAGCTTTCCAGCTTTCCTTCCTATGTGCACATGAAGTAATTAGTAGTCACATCTTTTTGGTGGGTGGTGTTTTTGAGACAGAGTTTTTCTGTGTAGTCCTGCCTGTCCTAGAACTCACTCTGTAGACCAGGATGGCCTCAAACCCACAGAGATCTGCCTGCCTCTGCCTCCTGAGTGCTGGGATTAAAGGTATGCACCACTGACGCCAAGCTAGTAGTCACATTTTTAATGGACATGTCTTTAAATAGAGTTATCTCCATCACCTATATGTGAACAGATGGTGTGTGCCTCCCATTTTGTATAGATTGATTTTTTTCTTCAAAAGGTCAGAAGGTTGACCTAAGTTTAAAAGCTAATGTCCAAAAGAAAGGAACTATCACTTAACTGCTCTTAATAAGTGTTAACTTGTTACCCTTAAAATAACGTAAACATACTAAACATAAGGCCACATTATAATTTAAACCTGTGATTTTGAGAGATATTCAAGGTGCCATGGATCAGTTGCTGTGCTATTTAAGTGTGCAACTACACAGACTACTAAAAGCACCAGAGACTTAACAGCACAGAAGACACCACCAACCTTGTCTTTTATTTGTAACCGTGAAAGAATACAATGTAGTAGTAAATATATGTAAAAACACTTGACTGTGTAAAGAGAAAAGTTGTTTTGCCTGCATACTTAGTGCGTTGCTATAGAGTTCCTATAACAACTTCTTAGAAGTATTTGAGCTAGCTATGCTGTTAGCTGTTATCTTTTCTTTAAACAGAATTGGCAAAGACATGGTGGGATATTGCCAGGAACTTCAGCTGCTCATTGAGGCTGAAGTGGGAGGGTCATTAGTTCAAGGCCAGACTAGGGAACAGAGTGATAACCTTTTATAAAGATAAAACAATAAAACAATTATAATTCTGCATTGATGAAATCATTTGAATTTCTTCTACAGAAAGTGTGCTGCAAATATAGCATCATGTGTTCTGTTTACTTGTTTGTTTTCATTACTAGGAATTGAATTCAGGGTGCAGCTTACAGTGTACCACTGAACTACATCCCCAGCCTCCAACATAGCAGTTTCTTGTATTAAAGTCAGTCAATATCTACTAATGCCACAAATCCTCCTAGGATATGTGTCACGTGTTCCTTTTCTTTGCTTGACTCAGATCCATGAATCTAGATTACGTGACATTTATCTTTTTTTAAAAAATCAATACCAGCCTTTACTTAAACCAAATTTGTTTTAAAGCATACTGAAGGTGTTTATAATTTAGTTTCCACTGAAACAGGAATGCTATATTACTTGGTTTTCTCAAACTAATATATTCTTCAAGCTGATGTTTGAATGGCAAAGAAATGTATGCAGAATGGTTTTTTTCTCAGCTTGGCTTTGTGGTGGAAAACTTCCATGTGGATCTCTCCAGAGAGCTGCCTTGGTTCCTTCCTCCATTGCAGAGGCTCCTTGTTGAGCCATTCATCTCACAGATTCACTCACCACATCTCAGCCTGATCCCTAAACTAATCAACGTGCACTGCATCTCTCCTGAGCTCTGCTCTTACTCCCCAGGAACCTCCCAGACACCTGCAGTTGGCTATCTGTCTGTACACTCTGCATCTGGGACCCCATTCACTCCTCCTGAAACCTTTGAGGTCTTTTAACATCCCTTTCTGTGCCCATTACACTGCCAGGTGCTTGTGCTCACCGCTGCAGTGCCAGCCTTGACTCCTTGAGCTCCCTGTGTCCCCAGTCCAATCAGGCAGCAGACCTCATCCATTCTTTTTTAACAATGTCCCTCACAGCTGTCCCTTTCCATTTCTGCCACCACTCCTCCCATTTGTACGCTTATCAACTCACACAGGACGGCTGTAACAGCCTAATTAATCTCATAGCGTTCTAATTGTTGCCATGCTTCCAGATTTTCCAATTCATCCTGCACATTCTCTTCACATTTATCTTCCTGAAACACCTGTTTGATTGTTTCATGCCCTTGATAAACTCCTAAGCCTGACATTTAAAGCCCTCTACATCTGGCCCCAGCTGGGACTTCTGCACCCAAATCTTTGGTTCTAGCCAGTGTAGCCTGTTTCCTGCTGTGACATTCTCTGCTTGCTGTCTCTGCTCATCCTTCTCTAGTCTCTGGGAATGCTCCAATTACATGGTCCTCCCTCTGTGAGACTCACTCTGCTTAAATTTGCTGCCTAGTCCTAACCATGCTAGCTAGCCATCATTTTTCTCCAGAAAATGAGACCTGTGTCCTTTGGCAATCAGCCTTCCTACCAACAGATTTGGAAATGGATGAGTAGTTCATCTTCACACAAGGACTGCAGGTGACCAGCTTGAGCTGAGGATACTGCTATTCGGGGATACCCATTTATGGATAGGGTACTCTCAGGGAAAGGTGGGCCAATCAAGTACACCACTTGACAGTGCCTTTCTTGGCTTTCTTAGTGCAAAAGTGTTTCAAAACTCCACCTGCCACACAGTACTGCCGAGAAAGTTAAGTTGTTTAGCAATAGCCCAGGACCAAGTCCATGTACTCTGCAGGCCTTCCTCGGCAACCTGGAGTGTAGCCAGAGCAGCACTTTGTCCCAGATAGGACAGAGCAGTGAAAACCCAGCAGAGGCTGGCTGGCCTTCTCAGGAATATGTCAGAGCCTTTGAGCATTAGCAGGCTCTTTCGAAGGAAGGCTTCAGGGAAAGATGTCTTGTCTGACCACCTAGGATGGGAAGGCACAACCAGGGCCCAGAAACACTGCCATGGGTCACTGAGTACCTTCCCACCAAGTCTAGGATGCTTACATCCTATCAGGCCTGAGTTGTGTCTCAGGAGATTACAGTAATTCCATTTCTTTCCACCCTGAATGACTGAGAGCTCATGATGGATTTGATGGAGTGAGGAAGAAGAAGACCAAGCAACGGTGGATGTGGCCCAATTGCACCACCAAGGACAGCAATGACCCCAAAGATATTTCCTAGCAGCCCACATGAAAATAACCAGTCTCAGTGCTAGGGTGGTAGTTTGAGGCCAGCCTGTTCTACATAGTGAATTCCAGGACAGCCAGAGCCGCATTGAAAGACTCAGTCTCAATAAATAAGTCCTGCCTCCAAAACAAAGTGAATATTCTAAAATCAGTCTGGCTTCAAAGAGCCACTTGACGGAATGGACTAATCTGTAGGGGCAAAGCAGGGGTTTTGGTTTTGTTGGTGGTGGTGTGGTGGTTTTTTTGTTTGTTTTTTGTTCTGTGAACTGGGGTCTTACTCTGTAGTCCATGCTAACTGAGCTCTTGAAATCTTCCTACCTCGGCCTCTGTAGTGCTAGGATCACAAACAGGTATACATCATTAGCCTGGCTTCACACGGAATTTCTGGTTGTAAGGTGATAGGAAGATGCTGACAATGCTTGTAAAGAAGGGGGCTATAGAGGCATTGGGAAATAGCTTTCTTGTTTGGAATCACTGGGGATGCCAATGATTCATTCCTTCAGTGGCCTTGACAGTTGACATTCCACCCCAACTGCACAGCCCAGCCATATCTGCCTTCTGTGCCCCTTCCACACCCAGCCCTGGCTGGTCCCCTTTCCTTCCCTCTGTTTTACTTCTAAACTAGAAGGAAAAAATAACAGCCAGGCTGCTTTCATAAGCTGCATCCCACAGGGTGGAGTTAGAAATGGGTAGCCTACTCCAGTGGGGGTGAGGGGGGCCAGCAACCAGGCACAACTCTTTCTCAAACAAGCGGCTCAAGAACAGCTCTGATGGTTTTGGCCCAGAGTATAGGCACCCATTTACTGCACTCCAGCTGCAAAGAAAGGTCCCTTATTTGCCTCAGAAGGGGGTATCATCCAGACCACCCATGTTTGGACATGCCTTGCTGACTAGGGAGAGAGACTTGCAGAAGTCCTGCTCTGAAGCCATGGCCACCACACCTGGTGGCGTGAGAGTTTGCATGGCTTCCCTCATGAGCTCTGAGCATCATTTAAATCAGTTCGACACCATGGTCTGTGTTTATGTCAGTGTGTTCTGTATGAGTTCTTTAATGAACTTTTTATGGGGGGCGGGGTATGGAGGAGCCATTTTAGAAATCTCTGGAGTGGAGGACCTTAAAGTAGTGGTTAGATCTGTCTACACTGAGTGGCTTGGATCAAGCTTGAAGGGAAAGCCATATCCTAATATGGCCCTTTGATGGACACTGATAGCACATGTTTCTGTGTAGCCAGGACAACTCTCTCTCACTTGAAATGCTTTCTGTTCCTCGACCTTGACTTCACCACATCTGTTTCCCCTTACCGCTCACTGCCCGTAAGTATTTTGTAAAGTTGGTAAGGGGAGTGGCAAGATGGCTCAGTGGCCAAAGGTACCAGCCACCGAGCCTGACGAACAGAGTTTGACATGGGGAAAGGGGAGACCTGACTCATGCAAGTTGTCCTCTGGCTTCCGCGTGTGCACTGGAGTGTGTGTGCCCACACATAAACGTGAGTCAATGTAGTTTTTAAAAACTGCCAGTGTAGGGTCTGCAGGTGTGTATTTCATGACCCTCCTGGTGGGCACTGCCTGAACAAAAGGAGGAGTACAAGTCTCCCGTGGGCTAGGAGTTCCTTGAAATCTGAAAGCAAATGTGTGTGAGGTGCTCGGTAAATATTTGCTGAGTTAATAACTGGACTATATAAATAGAGTTCACTGAGTTTCTTGTACTGGAATTTGCAGTGAATACATCTTCTGTGCTGAAGACCATAGGGCTCCCCAGTGGGTGGGGTAGCAGAGAAAAAGCAAGGAGCTGGCAGCTGGCTGAGTCCAGATCTGAGGAAGGGAAGTCTGGAGGGCTCCATTCTGCACTCCCGTCTCCACTCTCCACCCCCTTCAGTGGATGCTAGGAAAATGGATTCAGTAGGAAAAGGTCTGCAGATGGCTGTGAAGAACAAGCCATCTGGAACTCTAGCTGTCCATAGCCTCGCAGTCTCAGTCAGCACCAGATTCGGGTAGAGGCAGTGAAGGTGAGGCATGCTCTCCTGCCCCCAGGGCACTGTGGTCATGTGCTCTGAATGAGTTTTCCCTAAGTATGCCTGACTGGACTAGAGAATCTGACCTAGGAAAGCCTAGAAAGAGACACCTGCAGCCCCTTCACTGACAGTTTTTAAACAATGTTTGTCTCTGTATTATGTATGCGTGTGTGTGTGTGTGTGTGTGTGTGTGTGTGTGTGTTTATAACGTGGTGCACATCTGGACGCTGAAGGACAGCTTTCAGAGACACCTTTTCTGATGAAGAAACTAAGCCCAATGTGACCTGGTTTTTGGTTTGGTTTGGTTTTTGGTTTTTGAGACAGAGTTTTTCTGTATAGCTCTGGCTGTCCTGGAACTTGCTCTGTAGACCAGGCTAGGCTAAGTTTCAAACTCAGAGATCCACCTGCCTCTGTCAGTCCTGCTCATAATCTTACAAATGCACACTCTGACTACATTTTTTCAACAAATGTACAAACACATTTGTGTGCACGCACACATGTACCAAGCACCAGCTCGGCTATAAACTCTGCTAAGAACTGTGAGCAGCAGTAAAACAATTCCCCCTAGAGGAGCAAACCGTAGGTGTAAAAGGAGACCTGGAATGATACATGTCCCTGAGATATACGAGGCTGAGGGAATCTGCCTCACTCCTTCCTCTACAGTTGGTGGCTGTGCGGCCAGTGTACAGTAGGCCTGCACGTGGATTGCAGTCAGCCTAGGTGTGTCACTCAGGGTCTGGCAGGTGGTACCAGCTGTTAGGAGGGCAGTAACAGGAAGGACATTAGTGGAGTAGCCACACGCAGCCTCTGTAAGCCACCTGGTCTTCCTCATAGCATGGTGGCTCAAATTCAAAGACAGCTTTCCTGAGAAAAGGAGAAGGCGAGAGAGACAGGAGCTTTAAAGGCCTTGGAAGCTCCAGCATTTCTTAGGCTGTTTCTGCCAAGGGAGCTACAAAGAGTCTCACAGGGAAGGAACACAACCCTCTACCACTTGGTTGAGGAATGGCGCACATTACACATGGATAACCTAGAAGATAGATTTTACTCACCAAACACAGGCACGTGGGCATCTGCATGACCATCTTTGGAAAATACAATCTGCTATAATATGCAGTGCCAAAAATGATTCATTGATAGCAAGGAAATTTATTCTAAGAATATATTCAACAGAAAAAATAAGTTATATCTAAAAGTATTCTTTGTGTGGGTTTATTTTGTTATTTACTTTTAAATTATTTTTGCAGTACCAGGAATCCAACTTGGGCTTGCACAGGCTAGACCAGTGCCTGTGCTCCACCACAGCCTTTTAAAATTTAAGCGCCTAACAAAACTTGGCCCTGAAATCAATTTTCCTGCCTCACCCTTTCAAGTAACTGGGATTATAGACCTGTGTCTCCAGTCACAGCCACGGTATACATTTATTCATTATACACCTACCAGTATTAGAATAATTTATGGTAGGTGCTAAGAGTATAAAGAAGACTGAAGATACTTCGTTTCCCTCGTATAGTGTAACTTAACAAAACCTCATCCCAGTGTCCAGCTTTGGGTCAGTACGTTATAGTCAGTCAGCTCAGACTTCTCCAGAGATGCCTTGGTGAGGAGCTCATTCGTATCTTGTTAGTGCAGCTGCTGCAGTGTGGGATAGAACTGACTGTAGCTGTGTCAAACTATGCATGTGATAGAAGAAAACACACGTTTAAACTCACTTGTCCAAGTTGGAATACGGAGGAAATGTTTTTCAAAGGTATGTTACTTTTTAAAAAATTTTATTTTACATTATTTTTTTAGATTTATTTATTATGAATACGTTATTCTGCTTGCATGTGTGCCTACATGCCAGAAGAGGACATTAGATTCCATTACAGATGGTTGTGAGCCACCATGTAGTTGCTGGGAATTAAACTCAGGACCTTTGGAAGAACAGCCAGTGCTCTGAACCTCTGAGCCATCCCTCCACCCCAATATATTACTTTTTAAAAGAGTTTATTTAAAATGGCTTTTGTTGGTTTTGTTCTTCCATGACAGGTTTCTCTGTATATCCTTGACTGTCCTGGAACTCTCTGTAAACCAGGCTGGCCTCAAACTTTCAGACATCCACCCGCCTCCGCTTAAGTGCTGGGATCAAAGGCGTGCACCACCACTACCTGGCTTTACAATTTTTTACAGGATGTATTTGGAAACTCTTTATTATATAGTTGTTTGCATACTTATAAGTCTATTGTTTAAAGACATGTACTAAAACAAATGTTATATTCGTTTCATAAGCATCTTCCTGTAACCTATTATAAAGTTAAAATTAAACATAAGAGAATGTTGTAACAGTTTTTAACTAAAATTTGTCTATCATTTTTGATGGTTCTGTTTTTATTTAAAAAAAAAAGAGAGAATTTAAAGACAGGTAGCAGTCATTCTTAAATTTTATTCACAAAAACTCATTAGTGGTAGAGTTGCTAAAATAATCACCTTTTTATTGAAATAAACTTTTCTGTAATATTTCATGGAATATAAAGACAAAAATTAAATAATATACACGTGCCCATTTCTGTGTGAGTATGTGCATATGTGAGCACAGGTGCTCACAGGAGCCAGAAGCGGGGGCACCAGATTCACTGGAGCTGGATTGACAGTTGTGCACTTTCCTGTCTTCAGTAAGGTCTGTCCAAATGTCACTTCTTCATACCTGTTAGACTTTGGGTGTAAAATGCAGCACTCCATGTGTATAACCAGTTGGTCTCCAGATGATGGCATCGTTTTGGAAGGCTACAGAAAACATGGGAAGGTAGGACCCAGCATAGGCCCTGAGGTTTACAGCTCTAACATGCCTCCTGTCTGATTTCTGTTTCCTGGTCTGCTAAGGTGTGAGCCATTCCTTCCTCCAGTAATAGATCATATCATATCAAACTATGAATCAGGTCCTTAGAAATCATAGCAACAAAACGTACCTAATACCATTTCTTGGCCTCCAGCAGTAGCAGCCAGCTGTTGTCATCCTTGGCTCTGCTGTTTACTGTACATACATGAGCAGACTCAGATGCTTCCTCAAGTTCTTCCCTGGTCGAAATGGTGCACTGGCCTTCCCTTTCTGTTGGAGGAACAGGACATTACACAGCAGCTACGTGCTGGTAATCCCTTCTGTAAATTTCCACTGTGGGACAACAGTAAGGTGAGCGGTAGCTGGTCTTTGCCACCTCATGGGTTCTTCTTTTCCCACCCTTTATTCCCCACCCCACCCCCAGTTTCTCTCCCTGTCACTAGATAGGAGAGAAAGGATAAAAGGGAGGGAGAGGGGGGAGAGAGAGAGATCCCTGAACTAATTTCTTTCCTTTTGTTTCTTCTTAGATCACAACTACTAACAAACTGCAGCCAACCCCCTGACCAACCAACAACCACCAACCCTGCCGTTTGGGGCCCTCACATTTACATACCCTCCAAAAAGTCCCCAGAATTCCAAATATCACACAGTCACAGAAACTACCTGCAGCTGGCAAAACCATGCCTCTGCTAGAGCACGAGGCAAATTACAGTCAGCTCCTGTGGACAGTCTAAAACAGCCCCATAGCCCCACACCTGGGATTAAAGTGAAAACACTTTCTTACATTTTTGTGTTTTTTAAAGAATCCAAATTCCAGAATTCTTAAGAAGGTCACTACAGTGAACAAGATATTTTTTTCTGACTCTTTAGTCCAAGGGTTTAAAACTTTTCTGCTAGGGGCTGGAGAGGTGGCTCAGAGGTTAAGAGCACTGGCTGCCCTTCCTGAGGTCCTGAGTTCAATTCCCAGCAGCCATGTGGTGGCTCGAAACGATCTATAATCAGATCTGGTGTCCTCTTCTGGCTGCAGGTGCACATGCAGGCAGAATGCTGTATAGATAATAAATCTTCAAAATGAAAATTTTTTCTGCTACAGTAGAAATCAAAACTACAACTGAAAGGGCTGGAAAGAGCACCGTGTTAGAGGCACTTGTTCTTGCAGAGGGTCTGAATGTGGCTCCCAGCACCCATATGGCAGTTCACAACTTTCTGTAGCTCCAGTTCCAGGAGAGCCAGTGCCCAACTCTGGCTTTCATGAGCACTGCACACACAGGTACACAGATATACATACATGCAGGCTTAAACCCATACACATACAATTTAAAAAGTAAGATAGATGACAAGAATAAACTACAACCCCAAAGAAAAGGAACATGTCAGCTGTTCCTTAAAGTCTAGCCGGAGGTAGTTATTTCCACATACATCCTGTTAACCAGGACTGCATCATATGGGCACATCTAGCTGCAAGGGAGTCTGGGAAATGTTTCAGTTTCCAGAAGTAAACTGGTCATGCCACAGCCACTAGCCCTAACACTGTGGAAATATGGATATCAGATGACGTAGTCTGTCCCTGAGGGATATGTCTGAATGTACCCACAGCTTTGATGGAAACCAGTTTCCAAGGACGGAGACTGCTGTGGATGTAGGATTTGTCAGGCCACCTGAATGTTGCCATCCTCACCAAGCACTTTGCTAATAAGCTCACTCTCTGCCTTCCTCGGGCACTGGAAATAAGGAAATGTCTAATGGCTGTGCTGTCCACTGGTCATTTTTTTTTTTTTTTTTTTTTTTTTGCTTTTTTGAGACAGGGTTTCTCTGTATAGCCTTGGCTGTCCTGGAACTCACTCTGTAGACCAGGCTGGCCTCGAACTCAGAAATCCGCCTGCCTCTGCCTCCCAAGTGCTGGGATTAAAGGTGTGCGCCACCACCGCCCGGCTTATTATTTATTTATTTTTTTTTTAAGTAAAACCATGGCAGATATATTCAGAGTCTTTCCTATTGACCAATATTCTAAGTATTTTGGGCCACATAAGCTATGTAATTTACAGAACTTGGAGAAAAATTTTAAAAGTGGGGCTCCTTGTAGAATTTCAAGACAGCCACAGTGGGGCATTAAACCATTCTCAGCCCCTCCTAAGGGCAGGCTCCCCCACGCCTGTCTAAGTCACAGTGTATAAAAGCAAGTTCTGTCTGTACTAAGACAGGCTCTGTTATATTTATGAAAGGACACACACAATAATGTTGGCTTTTCTCATAGCTTCAGCTTTTAGGTGAGAATTTCCCCCTTCTTGTCATGGCTCAGAAAAGCTTAGAAAAGATTAGAGACCAAGTTGATCAAATGTCTGGTTCTACAGAAGCCCAGAAAGGTGTGGAGTGCCCTTGTTGGACACTGGCATCAGGCCTGTCTGCCAGAAGTCAGCCCAAGGGGCTTTCTCCTTCCCTTCCATCTCACCTAGCTGGCTCCATGGTCCAACATCAACCTTATCTGATTCTCCTAGGGCCTCTCATTGCAAACGTGGGTTAGACTCTTCTAGTCAGAGACAAGGGGCTGCCCATCTTTGTCTCCTTTGACAGGAGTCATGGGAAGGACTCCTCATGCCCTGAAAACATAGATGTCAACCACTACACTCTGATATTTATTCCCAAAGGTGTTTCCAAGGTAGGCATCCTGTCCTATGTGCTGAGGTGGTAGAAGGCTTCCTGATGTGACATAGCCTGCATGCTGGGAGCAAGGCTCACCCTTAAGGCACTGGATAGAACAGTGCAAACTATACCCTGGGAAAGACAAGAGCATCAGGTGACAGGCTGGGCATGGAGATTGCACAGAGCAGATGCAGCCACAAGGGCAGATGAATGTGCCAGGGGATCTAGGGACAGGCGAGTAAGGTGTCAGATGGGCACACTTTCCTCCAGGGGCAGGCAGGCTGTGCGAGAAGCCAGACAGAGGACAGGGACTGATTAGCAAGTGGGGGAATGAGTCACGCAGCCTGTCCCCTGGGTGACTGCGTGCACAGCAGGCTCTCCTGGGTACTGCTCCATGCCAGGCTGCACAGCTGGCAGAGAGAAAGGGGCCAGAGCTCCTGCAGGGCCTCTTGAGGATGGGCTAGGAGCCTGGCTTCTAATGACCACCTGCTCCTGGCTTGGGTCCAGAGCTGCCTACTATCTCAGTCTCTGGGTACAGCTTACTCCTCATGGCTTCCAAGCAGGCCACAACTTAAGGAGCTATCTCTCACCCCAGTGCCCCTCCACCCTCCTGCCCCTTTTCACCCCACACCACGATGAGACTTCTAGTTTCCAGAGACCTTAAAGCTGTAGGGAAAGCAGAAGTTGACAGGGCCTGCCTCCCTCAGAGGACTACCTTCTGTGGGAGACTCCTGAGAAGGACAAAGCCCAGAGCCAACTCTTACCCTTTGGCGAATGGAGCAAGACAGACACCAAGCAGCTCCTCACCCTGAATGGAAAAGGTACAGCCTGGCCCTGAGACATTCTGACTCAGCTGCTCTGGCAAGGGTGTCCCAGAGGCATATGTGGGCAGAACACGCTAACACAGCTGCCCCTGACTGATGGCCAGTAGTTTTGCACGGCCTGGGGAGTTATAGGCAGAAGAAACCTAATTACCTTGGCTGCAGAGCAACCAGCGCTCTGGCCGGAGCTGGGGCGAGAGGGCACGGGAGACTCACTGTGACCCCTTGACCATGTTTTCCAGAGCTGGTTCTTCTGTCTTCCTCGCTGACAAGGAACTTGGGTAGGCATTCTATTGAGCTCTGAAAGGAGTGGGGTGGTACAAGGTGGCAATATAGAGGCTTACATTTGTGAGAGGAAGACAGGGTCTTGCATGGCCTGGAACCCTCCAAGTAGGCTCGGCTGGTGGGCCAGTAAACCAGGGCCTGCTTGTCTCCCCCTCCCCAGTGCTGGGGTCACAAGCATGTACCACTATACCCTGTTTTTGTTTCTTTTTTATGGATCCTGGGAATCGAATTCAGGTCTTTGCATGCTTTACTGACTGGGCCATTTCCCGGCCCCCTGGGCTACCCTTTGGATGCAGGTGGCTACTCTGGCCTCAATCTAAGTGTAACCTTTGCAGCTCCACAAACAGCTCCCAGGGGCCAGAGAACTCACTATGCCCTTCAGTGACCATTAAGTTTGCTCCTTCCCTACCAGAGCAACTGGAGTAGGGAGTGGAGAGGCCATGTACTCAGGAAATGGAATGTGTGTGCATGCATCTGTGCGTGCATGTGTGCATGTGTGTATGCATGTGTGTCTTTGTCCTTTCTGGCCTCAGCAAAGGAAAGAGTCCCATAGTCTTACTCAGGCCCCCTGCTATGCTGCCTGACCAGTGTAGGAGGAGGAAGATGTCTGCTTCAGCATCCTTCCTGGCCTGTGATTCAGTCAGTGGATTTATTGAACACTTAAGCTGCCCAGGGCCCTGGCTACTTCACCTCTGGCTCGTCACTGCTTCCCTGTAGCCATTTTCTCCATCTACAAATGAGATCAGTAAATCTCAGCACTGAGCTAGGAAGGCCAGTTACAGCCCTGTTGGTGACCGAGCAGCCAGGGCCTTTGCTTTTCTGCACAGCCATGGCCCAAGTGACAAAGTCACCTCTAATGGCAAAAACATGCAATGAGTCCCCATCAGAACCCTTTGCCTGCTCGATAACTCACTGAATGGATGGCGTACATGGCTGTCTCTTGTTGCAGATTTATGTCCCTAATAGATTCATGTCCAAGCCGAGGTTGAATGGGCTCCAGGTACATTTGGGTATATGGGTGTACTGAATTTGCATCTGTGGTGTGGGGCTATATATATGGTATGTTTCTATAATTGTGGTGAGGGGGCCTTTGTGTGTGTGTGTGTCTGTGTGTTTCTGTGTATGTATATGTGTGTGTGCCTGGTGTCTGGGTGTCTAGGTTAGTAATATAGGTTTGTAAGGGACGTTATGAGGTGTGTGTGCTCTGTGAGGGTACAATGAGGTGGGGGTGTGTGAAATCAGTATGAAATATGTGTGGTTTATGGGGTAGTGTGGGGTATGTGGTATATGTGTAATTTGTAAGGGGTGTTGTATGTGGTTTGTGGTTTGTGATGGTGGGTTGGTTTGGGGGTTGTGCTACATGAGGCATGAGGGGTACCTAGTGTCTTATCTGGTTTGGAGGGTGTGGCTCCTGTGCCTGGTACCTTATATGATGAGAAATTCTTGTTTTACCTTGAAGTGGCTACTGTGAGATTAGGAGCTCTGGTTACAATTCTCAAGGGCATATGGCAGCTCCACTTCCAGCAAAGTCAGCTACAGACTTTTTGTGGGCACATAGGTTTGAGCCCACTCAGATTTGCTAACAAGCACCTCTAAAGTGAGGACCTCCCCACAGCACTTTATCACAAGATCCCAAGTAACAGCAGCACGCTCAGGCCTGAGCTACTGGGCCACAACCAGCTGAGTTCACATAGATCCTCAAAGCCTGACTGGGGTTTCTGTTTGCTGGGGTACACTTGCAGGGGTGGGGCCCATCTCTACGGCAGCAGACCTCTTCTTAGGCCAATGTCATGCTCACTTGTTAACACTCCGGAATCTCTAACATGCCTTCCTCCTAGGACCCGTTGTCCTCTGCCCATCAAAGCCTTGTGGCTGTGTGCACAAGTCCTTCACCATTCCAGGTGGCTGTGGTGGGCAGAACAGCCATCCAGACATCTTCAAGGTGTTCACAGGGCACAAGTGAACCTGGTCATGTTTCCTATGTTCAATATCAGCTCTCCCCAACCCCTCCCTGCTATCTCTTCTTCCGGCCCTGCAGAAGTGAGACGCCTTCTGTAAGGAAAGGCTCAGTCCGGTGCTGCACCTCATCTGGAGTCCCTGTGCAGAGGGATTTGGGAAGGGACCACCAGTCTCCAAAGCCAAAACTGGCCTTGGGTGACTTGAGGAGGGGTGTTTGCAGGTTTTAGTAAGAATTAGATTACCCGGGCAGTGGTGGCACATGCCTTTAATCCCAGCACTTGGGAGGCAGAGGCAGGTGAATTTCTGAGCTTGAGGCCAGCCTGGTCTACAGAGTGAGTTCCAGGTCAGCCAGGACTACACAGAGGAACCCTGTTTTGAAACCCCCCCCCCAAAAAAAAACAAAAAACCAGAATTAGATTAACTATCCCCTGATGCAGGGGAGTCCCCCCAATACCAAGTGTTTCGTAAGCTTTGAACCTCCCCTTTAGCCTCAAGCTGAATTGTCAACTGAAGCATCTAAAGCACGAAGTCTTCCAGAAACTATTACCAGAGTCTTCTGTCCAGGGACTGAGAGCACTCCCTGCTTGGTGGGAGGACCAAAGTCAGTTATCGATGGACTTAAGTTGGATGATTATCTCAGGGCACCAAGCAGACAGCCTCATCCCCATCCTCTCCCAGTCCTGACCTCACTCAGACAGAAATCTGGCTTGGTGTTGGAGCTTTGTAGGAGAACATTTGCCCAGCGTGTGCTTGGCCCTGGGGTCTATCACCAGCACAATTAACTAATTAATGAGTGAAATCCAGGAGGGCCATCCTGGGACTGGAGATGCAGCTCAAGATTACTATATTTGACTAGCATGCAAAAGGCCATATGTCCAATATCAATTCCGTAAAAAGGAAGGGGCATACTGCTTGGCTGCATTCAAATTCTGAAGAATTCGGTAAACTTACAGTGGCAAGGAAGCCACCAGCTGTCTCTCACCATGACCTTGGCAGAGTGGACAGGAAATGTATGACACCACCTCAGCCTACCAAGGGAAGAGTGAACCACAGCCCCACTTTGAAATTCAAGGGGACAAAAAAATTACTTTCCATGGGCATAAAAATTAAGCCCTAAAACAAATTATATCTAAAAAATTACTGGATACCAAGGATAGTGGTACATGTCTGCAACCCCAGCATTGGGCAAGCTGAGAAGATGGGGCAGTCAGGGCTGCCTTGGGCAACAGTGAGATTGTGTCTCAAAAACAAGGAAGAGGAGGAGGAAGCAGGAAGCAGAAGAAGGAAGGAGGAGGAGAGGGGGAGGAAGAGGAGATGGAGAAGGAGGGGAAGGAGGAAGAGGAGGAAAAGCAGAAGAATTGGCTTCTTGCATTCTACTCTCTGCCGCTAATCCAGCCCCCTCTTTTCCTATTCTAGATCCAAAATTTCAGCATGGCCTCTTCCTCAGCAGCCTCCCCCAGGAGACACATGGAAGTCCAAAAGCAGGAAGTCCATTCATAGACACCGGTTGTCTTGTTCTAATCCCATAGGCAGGACTTGGCACTCTCTTTCCAGCATCCGCCTTGCTCTCAGAGGAAGACTCTGTGAAGGGAAGATGGAGAAGAGACAATCCTCCCAGCAGGCACCACCCAGCAGTCAAGAGAGCTTCAGCAGGACAGACAAACTGGAGCTCTTTCAAGGGAGTGCAAGTGCCTACACCTGGGAGGGCAGCTTTGCTGGGGCACAGGCAGCCCCCCAGTGATGGGATGGCCTAGCCCTTGCCTTACTTGGTATGTCCTTAGGAGCAAAGAAACAGCTTCAGGGAGCACTTAGCAGGGAGCTCAGCACCACTCTCAGAAGCTCTTCCCCAGAGGGCTGTGGAGGAAGAAGCCATTGTCAGAACTCAACCTCCCCACTGAAGGGCTGGTTCTCTGTGGCTCTGAGCCCCTTGACCAGCCTCACCTGGCTGCTCCCCAGACTCCTCCCAGGTTGGGGAAATGTGCTGCTGTTGGCTGGATACACCATCAAGTGCCCTTTTCCCCCAAGGAACACGGCAGGCTACATTGGCTGGGAAGGCCAATCTCTGAGGTGTGAAGAGGTTCCTGGGGAGAGCAATCTCCCTTAGAAACTGCTCTGGGGGTCAGCTAGGGCACCTGGGCTTGTCCTGTTCAGAGGTGCTGTAGGTTAGGTCTTGGACAGTTTTGGAGGGTGTGACAGGGAAGATGAGGAAGACACTATTCCGCTGATGATGACAGTACTAAGAACACACGTAGCCTTGCTCTGCAGTGTGCGGGCGAGTCAGAGCTGTGTTGGTACAGGCACCAGACCGACCGTGTTTATGACAGCCCAGTTGGTGCTGACTCCATTCCATCTCAGAACACTCACAGGTAATTTCATGAGCAGGCTGCAATTCTCGCCTGGATCTACTATCACGGCAACCTGTCAACACTCAGACGTGGCTAGGTGGGACACATTTTCCAGGTGTCAGCAGGCAATTCAACACATGGCAGATTGGCCTTCCCTCGGCGGAGGAAGGCAAGCATGCAGCAGTCAAATCTGAAGGCTGTCCCCAAGACTTAGAACTTTGTCTGCTTTCAGTTATTTAACTTTCTTATTTGAGACAGGGTCTCACTGTGTAGCCCAGGTTAGCCTTGAGCTCATTGTGAAGTCCAAGCTGCCTTTAAGCCCATGATCCCCCTCCTAAGTGATAGGATGCCGGGTACGTGCCACCAGGCCACACTTCATTTTCTTATCTTATCTCTAAGCGGTGTGCTGGCACCAGACTCTCCCGAGGTAATTTCAGCAGGAATTCTCTCCAGATCTATTGCTCCAAACATACTTACATCTGACATGGCCATTTGTATTCCTTCTGGGGTCCTCTTTGCATTGCTGACTTCAAACAAGCTAATTAATTATTTTAGACACTACGATTAAATCGACACAGTGATTAATCTGATAATCCTTTTTATGAAATTACCTCGGAAACGCTAACTTTTCATCTTTTGAAACTCACTGTGTAAATTACTCTGAAGATTACATTGTACCAGCTTTTGGCTCCGTAAATCTTAATGGCAATGTTTTGCCAAAAGCAATAAAAGCTGTCCTGGATTTATCAGGTCAATCAGGGAAGAGGCAGGCAGGCAGGAAATTGAAGGTGACTCACACTGCAAGGAGGGTAGGGGGTTGACTGAAGAAACTGTTGGAACTTGCCACTGTGGTCACATGCAAACAAAGAGGTTAGTAGCCTCAAGAAGCAGAAGGGCGTGCAAAGCTCCAGTCACAACTGCCCAGGCTCCCTGTCTGAGAGAAGAGACATACAGTTCTTACAGATGGAGGCTTTCCATTTTGCCCCTTCTCCCTAACCCCAGCATCTCCCAGTGCACAGATCTGGGTCTCACTTAGCACACAGCCTGAGTTCTAAGCTTAGAGGGCAGACCCATTGCTAATGGACCTGCAACGGACCCCAAACTCCCAAGGCATAAGGCAGAGGCAGGGAGCATGCTTGGGCTAGTGTGTTCCTCGGCTACACCCAGTGGGCAGGGTCCTGGGACCAAGCCTATCCAAGTACAGCAACCCCTTCTACTGTTGAAGCTTTTGCTTCTTTTCTACTTAGTAGGGACACACTGGATCCCTAACTGGAAGTGTGTTACATGATAGGAGGTGGCAGGCACCACAGGCCTCTCTAGATTGCAAGACAGATAGAAGACACCACTTTCTGAACCTAGGCCCCCAACTATCCAGCCATCTGAAAGTCTTTGTTGAACACCGACTCTGTTCTAGGCTCTAAGGAATATGGAATGAACAAGGTGGAGTCAACTCCTGTCCTCCTGATGGCGGAACTAATGGAGGTAAACTCTATGAACATGAGGGAAGAGGGGAAGGGGACACAGCCGGTCAGGGCAAAGGCCTAGGAGTCTCCCTAGCAGCACCCTAGCTTTGACTCTTCCTCATTGAGATGATATTTGAATAGAGAACTGGAGATGGAGGACAGAGGTAGAACGAGCCGCTGGCACCAAGGCTGCAGCAAGGAGCACACCTCATTATCCAAGGAGCAACACCATGGCTGGACTAAAGGGAGCATCATGGTGAGACACCAAGGTCAGGTAGCTTTGGAATCTCTATGCCATGGAAAGAACTGAAATGTGGCCTTTCTGCGCATCTTACAAGGATACCCCGTCCATCTGTTGCCTTGTTCCGGTCTGAAAGCTATCCCCCAGGCAGATCACATGCTTCCACGCTCAGGCGAAAAGGCTCCGGGGCTGGGTAACTTCACTGCCAGGAGTCACGGTGTGGCCTGAGAAAACCAAGGCACTTCACACAGGCCAGATGATAGCTAAAGACAAAGCAAGCTGCTTCACCTTCCCCAAGCCCCGACAGAAGAAGTTTCTGAGGAAGCTGATAGGAACCCTGAGAGGCTTCTGGCCCTCTCAGGTTGCTCCTCAGAAAAGTCTCAATGTGTGGTAATTATTGTCAGTGAGGACTTCAATTGTCCTCTGGAGAGTGATAGGTCAGTCCCTCAGGAGATGGTGACCCACCCATCATTCCATGCAGGAGTTATTCTGTTCTCATGATGCCACACGGGAGCTGGGCCAGTCTGGAGGAGAAAGGATGCTGGAGCCTTCCTCTCACGGGAGGAGCATCCTCTTTAGCTCATTCACCTCTCCCAGCTCATTCACCAGGAACTAGGCGGGGGCTCTTTCAGACAGAACCTGTTTTTGGCCCTAGGTCATATGCCTGTGGCTGCCTCTTAGCAGAGCGGCCACGGAAGCTTTTCTGGAATAAGCTAGCAAGGTTTGAGGGTCTAAGCATGTGACCTGAGAGCTCTGGCACCTGTTTGATACTTCCGGGGCATTTCTGGTGTGGATCCAGCCCCTGGAGTACATCTGTGTATCCAGGTCCCGACTCCATCTACCACCTCACTTGAGGGTGCCAGACTCCTCACTTCCCCCGCTCCAGGCCCACATCACCTTCCAGAATTACCCCCATCATGAACATGGCTAGGGTCTTTCCTCCCTGTTGCTTTTTCAGTGAGGCCTCTTTTTCCCCTAAAGTCATACAAGCACTTCCGAGAGAGCCATATCGACCGCCCTCAGGTTGCCATGGAAACAGAGCTTTTCTTTCCTCCCTCCTGTTTACCTTGGTCAGGGGACTGCGGCAGAAAGCAGCCTGTCGCAGGAGGAGATGGGAGGGCGGGGGAGGGGGGGAGAGAGCGGGAGGGAGGATCAGCTCGCCTTAAACCAGATCATTCCGGTTTGGAGTGGTTCTCCCCCGCAGCCCTAGGCCCCTCTTGCAGTACAGCACTGCAGTACCACATAGGGGCTGTGGAGGGAGGGAGGATCCTCACCCTGAGAAGCTTTAGTGGAGAAGGTCCTAGACCCATGGTACCCCTTTCCTAATTCCATGTGGACCTGTCTCCCTCAAGGCCAGAGTTTGGCATCCAGGGCATCCGCTGGAAATGACGCCCCAGGGTGACGGCTGTGCCCAGGTTGTCCTCCACCCCAGGATAAGAAGATGGGGGCTGAAGGCCAGGCCTTGCTCTGTGTATGTACTCTTGAGTGCCCGGGCCAAAGCGATCTCACCCTGTTTACCAAAAGGATCGTTGTCATAGCCTCGAACTTAAAATGTCCCAACTAACTGCCTTAGAGCGCAAACACCGATTATACATCAGTGCCTTCCGAGCACTTTCTCTCCTCGCCCTAACTTTCCACATTTTCTCCTGCAGTTTTTCTGGCTTCTGTCGTCGCTTTCCTCCCCTTCTAGGAGGCACCAGAAGGTGGGTGCTGTCCGTGAAACACTTTCTAGCTCTGTGCTCCTCTGAGACTTCAGCTAACTTACTCTGTCCTCAGTCCCTGGTTACTCTCCTCTAACTGGTTTGCTGAGTAGAAGCCTTGCTTCGTGTGCTCTCTGCCTGAATACAAGGTTGTGCCCCCATGGCATCCCAGCCGGATGCGTACCCACTAGATGCACAGTCACCGCCGCCAGCCTGTGATGCCCACGACTAGGCCCAGCGCTGCCCGCCAGGGGGCGGCAGAGAAACCACCCTGGGCGGCTTCTCTGCGAAGCAGGATGCCATCTTACAATCGGAAAATCCTGACCTGGCTCCGCAGCTGTGTGGACACTGGGAGCTTTGAGGGGACAAATGACTGGCGGTGGCACCTAGGGGACCTGGCACTCGCTTCTAGAGCGGCTTCCCGACCCAGCCACAGAGTTCACCCTGCTGCACTGCGGCTCCGCGGAGCCCCGCCCACCTGGGGAAGGGTCCGATCCTTTAATTTAAGCTCTTCAGCTCCGGATGCCAGTCCCTGAGCCCCCCAAGCACCGGAAGACGCAGGAAGGGTGAGAGTTCTTACCAAGGAGACCCTTCCTCTGGCATTGGGAGAACTGGTAACTCCCTTGGCAACAACACTTTGGTGGACCTTGGCCTATCCTCCCTGAGAAGGCTAAGACCTTCAAGCTTATGTTCCAACACAATGTTTTTGTTTGGTTTCTAATTTCCTGGCTGGCCTGGAACTCAGTGTATATATATAGACCAGGCTGACCTCAAACTCACAGATCCACCTGCCTCGGCCCAAATGCTGGGATGAAAACCAAGTGCATACCACCGCCGGCTCCAGCACAAACTAAGCAGAAAGTGTACAGGGACGGCCGTATGTGGCAGATATGGATGGCTCTGCCACCCTGGGGATAGAGAAAGTTGTCCTTGCAGTCTTGGAAACCAGATTACAGGCTGACAGCTGTGTGCAGCCCCCATTTTCAACATTCCTAAGGGTCCTATCTGCGTGGCGGGCAGGGCAGGGTGAGCAAGGAGCAGATGCTGGCATCTTGAACCCTGATCTGAGTTTGCATGCTGGAGGGTGGAATTCCGGTAGTAAATACTCAGCCATGGGTTATAATTAAATATGTTCCCTTACAAGGGGCGGGGGGGAGGAGAAATTTTGGAAATTGGTAAAGATAAGAGCCTTCTCAGGCCCAGACTCTTGGTAGCTTTAGTGAGGTTCATAAAAGATAAACGGATCTGCCTGTCCCTTCTGGGGTGACAAACACTGACACCTGATGTATTTCACAGATGCCATTGCTGTGAGGATCCTGGCTTGGTGTGGGGTGCCATAAATAGTAAGTGGCCCAAGTGTACAGCTGTCTCTATCCTCTCTTCGCCAGCCCTAGAGCTGTCCTAAGCCACCATACTAGGCAGGCCCTTCCTGCCTGGCTGGCTGCTGCGTGAGCAGAGAGAATCTCACTTCTGAATGTAAGGCTGTGCTGTCCAAACCTTGGTGAAACAGAATGCCTAATCTGCAGGGTCACCTGAGCATGTAAGGTCCCCTCCTCCTCTTCTCACCCAGCTAAGGAGAAAAAATAAGTGGTACAATAATATTCTTGTTTGATATTAGGAAGGGACCGGATAGTGAGGAATAAGCTTCAGGCAACAAAATAAAACTACATAGAACAGCAGATTTCAAAACAAAACACCTCCTCCCTCTTCATTTTTTCCTCTCTAGAACTGGCTCTTAAAGATTCCCAGTCGGGTTGCATATGAACGAGTTAACAGCCATACCCCTTGAATCACTCAGACTACAGGCTTAATGAGAAAGGGTAGATTCACACTATCTAGAAAGACTAAGTTGTTTGGCTTTTGTTTTTTAAGGAGAGGGAGATGTGAGCGGTGCAGCCTAGGGCCTCACATGTCACATGCTAGGCAGGTCTCCTACCACCTTGCTGTATCCCCAGCCTCCACTCTAGTCTCAATGCTACCGGACTAAGTAGTCTAGCTATGATGGTTTGTTTGTTTGTTGGTTGGTTTTGGATACCATTCTTTTCATCTCTAATTTAAATGTTACCTAATGGCTGTCTCGATCTGCTCTAGAGAGCAGCAATGGCTAACACGTAAGCAACAGGACCATGAGACATCAGTCTAAGTACTCCATACGGTCACGGAAGCCTCATGGAGGCATCAGGAAACACTATTAATCCACTGGAGGGAGAATGACACCGGCACCATTTAACTCATTTCAGTGGCTCTCAAAGGAGAGAAGGGACAAGTCTGTTTGATCAGCCTGTCATCCTCATATCAAGGTGACAGAGCAAGGATAAGCAATGTTCATTCTGGCCTCAGCTCTACAGTTCTCTGCTGGACAATTAGGAACAAGGAAGAGAGCAAGTGGCTGTGACCGGGGTCCCCAAATCCTTAAACCAGCTGACACAGAACTGAGATTTGTTAAAATAACATTTTAAGCCGGGCAGTGGTGGCACACGCCTTTAATCCCAGCAGAGGCAGAGGCAGAGGCAGAGGCAGGTGGATTTCTGAGTTCGAGGCCAGCCTGGTCTACAGAGTGAGTTCCAGGACAGTCAAGGCTATACAGAGAAACCCTGTCTCAAAAAATCAAAAAACAAACAAACAAACAAAAACAACAACAAAAAAAAAACATTTTAAAGTATTTAAAATGACAACAAGGGGCTGGAGAGATGGCTCAGCGGCTAAGAGCACTGACTGCTCCACCAGAGGTCCTGAGTTCAGTTCCTAGCAACCACATGGTAGCTTATAACCATCTGTAATGGGATCCAATGCCCTCTTCGGGTGTGTGTCTGAAGACAGCTGCAGTGTAGTCATATAAATAAAATAAATAAAATAAATCTTTTTTTAAAAAAAAATAACAACACAAAAGCCAGAACTGAGTTTTGAGGATTCAGACCCCAATTTTTTCGTATTTTAATAAATATGTATTATTTCTGAATGACTGTTGTGTGTGTGCAGAAAATAACCCTCATGTGCATCTTCACCTTCTACCTTTACATGGGTTTAGGTGGCCACCTGCACAGCAAAGTATTTTTCTACTGGGCCATCTCACCAGCCCTGCATGGGTTCTTCCTCCCCCATTTATGGCACCTCCTCCCTGTCCAAACCTGTGTCACACACTTGTGGCATCACAAGTGTGGCACTTACCTAGTCTACATAGCTGACACCAAACACAGTGGGACGACAGTGGAGTAGTATCAGATCAAGGGGTGGTGGCCTCCCGAGGCCAGTCACAGAGTTGTACACCACCTTGGGCAAGCAAGCATCCAGCTTACCAGAGGCTAGATTCCCAAGGTTTCTTCTATCTAGTCCACTTTCTCTGGCTGATGAATAAACCACGCCCAAGGGAAAGTGAGTTTTAAAGAGGATGTGTGTTTCTCTAGAGAGGAAGGGACAGAGCTCTGTTCCAACACCATATCTTCCTAAAACTGCCAATCTGGGGCTGGAGTCAAGTGTGGCTATTTATATTTAAATACATTTAAATCAAGTTCCAGATCCCCTTTGTCTGTCACAGTAACCAGTGTTAGAGAGTTCAACAGCCCATGTGGCTAGTAGCCTTCACCCTAGTGGACAGTGCAGGTGGAGAACATGTCCTTTCACTAAACAAGGCTCTCTGACTTGCTGGTTGAGCAGAGTGGGACTGCAGTGGTGCAGCCTAACCATGCTAGGTAACAGGGTAGCTCTGTAACAGTTTCCTGATAAACTAGAATCTTGTAACCAAATGGAATCAGAGAAACAAAATCATGCAAACCAGCTGAGAAACTGCTGTCCCTCCCTTCCCCTCTTCTCCGTCCCCACCTACTAGGCTGAGATCGCTTTTGCTAGGAACCCAGTCAAATGCAAACAAGATTTTTTTTTCTCTGGGACTAAAAGATGGCTTTAGTCTTAAAAAGTACACAGTTCTCAGCACCTATGCCAGTGGCTTGCTTACACACCCCTTGAACCTCCAGCTGGGGGATTGATCTCTCCTTATTTTGTTTGTTTAGGGACAGGGTCTCCCAGCTCTCCTGGGAATTGGTCCCTTTTTTTTTTTTTTTTTTTTTTTGTTGTTGTTGTTGGTTTTTTTTTTTTTTTTTTGCTTTTGTTTTTTTGAGACAGGGTTTCTCTGTATAGCCTTGGCTGTCCTGGAACTCACTCTGTAGACCAGGCTAGCCTCGAACTCAGAAATCCGCCTGCCTCTGCCTCCCAAGTGCTGGGATGGATTGGTCCCTCTTAGTTATTGATTTATTTATCTATTTAGAGACAGGGTCTCTATGTAGCCCTAGCCATTCTGGAGATTTGTCTATCTATCTGTCTGTCTGTCTATCTAGAGTCAGGGTTTCTATACAGCCCTAGCAGTCCTGGAACTCACTATGTAGAGCAGGCTGGAGTCAAGGATTAAAGGTGTGCACTACTATGCCTCTTTTTTAAATTTCTTTTCTTTCTTTCTTCCTTTCTTCCTTCCTTTCTTTCTCTCTCACTTTCTTTCTTTCTTTCCTTCTTTCTTTCTTTCTTTCTTTCTTTCCTTCCTTCCTTTTCCTTCTTTTTTTTTTTTTTTTGCTTTTGTTTTTTTGAGACAGGGTTTCTCTGTATAGCCTTGGCTGTCCTGGAGCTCACTCTGTAGACCAGGCTAGCCTCGAACTCAGAAATCCGCCTGCCTCTGCCTCCCAAGTGCTGGGATTAAAGGTGTGCGCCACCACCGCCCAGCCTTTTCTTTCTTTTTTAAGAGTCTTTTTTCAAAGCTCTGGCAGGTCAAAAGTATGAATGCTAAAGGGATTGACTTCTTATTCTTCAGGAGGAAAATAAAGCAAAGGAAGAAGACCGCCCTGCACAGGACATCTTATATACAGTCCGTATGGTGGACAAACCAGCCCCAACCCTTTCTCCTCCTTCAAGACTTGCATTGTAATAGTAAAGAGATCTGTCCTTAGAAAAAACCAATGGGAATAGAAAGGAGTGTGTCCAATTCTAGAAGGCAAGCCTGATGTGAATGGAGTGTCCCTGTCTACTCTGGATTAACAGAGGTCCATGACTGGGAGAAAGGTCACAAGATGAAGCAGGGCTAAGAATTGTGGTTTTATCCCCAGAGAACCCTAGAACCGGACTCAACTCCAACGATGGCCTTTTCTCTGGATTGTGAAGTCCTAGGACGGCTCACTAGGACTGCCCTTACAAGTCCCCCCATCTCTTCTGCAACACTCTGGGGAAGTCTGAGGTTTGGGGTATATGAAATGTTGCAGTAAGAGAGGGGCCTGCCCCACAGGTGCTCCCTTACTAAGAGCCAGGTTGTACAGAGCAGGCGACTGTGTGTCCAGGAGTTCCAGAAGGTGAACAGAGGGGTGGAGGTAATAGTGGAGGGCACACAGATAGGACAGAGCAAAGATGACTCTGGTGAGGACTGAAGACTGGGCAGTGATGGGGTTAGAACTGGTGTATATATCAAACAAGTAAACTCACACATGTGCACAAATTACTTCAGACTGCAGACAATCATGGCAACTTGGACCAAGTAGATTTAGATTTATTGATCAGATTGTTTTAGAAAACCAACAGCAAACACTGACAAGGTAGGTAAGTACAGATCGAACATTTCAGGGTAGATTTACTTGCTCATAGGAAACCGGGGAGGTGGAAAAGCTGTCCTGATCACATGGCATGCACACCAGACTGCAAAAGGACACCCACACTGTGTAACAGGACTGTGGCAAATAGCTTCAAAGTAAGGCAAGCACTGTGTATGGCCTCGAATACCTGCAGGAGGAGCAGAGCCTGGCCCAGCCTCAGAGCAGCTCCAAAGGGAGGCTGTCCTTCCCTACAGCCTCTGCAGGGAGAAGCCTGCACACACTTTCCCTAAGACTACCCCAGTCAGTGGGCTTCCAGCTGCCTCCTTTGTGTTCCTGCATGTAACTGCACAACAGTAATTACAACTACTCAGTGAAATTGGCCTTTTCTCTGAAAACTGCCTCTGACTCGCCCTGTGCAGACTAAGCGGGACCTTTAAAAAAAACTTCTCAAAAGTTTTAAAAAAGATTAACAACATGGAACGAACACCAAGAAGATGGCACTACCATCGAAGCACAACTTAGAACTTCTGTTTTTGACACCAGACAAGGGGATATATATATATATATATATATATTTTTTTTTTTTTTCTTCCAAATCTCACAAACTTAGACGGGTGACAACATACGGAGGTCCTAGAACTCCACTGCGCCTGCTTCAGGCCAAGCCAAAGCTTCTGGAGTTCCAAGGTACCTGGGGATCAATGGAATTTACACCTGTAGTAACCAGCTCTTAAAAAGCCTGGCTGTAACAATAAACCCTCCCTCATTCACCCTAAAGCCCAACATCAGGAAACCAGAAAGAACAAAAGGGAAATGGCTTTTTGTGCTAGGTCAGAGTGTTGGTGGGAGGGCCACTCTCTAAGCATCACCAAGACCACAGAAAAGCAAACAGCTTTTACAGGAGACAAAACCAACATAGTCCAAGAGGACCGAGCACCCTTGATGCACACCAGGACATCAGACTGCAGAAGGTGACTCCAAAGGAAGAAACAGGAAAAGCAAGCTTTGCCAAGAGCCAACAAATGTGCTCAAATGGTGGGGTTTCTGTTTCTGTCCAACACAGCCTGTTCAGCCCACGGAAACTAAGTTCTCTCTGGTCAGGAGGCAGCAGAGAACTCAGCAGCAGACATGCTCAAGGCCCCCACCTGTGTTCTCTCTCCCATCAGTGTCTAATACCTCTGGGTTAAATGGGACCCTGGCCTGGTCCCATGGTAATATTAGCTGCTGGCCCTTCTTTGAGCTACTTTTCCTTTCCTGACTTCTAGTCCCTTGAAAAGGGTATGTTGGGGGAAGAGGAACGGGACAGGAAAAGATATGCAAACCAATTATGAAGGATAGGTGGAAACACTGATTATCTATGGACTTCGATTGTGTGTGCTTTCACCTTGCTACTGTGGACAACAAAAGATCAGTCATACTTTTAATCTAGAAATGTTAATATTTTCATCATATATATATATATTTTAAATCTAGCTCTGTACTGGACATGAATGCTATAAAGCAAGCTTTTATCAAGTCATTAGGTCCTGAAAGATGATTTCTGCCAGTGGAAAAAAAAGGGTTTTGTTTGCCCTGAAAAGCAGGTGAAGCTTCAATCTATTATATACTGGTTTGCAGTAACTGCAAAGTGGAAAATACCTTATAGTAAAGAAGGCGTCATTTAATACGGTATTATATTCCCAGATGAATCAGCGTATATGGGGGGAAACTGTATCAATATTAGGTTTTAATTCTCCACTTGAGCAACACTTTCAGATGGGCTTCCTTATTCCTGGGCAGGACATGCAAACAGAAGATAGTACAAACAGGGATGGGGAAAAAACCCCTCGACTCTAATAAACTAAGGAACAGTATTTTATAACTAGAATAAGAAAACATGGACCTGAAATAAATCCAGCTTTACCAAGAAGTTGGCTTATGATCATATTAAAAATTCTTGGCATAATTGTACTCTAGGGTAATGAGCTGACAGCCCAAGACAGCAACAGCAAGCAGTGTAACTGCTCTACAGTCACCTTGTCCACATAATCTGTACAGACCACGTTTCTACAGTCACCGAGTCCACATATCTGTACAGACCACATTTCTACTATTGCACTGCACTTCCAGGACTGCGGGAAGACGGCTGGGCGTGCCTCAGAGGCAGAGGAACAGCAGGCATCGCAACCTGCCCACACCAGGTGATGCCATCGGGAATCCAGTGCTGGTTATGGAGAAACCAAATTGCTGGTGGCCCTTCGAGGACCAGCCACCTTCCTTGAGTCCTCCTCCACAGTCATTTGGCATCTAGAACATGTGCGTGCGAGTGGCTGCGGCACTCAGCTGCTCCCCGCACCACTTTCTCTAGTGTTCTATTCAAAGACACTTTAGACCAAACATGTACTTCTAAGATGCAGAAGGTCGCTGATGTCAGGCCTCCAACATCTATCTCAAAAAGACTGACTTCCTTCAGGGGGCTTAAAACGGATGCCAACAAGTGTGGCCTGAATCAGCCCCTTTCTACAGCTTTCTGGTGTAACAGAACCAGAGACGACCTCTTTGTAGTCCAAGGATCATTGAGTCAAAGCCCAGAGGCTCAACATTGTCTTTGGTCCCTATATAAACCAATGACAAAAATCCTTCCGTCACCCTAGAAAACATGGCTTATTTAGTTTGGGATATATTTCCACCATGTGTCCAGGAGACCTGGCCCAGAGTCACACAGTTTTGAGCACACAAAGTGGCTCAGGCTGACTGGCTCTGGAGAGGGGGCCTATGAGGAGTGCACCTATTGGTGGCAGGAAGCAAAAGCCATACCAACAGGGAGTAGTAAGAACTGGGGCTGGGACTCCTAGAGGAGCAGCTGCCTTCCCTCACAGCTAAGGGCTTCTCTCAGGACCGCAGCACAAAGGCTCCACTAATATAACCCACGTGGATGGAGCATAAGGCCTAGGAGGAGCACAAGGCCAGAGGCCTCCCTAGGACTGCACACCGGGCAGGAACTTTTTGACTGTAACTCAAAGGTGACTTTAAATTCATACAGACTAAAAAGATCTCTTCTGGACTAAGAGAAAAAGAAGAATAATGTTAAAGCTAGGTGGAAAAGAGGCACTTAAAGGAAAAATATTGTTTGAAACCTCCTGCAAGCCTCCTCTGGAAAGAGCCTGCAGAGGGGTCTAGCTGCACCCTCCTGCAGGCTTCCAGCGTCCTGACTGCACCTATGGACATCCACAGGCTTACACAAGTCACTCCCCAACTCTTCCAGCAATCTAAGGACAAATGGAGTAAAAATGTAGGTTACTTTTATCTCCAGAATGGACAAAACAAAACCAACCAACTAAAACTCAAATCTCACACCAAGAGAAGCAAATAACTCTGTCCCCCCTTCCTCTTGCTGGGCTTCCCAATGGCACTTCCTTCTGGAGGAAGGTCACGCTGTGCCTTTTCCCTTAAGACTCCTTCTCCAATTACTAGGCAACTACAGCATCATGTGCACTGAAGCAGACAGCAAAGGACGCAGCAAGCTCAGGAGGGAACCAGGAACCCACTGCTTGAGAAAATGCAAGAACATGGTCCAGAGACTTCAAAAGAAACAAGTTCTAAAAGAGAAACAGCTGCTGTACTAGTCAAAGCCCATCACCCCGGGCAGGAGCTGGGAGAGCAAGTCTGAAGGTGCGGGTGCTGCGCTCGGCTCTACTGCCCTTAGACATTTGCATCACACACTTAAAATCTACAACCCCATGGAGAGGTCAAAGACATATTTAAAGCCATTAATAAGCGCAAGGGAGGTTCGAAACTGCCTGGGAAGAACTTGATGCCACACACATTTAATCTGAAAGACAACAACAGAGGGTGATGGTGACAGACACACCAAACATTGGCAGGTCAATGCTAACCGCTGGAGCATCACAAGATTGAAGGGATCACTGATCAGACGTCGCTGAACTGCCTGCTTTCGTCAAGGTCAGGCATTTTTATACCAAGTCATGAAGCACCGCTGAGTCCAGCCACTCAGCAAATCTCAGCAACACTAATTCAACATTCACATTTAAGAGCAACCTGCAAGACTGCCAGGATCAGTGTCCTCGCTTCATCTCCCAGATTACTAGTTGCTGTTGCTGGCTTTCTAAGCTTTGTGTTTGTTGGTGATGATTTTAATCTGTAGTGTTAGCTGACATGGTCAATATGTTCAAAATTTCAAAAAAAAAAAAAAAGCAACAATTTGTCTCTCTTGATTCTTAACACTATTAAGGGACTTCCGGGTATTCCCTCAACTCCATCAAGAAAGAGGGAGTGCCTAAGTATGGGGTGCATGGGGGGGGGAGCAAAGAAGAAAGCACATGAGAGAGTGAGATGTCCATAAACTTAAACCCATTCACAAAAAGGCATCTGATGTATTTTCTGAATAAGGCCTTGATCAGGGTAACCAATCCTCTTTGTAGCACATTCTACACTGCCCATAAATAAAGGAGTCTCTTTAAATTAACATTTCCAGTATCAATGAACAGTCCAGAAATTCTCATTTTAAACGCTCGATGAGTTCCTGTGTGAGTCCAAGGTGCAGAAGCTGTGTTCGTGAGAGGTTTGCTAGGTTGGGGAAGGCCGAAAGCAGCTTCTCCCATGCCAGTTCCAGCAAGCTAGGTACCACCAGCCAGATCTTAAACAGCGAGCCAGTCCGTTTGTTTTCATGGATGTTAACCACTCCTCCATGGATGTACATGCAACCAGCCTATGAACAAATGGCAGTTAGAAGAAGACAAAGTCAAACGCCAGAGAAACAGCGACCAAGGCAGAGACTCAGCAAAGGAAAGGGAACAGGCTAGATCTAATTAAGGTGTGATGGAACAAAACAGTCCCACAGGCTAGAGATACAAACCAGGTACAGCACTTGTGTAACTGCCAGGCCTGGGCTCAACACACAGCCCCACAGACATAGACTGTCTCACTGATCTGAACCTATGTGGAAACCAAGGCCACTCATATAATGAGTGGGTTATTAAAGAAAGCCTAGGACTTGGATGGGGTTTTTAGTTTTGTTTTTGATATAAGTTGGAGTTGGATTCTTAAGTTCAAGTGACCTGCCAAGTGCAGCCTACTAGGTGGTGGGATTACCATGGCCAATTCTATAGTTTTGTTTTGTAATTTGTTTTTACTGTGGTTTTGATTGGGTTTTTTGTTTGTTTTGTTTGGGTGGGGTTTTTGTTTGTTTTGTTTTTGAGACAGGGTTTCTGTACAGCTTCCTATCTTGGATTCTAAGAAGAAATTGAGCATCTTTGGAGTTACTCCGGTTGTGGTGAGACAGCCACTAGGCAAGAATTGCCTCTTGTCATCTACAGACAAATTACTGTCCAGATAAGGACACACTTTCGGAATAGTCGACTGATTATATCTGCCAAGACAGTGATCGGCCCTTCAATATTCTGCATTATAGGTCTGTCAGATGATCCTGGGCCAGAAAGCTGAAGACCAGATGATCCAGCGTTTTGAAGTAAGGGACTGTCCAGGTGTTCAGCAGTCTCTATAAATTGGGTAAGTTTTAGAAGCTATGCTTTGTGTTTCCCATATCTTCAGTTAATTCAGTCATTCTGGATTTCTGATGGGGTTGAAGACTTATAGTCTCATAGCCAACCCAGGCTATTTACTTTGAGAGAACAGATCTGAGAGTATGGTTTTCAGATGGCATTCATTCTAAAGCCAAGACATAAGCCAGGTACAGAACTATAGTCTTTTAAGTTAAGATAGATGACAATAGTCTTTTTATTGACAATATATTGACTGAGTATTAGGTCTATTTTGTACCTTACTGTTACAAATTGGTATAGATGGGCTCTAATTATATTTTGAGAGAAAGTTTTTTTTATTCTAACAAGAAGGGTGATATGAGGCAGTATATCTCCCCTGCTACGTTTTACAATAAACTCAGTAACTTGGGAGGAGCTGATGTGGGAAGAGAGAAGGAGAGGAAGAGGAGAAAGAAGAGGAGGAGCTAGGAGAGGCAGGATGTAGGAGCCATGGAGAACCACGGGTCCAGGACTCTCCTGGGTAACAACTTATATCTAGGTTAACTGGGTAACACCTCTAATTGTGTGGGCATCTTGTTAACTGAGCATTACCAAATATATAAAGCCTTTGGATAATCTTTAAGCATTAGAGTCTCATTTTTACCGGGTACCTCGTGGATGGCAAGATGGTCTGGGCTTAGCCTAACCTTGTGGAGACAGCGTGGTAGACTGGCAGAACCATCTCCTATGCTGGCGTCTTGTGGGTGGCAGGGCCAGTGCTTTTGAGTTGAGCAGCGGCAGGAGCACGCTGCCACTCATGGCCTCAGGCCTTGCCTAGTTGGGAAGATGGTGGCCCCGTAACAACAAGCAAGATTGGGTGCCACTGATTTAAATATTATTAGTAACAGGTTTCTCTGCGTAGCCCTGGCTATCCTGAAACTCACTCTGTAGACCAGGTTGGTCTCAGACTCACAAAGATCCACCTGCCTCTGCCTCCTGAGTGCTGGGATTAAAGGTGTACATGTGTTTTAACTTCAAGTACAAAGAACTTTTTATTAACAATTAAATTTAGAGTATACTGATAATCCAAAGTACCAAGTACTGGCTATACTACAAAGATAAAAACCAGGTTTCTGTAGCATTTTCAATAATATGGTATCAAAGGGTAACATTATTCTGCTCTCTTATACATTACATTGTTTTTTTAAAACTTGGATGTGACCGTATTTCCCTCTCCTTTTCAAATCTGGTTGCTATCAGCAACTTTTTTCTGGCTAGTCCTCCTCACCACCTACAAGTACGTAAGATCAACTTGAGAACAAACTCACAGGCGTGACAGCTGCACAGTGAAAGTAAACAGGCTCTGGCATGGCGGCAGGGAGCTTCACCCACTGAAAAGTCTGCAGATTCAGCTTCCAGATGTCTCCCAGGATCACTTCTCCGTTATAACCGCCACAAATGAAGACATCTGTCATGAAAGGAGGAAACCAATAGCACACAAAGGAAATGAGCTGCAGCTATAGCATGTCTTAGGGGACACGTGATTAGCTGACAGGTGGGCTCTCCTGCAACACAACTGGGACATTTTGGACATTTGGCTGGGATGAGGGATGCCAGCCTCGAAGGAAGCTTCATGTCAAGGCTCTCAAATTCAACATTTCTAGGTTACAGACACAGAAAGTAAGTGAACTTTAGAGAAGTGGCACCAGAAGTAATTAAACTGAAGTCTAGGGAAAGCTCATGCTCTGGAGAAGGGTGGCCATGCAGTGCCAGACAGATGCCCTGGAGGGAGCAGGCTAGCCACTTCTTTCGAGTTTCCAAGAGAAGCTAAAAATCCCACTAGTCAAGAAAGCACTAATCAAAAACAAAACACAGCTACAGACCAGTTTCCAAACTCTTCCTTTAAGGAACATCTTGGAAAAAGCGTGCATTTTTCTATTCTCAGAGGCAAGCGTGTTCCACATTTTCCCTGTGGAGAGATGCCCACTGCAATATGCAGTCTGGAGCCACAGAACAGGTTCTCCTGGCCATCTTCAGCCACAATAGCAAAAACTCATTTCATCTGTAGAGCTGGGGGTTGCTTACTTCATAACTATTGATCAGCTTGTAGTAAAGGCATGTGACCTTTTAAAGGCCCAGAAGTTCCAACTATATAAAGTGTGACTTCCAGGAAGCAAATAAATAAATGGCTAATTCAAGTTGGGACCATGTTTAATTCAATGCTTAATTAAACTATAAAATACAGCAGACAGTTTTTTGGCTAGGATGCAAGGAAAACTTTAAAGCACCACTCTGTTCTCAGAGGCAAAGCAGAGAGTGCTGTCACTAATAAACCTTATCCAAAAGCACATGCATAAGTTTTAAAAAGTCTCCGTGTACATATAAAATGGCAGATAAATGCTACTCAAATCTGAATTGGAATGCTAAAAGGCTATCAGCTGTCAAGTTTTTGCACATAACCGTTCCCAGGAGTGGGGAGGAGGATGGGGTGTGCTCAAGGAGGTGTATCAAACTATAAAAACTATTAATTGTCCAGTAAATTAAAAGCCATTAGCCAAAGGCTCACTATCATACTTAGATAAAGTAGACTCTACTTTCTGAAATCATAGCAAGCCTTTGCTTACAGGAGGCCCAAAGAATGAGCTCAGAGTCCTGACATCAGACGAGAACAGAATAAACTTGAAGGTATAATCCTCTGAGAGTTACTACAATTTTAGTACAGTGTACACCAAGGTCTTACTGCGTAAACACCCGCACTGCTAAAACCACAGACCATGCTGAGGGAACCAGAGGCATAATAGACACTTTACTTATCATCAGCCTCAGAGTCCTCTTAACTTCCAGAGCCCAGACACAAAACTAGTTTACATTCTGAAAACTGCCAAGAGGCAAAATTCTCAGTTCCCTTTAAGTCTAAATTACAAAAAGTAGGTGCTGTCCAAAAATTATGTACCCCTTTTGAGAAGCTAATTAGGAAACCAGTCATTCTTAGCAGCTATGATTACAGAAATTAATCAAATTTTATTTAGACTCCATACCATTTTTTATTTGAACACAACTGTGACATCGTCGGGCTGCAGGAAAACCTGTCAAACACATAAATACAGAAACTCAATTATCCACAGAAAACAACAGATTTTTCTCATTGTTGTGTGTGTGTGTGTGTGTCTCAGAGAGACCAGCAGAGGAGCCCACATCACTTGGAGCAAGCTGAAGCTGCAGTGGCTGTGACCGGCCTGATGTGGTCTGAACTCAGGTCCTCTGGAAAGCAGGACCTCCTCTCCAGCCCCTAGGCCCCCATTCCTTATTTCACATGTGCTTTTCCAGCCTGTGCATTTAACCCAATGATTCTTGTGGAAACCTCTCTGTTTGGTTTCTAAGGGAGAATAACGACTGAGCTGAAGACTCTAAGGAGCTTCTAATGCCAGTTTTATAAATATTTTATGTGCCATATCACTTAAGAAAAAAATCACCCTTACCCGCCCCCCAAAAACAAGTATAAACCACAGCTGTAAAGACGCGAATCAATACTTTGAATTTACCTATTTTTTCATGAGGTTTTGTTGCGATCTCCTCCCACGCATTGGTTTCAAGGTTGTATGCATGGATCTTAGAAAAAACAAAGCATGTGCAAGGTAAATAACTGTAACCTTAGTTACCATGAAAGTGGGTTTTCTAAAAGTAAACTGTTTTAGAGCAGTTTTAGAGAAACTAGACTAAGGAGCAATGCACATGCCTCTTGGTGGTCTGTGCTGTGTCCTACTGTGTGCTGCCCTAGACCTTTCACAGCTCCACGGTGAGTGAGAAACACCTTGTAAAGCAGCATCGGTAAGGAGACAGACAAAAGCTCAGCAGACCTCTTACTGTCCAAGGCCAGGCGAGAGCTCTGTCACCCGATCCTCATCTCCTCTGGGATTTCTTTTTTTTTCTTTTTTTTTTTTTTAAGAGAGGAAAGATTTATTTGGTTCATATTCTCAGAGATTTCAGTCCATAAATCAGGGAGCACACAGGCCTGTGCCTCAGGCTTCTGAGGCCCCTCGCATATGAACACACCGTCATGACAGGCAGAGATGTGCTTTATAAACACTGTAAATACTTCTCAGTCCAGTGAAGTCGACGTTGGCCATCACAATGGGTGTGACGTGTGAAAAGGTGACTTAAGTTGACACTTTGTGATCAACAGACGGAGGGCAGTGATCGTAGTCATGTGGTGCATGTACGGCCCCTCTGCTCTTGGAGATGAGATCTCACTGTGCTGTGCTTGCTGGTCTACAGCTTTGCCTTCCAGTGGCCCTCCTACCTCCCTCCATCTTCCAATTGGCCTACATTACTAATGTTTGCTATCACACCCAGCTCTCAATATATATTTAACAGAAAATTGAAGATCTTTTATTAAAATCTGAAATTTAACATTAAAAAGGAACATGCTACTTTTTTTAAAAATCCTCTGGGATTTCTAACTAATTTGAAATGCCCTGGGAATGGATGACTAAGAGCCCTAAGGAGCTTGACTCTCTGGAGTCAGTGGTGTGGAGTCCTGACAGGAATGTCACATTCCCAGAAGCCTGCTCCAACTCTAATTACTGCACAGTCTCCAGTCACTGCCACACCTACCACACGTTCATAAAGACTTTTCCGCATATGAAGAATGTGACTATCAACTGCAATGCCTACCAGGGGCTCTGAGTCCAACCTTCTGTTACAGAGAACACTGATTATAAAACAAGTGTTGGAGCTGCTCCAAAATTCAAGTAACCAACAGAATCATCTTGATTAGTATGACATATGCCTGTCTATTCATCTCCCAGTACCTTTACTTCTTTAAGGGGGGAAAAAAAAAAAAAAAAGCACCTTGTTTAAGGAATAGGCTGTCCAGGAAGTACCTCCTCCCAAGATGTAAATCCTCTGCCCATCATGAGCAATCTCATGTCTGTACCTGAAAGTAACAAATGAAATGCAACTAGGTGAAAATGACCTTCCTAAGGTTCTGCTGTGAGGTTTTTATTAACTAAATATATAACATTATTTATGGTGATAAATGATTAGAAATGACCTAAGTGTTAACCAACGGTGAATTAATGAATTACAGAATATGCACAAAATGCACTAGTATACAATCAATAAGGAATAAAGGATGGCTAATCCATTCAGAAGTTCTTTTCATACCATTACCTGGAAAAGAAATGAGTTCCACACTAAACACGCTGCAGGCAGGTTTAAAACTCCCAGACATGCACACACACATGGGGAGAGGGGGTCCAATCTTGATCGATAAATCTTAGCTCTAAGTTTGATTTTATCTTTCTTTCTTAATTTGTTAATTTGTATTTTTTAGATTGTCTATGATCTTCCTGTCATGGGTCTGTAAAAGGAAAAATGATCATCTAATAAATGGTTTACTTATATTTAATTAAGCCCTACACTATGAGTTTTTAAGATATTTGTCAGAAATTGTGTATACAGTATGCTGAATGAAACACCTACTAGAAGTTTCACCTAGGCAGCTGAGCTACAAGTGAAACTTTTTCCCCAAAGTGAAAGGCTCTGTGTACTATTCTTGGTTGTCAATGTGAGTATATCTGAAATTAACAAAACTCAAGTGACTAGATATACCTGTGAGGGCTTTCTTCTTAAAACATTTGAGGTGCAAAGACCCACTTTTAATCCAAATCTTTTGAGGTAAGAAGATCCACCTTCAATCTGGGCCACACCTTCTGGTGACAGCCTATATAAAGGACACAGAGGAAGGAAACTTGCTCTCATTGGCAAGTTCATTCCTTCACCGACATTCTAGCCTACTTCTTCAGGATTCAGGTGTATACTGAAGACCAAGTGAGACACCCAGCCTGTGGACTTAACAACTACTGGATTCTTGGGCCTGCCATTGCATTGGCAGATGGCTATTGTTGGACTAGTTGGACCACAGACTATAAACCAGTGTGTGTGTGTGTGTGTGTGTGTGTGTGTGTGTGTGTGTGTGTTTGTATTCATTTTATAAATTCTATTCCTTTAGAGACTAGTTCAGGCTTTCTTTAAATTGGAATTTCTTTTTTAAAAAGACATATTTGATGTATATGGATGTTTCGTCTATATGTACTATGCACACCAGAGGAGAGAATCGAATCCAATGGGACTATACTTATAGATGGTTGTGAGTTGCCATATGGGTGCTGAGAATTGAACTCAAGACCTCTGGAAGCTACATTAACCATTGAACTATCTCCTAGCCCTTTAGAATTGGAATTCTTTTTTTTTTTTTTTTTTTTAGGGATGAAGGGGCAAGGGGCACAATGGTTTGAGACAGGGTTTCTCTGTAGCCCAGGCTGTGCTCGAACTCAGAGATCTACCTGCCTCTGCCTCCTGAGTACTGGGATTAAAGGCATGTGCCACCACCTTCTGGCTCAGAATTAGAATTCTCAATTCTTCTGCTTTAGCCTCCCAGTGAAAACAACATATATAGAAGGCAACTATGTGAAAATGCTTGTCCTTCCCTGAAAGGCCCCAGTGCTCAAAGCATAAATTATATCCAAAGAATTTCATTAACAATCACCTCCCAAGTTCCCTCCCAGTAACTCTGAAATAGGCAGCCCAGCAACATCCTACTGCAAGGACACTAGAGTACAGCAAGTGCAGACATGTTATTTAAGGCAACAAAAGACACGCAATTAGTCTGAACAGAGGGAATACTCTCTTCCAGTCAATACTCACTGACCCTCATTATGTCTTTTAGTGCTAACTGCTACTATTGGTTTCTTTCAAACATTACTAGCCTCTCACTACTGAAAGACTAAAAAGTACAACAGAAATAATATATTTAAAATGCTACCTAGAGGAAAATACTCTATTCTCATCAACAGACCTTTCTTCCCTACTAGTCTGGATCCAGTGCCAGGTAGCCACTTTCCCTCTTCACGTTGCTAAGGCTCTGGAAGAGGTCAGATCTCAGCAAGAAAGGTTAGCGCTCACTCCCTGCATCTCACCTCTCCTCCGGCAGGTCACAGGACAGGTTGTTTGGTTTGAGTTGTGTCCACACCATGGTGTTGAGATCTAACTTGTGCAGGTCTGTGCTATAGATATAGCCGGTTGTTCCCCCAAAGACATAAAGGGACCCATTGATGAGGGCCATGGCCTGTGGAAAGTGAATAAGAATGACTCCTTAATACTTTAGCACAGAACTTAAATTTAGCAGATGTCCCCAAGCCATGTGTTACCAAATTCTCTTCTTTTTGCTTTTTCTTAGGTTTGTTTGTTGTTTTTGTTTTTTCAAGACAAAGTTTCTCTGTGTAGCTCTGGCTGTCCTGGAATTCACTCTGTAGACCATGCTGGCCATGAATTCAGAGATCCATCTGCCTCTGCCTCCCAAGTGCTGGGATTAAATATGTGAATTCCCACCTGCCTGGCCTCTTCTTCTTCGACCTTTAAGCTATGTGACTCTTGGGTTAGAAACACGTCTCAGTAGCTGGAGTCTTTCACGCTGTCCCACAGAACTGGAGTCAGTACCCAGCATCCATCTGGGCAGCTCATAAGCAACTCTGACTCCAGCTCCCCAGGCTCCTGTATACACACACTGCATAAACAAAAACAAAATAGCAGTGTTGAAGCAATGGTTTGCACTTAAGTCCAGTTGCTCTTGCAGAAGACCTGAGTTCAGTTTCCAGCACCCACATGGTGGTTCACAACCACCCTATAACTCCAGTTCCAGGAGATCTAACGGGTTCTTCTGGTCTTCTTGGGCACTAGGCACAGATGTAGTACACACACATGCAGGCAAAACACATATACACATAAAATAAATCTAAAAATAAAATAAAGTGTCAAATTTTGACTCAGGTGTGATAGTGTTTGCTTATAATCCTAGTACTCAGGAGGCTGAGGCAAGATCAGAAGTCTGGGGCTAGATTAGGGGCTCCATAGTGAGTTCCAGGCCAAACTAAGCTACAAAGTGAGACCTTGTCTCAATAAAATAAAACAAACAAACAACAACAACAAAAAGGAATCTGTCAGATGACTCTTTTTTTTTTTTTTTTTTTTTTTTTTGAGACAGAGTTTTCTCTGTGTAGCCCTGACTGTCCTGGAACTCACTCTGTAGACCAGGCTGGCCTCAAACTCAGAAATCCACCTGCCTCTGCCTCCCAAGTGCTGGGATTAAAGGTGTGTGCCACCACTGCCGGGCCTGTCAGGTGATTCTTAAAGGTCCCAAGTGTAGGGATAGTGGACAGGAGCATCCCCCTGAAAGCTGCTTCTCTTCTAAGCAGTCTGAAGGAAAACACAGAGATGCACAACAGATGGAAACTGAGCTAGCATCATCCCACAAGTGTGAAGGGCAGAGCTGGCACTTTCCACCAGACTCCTCTTCAAAGCACTTACTCTAAAGCATTACCACGGTTACTTCTCAGAGCTTGAGGAGCTCCTGTGGTGGCACAGGGAATGATCTAGAACGTGTCCCTTTCAAAGCTAGAGCTCAGAAGTGTGTAATCACTCCTGTGTGCCAGACAGCTGAGCCAGATGCCAAACAGTGCCTACTGCAAGTGCAACCACTGGTCTCAAAGTCTGTTTACAGGGGTAGGCCACTATCTTCCAGATCTAACTTTACAAACCAAAGGCTAAACCTGCCTACACAGTCTCTACATGTCTTAGTTCACACTCATGTTCAGTCTCTTATGAAGGACACTTCTTAGAGAGAAAAGTTCTTCAGAGAACTCTATCATAGACTAAACTCAGACCATGCGAAAGCTCCATCATACTCTAAGGGTTGGTGAGGTTAAAGAAGTGTGCAAGTACAGCTAGCTCCTGACCTTCGAGTTGAATTAAAAACAAACAATGACCCTGGGAAGATGCTTGCTGGGTAGAATGCTGCTGTGCAAGTGTAAGGACTGGAGTTCAAATCCTAACACCTATGTGAAAAAACAAAGTAAGCCAGGAGCGGTGAGATGCACTTGTACAGGCCGCTGGCGAGGCAAGGCCCTGCAGCTCACTGGCCAGGCAGTGTAGCCTCATCAGCAAGCCTCAGAAGCCAGAGAGAGACAGTCTCAAAAAAGAGAAAGAAAAATCAGAAGGTGAACCGCTCCTCAGGAACAATGCCTACGGCTATCCTCTAGCCTGCACAGACAACAAACCCAACACACAGCAAAGAACGGCGACAACAAGAGGGGAATTGTATTTTTGTACCAGAAAAGTAAAATGCCCCAGCAGGTTCTATCTCCACTAAAACCACAGCAGCACTGTATTCCCACACTGCTGCTAGAGCACAAAACCCGAAGCAAACACATGGACCGTGAACTTGCCACGGATCAGTACCTGTCCGTATATACGACTGGGTCTCTTCCCTCGACAGCTGAGTAAAGCCCATCTCTTGTACTTCACATTGCAGACATGGACGTCATTGCCGTTGCTCTCACCAAACGGGATGCCTGTACCTCCAAATACTAACAGATTGTTTCCATGCAGCACAACTGGGGAGGAAGAAGTACACATTCGCTCATGCATTGCTTTCTGTAGTGTGCTGTTGCATGAACCCAGACCACCTGAGAAGCTCAATCATGTCTACTTTAAGGGTCTTACTAAGCTCACACATATCTAACTATAGGATTTTGCAAAAGAAATGGCTTAGTTCATACTATATGGATTATCTCCAATGGCTCACTGTTAAGATATATGATACACAGCCAAAATGCACTTGTAGAATTCACTAAATAAATAATGTGCATAACAATGTCAAGTCTACGGACTACAAAACACCACTGCTGTTCAAGACAGCTCAAATACACAGCAAACCAGAGGAAAATGATCTATCATCTTTGTCTCAGAAAAGACCCCACAGGGCTAGAATGGGGGATTAAGGGATCATTCTCTGTCAGAGGAATGATCTTTATATTTTAAACTATAGTTTCTGCCAGTTTAATCCTCTCCCAGATAAAAAGAAATACCAATATCCTACAGGCAATTATGGGTTCTACCTTTATCTTCTCTGTTTGACACATTATGCACAGCCTTTCCTTTCTTCTTCCCTCCCTCCTTCCCTTTGCCTCTCTCATCCCCAAATGCCCCACAATCCTTTAACTCATTCGGTGTAATAGCTAACAGTCTGTATGCACTGCAGTGCCATCAAGCGTTGGATTAAATTCTAGTGGACTTTAGGAAGCTAGTTAACCTCCTAACTTACTTCTCACAAAAACCCTGAGGCTGGAACTGTAAATGTTATTTTCTTCTCTTTCATTATTACTCCACTCTCTCCTGTCTCCCTTCTCTGTGCTAACTGCACAGAGCGTGGTGCACTCACTCCACTCTCTCCTGTCTCCCTTCTCTGTGCTAACTGCACAGAGCTTGGTGTACTCCACCATTAAGCAATGAGTCCAACCTCTGTTTTTAGAGAAACAGAAGTAACAAATGTTTGTTTTTTAATTCCTCTGTTTATTTGTTTTCAGGAGATAAGATCTTGCTATGTAGCTCAGGCTAACGTGAAATTCATTGCAATCCTTCTGTCTCAGCCTCCCAAGTGCTGGGATTATAGGTATGCACCACCATACTGGCAAAAAGAGTTTGAAGAGCTTGCTGAGGGTTTGGATTCAATCCCAAGCAGTCTGGCTTCAGAGCATGTACCCTTAGCCATTTATTCCCAGAGCCCCTCTGAAACCTCGGGTTCTTCACTTGTCCAATGACAATCACAGTAGAAACTTACATCACAATGATGCTACAAGGAAGTGAGGTCCTCTATTTAACAGCTATTAATTACTATAGCTGCAACTCCAGTTTTTCATTTGACTACATTTTTCCTAGGATATATGTAATACTTTATACTAAACCCTGAGATGTTGTTAATCTCACTTCACAGGTAAATAGTTAGTTAAAAATTCATCTGGAAATCCAATATTATACAGTTAGATTCAAACCTGGGGAACTTGGGGATTCAGAGTCGTTACACTATATTATTAGCACAGTGAAATACCTCTTCAGTGAGAACACTTATCATGTTACAGTAGTGTGCATTATTAAGGGACAAGTGACACCGAACCTGCCATTTCAGATAGTTCACAAAGTCAAAACTTAAAGACTGCTGGCACTTACGTGACATAGATGCCAATTCCCGGGGCATGTAGCCATCTGTGCCCATCTGGTGCCACACGCCTGTTGCAAAATGATACCTCCAGAGCTCCCTGAAGAGAGGATAGTCTTCGTTATCCGGCCCTCCCGATTCATCATAGTCTGGGTTATACCCTCCAAACACATACAGATTGGTATTATCTGCCACACAACGGTGTCCACTGCGGGCTGGGGGAGGTCTGTGGCCTAAAGAAGAAGAGGATGGTTTTCCAAAAGTGTCCCACAGATGAAGAACATAAACAAAATTAGTAACAACCATTTGAACTTCAAAATGGAGTCAGAAAGGGATTCCTAACACAACATGTATGTTATTTACCTAGGTTATTCTATGCACTTACACAGACTACTTAAGATTTTAGGGAGTTAGTCTCTATTTTTATTTCCTATAACTTTTAATTTTCAAAGACTAAAGGATTCTTCCCAAGAGAGGTGACACAGCATGATAAACTCAAGAAAATGACTGACAATGTGGAATTCAAGAGAAGAAAGAGAGGCCTAGTGCTTTAGAGGCTAAGAGGTTAGAGGTCAGATTTCTTACTCTTTAGGTGAGAGCACAGACAGGCTAAACTGTGACTATTGGAGAAAGCAATCACAAACATGAATGAGTCATGTCTAAGTAAACACATACATGTAAGTATACACTTAAAAAGAAAACTGGCTCTCATGTGCTCAGAGCAAAAAAATTCTTTGAATACCATTCCAAAACTTTTCAAAGAAAATCCTGCATTTATCCCAAAGAACATCCTATATTTTGTTTAAAGTTATTGCTAAGAAAAACTATTTATGAAAAAAATTAAACTCAAAATGGTCAAAAAAAAAAAAAACTGTAGGTAAGACTTGAACTCTGAAATACTCCACGATATTGGTAAAGACAGTATTGTCTGGATAGGACTCCAGGACCCTTCCCCACAAACCTCCCCCCAACCCCCCACCAAAAGGGCAAAGTTTGGTGAACAGGAAGGAAGCAAGTTATAGATTTTAAATATCTTTTTTTTTATGATAACAGGAATCAAACTTGCCTTGTGCATGGTTGGCAAGCCTTCTGCCACTGAGCTACAACCACTGAACCTCTCTCAAGTTTCAATGGCATCAACTAGCCAGGCCTTGTGGCACGAACCAGTATACGCAGGAGGCTGAGGTAGGAGCCATAATTTCAGTGTCTGCCTGGGTTCAGAGAACAAGTTCAAGACCAGCCTAGGCAATTTGGGGATATAGCTCAAGTCAGTAGAGTACTTGCCTAGAATATTTAAGGCCTTTGGCTAAATACCTGGTATACAATAAGTAAATAACTAAATTATATACATTAATTCATTTAAAATACTTTTGAGGTCATTTTAAAGGGAGAAACAAATCTACTACTTTCTATTTCTATTATCCTTACAACTTCTTATAGCAGTCCACAGAAGTCCTTGAATACTTACAGAACCAAACAAGCTGAAATACGATACAGACTAAGATGACACTACATTTGTTACTACCCTAAAGACATCTCTAGTTTCATGTACTACTGATAATAGTGTAATGTTCATTAGTACTAAGGACACTGCTAGACACCTAATAAATATGCTTTACTAATTAGTATTTATTACCAACCTAATAAGGCCTTTTGTGTCTTTTTTAAGCAAAATCCCCACTTTATAGGGTAAACTTTGGAACATGAATTAAAATGCTATACACAGAAGTAGAGTAACTGAAAAACAAAGCAATAATGTATCTTTTAGTCACTCTAGTCTGTGTAAGTCCTGTGTGCAAATCATTGACAGTTCTTTAAGACCTGGGTCAACATCTCAGAGCCCTCTGATGCTAAATGACTTCCTTTCACTTACTCACTAGGGCTGTTAGCCTCGATGCCCAGCAAGCCTGAAGTCCTTCCTTTGACCGTGGCCTGGGCCACCTACTCTGAGTCTCCAGTGTAGAAATGCTCTTAAGTCTACAATATGCCCCTTTAGGGTTCTTCTTGTTCAGCAGCCTCCTGTTCAAATGTTAGGGCAGACCTAAACAGTTATCAAGATGGGAATACTATATTTTGTAAATATGAGTCCACTACCAGGCAACTAGAATTCAGGCAACTAGAAATTTACAAATGATCTGTGATTTAGTGTAAGTGAAGAATTAAGTTTCCCTTTGGCACACTGAAAACAGGGGAGTAAGCTGTGCAAGACTGAGCAAGGGCTCCCATGACATCACGGTTCTTACATGCAGGACCTTGTCATGGAAGCCACCATCTTTTTGCTGAATGTTTCCTCATCTGTGCTGGGGATGGTAGCACTGTACCCGACAGATTTGCTATTCTTAAATGCTCACTGGCTTACGTGTCTATCTTTCCGGGTGGTGGAGAGCTATTTGAAGGAAGAGAGCTATAGATGCACCCACTTTTCTGTAACCTAGCATAAGGCTCACAGAAAACACCGAAGGAGGCTGAGAATGGAGTTGGTTTGTAACTGAGTCATCTCTACTCATTTCATCTGTTTGGTTTTCTATTGCACATAGAGTGAAAGTTTCTCAAAGGCAAACAGTGTGGACAATTATCCTGCATCTCCCATATCACCTGACACAGCCGGAAAAATACACCACGTCTAAGTTTCCCTGAGTTTACGTTTAGGCCAAAGTAAACAGTGGCACGGATGATCACAACAATGGCCAGCTCTGTGGACCCTGACATAGGGAAGCTCAACGGCAGGGCAGGTGCTGAGACGTGCAAGGCCTGGCTTCATTCTCTAGCACCAAAGGAAGAAAAGGGGGAGAGGGAAAATGTGATCTAGGGGACAGGGCTAGATTGTGTAATGATCTTTGCAAGTTACAAACGCATCTAGGAATTAGCAAGACAAACTAAAAACAGTTGCTATGCTCACTGCTCAGGAACTAAGACTCATTTTTTTGTTTCTAGGAACCATTAGGTTTTTACAATTATGGGAAAATATGATAAGAAATATAGTAGCATTCTAGGACTTTCAATGGACACAGAACAGAGAACATGTTCCAAGTTTATCACCATCTCTGTGATGAACATAACTCATGTGGATCAAACACTGAGGCAAAATGAAAAGATGCTTTGACATAAAATGTATCCATTCATTCACTCTAAGCCAAAAAACTACTGGACAACACCTGTGAACTCTTATTTACAGGTTCTGGGCCAGTGACACTGTCTCTGGCTGGGGCTTACAGCCTAGCTCTGCCCAGCATAATGCAGTAATTCCTGGCCACACTTGAAATGTGGCTGGGCCCAACTGGAATTTGTGTTCAAAGATCTACCATTCCGAAAAGAATGTAAAATTACCAGTTCTATGTTAATGATATGATAAAATGATATAGACTAAATAAAAATACTAACATCATGCCTTGTTTTTCATGTGGTTGCTACAAAACTTTAAGTTTGTAGCTCCTGTTTCTCCCAGATAGGGCCGAAGTGAATCTAACTGCTCACTTCTGTTGTTCTCAGGATCTATTCTAATTAAATGGCTGGGTAAGAGCATCTGATCAGAGCCTAATAAATGCTGCTGAACACTCTGTCAAGGAGCCGTGAGAGCCGCACCAAGTAAGTTACTTCTCTCTCCACACATCTCCTTCTTATAGTCCCAGCCCAAGATGTATCAGAAACCCATTTCATTTTTAAAAATCACAGGAATTTGTCAGGGCAGGAACCAAGCACTGATTTTCATCATTTGGCATATGGGTTCCTCGACCTTTGGTTTTAGTCCAAAGTCTCTGAATCCTCCACCAAGTTTCTGCTGATACAATCATCCACAGGTGTGGGTTGCCTGCTTCCAAAACTCTCACTAGAAAACAGAGGAGTGGGGTTTCAGAGTGAGCGCAGCAGTAAAGATTCACAGAGCCAAGCCCAAAGACCAGCATCCAATTCCTGGAATGTACATCTCACACAGACACACACAGACACAGACACACATACACACACAGACACACATACACACACACACACACACACACACACACACACACAATGTAAAAATGTAGAAGTGAGAAATGAAAAACCTACATGCTGAGGTGATCTGAACATCCAGAAGACACATGTACCTACGGGACCCTAACATCTGAGCCATTTTCTTTCCCGAAACACGCATCTGCACTAACTCCAGGTAAATAGGAGCTACGGTAACTAGGGAAGTGGGTTTGACCTTGTGCAGAACCCAGCTAGCTCTCTGAGATTATACAACAGATGACTAGATCATTTCCAATTGTCATTATTACAAATAATATTGGAATCAAGTTTCCTCTACATATTCATGTGAAAACATTTGAATAAATCTAGAAATAGAACTTTTGGGTCAAAGAAACGTGCATTTCAAATATTTACAATAAAACTACTGTAGAGCTGTACTGTCCTCCAACAGCTGAAATGAGCCAGCTTATGCTCCTCCTAAATATGTGTATGAAAGTGTAGGTTTTGTTCTTTTTTCGAGATAGGGTCTTGAGTAGCCCAGGATGATTTGAGCTACTGATCTGCCTACTTCCAGAATGCTGGGATTACAGATATAGGTCACCATGCCCAATGTTTACAGTGTTGGGGATGAAACTCAGGACTTCATGAATGACAAACAAGTATGCTACCAACTGAGCTATATAGCCCTCCCAACACTACTGTCTTCCTGTCTTCCTTTATTGAGACAGGGTCTGGGTATGCAGTCTGGGCCAGCCTTTAACTGTTTATCTCCAAAATTAAAAGATGTAGTACATATTCTTTTGGGTTCTTATGATTGTTCCAAGGCTTCCTTTATGTTGTTGTTGAAGACGGTGTACGTAGCCTGCTCCTCTCCTCTGTTGAGAGGCATCTTTCTGTATGAGTGTGCAGCCCAGTTTACTTACTCAGTCTAGTTCTGTGAATAGACACTTAGGTGCTTTCAATCTGTGGCTTTTAATGTTGATATAAACATTTTCATACATGTTTTCAGGTATACAGGGGGCCACAATGCTGTTGGCTATAAATCCAGAAATTAAATTCCTGGATCTTAAAGGAAATCCTTATTAGATGAGGCCATAGTTTTTCAGAATGGCTAGAACAATTGCCATAGTTGCCGATAGCATGAGACTCCCTCAGTCCCACACGCCTGCCAATTCCGGGCACAGGCACTGCTCCATTTGAACACTTCCTGTTAGTCTACAAATCTATCTCACACTACAACACACACTTCTCTCGTTGCTGAGGAAACTGAGCACTTTTTAAAAATCTTTTTAGACAGGGTCTCTTTGTGTAGTCCTGGCTGTTCTGAAAAATCACTAGGTAGACAGGCTGTCCTTGAACTTGCAGAGATCCTCTACTGCCTCCAAGAATGCTGAGATTAAAGCATACTTCACCACGCCCAACCAAGTTGAACACTTTTTATGTTAGTTGAGCATCTGGAATTTTTCTTTCAGTAAATGCCTACTCCAGATTTTACACATTCTTATACAGAGATGTCTTCTATAAATCCTGATTTATATAAATACATTGTATATGCCCGAAATAAGGATGCTCGCTTTTCACCTATATATTTCAGTATTATTGAAATTTTGTATTTTTTCTAAAGATTTATTTTTGCTTATGTATATGTGTGTGTTATATATGCATTTGTGTATGTGTGTAAGGGCATCTGTATGTGTGCATGAAGTCCCAAGGCTGACTCCAGGAATCTCCCTTCTTTCCTCTTGCTGCCTGAGGAAAACTTTCTGTTCGTTTCTCATCCATCTGGTCTGACTGGCCAGCTTGCTCTTGGACCTATTGCCTCAGTCTTCCCAGAACTGGAATTACAGGCAGGCTCCTATGCCCCCTAGCACATTTTGAGGGATCCAAACTGGTCCTTAGGCATGTACACAAGCACTTTATTCACTAAACAAAAAACTCTGAGACTTCTAGCACTAGTTCCAACTGTTTAGTGTTAGTTATAGAATGCAATACATATGTATACACACATGTTTACACAATTCCTCTACAATGTTAGAATCTCTACAATTATATTTAGCTTCATAGCTAAGTTTTAGTAGAGTCTCTACACACTACTTCATATATTCAAATCTTCCTCGTTTTGGATTTTTTAGGTTACCAGAAGTATTTTTCCAACTAATTTTCCCAAAATGAGTGTACAGCATAAATTTCAAATGTATTTATTTTGACTCCCCCTACCTTAAGGAGAATTTATCTACAAAATAATTTCCCCTGAGAACACTGAATTCAATCAATCATCTTCAGCGTCTATGTTGCACGTTAGAACCCAGGCCAGTCTCGAGTCCGGTGAGTGAACAGTTCACTAATGGGTCTGTGAGGACCCCACTCGTCCTCAACAGAAGAGCTTCCTCTCAACCTACCACGGGCAGCTGCTTCATTTGTTCATCTTAAGACATTCACATCAAGTTCCTCTTTAGCGTCTGTGAGCCTGACACTAACAAAATGAAAGTCAGGAATAATTGTGACACGTCTAGCAATCTCTGTGAGTTGAGGCCATCAAGTTTCAGGCAAGCCAGAGTTACTTAACGAGACCCTGTCTTAAATATGAAATAAACACTAGTCAAAAAAAAAAAAAAAAAACTATGTATGGTTGTACATCCCTTTAATTCTAGCACTCATAAGGCAGACACAAGTGGATCGATGAATTCAAGGCTACCATGGTCTGTATAATGAGTTCCAGGACAGCAAAGGAGTTATTTCAAGACTGAATCTTAAAAAAAGAAAAAGAAAAAGAAAAGGAAAGAAAAACAAAAACAAAAACAAAACACCAAAAACAAAACAAAACAAAACACCCAGAAGGCCAGGTGTAAGGGATGCCTTTAATTTAAGCATTCAGAAGGCAAAGGCAAGCAGAGCTCTGTGTGTTCAGGGCCAGCTACATCTGGAGAGTAGGTTCTAGGCCAGATACGGCTATATAATGAAATACTGTTTCAAAACAAACAAGCAAATAAAAATAAATTCTCTGATCTCAATCATCCATCAACTGTATTATACTCAGTGTTGGTTTCTCAGTTGATGTAGTTCCATTTTTAAGACAGCGCTGTATAACACAGGCTGTTGTAGAACTCACCGTATAGCTGATGTTGACCTGATCCTTCGCCTCCACCTTGTAAGTTCTAGGATACAGGTGTGTCCACCATATGTAGTCTTCAGTCAGCTTTACTGTACTGAGACCTGCATTCAGGTAGGCAAGCACTCTACCACTGGGCTCCTTTCCCCCAAATCTACCTGTTTTTAACTACTTTGAAATTCCTCAACAATAAAAAACAATAGCAGCTAATATTAACTAATGTTTCTAAATGTAATTTAAAACTTGGTAAATATTCTCTCTTGACGTTTCTCTCTGTGAACAGGTACTATTATCAACATCCTAGCTTTACAAATAAGGAAATGGAGGGAAATGAGAAGCAAGCAAGCACTTGCCCAAAGTCATACGGGCAAATAGCAGAGCCTGGATTCAGATTCGGGTAATGTGACTCCAAACTTCCTTTTTCTGTTGTTTTCAATAGAATTATCATGACATATCATCATTTATTTTTTTTCATTATCAATGATATTGGAGAACTGAGGAAGTAGATACTTTGTTTATGACTTTATGATGGAAATCCAGTGTTTCAATACACCAGAACTGTTTTTACCATACCACACCGTTAGTTGGTAGAAACCTCTTTTGAGAAGATGCAGGATCTAGTTACAGAAAACAGACTCTATGAAACTGTTTTCAACCAAAGCATAGGGCTTCCAAAATGAAAAGCCTGAAAATATTTTTGAAAGACTATTTCTAAAGTATAAATAAGGTGGGTTATTTTTTTTTTAAAGAAAACACCTAATGAATTATTAAGAAAGCATTTTCACGTTCTCAACAATTTATTAATTTACCCTTACAACTACCACAGTTGAGGATATACTAAAATCTACGCCCATGCTTTTCTATGTCCACAGCTGTAGAAGTAGATCTAACTTAATACACCTCTCACATGCACTATACTACCACACAGAGATGAGGCAGAGCAGCTGTTCCACGGCCCCGCCCCTATTCTGGCACAGCTTACAGCCTGAGGGGAGGCACACACAAGTGACCAGAGCTCCGTGTGGTCAGTGTTGGTGCTGTACAGGCTGTACACAGAAGGTGACATCAGAACAAAGTGGGGACAGATCTTCCAAGTTTTCCTGAAAGCATCTGTTAGACTTACTGTTAAAGAAGCAGAAGTTCTTCTGGAAATACTTCTTTAAAGCACTGAGGGGTAATCAACTGATGGTTTGCAAATCACTGGAGTTTATCACCTACTCCTAAACTCTGCCCTGTGATTATCTATGCCATGCCTAGTGACAAGAAGTATGTCACACAGAAAACCTGGAAGTCACTTTTTAAAAAGATTATTTTTATTCAATGTGTACAAGTATTTTGCCTTCAGTATGCATGTGCCCTGGGTAGGTCTGCCTGGTGCCCACAGAGGCACACTCTACAATCAGTTCCTGGAAGTCATTCCTTGTTTTCCCCTCCTGCTCTTCAATTAGTGATCAAGTTTCTAATTCAGCACATGCATTAATTCAAGTTCCCACCTCCCCACATCCCTACACCAGCTGCCTCACTTCAGGCTGTGGCAGTCCTACCTTGGTAACTACAATCATTATCTCCAAGTCTGATCCTGAAAACTCTCCTTCAGTGGTGCTTGCTCTATCTGGCCCCTTCAGATTCTGGCTGCTATATCCCACTATGCCAAACTTTCTACAGACCTTTGAAAGCATCTACACAAACACCATATTCAAGCTATCTGGCACCTGTGTCTGCAATTTTACCCTTCCCTCACAAAAACCCACTTAGGTTTAAGTAACTTATCTGAGAAACCAAATGATACTATTCTTCATTGTCTTCCCCATCTGCTGATGAGAAACCTCTCTGTGTGCTCCACTACCTTATCAGGACACTGCCACAAATAACTTCATTCCAATCACTCTGCAATTGTCCATTCACCTGGTTCCCTAGATCTGCAACATCAATCTATCAAGTACAGTAACTGCTACATGGGAAGCCATCAGAAACGTTGAGTGAAGGGATGAATGATGAACAGAGTTAAACCTAAGAAAGCCGATGGGACAATCAAGAGCTCATGGAGAAAGGACAGAACACTGAGTTTCCACCTTTAATGAGTAGAAATAAGAAAACATGGAAGGGAACAAAATGGACAAAGAGGAGGAAACATGTAGGATCACACACACAGCATTGTGGCCCAAGGGAAGAGAAACATTAAGATGCAGGTGGCAGACAGCACCGAACACTGAAACTAGGCAAAGGAGAGAAGACAGACAAGGCCACTGCTTCTAAGGAGGCTGCTGGTGATCCTCACACCCCGAATGCTGAGCCTGATCCCACCTCAGTCTGCCTGGCATTATTTATCACCAACTTTCTCAGCCATTCTGAATTTAGGACTTACAAATATCCAGTGGTATAAACTTACCTGTGCAGTGTTTTCCCACATGATTAATTTTTTAAAAAAATGTAAATTATACAAAAAAACAACAAAAAACACCATCCAGATAGAACCAGATTTGTTTTTATTATTTCTTTTGACATTTTATATTTTTATAGAATTTTACACAATTTTTAAGGTTTTTTTTTTTTTAATGTGTTTGAGTGTTTGCCTGCAAGTATGTGCACCACATGCACACCTAATGCTTGCAGAAGCCAAAGAAGACTGTCAGATCCTCTGGAAGTGTATAAATGCTTGTTAGTCACCAGGTGGGTGATGGCAACTGAACAAGGGTCTTCTGCAAAAGCAGCAAGTACTCTTATCTTCTGAGCCCTCTCTCCAGCCTCACATAATTGCTTTGTCATTAAACTCTATGTCCTAATTATTTTTCTTGTGGTAGTGGTGGTGGTGGTGGTGGTGGTGGTGGTGGTGGTGGTAGTGGTGGTGGTGGTGGTTGCAGCGGCGGCGGCACGGTCTCATGTGGTTTAGGCTCCTTGAACTCACTATGTACCTGGAGACAACCCTGGACTTCTGATCGTCCTGCCTCCACCTCCCTTTCAAGTGTTAGAATTAAAAGTGGTACCACTTTTGCCTTTATTTGCTTTGGTAGTGTTTTGTTTGTTTGTTTTAATTTTATTGTACTTAATTTTGTGTAGAAAAGGATGGTTTTGTTTTGAGTGTATATGGAGATCAGAGGACAACTTGTGGGCGTTTCTTTTCTTGTTCTATCAGGTGGGTGCCAGGGACTGTGAGTTGGTTGTCAAGTCTGAGCTATCTCCCTGCTCCGTACTTGGTTTTTACGTGGTGCTGGGAATCAGGACCTGTGGCTTTGGGCATGCTCAATTTAAGAACCCTACCAACCGAGCTTTAGCTCTGACCCTTGTTCTGGTTCTTTAGACAGTTTCATCCTAGGATGGCCTAGAATTTACTATGCAACTTGAGTTGGCCTATACTATAAAAGGGCATCTGCCTGCCCCAGGCTCCCAAATTCTGGGATTATAGACCTGAACCATTATGCCTGGTCTTAAGTTATTTCTTAATTATGCTTATATTTAGTGAGTATGAGTACTTAATGCTACATTGCTTATGAAGCCTAATTTATGCTTATTTCAGACTAAGTTAAAGTTCTTAGTTTAAAAAACAATCAATAAATTAGTATTTTAATTTAAAAAGAAAATATTACAGAACTAAACATCTTTTCTTGCTGAGCTACTTATATATATTATTTTTCCATCATATACTACTACAGTATCTTTGACATTTATCAGTAGCATTACTTGTGCTGAGAGGTACCTTGCTACACTGAATTTCTTATCTTGACCCATTCAGGCCTGGTTTTAAGTCTGTTCATATTCCAGGGTTTGGCTGCTAAAAATATGTTAAAAACTAGATATGGAAACATCTATAGCAGCTGTGAAATTTACCTTAGGTGGTCTTTGTTGTTTGTTTGTTTGTTTTTGAGAAATCTGTCTTTCTGTCTAACCCTGGCTCTTCTGGAACTTGCTATGTGGCTTGGAATTCACTGATCTGCCTGCTTTAAAGGTGTGTGTGTTGCTACATGCAGCTTAGGTTTTTTACGTAATCTCTTCAGTTAAAATTAGATGAATTTTTTTGTAAGTAATTTAATAAGGTCTTAATTGCAACATGAAGTATGCTTGTCTGACAATTTGCTATAGCTAAAAAACAAGAAAGAAAGAAAAACTGTGAGCTAGACTTTTCAATCCCCTTCAGAGTAACTTTTTACTCAGAACAGTCTACAGCTGACAGAAAAGCAGTCAGCAGAAACAGTGGGACTCTGAAAAGAAGCGCTGCCCTGTCAAACACATCAGCAGCTTCCAAGCTGATACATTTTGCTAGTTAAGTCTAGGAGCGCATGAAAGCTCACACTTAAGCTTTCTTTTCCCATTCCCTTGCCAACATGGATTGCTTTAATCTTCCCAGCTAGTAAAATATTTTATTATTTTACTTATTGTGTTTGTGACAGTAGTAAATTAATGAAGTTTATATTTACTGGCATTTGTTTTTTAACCTTTTATTACATTTATATATTATTTATTTATAAATTACATGTGATGTATGTGGGTGTGTGCACATGCTGTACCACAGCACATGTGTGGAAGTCAAGACAACTTGTTGGGAGTAGTTCTGTTCCTCCCATGTTAGTCCCAGAGATCACAGTCAGGTCACCAAGCCTGGCAACAAGCACTTTTACCCTCTAAGCCACTCTGACCTCCCCAACTAGCATTCTGTACTGTACTGACTATCCATATGCTCTCATTTATGTTTCTAGTAGGTACAGACTACTAGTTTCTGGGAGCTCTTTACACTCAGATATAAATGATCTGTTATGCATGCTTCCCATGGCTATGTTTTCATTTATGCTGTCTGACACAACGGCTTTTTAGTTAGACTATCACATCATCGTTTATTTCTTCCTTAGAATCACATCCTACACTTGAAGAGGGTTTTTTTTTTGATGTGGTTATGGTGGACTACCACTGATTCTGGTGAGGTAATCTACTCTACTACCTAAGATACATTAAGGGAATCTATTTCCCCAAAACATATCATCACAATTCCAACAGTGGTCAATATAAAACATAAATTTAAAACTAAGGCCTAGACTTTTTTGCTTCAATTTTAGCTGTTAAGACAACTTAAAGAAAACAGTTTTGAACTTAGAAAATCCATTCAAAATTCCCTTCAACCCACAGGAAGCACAGACCTCTTGCTAGTTATCACCCACCTCTCAAGAACCTGTTAGGGATCCTTATGATGGGACAGGACTGAATGAAGCGCCTCCTAACTGGGTCCCATCGTATTTTCTTCTTACCTGTCACCACAATTATCAGCAGTAAGTCAGACACATACAACACATGGCAAATAATACATAGTTACTGTATTATAAAGACAGAAAAACAGGAAACAAAACAATACTTGAATACAGAAGGAAAGTGATATAAAGTATCATTTAACTCTGAAGTTAAAATGACATAATACATAAGCAGTGATGAAAGTCTTCGACTCTTTCCCCAACAACACAATCATGTGCACCTTTTTAAAGTTGGTCAATAGCATGTGCATTCAAATAATCACCAATGCCATCTTGTGGCAAAAATTTACCAGGAATTTTAGAAGCAATTAGAAAGAACAGTCTTTTAAAGCCAATGAAGTCAAAAGGAGCTCCACCCAAAAGCATCAGGCACAACCCAGGCTCCTCTGCTCAAGGTTTCTTTTACTAGTTACAAAGCAATGGATACTGACCTTTAATAAGAAATCTGCTGGGCTTAAAAATTAAAACTAGATGACAGCCAAGTCAAACAAAACATTACTATCTGGGCACCTCCATGCAGCATAGGGAGGAGGAGTACATATGCCTCCTAGGAAACAAGTGAGTTCCACACTGCTCCCAATTCAAATTTGTTTTCTTACAATATAGAAGAAAAATATAATGACTCATAGTCATATAATGGACTCATAATTGTTCAATGGAGCAATTTTCTCTCTTCTAAAAGTTTTGATACTTCCCATTAAAACAGCTCTTGTCAAAAAAACAAACATTGCTTGCATAGCACATAAAGTTTATATTACATCATATAATTCCCTCAGCAATCCAGAACTAGCTCCATGCTCATTTTTCTTTTTAAGGCACCGGCTATGCCTGCATCCCTGTTTTAGGACCTAGAGTTGCAAAAGAAGGATATGACTTATCCTACCTAGAAGAACTCCTGCTCAGGTAAGCAAAGGACTTGTATAAATAGTCACATTACAGTGAAGTAAGTGTAACAAGGGCTATAAAACCCCTTGCAGATCTTATCATAGTCAACATGTAAGGAAGGAAGCCGAAGGAAACTGACTGATGGAACTTGAGGGCCCCGCCTAAACATCCCGTCTTCCCACTACATCACACCTACTCTGGCTCCAATTCCCTAGAAAGAGAATGGGTTTTGCTTTAAGCGATTGGAGATATATTCAGATGATCATCAGAGGTCTAGCTTGTTTATTCAAACACTCTGACATGGAGAAACACAAATTCTGTTTAATGTAGTAATATGACCTTCACAATACTGTGGAGAAAAGAGACTTGTGGGGAAATTATGTACCTGGCAAAATATCTAAAATCTTTTAAGACTGTGGTTCCCAAATGTTGGTCTCTAGTTCACTGCTAGGTTAAAGTGAAAAGTCCCAGCCCAATATAAAATGAGAAAAATATGGACAAAAAGCTAAAATAGTCTCTTCAAAGGTCTATTCATTTTTATTGTTAAATATTCTTTCTTTTTCTAAGAGAATGGTGATAGAAAATTGTATTGGTTATATTTTTACATATCTTTGCTTAGAAAAATAGAAAATTTGCAAACAAAAATTTACTCTAAAATACACACACACACACACACACATACACACACACATATATATATTTAAATATACAGACTGAACCACTGCTTTGAGTCAATATGATACACCATTGATGACTCATTAGTCCTACACAGGAAGCCATACTGCCAAAGGATACTAACACACATAAGCTTCCCTTACTCTCATTTATGTTCCAATTAGAAAGACAAGACAGACACACAAAACCACTGAATAGCAATACAAGACAGAATATAATAAGTGGTTAGCTTAAAATTTGACATTTTTATGTATCAAAAGTGTTAAAGTGTACATACCCTTTGACCCAGCTATTCCACTTCTAGGAATATATTCCTAAAGAAACAACCATAGATTCATGGAAAGATGTATGGACAAAGATATTAACTATGGTAATATTTATAGAGATAAAAAATTATAAATACTTCCAATTCCCAACAAGAGGGAGATGGTTAAGTATGTTAGTTAAACATACTTAAATATGTTCCTATGTCACATACCACTTAAAAGTTTACGTAAGGTTAGTAACATTAACAAGCATTTATAATATATTGCAAATGAACCAGTTACAAAGTAGCATCACAGTATAATCTTATGATTATGATATAATCTTAGTAAAAAAGTATATGATCATGAAAAATACAAAAAAGATTTTTATATCAAATTTTTATTGTGACTATCTTTGGGTAGATTTTATGAGTGATTTTGTTTTTTCCCCTTTGTTTTTGCCTTTATTTTCCAAGCTTTTGAGACACATTACTTTTGGACTGGAAAAAGACAATACCATATTACTTTAATTTTTGAAAATATAATTTAAAAGAATACTGGAAAGAAACACACCAAACTGTTAAACAGTGAGTTATGACTAAGGTTGAAGTAATTACTCTTTTTATGTTAGCCAAAAATTTTATATCATATTATTTATAGAAAATAATATAATCATAAGAAGTTTTCTCTTGCTTTTTTGAGATAGGACCTCTTTGTGTAGGCTTGGCTACCCTGGAACTTACTATATAGACCAGGCTAGCTTGGAACTCACAGAGATCCACCTGTCTCTTCCTTGCTTGAATTAAAGATATGTTCTACCACATCTGGCTGCCATGTGAAATTTAAAACTACTTTAGAATATAGAAATAACAAAAAAATTAGTGAATCAAAGCTGTAACCAAAGATCTTTTGGAGGGCTGGATGTGTAGCTCAGTACAGAGCACACTTGGCCAGCAAGCACAGGACCCTGGGGTCAAACCTAAGCACCCACCCCTGCTTTGTTTTATTAGAACTTCTGTTAAACATCTTTGGCATGTTTCTCTCGCAGCAACCAACATATTATTTCTGTCACAGATGAAGCTAATGCTAACTTCATGGAAGTTATTCCATGAAACGGGTACTGACTGTAGGACCATGTGCTTTTCTTCACCCAGAGAGCAGAAATGAGAGAGAGGGCAAGGGGGTGGAGAGGACGGGGAATGAGGGGAGAGGAGGAAAAACAGAGACTAAAGGGGAAAAGGAGGAAAGGGGAGGAGCGGGCACAACAGCATAACAATAACAACATAGCAGTGATGTGGCACACGCATGTTCTTATTTTTACAGAAACACACACCTTTTAAATTTCATAAATTTATTCCTGACCTAAACTTCTATTCACGAAAGTTTACACAAACATTAAGCTGCTTGTGGTGATAATTAAGCAAACTACCAATTTCCATTAGTGCTTATTTTAAAATAAACCTTCACAAAGAAAAACATAATTTCTCCAGTCATTTAACCAATATTTAATCTGCTATCATAATTTTCTTTTAACAAAATTTACTTCACCATAACCACTAAAATTAAAACTTTAGCAACACACAAGCTAATTCAGCTTCTCCCCAATTTCATAAATAATATCATCTTTTTATAAATCTACAGAAGTAGCGCTTTCAATTCCTTGGGAGGCAGAGGCAAGGTGGATCTGAGTTCGAGGCCAGTGTAGTCTACAGAGTGTGCTACAGCATAGCCATGGCTACACAGTGAAACCCTGTCAGGGGTGGGAGGCCTACACAAGAAAGAACAAAATTTGTTGTTACAGCAGCAACAAATACCCTAATAGGCTAACTAGAGGAGTCAGTGAGAGATAAAGAGAAGAAAGGGAAAGCTTAGAGAACAGACTCAGAAATCAGTCCAATAACAACCAGGAGTGGGTGAAAGGCAGCTTTACTAGTTTAAACAGCTGAATTAAGATCACAGAAGCAGGAAGCAGAAAGAGCTGAAACAGTCTTTAAACTCACCACCTTGGTGGCTGGTGATACACAGAAGTTCTATTATAGACCAACCCCCCCCCACCACCACCACCTAGTTGTCTCCTTGAGCCAAGTGTTTAAGAAGAGGTATTTGTTCTCAGATGAGACCAGTGGCAATGACCCAAAGTATGCTCCCCAGGTAGGAACAAGATGAGCAGTTGGCTCTAAGAGCCCTATGTGGATATCAGCATTCTGACAGATTAAAGACAGCTACACTAGAGAACGGTCAGTATCAGGTACACTCTAGCTCACCACTCATCCAGCGTCTACTCTCCTCCCTACCACAATCAGTGGGATCTGTGCAAAACACTGAGGGAAAGTCCCAGCAAGGCTAGAAAAGATTCTCAAAGCAGGATGAACCAGCATAAAATGAAGACCCAAACATGGTAAGTCAGAAGTAAAATGTTAAGATACCAAAGAGAAGTCATCTCTATCAAAATTTGAAGTACTATTTTTTTTTCTTTACAGAAATGAACAAATGAATCTTAAGCTTCATATGGAAATAGAAAGAACCCAAAACACCACAACAATCTGAAAACAGAAACTGGAAGACTAAGATGACACTTCACTCCCAAACTTACAATGATACAGTTTAAAGCAGAGGGTCTGGCATAAGGAAGAACACTCATAAACAAATTATTTTCAGTGAGAACTCAGTGCTGTGGCAGCTTGTGCCTGTAATCCCAGCACTCACATGGAGGGCAGAGCCAGAAGGATCACCAGGAGTTTGAGGCCAGACCAGTCTACATGCGAAGTTCCAGAACAGGCAAGACTACATAGTCAGACACTGTATCAACAAACCAAAAATAATTAAATAAATAAATAAATAAATAAATGTGAGAATTAGAGTTAAACACAAACATCTATTATTCATTAATTTTTGAGAAGTGACAAGGAACTTAACTGATTAAGTCTTACAGGTAACAAGAATCATCTTTCCAACTACAATTAGATACAATTACATCGCTTTTACCTAGCATTTTTTGCAGGGAGGGATGGGTGAAGATTGCTCTGTGTTTTGAGATGGGATTCTCACTCTGTGGCCAAGTTTAAATTGGCTATGAGTCTCCTTTTCTGCCTCCTGAGGGCTGGGATTATAGGCATGCACCACCACGTTCAACCTTTAAACCTAGAATTCTACACCTAATCCCTTTTTCATGTATGAAGAAGGGCATTTTTGGATTTGTAAGGACACAATAAAATTGCTCCCGCAGAAGTCTGAAGAGGGAATCACTCAATATACACATATGAGATAAAAAATAATAA